>OY288282.1:29170903-30410165 GCA_958450335.1 Hibiscus tridactylites
CCGACTGAGGATGATAAGATGTACTGAAATTCAACCGTGTACCCAAAGCTTGATGCAAACACTGCCAGAAACGCGATGTAAACCTCGGATCCCTATCCGATACAATCGAATTTGGCACACCATGCAGTCGCACAATCTGAGCAATGTACAGCTCCGCAAGCTTATCCAAAGAATACGTAGTATGCACAGGCAAGAAATGCGCACACTTCGTCAAGCGATCCACAATCACCCACACCGAATTCTTCTTCGATGGTGACAAAGGTAAACTAGACACAAAATCCATGGTAATCCTTTCCCACTTCCATTCAGGGATTCTCAACGGTTGCAACAACCCTGAAAGAACCTGATGCTCAGCCTTAACTCGCTGACACACCATGCACTTGCTCACAAACTCAACAACATCCTTCTTCAAACCCACCCAATAGTACTCATCACGAAGATCACGATACATCTTAGTACTACCAGGGTGCATAGCAAAAGGACTACTATGACCTTCAGTCAGAATAGCACGCCTCAACTCAGCATCATTGGGCACTACTATCCGACTCCCAAAACACAACACACCATCATCATTAAAACAGAAATCCGAAGGCCTACCCTCCGCGATATCCTGAACATGAGACACCAAGGAATCATCCAGCAACTGCTTTTCCTTGATCAACTGAACCATGATGGCTTCACTTGCAACTCAGCTACTAGACCACCATCACGCGAAACACTCAAACTGGCAAACATAGCCCTCATCTCAACAGCTACCTTCCTACTCAAGGCATCCGCAACAACATTAGCCTTTCCAGGATGGTACTCAATCGTCAAATCATAATCCTTGAGCAACTCCAACCAACGCCGCTGCCTAAGATTCAACTCCTTCTGAGACATCAGATACCTCAAACTCTTGTGATCCGTGTACACAATACACTTCTCACCATACAGATAATGTCTACAGATCTTCAAAGCAAAAACCACTGCAGCCAACTCAATATCATGCGTAGGATAATTGCGCTCATGCACCTTCAACTGCCGCGATGCATAAGCCACAACCTTACCCTCTTGCATCAGCACACATCCCAAACCAACATAGGACGCATCACTATAGACCACAAACTCTTTTCCTGATTCAGGCTGAACCAAGATAGGAGCTTGCGTCAAAGCCGCCTTAAGCTTCTCAAAAGCCTGTTGTATCGCTTCCGTCCACTCATACCTAACATCCTTCTGCAACAACTTTGTCAAGGGTGCAGCAATCTTAGAAAACCCATCCACAAACCTACGGTAGTATCCTGCCAAACCAAGGAAACTACGAACCTCATGAACAGACTTAGGAACCTTCCAGTTCATCACCGCGTCGATCTTCTGAGGATCAACACGAATCCCCTCAGCAGAAACTACATGCCCAAGAAACACCACCTCCCTAAGCCAGAACTCACACTTGCTCAACTTAGCATAAAGCTGATTCTCCAACAAAGCTTGCAGCACAATCCTCAAATGCTCTTCATGCTCCTCCTCAGTACGTGAGTACACGAGGATATCATCAATGAACACCACAACGAACTTGTCCAGGTATTCATGAAACACACGATTCATCATGTCCATGAAAGCAGCAGGAGCATTTGTTAAACCAAACGGCATCACAAGAAACTCATAATGCCCATACCTTGTCCTGAAAGCTGTCTTAGGCACATCCACATCCTTCACCTTCAACTGGTAATACCCTGACCTCAAGTCAATCTTAGAGAACACAGCTGCTCCCCGAAATTGATCAAAGAGATCATCAATTCTCGGCAAAGGATACCGATTCTTGATAGTCAACTTGTTCAGCTGACGGTAATCAATGCACATTCTCATAGTGCCATCATTCTTCTTCACAAACAAGACCGGTGCACCCCAAGGTGACACACTTGGCCGGATGAACCCACGGTCAAGCAACTCTTGCAACTGCGTCTTCAGCTCCTTAGGTGCCATTCTATAAGGGGTAATGGACACATGAGTTGTATTCTCATACAGCTCAATTCCAAACTCCACCTCGCGATTAGGAGTTAAACCAGGCAACTCCTCAGGAAACACACCAGGAAACTCCTTCACAACTCTGATATCTTGCACCCGCAACTCCTTAGAGCTAGGATTCATTACAAAAGCTAGATAAGCCTCACAACCTTGCCTCAGCATCCTGCTTGCCTCCAAGGTAGACACCACATTGGCAAGAAACTTCACATTCTCACCAACCACAACAAATCAAGCTTCCGGATCACCACCACTAGGATCCAAAGATGACTCCCCTATTTTAAACACATCAAAGCAGAGGATTAATGCATCATCATGCATTAATATCTTCAATGAAAGCACCTAAACTCGCTGCTCTCATTAATACTCCCATTTCGGCTACCAAACACAACCGAAATCACCTCCAAACAACTCCACAACACTACCCAACCAAGATCCATCAAATCTAAACATCCTTAAACATCAATTAACATCAAAAAGACACCTCAAAACACTGCCCAAATAGATCATACGAATTTTATCAAAAATCAACCAAATCTTGCATTTTAAAGCCAAGATCAAGAACACATCTACAAAACCTTTTATAAAACACAAATCAAGGATTGAGAACCTGGGAATTTCAGTAAAGAACTGAGAATTTAGAGGAGAAGGACGTTCATACCTCTAAACTTGAGTTTCTCCCTTTTGGAATCAAGATTCTTGAAAATCCAAATAGCAAATGCAAAGGTTTTGTTGAAGAGATGATTAGAGATAAAAAGAGAATTGAAATGTGTTATTTAGATGACAAAATCAGAGGGAAAATGTGCTGGAGAAAGTGTTTGGTTTGAGAGAAAAAGATGAGAGAAAAGGAAAATGGAATTTAGGAAAAGTTAGTTGGAAAATGCCAAAATATCTTCCCTCCCATTTCTTTTATTTTAAAACCATTAATTATTCATTTAATATTTAAGAAAAATCTGGAGAAACTCCTTTTGGGTAAATAGCTCCTTAAAGATTCAAAGTTTCAATCCTTTTTAAAACAGTCACACAGTTTTCAAAAATTACATTTTGGTCACTAACCAAAATGTCACTCTTCCAAACCTCATTTTGCAAAATTGATTCCACCACTCTCTCATATATAATAAAAGAGGATTTTAAGACATTTTTCCATATTTTTAATGCAACCCGAACTAGGCTTTCCTAAATCCACCCTTATATATTCGAACCGCACTCCGACCGAACCGATCCAAACCCAAAACTTCTAAGCCCAAAATTGGGGCGTTACACAGGACGAAGATGAAGATGAACAACCAAGAGCAGAACAATAGGAGCAGCATCCAGCAGCACAGAGGCAGCAGCCAAAGCCACTTACGAGCAGTGCAAAGCCATATCTACCAGAAGTGGGAAGCAGTTGGATGAACCCAAGGTGGAAAAACAACCCGAAACACAGCCAACACAAAAAGAAAAGCTTGTCGCGGAAGCATCGACACCAGCCGCCTTGGTAGCTTAACATGATAACGGTCTTAAAGCAGATGATCCTCCATAGATAAAGTTCTCATGCAAAGAACGTATAGAGGACATCCGACTGCCAGCACCTTTCCCCCAGAGGCTTAAGAAACAGAAGCTAGGGCACCAGTTCAGAAGATTCCTGGATATTTTAAAGCATGTGCACATAAACATCCCTCTAATAGAAGCCATTCAGAATGTGCCCAACTATGCCAAATATCTCAGGGACATGGTTTCTAAAAGGAAGAGGATTGGGGAGTTTGAAACAGATGTTGTTACAGAGGAGTGCATGGCAATGTTGCACAACAAACTGCCACCCAAGCAAACAGACCCAAGCAGCTTTGTTATTCCCTGCAGGATAGGCAACAAGCATGAAACTAAACCCCTATGCGACTTGGGAGCCAACATCAACCTAATGCTTAAGGCATTCTTCGATAAATTAGGAATTGGGCAAGCCAAACCCACCTTCGTCATGCTAAAACTTGTAGATCATTCTTTTATGCAACCGGAGGGCAAAATCGAAGACATCCTAGTGAAGGTGGGCAACCTTATTCTTCCAGCTGATTTCCTCATCCTAGACTGTGAGGCCGATGAAAAAGCCCCTATCATCCTTGGGCGACGATTCTTGGCCACGGGCAGAACGTTAATAGATGTGGAACATGAGGAGCTGACCATGAGGGTAAACAACCGGAGCATAAAGTTAAATGTGCTACAACCCTCAAAAAAAGAAAAGAAATGATGCCAAGACGCTAAGGCTGCCAAAATAAGTATAGAGACAGGTCAAGGCAGCAGCTGTCGCAACAGACCAAAGAGCAGGCTGAATGACCCAACAGCACATCACCTGAAAGAACACGAGGACCCCCCAAGAGGGAAGGACAAGCCAAATTACCTCAGGAAGTGGTTATGTCTGGGAGATGCACCTAAATGCACTACCAACAAAACTTAATTTTTAATTCTTTTTCTTTATATTTAATTTTATGCATTAGGATTAGAATTTATTGTATTGCAATTTTTTAGATTAATTACCAGATCTTTAATTTTCAGAATTTATTTTTAATATTAAATTATCTTTATTTAGTGTTATAGGATTAGGAATAAAAGAGTCGGATCAAGAAGGAGGCCCAGCAAGGAGCTCGCCCACCATCCCGTCGAGACATCTCATGGCAGCCCAGCGCAAAAACGTGTAACTGGTAGTTGACCGCTAACGGCTAGCTGCCAACGGCTACAAAAATAACGGGCAGAAATCCCGTAACGTGCGCGAGACAACTAGACCGTTAGACATTTATTGCTGCCACGACACCTCTCGACAACCTCTATTAAAACTTTAACCCTCTCACATGGCTTCCTCATCAGCACCCAAAACCACCTTCCAATGCTTCTTCTCCCACGAAGATGAAAAGAGATACCGAACCCAGTTCGCAAAACAGGCTATATGGGAGGAGCAAGGCTTTAATTATACAAGGCGGAGAGGATATTTAGGCCTAGAACCAAATCTGTTCAAAACCATCCACAACAAGGGATGGGAAATCTTTGCACGATAGCTGGAGATAGCCAACACCGCCATGGTCAGCAAGTTCTATGCCCACCATCCCTGCTCGGAGATGTCGTTTGTGTTCGTCTGAGGGGAACCTGTCAAGCTCAATGTTGCCGTCATCAACAATTTTTATGGCCTGGATATGAACGACAACCCTCACGAAGAGTGGAGGCAGTTACTGACGATTGTCGATTATGAGAAAATCAAGGCCAAACTGTGCAAGCCCAACACGCCATGGTTGGCAGGAAAGCATGGAGGATCTGTCCAACGTCGCCACCTGCTGCCTGAGTCAATGTTGCGGAACACATTCGTCAAGAGGCGCCTGCTGTCCACCTCCCACAACTCTAACGTAGATCGGCCGCGCCTAGCCCTAATCCACAACATCATTATGAACCGGCCCATCAATGTTGGGGAAGTTATCTGCAAGGAGATCCACACCTACTTCCAGAAGACGAAGGGCAGGTTGTACTTCTCGTCTCTCATCACAGGCCTTTGTGCCAACTTTGGTGTTCCAAACGACCCCAAAGATGAGATGACGATAGCCAAAGAAGGGTGGACCAGAAAAGTCTGCCTGTAGATGATGCAGGCCACGAAAACAGAGCCCATAACTCCAAGCCATCCTTTTGCCGCCCAAGAGAGTCCAGTCGCCGCGGACAGCAAAAATCTCACCTACTAATTCTACCGCTAAGACATCTGCCGGCCGTAGCTTCATCATCCAAACCTCTTACTCCTCCTCAACAGCAAAGACTCAAGCCTCCTCTCATCCCTCAGCCAATTTTTAGTTTTTTATTTCTCTTTTCTTTATTTTATATTTTCTATTTTCTTCTTTATTTCTTGTACTTATTTTTCTATTATTCCTTTGTTTTGTTTTTTTTTTGTGCATTGAGGGCAATGCCCATCTCGAGTTTAGGGGGATAGCTCTCGCATCTTTTGTCTAGACATACTTAGTAACATATAGATTGCATTGTACCTGCCTTAGTGTTAATCGGAACAAAAAATTTTGTTATATAATTTGTGCCTATGACAGTTAGTCGATTACTTATTTTCGCACCAATAATAAATTGAACTTAATATGGGAAAAGCATGCAAAATGACTTAGAATTTTTTTCATTGCCAAAACTATCAAACACTACAATTACTTGCTGAATTTGTTAAAATATCTAATGAACAGTGCATGTTTTGTTTTTAGAATTCTTTGCAAAGTTCTAATAATGGTTGCAGGTAGCCGTCGAGGCATAAGACAGAAACAGAAAAATACAGCACTGCCACGACAACCAAAGTAAAAACAAAGAAATATTATTGTTTTACCCTAGAGGTGCCCGGAAAAGGCTCTAGGAAGAATCATGTGCGAGGACACTCCGCTGCTATGAAAGTCCATGAATTTGAAAGTTTTGAAATGACGGAAAAATTAGCATGAGTGAATGAAAGTGTTCACAGGATGACTCTACTCTATGGGTTCGGGGTTTTGTAGTTTGCTCTTATCTTAATTTCAGACCTAGAATAGTAGTGATAAGTTGAAGCCCTCAATGCCATGATTAAATATTGTGCTTAACGGCGTTGTCTCGGCAGTAACCTTATATATCATAACAACATCTTTGTTTATCTAGTTATCATGCATAATTCAGCTTGTATACAGTCCTACACACACTGCACTAGCATTAGAAATTAATTCTGAGATATTCTCTTGCTAAGTTCCCTTCATTAATCTAATATAGGTGCCACGGTCTTGAGGTATGAAATCAAGTTGAAAACAAATTTTTCTTTCTGGTTAATATAAGGGCAAGTATGTTTAGGTTGCATTGCTTGAGGACAAGCAATAGTTCGAGTTAGAGGGTGTGTAAAGTGTCCACAAGTTCTATATTTCATGCACATTCCATCTCATATTATTGTTGTTTTGAGTAAATTTTAGGCATAATTAGGACCATGCATTGCATTTTAAAGTATTTCTTTACTTCACCATGTTTTTCTAAATTATCCTTTGTTTGGTAAAGAAAATGTATTGTTTTAGTGTACTTTTAGTTTTAGGTACTAGAGGCTGACATATGGAAAGAGTAGCTGAAGATGTGATGTTGAGGCAGCGAACCAAGGAGTTGTACTAATGCAATTTCAGACAGAGACGGCAGTTGCCGCCACCCGCCATGCTGCCCAATACAGTAGACTATGGAGTTGGAGAATCGGAGTACGATTTTTAGAGCAGAAAATCCTGATTCTATCGATGATGTCTACTCAATTTTCCGACGTCTATAGCAGCGGACAGATCCACCAAAGGTGAATCTCGAGATTGCTTGCGGAACAAGGCAACGTGATAAAGTCAACATTAAACTCAAAGAAGTCGGAGTTTAAAGTCACATTTAATGTGGAAAGCTAATTTGAAGACTTCTACTTCAAGAAAGACTAGACCTAGCTAATGCCTATATATACCCATTGTAATTCTAATTCAAAATAGCTTAGGTTTTCCTTAGGCATAGTTTAGGTTTTCATGCCACCGACATGTTCTAATTCTCTCCTTGGGTTTGGGTTATGTTGTAATTAGTTGTGAGAACGGTTGTTTAGGATTTCAAGTTTGTTTTTGCAAATAAAATTACAAGGTTTACTTATTCCATGTTCTTCATAGTTTTCAATTAAGGCGAAAGATTAGTGTTGCGTGTAAAATAGTCTATCGCAATGGTAGTGCAAGTATACATGACGCAAGTAGTAAAGTGATACGAAGTATCGGATATCGTCTCCACAGGGATTGGGCTAATAGCTTCACCTTAATTCACTACACAAAAGTAAAGAAAATATTTGAGAAAGTTGTCATGAAAATAATAGAGTAAACGTAAATAAAAGAGTAGAGAAATCAAGATAGAGAAAATGGGCTGGTATTGAATTGCTCAGTAGTGCAGGTATTGCTAAGTCTCGGAACTCCAGTTCTGTCGTCGTCCCTGTCGCGGCAGCACCTGTCGCGGCAGCAGTCCGTTGCTTGTCGCACAAGCGAACAATCAACTCAGCACCTCAAGTTTGGCAAGAATCCCAGATGTGCCTTGGCCTATCCCTAGGTCCAAGTCTGTCGATGATCACGTCTTTAATGATACCTCCCGGTGTGAATCGAAGGATGAACACCGATGTCGATGAATTCTTCTTTAGCCACTTAACCTCGTCGTATCCCTAGGTCCGAGATAGTTCAACTATAAACTAGAGAAATTGCTCTTATTTCTTTCGTATACTTAACTCTCCCGATGCTAAGTAAATAGATAACCTCACAATGCTCTCCCGATGCTCTTGCAAGATATTAATAACCAAAATAAGAGAACTTGAAGTTTATTTTATTGAACTGAAAATTCTTAAAACAAAACAACCCTTGCAACTACTTTACAATTCAACCCGTGGCCCTAGGGGGATTTAGAACATGTTGTGGGAAGAAAAACGACTAGAGTTTTGGGAAGGAAGCTAGGGTAATCGGTTATACCTTCTAGGTCAAAATATATGCCCTTATATAAGCTTTGGGCTCAAGTTATCTAAAATAGCAAGAATACAACTTTAATTGAAAGTATGATTCTAATAAAGACTAAATCTTCAAGGAATCTACTTTCCAGCCATCATCTTCCTTGCTTGGGATTTTCTCTCCCTGAACTTTGGGCTTGACATTCCTTTTGATCTGGGGCTTGGAAAAATATGGGGTTTTCACACGACAGACGGGCTGAATTTTCTCTATCTGTCGAGGTCCACTTTGCTTCTTCTCCTCAAAATTGCTGTCGTCCTCTGCTGTCACGGCGGCAACCATGGCAGCATCGTCCTCCTTGACTGCTGGTCCAGTTCCAGCTCTTCTGCTTCACTGCCCAGCGCTTGCCCGTTCCGTCTGCTACGGCAGCAACCTGCAAAAACAGCCATTCTTAGTAGAAACTGTGCCTTTTAATATAATTGTGATGTTTTGCTGTAAACTAACCTAAATGCAATGGATAATGCTTGAATGCAGCAGAAATATGGGTTAAATAGGGTGTAAATAATAGAACTTTTACACACTCAACACACCCCCAAACTCAAGTTTTTGCTTGCCCTCGAGCATTTTAGACCTAAAAGAAAAATGAAATATTTTTGTTTTGGCTTTCAAACAGTGAACTTTGCCTTACCCGTCGTTCGTTCCCTGTGACGGCAGCAACCTGTCGGATAATTTAGGATCTGTCCAAAGTCTCACTATAGTCCTCGTGCAGTGTGTGCATGCTTGTAACAGTTATATGCCAAGACTCTCTTAGTTTCACTAGAATATTTCAGCTCTTAACTCGAATTTTTATGCCAAAGTTTATCTTTTGAAAGCACTTTTTCATGCTCCTTTGATTTTTTTTTGTTTTGACTCGATTTCTCTATTTTTTAGCTAAAGTTTCACTAGAGCCAGTTTTAGGCACCTCTAGTTTACTTCCTAGAGCCAGTTTCAGGCACCTCTAGGGTTGTTGAGTCTCTTTTGCTAAACTTATTTCCTAGAGTCAGTGTTAGGCACCTCTAGGGGCTATTCAAGTGCTAAGCTTCATATTCTAGTTTGGCTAAAAGAAGTCTAAGCAGTATAACAGTCACAATGGTGTTTAAGTTTTCAGAACTATAGAAAGGCTCTAAACTTCTCCTAAAACTATCCTAACGTCACTGCCACGACAGAGCTATCACGACAGGTAAGTTCAGTTCACAATTTTCAGCCAAAATTTTCAATATTTTCATCTTTTTTTAAGAGAAAAATAAACTAAGTAAAAGACACAAATTTTAACTAAGATGTACTCCATTAATATGGAGGGTTGCCACCCCCAAACTCGAGGGTTGCATTGCCCTCAATGCAAATGACCAAATAAAAATGAAAACAGATAAAGGCAGTACATCACAAAATATATATAGCAGGCATCAATAATAAGGTAAGAAACTTAAATTTTAATCGATGTCTTCGTTGCTGCTGCTAAGTCTGATCTGATGGCGGGCGCGGGCTCTCGGGGCGGGCTGGGGTGGTTGCTGTACAACCTAAACATCAGAGCTGTTGCTGCTGCTGCTGACCTTTGGCAATTTGTTCTTATCTGCCATTCGTTTCTGCCTCTTTACCGGTGAAAATTCCTTTGACAGATTCCTCTTAATAGAGAGTTCATCATCACTGGCTGCCCAAACCGAGGAGGAGGAGAACCCAGCAACAAAGGCAGCAAGGTCCTCCGATGCCATTGGACGTTTTGTTCCTCGGGCAGAGGGCTCGGCATGGGTGCTGCTTGCTGCTGTCGGGGCAGGCAGATGGTGTTTGAGGCGTAGCAGCAGGTGTAGGAGTGTGGACAGGGGTAGTGACAGTAAAGTAATGGGCTGGAAAAGTAGGGAAAGCAGCATCAGGGAAATTTAAACTATTTTGAATAAAAGTTACCGTAGAGGCGGCAAAGTCCCTAATGAATGTCATTAAGCCCAACTGTCTTTCCTCCATCTTTTGAATGGCAGCTAGTATCTGGGTGTAGGGGTTTGTCGGAGCAGCTGTTGTGGCGGCAGGTTCAGTATTTTGCTTCTCTGTTGATTCAGCTATGGCGGCAGTGGGGTTGAATGATGACAGATGGGTGGCCACGGTCAACTCCATAAGGCTGGGGATATTCTTTTCCGTCCAACCTCGTCCTTTGACTAATAAATCAGTGTGTACTTTCGGCACGTTATGGTCGCGGCAGAGCGAAGTGATGAGGTATGAGAGGAAGAGTAGGCACGTCGGTCGATGTGCGCATTCCAAAATACTCTCTCGAATATAACTGCCCACATTAATGGGTCGTTCATTTAAAACGGAGTGTATCAATGCTAACCTTTGCTGGTCGACGGTGGTATGGTGGGATGACGGCATGATCCTCTTTTTTATGAAGGCATTCCATAGTTTTGCCTCCGGCAGCAGCTGGCTCCGTTTCACCGTGTGTGGATTTTTCCGGCTGGTATTCCATTGGGTTCCCTCGTCGGTCAGTTCTGCCATGACAGTGTCATAGGCAGCATTATCCAGGGTGTTGAGGAACTGCTGGTGTGTGTCGTCATTGTGGCCTATGTAGAGGCCATATAAGGAGTTGATGTTCTCTGCTTGAAACGACACTTCTTTTCCTCGAACGCTCACTGCTGTCGACGTTCTGTTGCTGATGGCAGCATAAAATTTTCTCACCAGCGTCACGTTCATTTCGTCCGGGTGTTCTGTAAATGTGTGCCATAATAAAGCTTTAATCTTCTGGGTTATGAATGGCTTGAGGCCCAGATTCTTTGCCTTTGGTGTATAGATAAAGCCTCGTTCTTCCCACATGTCTCTAGTAGCAAAGGACTGTGGGGGAGTTGCTGTTGGTGAGGAAGTAGATGCAGCATTGCGTCGGGTTTTCCTAGAAGACATATTAGCGCAAGGGTTGTGAAAAGTAAATGAAAGCAAATGAAAACTAAAGAGGGAGAGCAAGTAAGAAAGGCAGAAGTGAGTGAAAATGAAAATGAAACGGGGTTATAAAGAGAAGGATGTGCTGCCCGTTGAAGCTGTAACGACAGGCGCGAATAACGGGGCTGACTGTTGAGCTTTAGCGTGTCTGACGCGTCTGACACACGTTTCCACGTCTGTTACGCGTCTGTGATGAGTTTTCGCATCTGCCGTGACAGCATGATGACAGCCTGTATTTTTCGCGTCTGTCGCGGCAGCTGTAACGACAGGCTGCATTATTTGGGCTTTGTTGGGCTGATGGATGGATGGCGGCGTGAGTTCACTTCTCCTGTTCTTCTTGACTCCTTTATTTCCTAAAAACAATAAACATAAAAAAATTAATAAAATAAACCTTATTTCCTAATAAATAATAAATAATAATAAAATAAATAAATAAAATTTAGGTTAAATTAGGGACGCCAGGTGGGGCCTCTCCTAAGGTAACCACTTCCTGCATTCATGGGGCTTTAGTCCCCTGATAATGCTTGAGGCGCTGTCCGTTGACTTTGAATTGGTGCCCGTCTTTTAATGATCGGATTGTGATAGCACAATGGGGAAAAACTTGTACGACTTGGAATGGGCCAGACCATCTAGATTTCAGTTTCCCTGGGAAAAGTTTCAGTCTAGAATTGAACAACAATACAAGCTGCCTTGGGCAGAACTGTCGTGGCAACAACTTTTTGTCATGCCACTTCTTCGTTTTCTCCTTGTAGATTCTTGCATTGTCGTAGGCCATTGTCCGGATTTCTTCAATCTCGTTCAGATCTAATAGCCTTTTTTGTCATGCCCTGTCCAAGTCCATATTCACTGCCTTGATCACCCAGTATGCTCTGTGCTCTATCTCGACGGGTAAATGACATGTTTTCCCATAAATCAATCGGTACGGAGACATGTCCAATGGAGTCTTAAAAGATGTCCTATATGCCCATAATGCATCATTGAGGAGTAAAGACCAATCTTTCCTAGTTGGCTTAACCATCTTCTCAAGAATGTTCTTAACTTCCCTATTAGATATTTCAGATTGTCCATTGGTCTGTGGGTGATATGCTGTCGCGATCCGATGCTTGACACCAAATTTCTTCAAGGCAGTAGCAATAACCCTATTGTCGAAATGTCTCCCTTCATCACTGATAATCGCCTTAGGGATGCCAAACCTAGAAAAGATATTTTTGTGTAAAAACCTTTGGATTGTCTTGGCATCATTCTTTTGAGTGGCGATAGCTTCTACCCACTTAGAGACATAATCTACTTCCAGGAGGATGTATAGATTCCCACATGAAGATGGGAATGGTCCCATAAAATCAATCCCTCAAACATTGAAGATTTCGACCTCTAGAATGTTCTGCAGCGGTATCTCGTTTCTCCTTGAGATGTTTCCTGTCCTTTGGCACTTGTCACAGCTCTTGTAGAAGATTTGTGCATCTTTATACAGTGACGGCCAGTAAAACCCTGACTGCAGCACCTTGGCAGTAGTTTTGTTGCCTCCTAAGTGACCTCCATACTGTGAAGCATGGCAGTGATGAAGTATGTCTTCTTGCTCTTCTTGTGGTACACACCTTCTTATAACCTGATCTGCACAGATTTTGAAAAGAAGAGGTTCGTCCCAATAATAATGCTTAACATCATTTTGGAACCTCTTCCTGGCTTGATAATTAAGATCAGAAGGAATTATTTCGCTAACTATGAAATTAACAAAATCAGCATACCAGGGGAGTTCAGAAGACTTACCTGCCGCCATGGCTGTCGTTGCAATGATTGCGGCAGCAGAGAGCTGCTCATCTGGGAAGGTCTCCAGTATGGTTGTCTCATCTGTTGGTAGACTCTGTCCCTTCTCCAACCTTGACAAGTGATCTACCAGTTGATTTTTTGTCCCTTTTTTGTCCTTGATTTTAAGGTCGAATTCTTGCAATAGCAGGATCCACCGTATCAATCTAGGCTTTGCATCCTTTTTCGCAAATAGATACTTCAGGGCAGAATTATTTGTGTGCACTATAACCTTCGTTCCAAGTATGTAAGAACGAAACTTGTCGATAGAGAATACCAGAGCTAGTAACTCTTTTTCTGTGGTGATGTAGTTCACTTGGGCGTCATTCAATGTCTTACTGGCATAATATATGACATGAAATAACTTGTCTCTCCGCTGCCCAAGTGCTGCCCCGACAGCATAGTCACTAGCATCACACATAATCTCAAATGGCTGTGTCCAGTCTGGTGGCTGTACTATTGGGGCTGTTACCAGTTTTTCCTTCAGCACCTTGAATGCTTCAGTACATTCTTCATTAAAGTCAAAGGGTCGGTTCTGCTCTAAAAGATGACATAGAGGCTTGGTGATTTTTGAGAAATTTGCAATGAATCTCCAATAAAAACCAGCATGTCCCAAGAAACTTCTAATACCCTTGACTGTGGTCGGCGGCGGCAGCTTTTCGATCACTTCTATCTTAGCCCTGTCGACTTCTATGCCACGACAGCTAATCTTATGGCCAAGGACTATCCCTTCATCCACCATAAAGTGGCATTTTTCCCAATTTAAAACCAGGTTTGCTTTTTCACATCTTTCAAGTACCTTTTGTAGATTGCCTAGGCAGCTCTCAAAGTCATCTCCAAAGATTGAAAAATCATCCATAAATATTTCAAGGAAGTCCTCCACCATATCGGAGAATATGGCCATCATACACCTTTGGAAGGTGGCGGGTGCATTGCATAATCCAAAAGGCAACCTCCTAAAAGCATATGTTCCATAAGGGCATGTGAAAGTCGTCTTTTCTTGATCTTCCGGTGCGATAGCTATTTGATTATAACCTGAATAACCATCAAGAAAACAATAATAAGGTTTACCCGCTAATCTATCAAGCATTTGATCAATAAAGGGTAAAGGAAAGTGGTCCTTTCGGGTAGCTTTGTTAAGCTACCGATAGTCCATACAAACCCTCCAACCGGTCACAGTTCTAGTTGGGATTAACTCATTATTTTCATTGGTCACCACGGTCATTCCTCCTTTCTTGTGAACGCATTGCACCGGGCTCACCCATTTGCTGTCGGAGATGACGTAAATAATACCAGTATCTAACCATTTGATTATCTCTTTACGCACTACCTCTTTCATCGCATGGTTTAGCCGCCTTTGAGCATCTATATTCGGCTTATGATTTTCCTCTAAAAGGATTTTATGCATGCATAACGCCGGACTAATGCCTTGAATATCGGCTATCGTCCATCCAATTGCCTTTTTGTGCTGCCGCAGCATCCCTATTAGCTGTTGTTCCTGTTCCTGCAGTAACTTAGAAGAGATGATTACGGGCAACATATCATTTGAACCAAGAAAAGCATATTTTAGCTGCCCTGGCAGGGGCTTCAGTTCTAAAACAGGGGGCTCAACAATAGATGGCTTTTGGATTGCATGGTTATCCGAAGTATAATTCAAAGGTTCGAATAACTTACATGGACGATCACCTATCCAGTTTACCTCCTCCTGATCTTCAGTATCAGATGTATCGGACTCTGAGGAGTTGCTGTCGTTGGTGCTGTCATGACAGTCCTGTAAGTGGCTGCCGAGGCAGTGACCAATTTTGATATCGTGACAGCCCGACCTGATGTAGGGTTGATCAAAGGCAACTTCAGTGATAGCCTTGCATTCCTCGTCTGCATCAGCATGCTTCATAGCTTGGAGAACATTCAACTTAATCTCTTGGTCGTTCACTCTCATGGTGAGTTCTCCTTTTTCCACATCAATCAGTGATCTTCCCGTGGCTAAGAAGGGTCGCCCAAGGATGATTGGTGCGTTTTCGTCTGCTTCACAATCTAAAACAAGAAAGTCAGCAGGAAAAATAAATTTATCCACTCTTACCAGAATATCTTCAATTTTTCCTTCCGGATGAACGTAAGAGCGGTCTGCCAGCTGTAGAATTACTGTCGTGGGCCGCGCCTTTCCAATACCTAATTTCTGAAAAACAGATTTTGGCATTAAATTAATACTAGCACCAAGATCACAAAGTGCCTTACCCACATATTTATCTCTGATTACACAAGGTATGATGAAGCTCCCCGGATCCTTCTTTTTCTAGGGTGGCTGCCTATGAAGAATACTCATGCAACCTTTTGTCATCTTAACCGTTTCAAATTCCCCAAGTTTAGATTTCTTTGACATGACATCCTTGAGAAATTTGGCGTAACAGGGCATCTCCCTAACGGCATCTAACAGAGGAACATTAATATGAACTTGCTTAAAAATATCATAAATCTTTTTGAGCTGAGATTCTTGCTTAGCTTGCTGTAACCGTTGAGGAAAAGAAGGTGGGGGACGATAATCAGCAATACATCCTTCCCACTGCATACGAATCTTAGGAGGTTTGGGTTCATCATTTTCTCCTCTGTCGCTTCTGCTGTCGTGACAGGCTCATCGGCAGCAGTCTGTTTGTTACCTGTCGGGGCAGCTTCCTCGGCAGGTATGTCCAAGGCTGGTTTCCTTACTGTTTCAGCTTCCTTTTCCGGCCCTGGTAATTTCTTCCCACTCCTAGTAGTAATGGCCTTACATTGCTCATGTGTGGGCTGCCTAGCATTTTCAGTATTACAAGGAAATCCTCCAGTCTACCTCGGCTTAATATGTTGGGAAACCTGACCCATTTGTGGCTCCAAAGATTTCAGAGTAGCTTCATGATTCGTCATCCGCATCTCTGTTTTATCCATGAATGTCTCTATCTTCTTGACAAACTGATTCATATTCTCAATATAAGTACCTGTCTCAAACATAAAAGTGGCCAGAGTCTGTTCTAGTATACTGCTCGTGGCAACTGGTGGCTGTTGTTGCTGCTATTGCGGCGGCAATTGCTGTCGAGTCAACAATCTCGGTCCTCCCTGATTCTGATTATTTTGTGCTTGAAGATTGAGGGCATTGTTAGGATTACTCCAAGAAAAGTTGGGATTATAGTTCTTGGAGTTGTAATTCGGCTTGTAGTTTCCAACATACTTTCCCTCTTCTAATTGTATAGGACACTCATCCGAACTATGATTTCCCTCGCAGATTTCACATATCTCCTCAACAGCAAATCCATGTTGTGCATCATCATTCAATAGCTTTTTCATTGCTTTAGTAAGGAATGCCACCTGTGATTTCATCGTGCTGTCGGCCTCATAATCCTTAACAGATAGTACTCGTTTACCTCCTCTTCTTGCTGTCGGGAACTGTTCTTCATTCTTAGCCAGATTTTTCAATACTAGCATTGCCTCGTCCGGGTCTTTATCAAATAATAGTCTGTTTGCTGCTGAATCAATTCGAATATGAGTTTGTAAATTGGCAGCATTATAAAACTTAGTTACCTGATTCCAGACGGGGAATCCATGCATTGGGCAGTTCCGTAGAAGAGTAGTAAATCTGTCCCAGGCCTCGTGCATCGGCTCGTCATCTTCCTGTTGAAGAGTAGCAATTTCATTACGTAATCGCTCAGATAAATGCGAAGGATTAAAACAAGATAAAAATTCACGAGATAAATCTGCCCAAGTTCTAATTGAACCCGGCGTAAGTTTATTCCATCAAGTCTTAGCTCTGTCCCTCAACGAATGGGGGAATAACCGAAGCCTCAGTATCTCCGGATTAACTCCTGGCAGCCTAAACGAACCACAGATTTCCTGGAACGTTTTTAGATGCTCCCTAGCATCCTCGGTAACAACACCACTGAATTGACCGGCATTGTTGATCATACTAAACATGACAGGTTTCAGCTCGAAGTTGTCAACGTCTATGTCCGGCAGCGTGGTTTCCAGCTCTACATGGTCATTCAACATGTAGTCACGACAGGACCGTCGTCCGGCAGCGGCAGCAGGGTTGCCGACAGGCGGTATAATATCACTGACAGGCGGGTCGTTTCCATTATGGGCCATCGTCTCTAACTGTTCCTCAAGGTACTCGTTCCTGGCTAGAATGTGATGAAGTCGGTTCTTGAGATTGAATGAACGTTCGATCTCCGGATCTAATGGATACTCAGGATCTTCACCTCGTTTCGATCTGCGCATAAACAAGAAACCTTGTGAAAAGCAAGAGTTGAATGCACCAAAGAAAAACAGAAAAATAAAAATAAAAACAAAAACGAAAAGTGCAGTAAAAGAAAAGGTTGAGTTATGTTGCCAATCCCCGGCAACGGCGCCAAAAACTTGTTGCGTGTAAAATAGTCTATCGCAATGGTAGTGCAAGTATACACGACGCAAGTAGTAAAGTGATACGAAGTATCGGATATCGTCTCCACAGGGATTGGGCTAATAGCTTCACCTTAATTCACTACACAAAAGTAAAGAAAATATTTGAGAAAGTTGTCACGAAAATAATAGAGTAAACGTAAATAAAAGAGTAGAGAAATCAAGATAGAGAGAATGGGCTGGTATTGAATTGCTCAGTAGTGCAGGTATTACTAAGTCTCGGAACTCCAGTTCTGTCGTCGTCCCTGTCGCGGCAGCACCTGTTGCGGCAGCAGTCCGTTGCTTGTCGCGGCAACGAACAATCAACTCAGCACCTCAAGTTTGGCAAGAATCCCAGATGTGCCTTGGCCTATCCCTAGGTCCAAGTCTGTCGATGATCACGTCTTTGATGATACCTCTCGGCGTGAATCGAAGGATGAACACCGATGTCGATGAATTCTTCTTTAGCAACTTAACCTCGTCCTATCCCTAGGTCCGAGATAGTTCAACTATAAACTAGAGAACTTGCTCTTATTTCTTTCGTATACTTAACTCTTCCGATGCTAAGTAAATAGATAACCTCACAATGCTCTCCCGATGCTCTTGCAAGATATTAATAACCAAAATAAGAGAACTTGAAGTTTATTTTATTGAACTGAAAATTCCTAAAACAAAACAACCCTTGCAACTACTTTACAATTCAACTCGTGGCCCTAGGGGGGATTTAGAACATGTTGTGGGAAGAAAAACGACTAGAGTTTTGGGAAGGAAGCTAGGGTAATCGGTTATACCTTCTAGGTCAAAATATATGCCCTTATATAAGCTTTGGGCTCAAGTTATCTAAAATAGCAAGAATACAACTTTAATTGAAAGTATGATTCTAATAAAGAGTAAATCTTCAAGGAATCTACTTTCCGGCCGTCATCTTCCTTGCTTGGGATTTTCTCTCCTTGAACTTTGGGCTTGACATTCCTTTTGATCTGGGGCTTGGAAAAATATGGGGTTTTCACACGACAGACGGGCTGAATTTTCTCTATCTGTCGAGGTCCACTTTGCTTCTTCTCCTCAAAATTGCTGTCGTCCTCTGCTGTCACGGCGGCAACCATGGCAGCATCGTCCTCCTTGACTGCTGGTCCAGTTCCAGCTCTTCTGCTTCACTACCCAGCGCCTGCCCGTTCCGTCTGCTACGGCAGCATCCTGCAAAAACAGCCATTCTTAGTAGAAACTGTGCCTTTTAATATAATTGTGATGTTTTGTTGTAAACTAACCTAAATGCAATGAATAATGCTTGAATGCAACAGAAATATGGGTTAAATAGGGTGTAAATAATAGAACTTTTACACACTCAACAATTAGTTGAATTCTATCCATTTCTTCGGTATCGAGAGAGTCGAACTCACAAAAGGAGTAAGTACGATTTCATCTATAAACGGTGCGATCAATCCGGCCTAGAAATAGGTTAAGGGTTTAAGACGGTTAAAAGAAGACGAATTAACATTGATGTCTTTGCATGATTCACGCCGCCACTAGTATTATCTGCAGTGGGCATCAATAGAACTCTGACTTAGACATAAGTAGAGTCACTTTCGAAGCGTTCTGTCGAGCCTTATAGTTCTGTCGAGTTTGCCGCCGAGACAGAGTTCCATTCCCCTGCCGAGGTAGCGAGAGGGTCTTATCAGTCTGCCTGCCATCCACCGCCGAGTCAGCAGAGTCTTGTAGCGCAAAACAAATTGACTTATTCAACGCAGTTTCACACTGAGCAGCAGCATAACCTTGCCCTCTCTATAAATCTGATCAGTTCCTTTTTAATTACTTGTGCTTTTATTTTACTTTCCTTCTCAACATCCACCTTACTTGTTCATTTACTTTTCTTGTACAGGAACAACAATTCGAGCTAAGCTTTCCAATCCCTGTGGGAAACGATATCTTATATACTATAACTTGACTTTAGTGTGCACTTGCGCTCATAAATAGAGAATACTCAAACGCTCTACATATTGTAAAGCCTGAACTATTCATCTAAACTTTCTAGGTTGCTATGTACATATGTGTCATCAGGGGCGTATCTATAGTGGTGCATGGCGAGTCACGTGACCCACCATTATAAAAGAAGATCATTTTCATGTTATACGTCTGGTGTAATTTTGAAAGGGATAGATTTATTCTTTTGGCCTTTGGGGTTAATTTTTATATTGATCTTTTCTCTTTTGTATGTAATCCATTTTAATATAATTTTACATTATTATTGTTTATTTTGACCCTTTTATGTTTTATTTCCATTCAATTTAATCCTTTTGCATGTTATTTTTATTTTCAATATCTAATTAGTGTATTGTATATTTATTGTTATTAGATTTTTTTTATTATTATGAAACACCACTATTATTTTTTTATAGTTAATATTTTTTATTATAAATATAAGGCTTAAGGGTGTAAGAAGCCTTGGAACTTTTGAAAAAAAATAAGCCCCTAAACTTCTTTTGTACCTAATTAAGCCCTTTCGCCAACATTAATTGTTAAATTTAACAATTTTTTGGATCAGTTGGTACAAAGCGTCGTGCCACTGTGTTTACACTTGGCATTTTTTATATTTTTATTTATTAAAATCATTTAAAAGTCCTAAAAATTCTGGAAAATATAAAAATGTATATATTTTAAAATTTGTAAATGTCATATGATAAAATTGTAGTGTATTATATAACAATAATATCTAAATAAAAAAATGCCTAAATTTTAATAGTCAATGTTGGCCAAAGGGATTAACTGAGTCACTTTATTGGTTCAATGGCTCAAATAGGTGTAAGATTCAAAGACTTAATTAATTTTTTTTCAAAAGTTTAAAATTTCCTTACACCCTAAAGCCAAATTATAATTATTGTTTAATATATTTCCCCCTCTATTTTATTATATTTATTATTATTTTTATTATTATCATGTTCATTATTTTCATTACCATATATTATTTTTATTACAATTATGGGTAATCTTTACAAGTGGTCCCTTTCGTTTAGGGTGTGTGTAACGCCCCGGTTTTGGGCTTAGAAGTTTTGGGCGTTGACCGGTTCGGTCAAAGTGCTGTTCGAATATAAAAAGGTGAAATTAGGGAAGCCTAGTTCGGGTTGCATTAAAAATATGGAAAAATGTTCTAAAATCCTCTTTTAATATATATAAGTGAACTGTGAAATCAATTTTACAAAATGTGGTTTGGAAGGGTGACATTTTGGCTAGTGACCAAAATGTAATTTTTGAAAGTTGAGTGACTGTTTTAGAAAGGATTGAAACTTTGAATCTTTAAGGAGCTAATTACCCAAAGGGAGTTTCTCCAGATTTTTCTAAGATATTTTAATGTTTAATTCTGATTTTAAAACAAAAGAAAAGTGGAGGGAAGATATTTTCATTTCTAACTAACTTTTCTCTCAAATCTTCCATTTTCATTTTCTCTCAAACCAAACACATTTCTCCAGATTTTTCCCTCTGATTTTGTCATCTAAATCACTCATTTCAATTCTCTTTTGATCTCTAAACATCTCATCAACAAAACCTCACCAATTGCTAATTGGATTTTCAAGATTTTGGTTCCAAAAAGGGAGAAACTCAAGTTTGGAGGTAAGAACGTCCTTCTCCTCTAAACTCTCAGTTCTTTACTGAAATTCCTAAGTTCTCAATCCTTAATTGTTGATTTATAAAGTGGTTTTAAAGTTGTGTAATGGATCTTGGTTTAAAATGCAAGATTTGCTTGATTTTGGTGAAATTTCGTGTGATCTGTTTGGGCAGTGTTTTGAGGTGTCAAATTGATGTTAAATGAATTTTAAATTGATAAGGAATTGAGGTTTTATCAATGCAATCCCGAATAGGTTGAATTTCCTAAGTTTTTCTTGAGTTTTTGGTTGTTTTTGGAGTGTTTTTGATGATCTGTTATAGCTGGAGGTATAAGGACGTGTTTGTGATCATTTTGGATGTTAATTGATGTTTAAAAACGGTTAGAAGTGGTGGATCTTGGCTGGGTTAAGTTTTGGAGGTGTTTGGAGGTGATTACGGTTGTGTTTGGTAGCCGAAATGTTGGATTTGTGATGAGCAGCGAGTTTAGTTGTGTTGCTGGTGTTCTTAATGCATAATGATGCATTAATCCTCTGTTATTGTGTGCTTGAAACAGGGGAGGTTGATCCGTGAGCATTAGAGGTGGTGCGGAAGGTTTCGGATGCTTGGAAGGCTTGTTGGTTAGCCTTGTTTTGTGTATCGGTGAGTGAAGTTGGGTTTTCAGCTTTTAAACCAAGGTTTGAAGGATTTGGGAGCTTAGTTTAAGTCTAAACAACTTTGCTAAGCTCAAGAGTAAGTAAATGGATTTTTGCTCTTGGTTTGTGCTGTGAATTGGCTTTAAAAGCAATTGTGATTGGTGGTTGCAATGTATTTGATTTGCATGTTTTAAATTCTGTTTTGAAAACATATTTTAAGCATGGTTTAATGCTGGTTTTGAAAGCCAAATGTGAAGGATGCTCAAGGTAAGAGATCCTTGGTTTTATACATTGAAATTGTGGTTTTGATGCATGGTGTTGCATGATGTTTAATGGCTTTGTGTAATGCTTTAAAAACAGTAGATTGATGATAGTAAATGATGGTTTTTGCATTATGGTTATGCATGTGAATCATTGGACTAATGTGGTAAGATGGTTATATTGGCAAGTGATGTAAGTGGTACTTGGTTTCTTTGATCGGATATAGTTAGCCGGCTATAGGATTGGGTGCACCGTGAATAAAGTCGCCTTGGATGTGGAGTGGTTAAGAGTGAACCGGTAAACTCCATCCAAGTATCCGAACGAGATGGTTAAGGTCATAATGGAGGTTGAGTTCCCATTCGAGGACCTTGGGTAAGCAAAGGTAGTAATGGTGGTTAAAATTCCATTTGTGGACCTTGTGCTTGTTAAGATCACAATGGTGGTGTAAAGTCCATGTGTGGATCTTGTATAGGGTGTCCCGGATCTCGTTAGTGATGTTATACAACTACCAATCGGTGATGCTAAGGTTATATGGTGTTTAAAAGTCCATATATGGGAACCTTGTGTAAGCTAAGGTTGTATGGTGTTTAAAAGTCCATACATGGGAACCTTGGGTAAGTTAAGGTTGTATGGTGTTTAAAAGTCCATACATGGGAACCTTGAGGAAGATAAGGTTGTATGGTGGTTAAAAGTCCATACATGGGAACCTTGTGAATGGTAAGGTCAAATGGTGGTTAAAAGTCCATTTGGGGACCTTGGATTGGTAGTGTGTATGAAGCGTAGGGACAACGCTTGTGATCCGCGTATCCGATTGGATGTTGAGTTGAAAAGTGGATTTGGATTATCACTTGAAAGCCAATATGATGTTCTTGATTATTAATGAAGCATGAGATGCTTGGAATGATGCATGGTTGCATGGGAAGTGCATAATGTGTTATGAACGCATGTTTGCTTGTTAAGCTTGAACGAGTAATGATTAACTATTGAGAGTGATGCATGTGTGCATGAAATCTCTTTAGTGCATTGGAGTCTTGCTAAGACTTGTTTTGAAAGGCATATGATGCAAATGTTGATGATGTGGTTCATATGTTGCATTTGTTTAATGCATGTGTTGGATTGATTGAATAAATGATTTTAAAAGGTTTCTTGCTTGAAATGATACCCAAGTATGAGAAATGTATGATGTACAATGGAAGTGTTTTCCAAGGTTTTGAATTTAACTTTGCATTTGGTGTTTGTGCATTGAAAGGTTAAATTGATGTTTTGCAAGTTGTGCTTTAAAAAGGTTTACTTAGCTTGCTAAGCTAAGGGTTGGTTTTCATGTTTGAGCAATGCATGATTTTGAGCTTGTTGTTGAAATGGGGTTTCCAAACATTGCTTTGGTTTATCAAACCGGGTTTGTTTTTAAAAAGTGGTTTTATGACCCGCTGCATTGATGGTGTTTTGGTTTTGAGCATTCCTCACTAAGCATTATGTGCTTACGCTCCTTTTTGTCCATCAATGCAGATCTTTGAAGTTGGAACAGCGAGGAGCAAGGGGTTCAAGGAGGACTCCACTTGAGATGTATGTCTCGGTTAATAGCTATAGTTAATAAAGGCAATGGGGGAAAGAATCTCTTATGTTGATGTGTAACGAGATTGTGTATGTTGGATAAGTTTGGTATATGATGTTGAATCGGGTGGATTAATGTTGCAACGTTTGGATCATCTTATGCTTAAGTTGAATTGCTATGTTTCATGTTTAAAAGCATGAATGAGTTTTTGAATGTGTTTAATGTGTTGGTGCACCTAAGGGTGATCATGTATCTAGATTTTGATGCTTAAATGTTCCTTGTATATTGTATGTCTTGCTGGTGAGGTTTGATTACATTTGGAGCATGTTTGGCATGTCAAATTGGTGTTTAAATAGCCTTTTTGCTGCAATCTGTGCAAGTCGTTTAGGAACACTAGCTACCGTTTCGAAACGGGTGCCTTGTAGCAGCCCAGGCGTCCGAAACGGAAGACACCGTTCCGAAACGGGAAGCCCTCTGCCAGCCCTCGTTTCGGTACGCGTTGCGGAACGGCCCCGCGTTTCGAAACAGGCTCTCCATGTTTCGGAACACCTGACCGTTGGGGGCTGACATTGGCAGTTATATGTTTTGAAATGTTTGCATATTGGTCCTGAATCTTGTTTGTGCAATTGTATGAGTTTGGGAAGTCCGTTTGAGCTGAAATTTGGCAGTGAAGCATGAAATGTGACTAATTTCAAGATGGTAACTTTTAATCGGGTTAAGACCTTGTAATTTGCAGAATTTACATTTTGGTCCCTAAAGTTGTAAATTGTTCAATTGGGTCCCTGTTTGATCTCTGATGTTTATGATCTTTGAGTATGCTGTTTGAATGATCATAACTAGGGTTAATGTGCATCTAGACAAGTTTAAAAAGTAAAAAAAAAAGGTCGTTAATCAAGGTTGACTTTCGGGTTGACTTTGGTTTTCCCCGTGTAAACTTCTTAATTCGGTTCAACCGTCTGGGCCGGGTTAAGGGGGTTACAGTGTGTTCTATTTTGGTCACCAGAATTCAAAAAAGATTATTTCAGTCACTTACGTTTAGAATCGTTTCTATTTTGGTCCCTTGGCCTCCGTTACTTAAAAAAATTAGTTTCTAATTTAACCCCCAAACTTTCAAAATTTTATTTTTCACCATCTTCCCCAAACATTATAAAACTAAAACCCAGAAAATTAAATCAATGGCTATAATCCAACACTACAACTCATTCCCCCAAGATTAAAAGTGTCAGCTTCCATTACAAATGGCTATAATCTAACACTACAACCTATTCCCCAAACTTTCGAATTTATTCCCAAGATTAAAAGCTTACTACCTTTTCGTTATGGTGTAATTTGAACCGAAAACTTGAACATAATAGTTGATGTTATTTGGTTGGCTTGTTCTATAACACCAAAGTTCTACTCTGCTAAGCTTTTTAAGCATCCTCAATTATAACAACTCTATTGGTCTTTCTAAAAGCATATGTTTCTCTTTTTCAGCTCTCATTGGATTAGTGACCAGAATAATCTTTTTTGAATTCTGGTGACCAAAATAGAACACACCATAAACGAAATGGACCACTGGTGAAGATTACCCTACAATTATTTTATTATTATTAACATCATTTCTTTTTGGTTTATTTTTTCAATAATTAAATTTATTTGTAATCATTATTATGTCCTAATAATTTATAATTTAAATTTTATGATTTTCAAATGTAGATTTTAGTAACTTATTCATTTTACTCTTGATTTACATACAATTGTATTATTGTTGGTCGGTGAACCATCAAATATAAATTTTTAGATCCGCCCGTGTGTCATAGGTCGCTTTAGGCATCCGATGGACATACTTCCCCCACGAGACCCAGTGACACCTAAATTATTTGGTTTAAGGGCAAAACTAGGATCTTAGAATCTTATTATGCCCGACGCAATACCCGAAATTTTAAATTTCTAAAAGTATGACTCTAACAGTAAATTCGTCGCACCACTACGGTGAGTTTTAAAATTATATTATTTTTATTCGAACTCGCTTCGATTGTATGGCGAGATTTTTGGGAAAAATGGAACTCGCCTATGTGATGCGGCAAGTTTGAATAAAATAAGAATATTTTTTGGAAACTCGTCGTGGTGGTGCGGCGAGTTTACTGTAAGGGTCCTACTTTTGAGAATTTAGGATTTCGGGTGATGCATTGGGCATAATAGGATCCTAACATCCTAATTATGCCCTTATCCCAAACTATTTTTTTGACAAATACTAATTCTAATTCTAATCTTACTTAGAGGGAGAGAATGAAGGGGGTGCTTTAGTAGGTCTTGAACTCATGATCGAAGAAAATATAAGGAAATAAAGATGAACAATTTGGCCAACCGGTCAAACGTGCTTCCTCGAAAGCTAAACTAATTAACTTCTTAACTCGCATAAAATATACATACAATTAAACAAACAAAAGTAAATACAATTATCATTAATATAGAGTAGAGTGATCATCTCAAGTACAATCCCATATTCCCATTTCTCTATTTTATACTGCAGAGCTTCAACTGCCAAGCCTGGAGCCCAAGGCCGTTTATAGTAAATACATGATTTGCCATTGAAGGAGAACATCTCGTAAGCCCATAGTTACCGCTTAGTACTATTGTTGTATTCTTTAAGCAGTAGGATTGTAGCCTATTTATAATCTATTTCGGCTGTTGTTTTGTTCAGTGTTCAGTGTAAAAAAAAAGTGTTCAGAGTAAAGATATGATGACCCCTACAGACTTATCTCAGATTATATTTCCAAGAAATTTTGTCCCGTGAACTCTCTCTACCCTTTCCCACCTACAAAATTCCCATCGCAAATTATATTAACCCTTACTTTAGTAATTTAATGGATGAATTACGATTAAAATGTTGACAGAAAGTGTATTTTCTCTTTTCCTTCGATAAGACAAGACAAGTAGACAAAATCGTTCAAAAAGATTGCCTTAACTTTTTAAACCTAACATTTCTGTTTATAGTCATTGATTAGATCAGACGGGATTTTAAGTTAAAAAGTAAATTTGTTTTACTTTACACTTTAAATAAACAGAAATGTATTTGAAAATTGAAATGTGATTTTCTTTTTAAATTTGGTACCGTAAATTGTTTTATATTAAGAATGAGTTAACAAAAAGCAATAAAAAACAAATTGTTCGTCTACGAGATGGAGAGCTCCGTAAGTCTCAGAAACTCTGGCATGATTCGCGGGGTTAGTGTTAGGGGTGTTCAAAAATACATGATTGACTGACTCGACTTAATTTGATTATACGAACATAAATAAATGGATATTTATCATGAAATTTTTTTACTCGGGTTAAGCTCGGATTACAAAATTAAAAATTTTCGGGTACCCGAATATATTTAAAATTAATATTTTTATATTCAATATACATATTTTTATATTAAATTAATATTTTTTATATTTTTATATTTAATAAATGCATATTTTTAATACTAAACTAATATATACATATTTTTTATATTTTTAAATTAAACTAATAAAATATTTTTTATATTTCAAAATTACATATTTTTATCTTCAGGTACCCAAATACCCGAATTTTCGGGTACCCGACTAACGGGTATCCGTTAAAGCCGGTTCAGGACACAAGCCGCACTTTGAACTACCTGACGATCCGGGTACTCGGTACTTCGGGTACCTGAATACCCGGGTACCCAGATTTCAACACCCATAGTTAGCGTCGTCTAAGAGCCCGCCGGATGCTTCATCATCGGTGACATCTTCGACGTTGGAGGAGGAAATTGATCAATCAGTTCGCATAGAGCCTGTTGCGTCTCAAGAGCATATGAATCTCTATATCGGCAACCATATGGTTCTTGCGTTAGCAGCGAAAACTAATAATATAGGGGAGGTCCCTCTTGTTAGCACTTTGGTATCGAACGAGGGGGTAACCCCAGTCGTAACAACAGCGAAGCCTTCATTTCGAGACACGTTTACGGGTTAGTTTGGATCGGGGCAACAAGATAACTTCATTAGAGACCTTGATGTTGATCTCCAAGCAGACGATATTGCAATCAACCATAATGATCCCCTACCAGAAATTAGGTTCTCGGATTGGGTTCATAAGGTGGCTGATGACAAGCTATTGAAGTCCATGATTGCGTGCCTTCTGGGGAAATCGATCGGTTATAGGGATGGGAAAAACTGAGTTCATGTGCTATGGTGCCCCATGGGTGAGTTAAGTATAATTGATTTAGATAACGATTATTTCCTGATTCCTTTTTGCTTTTGATGCTGACTATAAGTAGGTGTTGACCAGCGGTCCATGGACGGTGTATGAGAGTTACTTGACTGTGCAACCATGGTCACGCGACTTTTCCACCGCGGTGGAATATACAAAATAGATCCTTGCATAGTGTAACGCCCCGGTTTTGGGCTTAGGAGTTTTGGGCGTTGACCGGTTTGGTCAAAGTGCTGTTCGAATCTAAAAAGGTAAAATTAGGAAAACCTAGTTCGGGTTGCATTAAAAATATGGAAAAATGTTCTAAAATCATCTTTTAATATAATTAAGTGAACTGTGAAATCAATTTTGGAAAATGAGTTTTGGAAGGGTGACATTTTGGCTAGTGACCAAAATGTAATTTTCGAAAGTTTGGTGACTGTTTTATAAAGGGTTGAAACTTTGAATCTTTAAGGAGCTATTATTCCAAAAGTAGTTTCTCCAGATTTTTCTAAGATATTTTGAGATTTATCCTGATTTTAAAACATATCAAAAGTGGAGGGAAAGCCATTTTGGCTATTTTGATAACTAACTTCCTATTTTTCTTTCTCTCATTTTCTCTCAACCCAAACACTTTCTTTCCAGAGAGTTGTTTCTGATTTTCTCACCTAAATCCCTCCTTTCAACTCTCTTTTGATTCCTAATCAACATATCTACAAAACCTCATCATTTGCTACTTGATTAATCAAGGTTTTTGATTCCAAAAAGAGGAGAAACTCAAGTTTGGAGGTAAGAACGTCCTTCTCCTCTAAACTATCAGTTCTTTACTGAAATTCCTAAGTTTTCAATCCTTAATTGATGTTTTATAAAAGGCTTTTGAGTTGTGAATTGGATCTTGGCTTATAATGCAAGATTTGGTGATTTTTGATGATTTTCGTTTGATCTGTTAAATCTGTGATTTGAGATGTGTTTTTGATGTTATTTGGACTCTAAATTGATAAGGAATTGAGTTTTGATTAATGCAATCCCGGATAGGTTGAGTTTCCTAAGTTTAGCTTGTGATTCTTGATTGTTTTTGAGGTGATCTTGTGGATCTGGTGTTGCTGGAGGTATAAGGATGTTAATAGGTTCTTTTTAGATGTTATACGATGTTAAAAGATGTTTGGTTTTGATGGTTTGTGGCTGGGCTTTGTTGAGAAGTGGTTTGGATGCATTTTCGATTGTGTTTGGTGGCCGAAAATGGAGTGTGGATTAGAGCAGCGAGTTTAGGTTCTTTCATTGAAGCAATTAATGCATGATGATGCATTAATCCTCTGCTTTGATGTGTTAAAACAGGGGAGGCATCTTGGGATCCAAGAGTTGTTGATCCGGAAGCTTGATTTGGTGCTTCGGCAAGAGGCGAAGTGGAATCGGTGAGTGAAATTGGGTTTTCGGCTTTGAAACCAATGTCTTGGGAGCTTAGTTTAAGTCTAAACAACTTTGCTAAGCTCAAGTGTAAGTTTTCGGAAATACTCTCTAGTGGTGGCCATGATTTGTTTGTTGTGCAATGTGGTTTATTGCATGGTTTAAATTTTGTTTTGAAAGCATGATTTAGCATGGTAAATGCTGTTTTTGTAAGCCATATGTTGAAGGAAGCTCAAGGTAAGAGTTCCTTGTTTTTGAACATTGATTAAATGTGGTTTGATGCTTTTAAATGCATGATGAATATGGCTTGGTTTAATGCTTTAAATAGTGGATAAATTGTTGATAATGATGTATATTGGCAAGTGATGTTTTGAAAAGGTTAAGGTCACTAAGGTGGTTAAAAGTCCTTGAGTGAGCCTTGTTTACTTAAGAACATCAAGGTGGTTAAAAGTCCTTGGATGATTCTTGCTACGGACACAAAGGTGGTTAAAAGTCCTTATGTGATCCTTTCCATGGTGTTTAAAAGTCCATGGGGCCAAGGTGTTTAAAAGTCCTTGGGGTGAAACTTGATACGGACACAAAGGTGGTTAAAAGTCCTTGTGTGGTCCATTCCATGGTGGTTAAAAGTCCATGGGGCCAAGGTGTTTAAAAGTCCTTGGGGCCAAGGTGTTTAAAAGTACTTGGGGTGAAAGTTGATGAACTTGTTTTCAAAGAAATGGAATTTATCACTTGTGGCCAATATGACATGTTATGATATGAAGCATGAGATTGCTTGTTTAAAGTATGCTTTTGAGCATGTGTAAATGTTGATTTGAAACATGATTTTTAAGTGTTTTATAAATGCATTATTGAATGGTTTTATTGAGCATTCCTCACTAAGCTTTTGCTTACGCTCTCTTTCGTTTCTTAAATCAATAATGCAGAGCATTAAAGTACTTTGAGGGCAGCAAGGAGGGCAAGCATTCAAGTGAAAGTAAAGCTCAAAGTATGGAAGGTTTCTTAAGTACATTTTTAGCTTTTGGTAATTTGGCAATGGGGGACCTATGTGTATGTTTTGGGAGAGGTTTTGAACTTCCTAAGTATGTTGAATGTTGTTGAGAATGTTGGTTTTTGAGGTTGGCCTTTACATGCTTGAAATGGAAGTTTATGCTTGAATGTTTTGCTTGTGTAGGAAGCATGCCTATAGATTTGGGGCTTTTCTTATATGATGTTATTTTGTTGAAATGTTGATGCATGTATGTCCCATATATGTTGAATTGCATGTTGGTAAAGTTTGGTGGTATTTGGAGCATGATTGGATGTTTAATTGCATGTTTGAGTATGCATTTTGGGGCAATCTGTGCAGGGTGTTTCGGAACAGTACCTACCGTTTCGGAACGGGTGCCTTAAACTTGCCCAGGCGTCCGAAACGGAAGGGGCCGTTCTGGAACGGTTTGGCTACTGCCAGCCCGTGTTCCGGTACGCGTTGCGGAACGGCTTGTGTTTCGAAACGGGTTCTGCCTGTTCCGGAACGGGTGACCGTTGGGGGCTGACATTGGCAGTTAAATGTTTTGAATTATTTGCGTTTTAGTCCTGAATCTTGTTTGAGCAATTGTATGAGTTCGGAAAGTCCTTTTGACCTGAAATTTCACAGAGAAGCATGAAATCTGACTAATTTCAAGTTGGTAACTTTAATTTGGATTAAGTCCTCATGTTTATCAGAAATTACAATTTGGTCCCTAAAGTTGTAATTTGTTCAATTGGGTCCCTGTTTGATCTCTGATGCTTGTGATCTTGGAATATGTTGTTGAGTGATCACAATTAGGGTTAATGCGCATCTAGATAAGATTTAAAAGAAAAAAAAGGGTCGTTAATCAAGGTTGACTTTCAGGTTGACTTTGGTTTTCCCCGTGTGACTTTCTTAATTCGGGTCAACTTTCTAGGTCGGGTTAAGGGGGTTACATTTGGTGGTATCAGAGCTGAGTTCTCGAGTAATTGGGAATGAATGTATGCATGATTGAAGTATGTTTGCCTTGTATGCTTGTTGATCGAAAGCATGTTTAGTGGTTTGTGATTTGGATGCAATTGAGTTGTATGCTGTGATGTAGCATGATGTGGGTACCCATTGCCAAATCGAAGCTAATGAAATGTTGTTGATTTTGAATGAAATTGAGCTTGAATACTTGGATTGCTTACCTTGCTGGGCCTGACTCCGTTTTATTTACATTGTGATTGCATGGTAATAGTATGGCACCACGTAGAGAGTTACGAGGTAATGTGCGAGCTGCGGCTCCTAATGAGAATGAGAACGAGGAGAACACGGGTAGTGCGGTGTTACCTCCTCCTCCACCTGGTGGTGGTGCTGAGAGAGAGAGAGCTGAAGCTGCAGCTGGTGCTGGAGCTGCTGGACCAGAGGTTGGTCAGGGGCAAGCTATGCCTGATATGTCTATGTTGGTACAAGCTATTGCGGGTGCTTTTCGAGCAGCAGTAGCTGGAGCTCAAGGAGCTGGGCATCAGGGAGATGCTGGAGTTAGACTACCTTTGGAGCGTCTGCGCAGTCTTGGTGGGACTCAGTTCAGAGGTATGTCAGCTGAGAGTTCTGAAGCTTGGCTAGAGAGTACCAAGCGAATCTTGGGTCAGATGAGCTGCACGGATGTGCAAAAGCTGGGTTGTGTTGTGTCCTTGCTGCAGGACGATGCGTATACGTGGTGGACGGCCACTATAGCTGGAATGGTTGAAGTTGATGTGACTTGGACATTCTTTCAGAATGTGTTCAAGCGGAGATATCTTGGAGTGAGATATCTTGATGAGAAGAAGCGTGAATTCATGTCTCTTACCCAAGGGAGCATGAGTGTGGCTGAGTATGAGGTGCAGTTTGTGCGACTCAATCAGTATGCACCTGAGCTGATACCTGATGAGCGAGCAAGGTGCGAGAGGTTCCGTTATGGTCTTGTGACGGATGTGAAAATGTATGTGCTGGCCACTGAGTATGATGATTTTGATGTGTTGGTGGGCCGAGCCAAGGACATTGAGATGAACTTGGGTTTATCTGCGAAAGGTGCTGGAGCAAGTTCTGGCAAGAGAGCTGCTGAGTTTAGTTCCGGAGGTGGACGGAACAAGAGGGGACGTGATCAGAAGTATCAGTCCTCAGCAAAGAGAGGAGGTGGTGCACCTGCTAGAGGAGGCAATACTAGAGCTGATCCTAGTGCTTGTTGGATCTGTGGTTCACGTGGTCACATGAAGCGTGACTGTCCTCGTGCTGTGAGAGAGGTGCAAGCTCCTGTAGCGGCAGCTGGTAATGGATGCTGGAATTGTGGATCCGCATACCACTTGAGGCGAGATTGTCCTAGGTTGGCGGGTGATCAGGTGCGTGCTCCTGTTGTTGCTGCACCACAGAGAGGTCGTGGGCGCGGCCGTGGTAATTTCCAGAGGCGAGAGGAAGGTGGTCTTGGAGTAGCCCATGTTGTGGCTATTCAACCTGAAGGTGGAGGCCAAGCTAGGGTGTATGCTCAGCGTGAGGGAAGGAATGATGCGGATGTGATTGCAGGTACCTTTACTTTGCAATCCTTGTCATTGCTTTCTTTGATTGATTCTGGATCTACGCATTCATACATTTTGCGTGAGCATGCTGAATTGCTTGGTTTGCCTGTTGAGTCTTTGGATGTTGGTGTTCGTGTCACTAGTTCTTTTGGTGAAACTATTGTGACTCGAAAGCTGTATAGAAGGTGCCCCTTGGTTGTTCAAGAACATGTCTTTCATGTTGATCTTATGGAGTTGCCCTTTTATGGTTTTGATGTGATCCTTGGTATGGATTGGCTTGCTGAGCATCGTGCTGTGGTAGATTGTGAAAATAAGCGAGTTTCGTTGAAGCTTGCGGATGATTATGAAGTTGTTGTGGTTGGTGAGAATGTGAAGTTTCTCGCCAATGTGGTGTCTACCTTGGAGGCGAGTAGGATGCTGAGGCAAGGTTGCGAAGCTTATCTAGCTTTTGTGATGAATCCTAGTTCTAAGGAGTTGAGGGTGCAAGATATCCGAGTTGTGAAGGAGTTTCCTGGTGTTTTTCCTGAGGAGTTGCCTGGTTTACCTCCTAATCGCGAGGTGGAGTTTGGAATTGAGTTGTATGAGAATACAACTCCTGTGTCCATTACTCCCTATAGAATGGCACCTAAGGAGCTGAAGACGCAGTTGCAAGAGTTGCTTGATCGTGGTTTCATCCGGCCGAGTGTGTCACCTTGGGGAGCACCGGTCTTGTTTGTGAAGAAGAAAGATGGCACTATGAGAATGTGCATTGATTACCGTCAGCTGAACAAGTTGACTATCAAGAATCGGTATCCTTTGCCGAGGATTGATGATCTCTTTGATCAATTTCGGGGAGCTGCTGTGTTCTCTAAGATTGACTTGAGGTCAGGGTATTATCAGTTGAAGGTGAAGGATGTGGATGTGCCTAAGACAGCTTTCAGGACAAGGTATGGGCATTATGAGTTCCTTGTGATGCCGTTTGGTTTGACAAATGCTCCTGCTGCTTTCATGGATATGATGAACCGTGTGTTTCATGAATACCTGGACAAGTTCGTTGTGGTGTTCATTGATGATATCCTCGTGTACTCACGTACTGAGGAGGAGCACGAAGAGCATTTGAGGATTGTTTTGCAAGCCTTGTTGGAGAATCAGCTTTATGCTAAGCTCAGCAAGTGTGAGTTCTGGCTTAAGGAGGTGGTGTTTCTTGGGCATGTGGTCTCAGCTGAGGGGATTCGTGTGGATCCTCAGAAGATTGAGGCAGTGATGAACTGGAAGGTTCCTAAGTCTGTTCATGAGGTCCGTAGTTTCCTTGGTTTGGCGGGATACTACCAAAGGTTCGTGGATGGTTTTTCCAAGGTTGCTGCTCCTTTGACGAAGCTGTTGCAAAAGGATGTTAAGTATGAGTGGACGGAAGCGAGACAGCAGGCTTTTGAGAGGCTTAAGGTGGCTTTGACGCAAGCTCCTATCTTGGTTCAGCCTGAATCAGGGAAAGAGTTTGTGGTCTATAGTGATGCATCCTATGTTGGTTTGGGATGTGTGCTGATGCAGGAGGGTAAGGTTGTGGCTTATGCATCGCGTCAGTTGAAAGTGCATGAGCGCAATTACCCTACGCATGATATTGAGTTGGCTGCAGTGGTTTTTGCTCTGAAGATCTGGAGACATTATCTGTATGGTGAGAAGTGTACTGTGTACACGGATCACAAGAGTTTGAGGTATCTGATGTCTCAGAAGGAGTTGAATCTTAGGCAGCGGCGTTGGTTGGAGTTGCTCAAGGATTATGATCTGACGATTGAGTATCATCCTGGAAAAGCTAATGTTGTTGCGGATGCCTTGAGTAGGAAGGTAGCTGTTGAGCTGAGGGCTATGTTTGCTAGCTTGAGCATTTCGCGTGATGGTGGCCTTGTTGCTGAGTTGCAAGTGAAACCATCTTTGGTTCAGTTGATCAAGGAAAAGCAGTTGCTGGATGATTCCTTGGTGTCTCATGTTCAGGATATCGCGGAGGGTAGACCTTCGGATTTCTGCTTTAATGATGATGGTGTGTTGTGTTTTGGGAGTCGGATAGTAGTGCCTGCTGATGCTGAGTTGAGGCGTGCTATTCTTACTGAAGGTCATAGTAGTCCTTTTGCTATGCACCCTGGTAGTACTAAGATGTATCGTGATCTTCGTGATGAGTACTATTGGGTGGGTTTGAAGAAGGATGTTGCAGAGTTTGTGAGCAAGTGTTTGGTGTGTCAGCGAGTTAAGGCTGAACATCAGGTTCCTTCAGGGTTGTTGCAACCGTTGAAAATCCCTGAATGGAAGTGGGAGAGGGTTACCATGGATTTTGTATCTGGTTTACCTTTGTCACCTTCGAAGAAGAATTCTGTTTGGGTGATTGTGGATCGCCTGACGAAGTGTGCGCATTTCTTGCCTGTGCATACTACGTTTTCTTTGGATAAGCTGGCAGAGCTGTACATTGCTGAGATTGTGCGGCTGCATGGTGTGCCTAAGTCGATTGTGTCGGATAGGGATCCGAGGTTCACATCGCGTTTCTGGCAGTGTCTGCATCAAGCTCTGGGTACAAGGTTGCATTTCAGTACATCCTATCATCCTCAGTCGGATGGTCAGTCTGAGCGGGTTATCCAGATCTTGGAGGATATGTTGAGGTGCTGCGTGATTGAGTTCCAAGGTTCTTGGGAGAAGCATCTGCCTTTGGTTGAGTTCGCTGATAACAATAGTTATCAGGCGAGTATACAGATGGCACCTTATGAGGCTTTGTACGGGAGGAAGTGTAGGACTCCTCTTTGTTGGGCTGAAACTGGTCAAAAGTTGGTTTCGATGCCGGCTTTGTTGAAAGGGACCACCGAGAAGGTGAAGCTCATCTGTGAGCGCTTGAAGGCTGCCTCTGATCGGCAAAAGTCTTACGCGGATTTAAGCGTAAGGAGGTAGAGTATGCGGTGGGTGACCGTGTGTTCTTGAAGGTTTCGCCTTGGAAGAAGGTGATAAGGTTTGGCCGGAAGGGTAAGTTGAGCCCTAGGTACATTGGACCATACGAGGTGGTCGAGCGTGTGGGTCCTGTTGCGTATCGGTTGAGGTTACCTCAAGAGTTGGAGAAGATTCACGATGTGTTCCATGTTTCTATGCTCCGGAAGTATAGATCTGATCCTTCGCATGTGATGCCTGTGGAGGAAGTGGTTTTGAATCCGGATTTGACCTATGATGTGGAACCGGTGAAGGTTCTGGATTCGGATAGCAAGGTTCTTCGTGGCAAGACCATTGAGTTGGTGAAGGTGCTGTGGAAGCATCGAGGTGTTGAGGAAGCCACGTGGGAGCGGAAGGAAGACATGCTGAAGCAGTTTCCTTATCTCTTTCCTTCAGGTAAATTTCGAGGACGAAATTTCTTAAGGGGGGAGAGTTGTAACGCCCCGGTTTTGGGCTTAGGAGTTTTGGGCGTTGACCGGTTTGGTCAAAGTGTTGTTCGAATCTAAAAAGGTGAAATTAGGAAAACCTAGTTCGGGTTGCATTAAAAATATGGAAAAATGTTCTAAAATCATCTTTTAATATAATTAAGTGAACTGTGAAATCAATTTTGTAAAATGAGTTTTGGAAGGGTGACATTTTGGCTAGTGACCAAAATGTAATTTTCGAAAGTTTGGTGACTGTTTTATAAAGGGTTGAAACTTTGAATCTTTAAGGAGCTATTATTCCAAAAGTAGTTTCTCCAGATTTTTCTAAGATATTTTGAGATTTATTCTGATTTTAAAACATATCAAAAGTGGAGGGAAAGCCATTTTGGCTATTTTGATAACTAACTTCCTATTTTCCTTTCTCTCATTTTCTTTCAACCCAAACACTTTCTTTCCAGAGAGTTGTTTCTGATTTTCACACCTAAATCCCTCCTTTCAACTCTCTTTTGATTCCTAATCAACATATCTACAAAACCTCATCATTTGCTACTTGATTCATCAAGGTTTTTGATTCCAAAAAGAGGAGAAACTCAAGTTTGGAGGTAAGAACGTCCTTCTCCTCTAAACTATCAGTTCTTTACTGAAATTCCTATGTTTTCAATCCTTAATTGATGTTTTATAAAAGGCTTTTGAGTTGTGAATTGGATCTTGGCTTATAATGCAAGATTTGGTGATTTTTGATGATTTTCGTTTGATCTGTTAAATCTGTGATTTGAGATGTGTTTTTTATGTTATTTGGACTCTAAATTGATAAGGAATTGAGTTTTGATTAATGCAATCCCGGATAGGTTGAGTTTCCTAAGTTTAGCTTGTGATTCTTGATTGTTTTTGAGGTGATCTTGTGGATCTGGTGTTGCTGGAGGTATAAGGATGTTAATAGGTTCTTTTTAGATGTTATACGATGTTAAAAGATGTTTGGTTTTGATGGTTTGTGGCTGGGCTTTGTTGAGAAGTGGTTTGGATGCATTTTCGATTGTGTTTGGTGGCCGAAAATGGAGTGTGGATTAGAGCAGCGAGTTTAGGTGCTTTCATTGAAGCAATTAATGCATGATGATGCATTAATCCTCTGCTTTGATGTGTTAAAACAGGGGAGGCATCTTGGGATCCAAGAGTTGTTGATCCGGAAGCTTGATTTGGTGCTTCGGCAAGAGGCGAAGTGGAATCGGTGAGTGAAATTGGGTTTTCGGCTTTGAAACCAATGTCTTGGGAGCTTAGTTTAAGTCTAAACAACTTTGCTAAGCTCAAGTGTAAGTTTTCGGAAATACTCTCTAGTGGTGGCCATGATTTGTTTGTTGTGCAATGTGGTTTATTGCATGGTTTAAATTTTGTTTTGAAAGCATGATTTAGCATGGTAAATGCTGTTTTTGTAAGCCATATGTTGAAGGAAGCTCAAGGTAAGAGTTCCTTGTTTTTGAACATTGATTAAATGTGGTTTGATGCTTTTAAATGCATGATGAATATGGCTTGGTTTAATGCTTTAAATAGTGGATAAATTGTTGATAATGATGTATATTGGCAAGTGATGTTTTGAAAAGGTTAAGGTCACTAAGGTGGTTAAAAGTCCTTGAGTGAGCCTTGTTTACTTAAGAACATCAAGGTGGTTAAAAGTCCTTGGATGATTCTTGCTACGGACACAAAGGTGGTTAAAAGTCCTTATGTGATCCTTTCCATGGTGTTTAAAAGTCCATGGGGCCAAGGTGTTTAAAAGTCCTTGGGGCCAAGGTGTTTAAAAGTCCTTGGGGTGAAACTTGATACGGACACAAAGGTGGTTAAAAGTCCTTGTGTGGTCCATTCCATGGTGGTTAAAAGTCCATGGGGCCAAGGTGTTTAAAAGTCCTTGGGGCCAAGGTGTTTAAAAGTACTTGGGGTGAAAGTTGATGAACTTGTTTTCAAAGAAATGGAATTTATCACTTGTGGCCAATATGACATGTTATGATATGAAGCATGAGATTGCTTGTTTAAAGTATGCTTTTGAGCATGTGTAAATGTTGATTTGAAACATGATTTTTAAGTGTTTTATAAATGCATTATTGAATGGTTTTATTGAGCATTCCTCACTAAGCTTTTGCTTACGCTCTCTTTCGTTTCTTAAATCAATAATGCAGAGCATTAAAGTACTTTGAGGGCAGCAAGGAGGGCAAGCATTCAAGTGAAAGTAAAGCTCAAAGTATGGAAGGTTTCTTAAGTACATTTTTAGCTTTTGGTAATTTGGCAATGGGGGACCTATGTGTATGTTTTGGGAGAGGTTTTGAACTTCCTAAGTATGTTGAATGTTGTTGAGAATGTTGGTTTTTGAGGTTGGCCTTTACATGCTTGAAATGGAAGTTTATGCTTGAATGTTTTGCTTGTGTAGGAAGCATGCCTATAGATTTGGGGCTTTTCTTATATGATGTTATTTTGTTGAAATGTTGATGCATGTATGTCCCATATATGTTGAATTGCATGTTGGTAAAGTTTGGTGGTATTTGGAGCATGATTGGATGTTTAATTGCATGTTTGAGTATGCATTTTGGGGCAATCTGTGCAGGGTGTTTCGGAACAGTACCTACCGTTTCGGAACGGGTGCCTTAAACTTGCCCAGGCGTCCGAAACGGAAGGGGCCGTTCCGGAACGGTTTGGCTACTGCCAGCCCGTGTTCCGGTATGCGTTGCGGAACGGCCCGTGTTTCGAAACGGGTTCTGCCTGTTCCGGAACGGGTGACCGTTGGGGGCTGACATTGGCAGTTAAATGTTTTGAATTGTTTGCGTTTTAGTCCTGAATCTTGTTTGAGCAATTGTATGAGTTCGGAAAGTCCTTTTGAGCTGAAATTTCACAGAGAAGCATGAAATCTGACTAATTTCAAGTTGGTAACTTTAATTTGGACTAAGTCCTCCTGTTTATCAGAAATTACAATTTGGTCCCTAAAGTTGTAATTTGTTCAATTGGGTCCCTGTTTGATCTCTGATGCTTGTGATCTTAGAATATGTTGTTGAGTGATCACAATTAGGGTTAATGCGCATCTAGACAAGATTTAAAAGAAAAAAAAGGGTCGTTAATCAAGGTTGACTTTCGGGTTGACTTTGGTTTTCCCTGTGTGACTTTCTTAATTCGGGTCAACCGTCTAGGCCGGGTTAAGGGGGTTACACATAGGTTCACCTTCCTGGCTTACCTTATCGTTATTATTCGAAAAAACATGTTTCAAGCCATTGCAAGTATGTTAGGAACGGTTGCTCGGATTGATTTTAACACTACAAAAGGCAAAAGGGGCAAGTTTGCGAGACTTGCTATTGTGGCTAATCTTGACAAGCCGTTGATTCTAGTAATGTTTATTGATAGTAAGCACCAGCAGATAGAGTACGAAGGATTACCAGTCATTTGATTTGGTTGGGGAAGTACGATCACTGAAAGGAAATGTGTAGCCCTCTTGGACACAATGCAATTGAGGTCATTTTGGTATAGTAAATGACTTCATTCGCAGATGATATGTACGGAAATTGGATGCAGGTGGAACGTAGGAGACGTCGTGTGACCACCTTTATCGAGAATGGCAGCAAAGATAATGGGTCATCTAGCACACTTAGGGGTTCAAGGTTTGGTGTGATTGTCAACCTTGATGATGATGGTAGACACTTGACCGTGGGGATGAAAGACGTATGGTTACTGAAACAACTAAGGTAGCGACCTTGTATGCTGAATCTAGCAATAGGGATAACCAAGGGCGTATTGCGGCAAAATCCACAGGTAAACCGTTGAATCATTTTTGAAAAGACATTAAAGTTGTTTTTGAAGGCTATAACTTTAGTTGACTTGCGATATCTTTTCATATGAGATCCATGCATTTTTTTTAATTATGATACCTTTTACAGTTATTTGAATTCTATTTTATCTTTTTAATTAGGATAATATTATTGTCTATTTTTAATTGGGATAATATTCTTATCTCTTTTAATTAAGATAATGTTCTATTTTATCAGTATTATCTAGTTAGTCTTTTAGATTAAATAAAATTTCTTTGTAATTAGGGTTTTACTAGCCTATAAATAGGCTCCTTTACTTTGTACAAATGATTCAAGTCAGCGATCAATTACAATTGTTTCTTTTAAAGTTCTCTTGCGAGTTCTTTCTTTTTTGTTCAAGATTTTCATCTTGTTTTTGTTTCGGAGTTCGAGTGTCCGATTGCGCAGCAGCGAGTATTTGGCGTTCTTCTCCATTATCTAGGTTGCTAAGGGCAGGATCCTTAGAGGGTTAGGTGTTACCAAATTCAGATGCACATTTGTCTAAGACATGATCTTAGAAGGGGATGTTGTCATATCCTATTTACTTTCATTATTTTTTTATTTTTTTTATTTAAGTATTCCTTTAATTTTGTGCCTTTTGTATTGAGTCGTCGGGAAAAATAAATTTTTAACTCTTTCTTTTTGAAATCTATATTAAGAGGAGTGTTTGTTCCAAGCTTCCTCCATTCCCTATCATTTGGTATTAATTTCCAGGCGTTCTTGGTTTAAATAGTATTTTCCAAACCTAGAACAAATCCAACACTTTTTCCCAAACATGGCAAACTTCAAGTTTTCTAGGTTTCTTCTGTTTTACAGCTTTTTCTTTGACTCAAGGTCTAAGATTTCTTTACCGTATATTTTTTATTCTATTACACTTACTAACACATTTTCTCTTCTTTTGTTAGCACACTAAAATGTTTAGATTTTTTAGAAATTTATGAGTGAATAACTGTGAGTAGTAGACAAATTGTTCTTTTTTATGCTTTTCAGGAATATCAATTGAAGTAATCATTTCACCTTTCAATGGTTCCACTAATCATGATGAATACATACAATGGGAGATAATGGTTGATGAGTTGTTTTTCGAAAATTATCACATAAAAGATTATGTACGACTCGTCACCAGCTCATTTATTAATTTTTCCCTTCATTGGTAGAAGCATCTTGATCTAGAGTGAAAATGTAAATAGATATGATCTTGGTGTGACTTGGCGGGCATCATGAGAAAATTGTTTTTACCTATCAAATATTGCTGATTCAAACACTTCACACTCACTCAGGGTAGCAAGATAGTCATTGAATACTACATGATGATGCCATTGTTCAAATCAATACCCTAAATTGATGAAGATGACAAAGATACTACGTATTGTTTCTTTTGTAACTTGAATGATGAGATTCGTGAAGTGGTTGAATAAAATGAATCTTTTGACTCACAAACCATATATTTCCAAGCCTATAGGAAATTGCAAAAGCTTCGAACAAATATTCCCTTTAATATAGATCTGAAAAAAAGTTAATTTAATTCTCTCAGTGACTCAATAAAAAATGCACGAAATTAAAGAAATACTTAAATAAAAATAAAAAACAATGAAAGTAAAAAGGATATGAAAACACCCCATTCTAAGATCCTATCTTAGACAAACGTGTGTTTGAGTTTGGTAACGCCTAACCCTCTAAGGATCCTGCTCTTAGCAACCTAGACGATGGAAAAGAACGCCAAATACTCATTACCGTGCAATTGGACACCCCGCACTCCGAAGCAAGAACAAGATGAAAATCTTGAATAAAAAGAAAGAACTCACAAGAGAGTTTTAAAAAATTAATTGAATTGATATCTAAATTGAATTGAATTTACAAAAGAAATGAGACTATTTATAGGTTAGTAAAAACTTAAATTACAAATAAAAGAAGTTTGATTAAATCTAAAAGACTAACTAGATAAATAATAATAAAATAGAATATTATCCTAACTACAAGAGATAAAGATATTATTCTAATTTAAAATATAGATAATATTTATCCTAAATGAAAGTGATAAAAACATATTATCCTAATTAAAAAGATAAAATAAAGTTCAAATAATTGTAGAAAATTATTACAATAAAAATGCATGGATCTCATCTAAAAAAGTCTTTGCAAGTTAACTAATGTTCTAGCCTTCAAAAGTAACTTTAATTTTTTGTCCAAAATAATTAATTTTACCTCTCATATTCTCGTATCATTCCTTCACTCCTCAAAAAGATTCGTCCTCGAATCTAAAATGTAAAAATGTGAATGATCCCTAATATCAATAAAAAAATTCTTGTCATAGGTGGATTTATTTAGGTGAGTCCTTCGGGATAGATCAAAATTTTTATATAAAAAGAAGACAATACTGGTAGACAAATCTTTGATACAACTAGTCGAAAGGAAACCTTTCATTTTCTTTAACTTTTTTTTAACAACTCTCAAATTTTATCTCATGCTTGTTTCATCTCACCAAGGATAGGCCATGAACTCGAATTTTATTGCCCTCGACTTCTTTACTCTTAGTCTTTTGAGGTAATTCACTTCGCATAGTCCCCGCACAAAAATGTTCTTTTGCTTATAGTTGTTCACCATCACATTCATCTTGAGCAAGATATTCATTAATAGTCATTTGTTTCTTGCTTGCCTTAAATACCTAAAAATCATTCTGAAGTTGATCAAAGAAGCTAAACTTTGAATAGCCATGAAAATAACTATCCATGTATTTAAAAAAAAGATCAATGAAGTCAATGATAGGGAATGGCAATGATAGGGAATGGCAAAAGCTTAGAAATAATATTCCCCTTAATATAAATCTGAAAAAGAAAGCAATAGTTAAAAATTTATTTTTCTTAACGACTCAATAAAAAGACACGAAATTAAAGGAAAGCTTGAATAAAAAATAAAAGAACAATGAAATTAAATAGGATATGACAACACCCCTTTCTAAGATCTTGTCTTAGACAAACGTGCGTCTGAATTTGGTAATGCCTAACCCTCTAAGGATCCAGCCCTTAGCAACCTAGACAATGAAGAAGAACGTCAAATACTCGCTATTGCGCAATTGGGCACTCACACTTCGAAACAAGAACAAAATGAAAATTTTGAATAAAAAGAAAGAACTCAAAAGAAAACTTTAAAAGAAACAATTGTAATTGATCATTGAATTGAATCATTTGTACAAAATAAAGGAGCATATTTATAGGCTAGTAAAACCCTAATTACAAAGAAGTTTTATTTAATCAAAAAGATTAACTAGATAATACTAATAAAATAGAATATTATCTTAATTAAAAGAGATAAGAATATTATTCCAATAAAAAATAGATAATAATATTATCCTAATTAAAAAGATAAAATAAAATTCAAATAACTGTAAAAAGTATCCTAATTTAGAAATGTCTGGATCCCAAATGAAAAGACGTCGCAAGTCAACTAAAGTTTTAGCCTTCAAAAATAACTTTAAATTCTTGTCAAAAAATGATTATTTTTACCCATCCTATTATCGTATCAAGTATGGATCCATCAAAAGCACTTGCGGTTGATGGGTTCCAAACTGAATTTTTTCAACAGAATTGGGCTACTATTGGGGAATCTGTCTTTTGCTTTGTTTTGGAGTTCTTTGCGACTGGATCTTGGAGCCCTAAGAGTCTTCGCCAATTTTGCCCGATCAGCTTGTGCACTGTTCTGTATAAAGTGGTTACTAAAATTCTAGTCAATAGATTAAAACCCCATCTACCAGAATGGGTGGCACATACTCAGACCAGTTTTTTTTTTCTGGGATGCCATATCACTGACAATATTATTCTTGCTCATGAGGTGATCCACACAATGAGTAAGTAGTAGGATGTGAAGCCATGGATGACAATTAAAGTAGATCTTGAGAAGGCAAATGATCGACTCGAATGGAGTTTTATTGAAGAAACTCTTCAGGAGGTAGGCCTACCAGATCAATTTATTATGTGGATTATGAGGTGCATTTGCTTTGTATCGATGTAGATTATTTGGAATGGTGAGGTTACTAACAGTTTCGTTCTGTCAAGCGGAATTCGCCAGGGGACCCCATTTTCTCGTATTAATTCATTTTATGTATGGAACAATTATCTCATGCCATTGGTCGGAAAGTGGAGGATGATTTGTGGAAACAGATTCGACTGTCTCGTTATGGATCTGGTTTATTTCACATGTTCTTTCCTGATGATTTGGTGTTGTTTGTTTAGGCATCTTTTGATTAGTTGGCGGTTACTAAAGATGTTTTATCTCAGTTCTGTGCTTGCTCAGGACATCTGGTTAGTGTCGCCCAAACATGAATATACTTCTCTAAAAATTGCTTCGCGGATAGGAAACTGGTGATAGCGGGTATGTTTTGTTTTAAGATTGACAAGGATTTGGGTAAGTACCTTTGAGTTCCCTTGCTGCACAAGTGTGTTATGAAGGATACTTACCGTTATCTCTTGGAAAGGATTGAGCGGAGACTCTCTAAATGGGCGACGAACACGTTATCTTCAGAGGGTCAAATAACGCTAGCAAAAGATTTGCTACAGGCGATCCCTACGTATGTCATGCAAACCACATGGTTACCTAAAGGCATTTATGATGCAATGGAAAAGTTGATCCATAGATTTGTGTGGGGTTCGGTTAGTGGATCGTCAGCGATTGCTTTGGTGAAATGGGACACTATCAAAATTCCTCTTGATGTGGGCGGGATTACGAGATCTAACACAACAAAATTATGCTCTCGATTGTGGAATGGGGTTGTACTGTTGAATATTAGTCAGCCTAATTGTTCTCGATTGTGGAATGATCTTAGTAATATGTGGGAGGATATTCGAAGGGGTGTTTGTTGGCAGGTTCGTGATGGGTGGCATATTGAGTTTTGGTGGGATGTGTGACTCGACAATTAAGAACCATTGGCAACACGGTGTGTAACACCCTAATTTTATTTAATTAAAGTTATAAAATAACGATGCAAGAAAAAAAGAAAGAAGAATGAAAGATGTGTGAACATTGAATGGGTCTTATGGGGCTTGAACCCAGGACCTCACCAATTTCCTTCTCTAATGGGTGTTGAACCATTGAGCCATGAGCTTATTTCTGTCAAGTGTTGCCTTAAACTACATTTGAATTAAGTTTGAGAAGTATATTAAATCTGATTTAATATCCCAATTGACTCTTCACCTACCATCTTTATTGGTTTCACCATCATCATGAGAGAGGGGGGTTACATTTAATGGTATTAGAGCTTAAAGTTTCTTCTTTCTTGGTAGATCGGTCGATCGTCTGTCATAGGGTGTTTAGTCTATACATGCTCCTATATCATAATTGTACTCCTCCGAGCCAAAACTCTGATGTCAAATCCTTTTCCTATAATAAGTGCATTCAACCATTCTATCCATTATGGCTCGACCTGCACTAGTAAGAAATGTCTATAACGTTCGTCTACGATTTGGATTAAATTGACGGATTTGATTCTGGATAAAAAAACCTAAGATGGTTTATGCATGTGAAATTGAATATCTGAATTAGATTAAGAATAAATTTTTAATCATATGAGGTAATCAATATAAGATTACATGCAAGGTAGCTCGGTGATAATGATTGTGTTTGAGAATATTCTAATGAAAATTTGATAAAAGTATTATGAATTTAAAAAAGAGGTGTTCCTGAGATTGATGAAAGTATAAATTATGTGGTGACTCTATTGGAATATGATGTTTACACCTTGATTCTGGAAGACCCTATTGGATGCCTTGAGTACTTGCCCGAACTACAGTTACAGACCTTCATTCGCAAACTGATAGTTAATCTGTAAGAGTTATGCTTACTCTAGAAGATACACATCTGGGTCGTATGAGTGACTTCTATAATAGTAGGGAAGGTTTTCTATCCCCGACTGAGTTTGTTTATAATAAATGTTATGAGACAAGTGTTTACTTGTCACCGTATAAGGTTTCGTATGGTTGCGAATACTGTATTCTGATAAACTATTCTAAGATGTATGATGGGATGAATTTGGGTTTAAAGTTACTCCAAGTGACTGGGATATTGCCAGATTGATCTGTGACCGCCTGTGAGACATGACGAATAAGCATACTTTCATGGACAAGATTTAGTAGGTAAATAAGTGGAATTACAATTTCTGCGTTGATCCAACTCTGGTGAATTTCGAGGTTGAAACTTCTTGTAGGGTGAGAGTGTTGTAACACCCTAATTTTATTTAATTAAAGTTATAAAATAAGGATGCAAGAAAAAACAAGAAAGAAGAATGAAAATGTGTGAATATTGAATGGGTCTGATGGGGCTTAAACCCACAACCTCACCTATTTCCTTCTCCCATGGGTGCTGAACCATTGAGCCGAGAGCTCATTTCTATCAAGTGTTGCCTTGAACTACATTTGAATTAAGTTTGAGAAGTATATTAAATCTGGTTTAATATCTCAATTGACTTTTCACCTATCATCTTTATTAGTTTCACCATCATCGTGAGAAAGAGGGGGTTAAATTTAGACTCTTACGCCCAATGGGCCTAGGGTAAGTCTTTATGGATATTGTTTTGAGATATTGTAGATCGGTGTATGGTTGGAGGGTAGTCAGATAATTAAAACTTTTTGTTCCATTTTATAATCCTACTGTACTGAATTAATTTACTAAAGTCTGAACTCTCAGTATGCTCCCAATCTGCGCTTAATAAAACACTAAACATCCTAGTACTAAGGTGATTAGATAAGAACAACCCTGCTACCTTCAAGTGAATCATTTCTACGAATATTGAATTATAATTGGAGTATGTTGTTGCCCGAAATGTCATGACAGTGTTATGCTTGTCATATATCTGCTTGTGCCTTTAGCATCTCTTGGTAGTTATGTATTATTGAGCTTTCCGAAGCTTACATTGTTTTTTACCATCGCAAGTTTAAAGAATTTGATCAGGGTGTAGTGTCAACATCGGTAATGGAGTTCCATCGGCTTTGCTTGTGGAGTACGGTACTGGTATAGTCAGTGTGCATGTATGCCGTGTATTGTTTTATGTCAGTGTTTGTAAAATACTTTCTGAACTACTATTATATGTTTAAATGATTTTCTGAAATTGTTTTTTTGAATAGATGTTTTTTACATATTTTATTATATTTAAAGAAAAACATTTTCATGTGGATTTTATTGTGGGTCGCTCATGTGACCCTAATGTGACCTCTTAGATTTAGGTGTATAGCATAAGCGGGTCTAGGGGTTACACATTGTCTACTTTCTTCTTCCCCTCATCACTTATCGGTGGTTGCTATGTTGTCTCTGTAACGCTCCGATTTTGGGTCTAGAATTTTGAAGAATAGAATAGACAATTCGAGGAACCGGTTAAGAGATTCGAATATAATTTCAAGATTAAATATTTTCATGTGAGATAAAAATATGAGAAAATGCTTAAAATCATTATTAATCATATAAATGATTTTGGTCAAATCAATTTTAAGAAAAAGACTTTGGAAATGGGACATTTTGAGTTAGTGACCAAAATGCGATTTTTACAAAGCTATTTTAGTGATTGTTTTGTAAAGGGATTGAAACTTTGAATCTTTAAGGAGTTATTTGACCTACTTGTTTTTATCAGATTTTTCTCTCAATTAGGATCACTTTAAAGGATTTTAATGAATGATTGAAAAGAATTTAATAAAGGGAGAGTTGGTTATTTCATTAAAAATCATTTTACGTTATTTTCTCTCATTCTATTTTCTCTCAAAGTTTTCCCTCAGCCAAACACTCTCCATTTCCAAGAAATTAGAGGTAAAGCTTTTGATTTCTAAAGGATTCTTTAATCTTGATTTATAAAACCTTATTGTTTTTCCTTTGTTTTTCAAGATAAACATATCCAATTGAGAGAGATTTCATCCATTAGAGGTAAGGTTCGTTCTTCTCCTTTAATGATCAGTTCTTTACTGAAATTTCCAAGTTATCAATCCTTTACATGTGTTTCCTAAGTTGCTTTGATGAGTTAATTATGGAAAGTTTGTTAAATTGAGGATTATTGGTTGAAATCTTATGATTTTTGAATTAAATCTGATTTGGAGGGTTTCTAATTGATTTTGATAATGATTTGAATGTTTAATGATGTTGAGATTAAAGTTTTAACATTAGAATCCGAAACTATATGGATCTTTAGTTGTTAAATGGTTAGATTTTGGGGTTTTGTGGAGATAATGTGGTTCCGGAGTTGCTGGAGGTATAAGGATGAAAATAGATTGTTTTTTTATGTTATTTGATGATTAAAATTGGATGGAAGTGTTAGGTTTTGGATAGGTTAAGTTTGTAGAGTAATCGAAGGTGTTTTCGGTTGTTTCGGGTATGCATTTTGGTGTTTTTGGGCAGAACAGCGTGGTGGCTTTGATTGTTGGTGATTTTAATGCATTGAGATGCATTAATCCTCTGTTCTTGTGTGCTATAAACATGAGAGAACGTATCAAAAGAGATCAGTGAAGTTCTGGAGGCTCTAGAAGCTTGATTACGCTTCGACAAAGCGAGCGTGGTGTTGTCAGTGAGTGGAATTGGTTTTTAAAGTCTTTCAGAGACTTGAAAGCAAGGTGTGGGGGTTTGTTGAGTGGATCGAATGATCGAAATAAACGAAGAGGGGGGTGAATTGGATTTTTAAAGCTTTTGGTGGTGGAATTGGCAAATAAAAATGGTAAGCAAGGAATTTTAGAGTGGTTCAAGTTCCAATCGAACTCTACATCCACTACCTTAGCTTCACTAAGAATTTGCAATAATTCCACTAATTGCTCTTCCCCTTTTCTAGGCTAAGGAATTTAAGATGGGTTTTTTTAAGTTTTAAAATGATTTAAATTCAAGTTGTAAAACTTAAAAACACTTAAACCACTTAAAACGAATTTTGGCTCTTAGATTACTTCTCCCCATTTTTGTTAGATCAAAAATAATAAGCAAGACTCAAAGAGAAGAGATAAGGTTAAAATCAATAATCAATAAGCAATAAGCAACATAATATAAATTCATAAAATTCAAATATCCAAAACATAAATCTTAAACAATAAGTTTAGAGCATAATCCCAAATAAAAGAAATCAAAGCATAGGTTCATATAAAGATGCAAACTTAATCCTAATATGCATAGCTAATATGAGATGACATGAGAATCCTAAGCCTCGTCGTCACTATCATCATCCATTGAATCATCATCATTCTTAGCTTGAGCGCGACGGAAATCCATCCATTGTCCATAAAAGGTGGAGAATGACATGTCCATGGAAGAATGTTGGTTCTCAAGGGATGTGAGTCGATTCTCATTTGCAAGGAGACGATCCTCCACGGATTGCAAGAGAGTATTGATAGCACCAAAACCCATAGACATGTTAGTGTCCAATGTGTTGAACCGCTCGGTAAGAAAAGCCGTGAGAGCTTCATTGTTAGCAACTGGAGCTTGTGGTTGAGGTTCAACTTGAGGTGGAGGTGCTTCCTTATCAACACGTTCCCATTGGCCATTGTTGATGTAGTGAAATTCGGACTTGCGGAAAGAAGACTCACCAAGTTTTTGCTTGCGGGGTTCAGGAGTTTAACATTATTCACCATCTCGGCAAACATGATCTTAACAAGAATAGGTTGCTTTCCACGACGAAAACATTCAAGCCAAAAATAATCTACTTGACGAACGTGAGAAAATTTACCTCTAGAGGGGTGAATAAACCACGAGACCATCAAGTGGAGAAACCTATCGTGAGCATCCAAGGCAAGCACGGAACCGATGTGAGAACCAAAGTGATTCTCATTCTCGATTCCTTCGTCATTAAGCCCAAAGTTAGTCTCTAAGTAAGGTATGTCAATGGCAATCTTCTTTCCCAAGATCTGAGACTCAATGCGAAAAACTTCAGAGTTGTCTTCATTGTTGATGAGTTGGGAATTAGAGTAAAAGATAAGGACCATGTGCTTGTAACAAATATCCGGGATATTCAAGAAACCAAAGAAGCTCTATTCTTGTAAACGGTGGAGATAACGAAAGAGAAAGTGCTCGGAGTCAAGAAACGACATGTCAACAACTCGCTCACGACGAACGCCAAATTGCTTGACATATTGGAAACGCGCCTTCAACGCGGGAGTTTTGAGACTCTTGAGAAAAAGTTGAGAAAGGTTGGAACGGAGAGCGGCTTGGTTTGAACCTTCACCCGATTCAGGTGCCTTACGTTTCTTGTTAACGGGATCCATTGAAAAAATCCTAAAAACATAAAAGCAAGCAATTTAAAACAAATTTTAAGTGTATGCATGAAATTTCTTAATTCAATCCAATGGTAAATCCCACTTAGGGTTAAAAACAAATTTTAAGAACAAAGAAACAAAACAAAACACAAAAAATTAAGAGAAAAAAACAATTTAAAAAAAAACAGTAAAGAAAATACGAATGATAACTCATATATTCGAATCAAAATTTTGAAGATTTTGAAAAAATTTTACAAGTTTTGAAAAACCCAAGTATCAAAACACATAAACTATACAAAATTAAAATTTTTTAACCTAGGATTCGAATACAAAATTAAGGAAAAAGAAAAGGATGAAAATATACCTTAAATTGGGATTTTTGATGAATAGATGAAAATCCTTGCACAAGGTTGTTGATGCTTGCTTAGACTTGTGTTTAAGAGTAAAAGCCCTAAAGATTTGGTGAAAAACAATGAGGTTTAGAGGGTTTTTATAGGGAAAAATGATTCTAGGGGTATTAGGGTTTGGAAGAGTTTTAATTAAAGTTAAACTTTAACATTAAAAGCCCCTTTAAAGCTGTCCGCCAACCCGTTTTGGAACAGTTTTGACCGTTTTGAAACGCGGGCACCGAAGGTTGACCGACTTTTCATGTCCAACTGACCGTTTCGATACAGCTTTGACTGTATCGAAACCACATTGACTCGTATCGAAACACGTTTCGATACAACCCTTGGCAGTAGCAAAACTGTTTCGAAACCCTTGGAAGGTGTTTCGAAACACCCTTCTCTCAGATAGAATTTTAAAGCATCCGTATCAAAACATGTGGACCTGTTTCGATACACATGGGCCTAGAAGTGCAGATGAGGCTCTAAAAGTGCAGAAAAATGAAATTTTTGAAGGCCTAACTTGCATGAATGACATGAATGAGCAGGAATAACATTTGCAAACATAAACATACTCCCTCTAGCTATAGACATGGATGCAATTAGGATAAAAAAAACATAAACATGTCATTTCACAAGATCAAGCAATTTTAAGCACAAAATAGGTCCTAAAAGGTCAAGATAGGCTAGTTAGACCTAACTCTCTCCTAAGGGACCAAAAACGCTCTTTGTCTAAAGGTTTTGTAAATATGTCCGCTAATTGATTTAAGGTGTCAACATACTCTATAACAACATCTTCTTTAAGGACATGATCTCTAATGAAATGATGCCTTATTTCTATGTGTTTGGTTCTAGAGTGTTGGATGCGATTTTTTGTCAAACATATGGCACTAGTGTTATCACACTTAAGGGGTATGGTTTCAACTTTAATACCATAATCTAAGAGTTGTTGCTTCATCCAAAGGACTTGAGCACAACAACTCCCTAAGGATATGTACTCGGCTTCGGTGGTAGATAAGGCTACACTATTTTGTTTCTTAGAGAACCAAGATATGAGCATACTACCTAGGAATTGACAAGTTCCTGAAGTACTCTTCCTATCAATTTTACGCCCCCCATAATCCGCATTCGAATAAGCATGAAGGTTGAAGGTGGAGTCTCTAGGGTACCAAAGACCTAAACAAGGAGTATCTCTAAGGTACCTAAAGATTCTCTTAACGGCTATAAGGTGAGACTCTCTAGGACTAGCTTGAAACCTAGCACACAAGCAAACACTAAACAAGATATCCGGTCTACTTGCGGTAAGGTAAAGCAATGATCCAATCATAGAACGGTAAAGCTTAGAGTCAACACACTTACCTCCTTCATCCTTGTCAAGCTTTGTAGATGAGCTCATAGGAGTGGCTTGAGGCTTTGCACTCTCCAAGCCGAACTTCTTAAGCATATCCTTGATGTACTTAGCTTGATTGATGAAGGTGTCATCATTCCTTTGCTTGATTTGGAGTCTCAAAAAGAATGAGAGCTCCCCCATCATGCTCATCTCGAATTCACCTTGTATTAGCTTAGAAAACTCTTTGCAATGACATTCGTTAGTAGAACCAAAAATAATATCATCAACATAAATTTGTACTACTAAGATGTCATTTTTATACCTTTTTATGAAAAGTGTAGTGTCCACCTTACCTTTTCAAAGCCTTTTTCAATTAAAAAGTTTGAAAGTCTTTCATACCAAGCTCTAGGAGCTTGTTTTAAACCATAAAGAGCTTTAGTGAGTTTGAAAACATGATTTAGAAATTTTGAGTCTTCAAAACCCGGTGGTTGTTCCACATACACTTCCTCATTTATAAAACCATTTAAAACGCGCTTTTAACATCCATTTGAAAAAGCTTAAAATCATGATAACATGCATATGCAAGCAACATCCTAATGACTTCCATTCTAGCTACGGGTGCATAGGTTTCATCAAAATCTATTCCCCTTTCTTGAGTGTAACCTTGTGCTACTAGTCTAGCTTTATTTCTCACAATGTTACCACTCTCATCTAGTTTGTTCCTAAATACCCATTTAGTTCCTATAGTAGATTGATTACTAGGCCTATCAACTAATGTCCAAACATTACTTCTCTCAAATTGATTTAACTCTTCTTGCATAACCATAATCCAAAAATTATCTTTCAATGCTTCTTTTATATTCTTAGGCTCTATGCATGAGATAAATGCAACATGATTCATAAGTTTAAGAGAAGATCTAGTGGTTACCCCCTTGGATGGATCACCCAAGATTTTACCATCTTTGACATAGTTGAACTCCCTTGGGTAGCTCACTTCCTTTTCCTCAAGAGCCAAGTCTTTCAAGGCTTCAAGAGGTGGATCTTGTGTGTCCTCTTCTTTTGTTGGAATCTCATCCTCCTTTGAAGTTTGTCCTCCATCAAAGGCATTTACGATTCCTACATCATCATCACAAGAATCCTTCCTTGGAAGGAGGTTATCATCGAATACAACATGTATAGATTATTCTACTACTAAAGTTCTCTTGTTAAATACACGATAGGCTTTAGAGGTTAAATAGTATCCTATGAAAATAGCTTCATCACTTTTTGCATCAAATTTACCTAAGTTGTCTTTTCCATTATTTAAAACAAAACACTTGCAACCAAATGGATGAAAATAGCTAATGTTAGGCTTTTTAGATTTTAAAATCTCATAAGGTGTTTTCTTTAAAATTGGCCTAATCATTACTCGGTTAACAATGTAGCAAGTGGTGTTTGTGGCTTCCACCCAAAAATATTTAGGTAAATTGTTTTCACAAAGCATGGTTGTAGCCATTTCTTGTAAAGTTCTACTTTTCCTCTCAACTACCCCATTTTGTTAAGGAGTTCGAGGAGCCGAAAAATTGTAGCTAATACCATTTTCATTTAAAAACTCTTCAAACCCTAAGTTTTGAAATTTGGTTCCATGATCACTTCTAATATGTGAAATTCTAAGTTCAAGATCATTTTGGGTTAGTTTTGAAAACGTGATGAATTTTTCTAAAGCCTCGTCTTTAGTACTTAAAAATAGAACCCAAGTAAATCTAGAAAAATCATCAACACGAACAAATGCATACGATTTACCACCCAAGCTCATAGTCCTAATTGGCCCAAATAAATCCATATGGATAAGTTGTAAACACCTACTTGTAGAAACATCATTAATGGATTTAAGGGATGAATTATGTTGTTTACCCTTAGAGCATGCATAACAAATTTTATCGTTTGAGAACTTAATCTTGGGTAAACCTCTAACTAGATCAAGGGAGACTAATTTTTCTTAAACACTAATGCTAGCATGTCCTAGTTTCCTATGCCATAACCATGCATCATTTTCATTTTGAGCTACTAAACATGCATGGGATGAATGTATGTCATCTAGATGCATCATGTAAATGTTACCTATGCGATGACCTATGAGAATAATATTATTAGATTTAATGTCAACAATTTTGCACCCATTTTTATCAAATAAAACATTAAATCTTTTATCACACATTTGACTTATGCTCAACAAGTTATGTTTAAGACCATCGACATGCAAGACATTTTCAATAAGAATAGTAGAGTGATTACCTATGGAGCCAATACCTTTAATGTGGCCTTTGGAGTTGTCACCAAATGTCACCACTCCTCAACTTTTTGGCTTTAGATCCATGAACCTACTCTTGTCTCCGGTCATATGCCTCGAGCATCCACTATCAAGTTACCATGAGTTTTGACTTTGAGCTTTGGCCTTGTAGCAATGCTCCCCCTACAAACAAAGATATTAAACTTTTGTTTTTGGTACCCAAATCATTTTGGGTCAACGAGTGTTAGCTCACAATAACTTGGTTCCCTTAGGAATCCAAGGTGACATAGCAACAATATTATTAGATTTTACAAGTTCTTTAGGAACCCATACACTTCTAATCTTTTTAGTTCTACTATGTCTAGGAAAGATACTTTGTTTGTAGTTATTAGTGTTTTTCCTAGGTTGGTTTGTTTGAGAAGATTCACCTATTTCATGCTTCACACTACCAACATTTTTAAAAGACTCTTTGAGCTTGTTAAGCTCATCTAACACCTTTTGGTGTTCACTATTACATTGAGAAAGAAGATTATTAAGTTCAACATTTTCATCTTGGAAGAATTTTAGTTCATCTTTCAACCCCAAAATCGTTTTCTCAAATTTTAAATTAGCTTGAGAAAGTGAGTCATTTTTATCATTTAATTCCGAAATAATTTTCTTATTCCTAATGATCGACTCCTTGAATTTCTCAACTAATTCATCTTAGACCTCTTGCAACTCATCATACGCATCATTTAATTCATCATATGTAAAATCTAAAGATGATGAGTTAGAGGTTACCATGGAGGAATCTTCCTCAAGTGCCATGAGGCAAAGGTTGGCCACTTCTTGTTCTTCATCCTCGGATGACTCCTCATCACTCCAAGTAGCAAGCTTGGCTTTGAGCTTCTTCTTCTTCTCAAAGCCCTTCTTCTTGAGTTGGGGGAACTCCGAACGTATGTGGCCGTGTTTATTGCACTCGAAGCAAGTGATTTGATCTCTCGCTTCTTCTTTGTTTTTACCTTTGAAGTCCATCTTTCTTTGAATTTTTCTTCCCCGGTTGGATCTCATGAAGTGTGGGAATCTTTTGGCTATCATATCCAATTCTTCTAGCTCATCATTCTCACTAGAAGAGCTCTTCTCAAGTAATGAAGCTTTGAGAGCTATTCCCATTTTCTTCTTCTTTTCCACCTCTAGCTTCTCTACTCTTTTCTCTTCCTTCTTCTTTTCTTCTTCCCTTCATTGCTTCATAATCTCATGAGTAAGGAGAGAACCCACTAGCTCATCAAGTTTTAGAGTCTTCAAGTTTTTGGCCTCTATGAAGGTGGTTCTCTTCCCATCCCAAGATTCGGGAAGTGGGTAGAGTAGCTTCCGGACAAGCTTGTCTTCCGGTATAGTCTCTCCAAATCCTTTAAGCCCATTGACTATGGTTGAGAAGCGATCAAACATCTTGGACACAGTCTCATCGGGCTCCATCTTGAAATTCTCATAACTAAGATTGAGAATTCCAATCTTGGTTTCCTTCACATCGTTGGTTCCTTAATAGGTGGTCCTAATAGTATCCCACACTTCTTTGGCACTCTCAATGGATGAGAATTTGGAGTAGATGTCCGGGCCGAAAGAGCAAAAGAGCATGTGAAGAGCTTTGTCATTTATTTGGATCTTCTTCCTCTCTCCTTCACTTATCTCCATCTTTTTCTTCAAAACCATCTTCCCTTCATTATCTTGCTTCAATGGAATGTAGGGGCCATCTTCAATGACATCCCAAACCAAGTAATCGTTGGACTTGATGAAGAGGCGCATCCGATTCTTCCAAAACGGATAGTTGTCACCATTGAAGAAAGGTGGTTTTGTAGTGGATTGAGACTCATATATGCTCGAACCGGAGGTAGATGCCATATCTTGATTTTTGGATGATCACACTCTTCCTAGGAACTTCTCTTGTGGTTGCTAATCCTTCAAAGAGGTAGGCTCTAATACCAATTGTTGAGTGGATCGAATGATCGAAATAAACCAAGATGAGGGGTGAATTGGATTTTTAAAGCTTTTGGTGGTGGAATTGGCAAATAAAAATGGTAGACAAGGAATTTTAGAGTGGTTCAAGTTCCAATCGCACTCTACATCCACTACCTTAGCTTCACTAAGGATTTGCAACAATTCCACTAATTGCTCTTCCCATTTTATAGGCTAAGGAGGTAACCGTTACAATTTCAGTCAAATTTTCTACTCAAAATTTTACCCAATCCTCACACAATTGAAACAAAGAAGTTGTTGGCTAAAACAAGTATCTCTCAATACACAATATAGCCCAATTACAAGCACTCAACCCAATTGAAATGATCAGAATGAAAAATACAATTGGGGTTACAAGACAATAATGGGATTTAGGCACAAATGCTTGGATTTGAGGTTTGGATGTTTGCTTTTGGATCAATAGTTGTTGTGTAAGCTTTTAGAGGTCCCTTTTATACATTCTCATTGAATTCTAGCCGTTGTGGTTGTTGCATTCATCAATAGAGCCGTTGGGATGTTATCTTCCCTCCATAAATGCAGTTTGCAACCAACCGTTTCGAAACGCCCGACCCTGTTTCGAAACAGACCAAAATAGAAAGAGCCGTTGGGGTGCATTAAAGAGCCCGTATCGAAACGGTTAGACTTGTTTCGAAACGCTAAGAGCTGTTTCGAAACCCGTTTCGAAACATTTTTGCCACTATTTAGGACCGTATTGAAACGGCTTGAATCGTTTCGATACGCCTTAACAACTTGTGAAAAATCAGTTAAAAACTTTCTAACGGTCATATTTTTAAATCTGATTGAATACCGTTTTGAAACATATGAAGTCGTTTCGATACGGTGTCTCGAGGTTCTTAAGCCGTTTCGAAACTCGTTTCTAAACACGGGATGACAGTGTTGAAATCGTTTCGATACCCGTTCCAAAATAGGAGCTTACAGTTTCAAAAGTGTTTCGAAACGTCTTAGGCCGTTCTGAAACGGTGACTCAAAAATCACTGTTTTGGCTTTGAGAACACTTAGAAAACATTTGATAAAATCAATTTTTAACTTAGGTATTTTGTTTGAAACATATAGAGAGGTTTGAGGACTTAAAAATTCGTTTTCACATTTTCAATTTAGTCCTTAAGTTGTTTAGTTATATCAAAATTAAATTATCGGTTTCACAGGGTTTATGTTGAGTTTGAAACACTAACCTAAGCCCGGAAGTAAGTTTTAGATGTTTCTATCTCGTTTCTCGGTTTTTAACCCATTGAATTCATGATCATGCTCATGTTTTGAAGATAGAATTACACCTACTGTTTTATGCATGTTTTGAGAAATGATATTATGATTTACATGATCCCATAAGATATATTGGTTATTTGAAAGAGATAGAACTTATTGTGAAAATGGTATGCATTGTTTATACTTTTGAGATGGGATGAGATATGGTATATGTTTACGCATTGAAAAACAATACGTAATGATGTTTAAAATGAGTATATTGGCATGAGATGAGATTATTGTTATTGGATATAATTGGTAGAAAAATAGGATGAGAAGTGCACTATAATATACAAAATTCGTACATGCTCTTTGGTTCGGGCAATGGTGGTAGTGCCATCGCGTTCCAAACTGAGAGTGTGGTGATGAGAGATTCCACCACGGTAGGTCTTGATGAATCCATCAAGCTGTGTGGCAATGAGAGATGCCGCCATGAGAGTTTGGTGATGTGAGATTCCACCGGGGTAGGACTTGACGATTACGTCAAGCTATCCGCATATCTGAGCAATGTTGCTAAAACGCTAATATATGAGATTCACATGTACCTTGTTTATAAATGATTTTATAAAATGAGATTGCATATGAGATCATGTTATGAGATGTGCTTTATGAGATTCAAGCATGTAAGGCTTTGCCCTGAGACTTTGCATTTTGATCAATGCATGAGATACATGGTACATGTGGTTTAAATGATGTGAGTTTTGCTTTGAAAATGGTTCAAGCATGAGATAGAAAGAGCACGGTGAGATAGAGATTTCTAAACGAGAAATGGTTTTAAAATGCATTGTTGTTGTTGGTTTATTTTGAGCATCCCTCACTAGGCATTATTGCTTACGCTCTCTCTTCCAACAATGTAGAGAATTAGCATCTTTGGGGCAGCGAAGAAGCAAGAAGGGAACCAAGGAGTGAGACTTTGCTCAAGTATGGTTTTATATTTACCTATTAGCAATAATAGTTGGCAATGAGAGGATGCCTTAATGTTTTGGGAGATGTGTTTTGAAGCTCCATGTTTTGTGGCAAGTTTGTTTTCCCTTTAATGACTTGTAAATGGTCTTTACTTGTTGGTTTATGCCTTGGTTTGAGTTTTGACACTTGAGTGATTATTTTGTATAGGTTGCATGCCTATAGATTCCTTTCTTGCATATTGACATGTTATGATGTGGTTTAATTGATTGTGGTTTGATGTTTAGATATGTTGTATGCATGTTGGAAGCATGTAGGAATGTTTTAATTGGATTAAAGTGTGAAAACCAGCAAAAAGTATCATTACAAGCCCATGTGTTTTGGTACACTCGAGCTTGTACCGAAACGGTGAGCCTGAAATGGCTTAAGGGTATCGAAACGGGGAAAGGTTGTTTCGGTACGTTTTGCTACTAGAATTGCATGTTTAGAAACACCCTTGAGGCTGTCCCGATACTGGCCTGAGCTTCGAGTCGCTGGACCCTGTTTCAATACAGTTGTACTGATACAAGGAAACATGTACCGAAACGATAAGTTGTTAAGTTAGTTATTGGAATCTTATGAAGTTATGTTTCTTTACGTTTTGGTCCATGAATATTGTGGATGCAATTAAATAATCTTGGATGATTATTTTGAGCTGAGATTGGACAGAGATGCATGTAATGTGACTAATTAAAGGTTGGTGACTTAAAAAGTGAAGAAGTCCTTGTAATTTGGTAAAATTACAAAATAGTCCCTAAATTGTTTTTTTGTGCAATTGAGTCCTTAAGCGTTGTCGGATCAAGTTGTAAATCGTTCCGCTACGATGTTTATCACATAGGATCACAATGAGCATCTAGACAAGATAAAATGAAAAAATAGGGTCGTTTATTGAGGCAAACTTCCCGGTTTACTTCAATATTCCCCGTGTGATCCGTTCGGTCATGTCTTTCGCCCAGACTGGGTCAAGGGGGTTACATTTGGTTGTATCAGAGCCAGGTTTCGAAAGAATTAGGAGGTAAGGTTGATGTGTTATTGTTGCTTGGTTGATTTAATGATGAATGCTATGTGCGGTAATTGAATATGTCATGCTTTGACCATTGATTGATTTGTGTGAGATGCACGTCGTTTGATAACATGAATTATGTTTGTTATACGTTGTTGGGGGAGGTTAAGGGTACCCATTGCCATATTATTATTAATGTAAAGAGAATTGTGGTTTTGAAAAGAAAACTTGAGCACCTTGGATTCTTGCTTTGGCTAGCCAGATTGTTTTTATCGTTGTATTCTTTTTAGCTATACTGTTTTGATAATGGGACCGTGTTTGCGCGTGTGGTGTACTATAAATGAAACGCAATATGGTGCAAGTATACACGTCGAATAAGTAATACAGTGATAAGTGAGTATCGTCTCCACAGGGATTGGAGGTGTTTCGAGTTGAGTTTAAGCACACAAGTCACGAAATGTAAATAGAGAATGTTGTGGCAAATCAAAACAGAAGGATAAATGTTGTAGCAATAAAGATAAAAATAGCACGCTGAAATCAGTATACTTAACAGGTTCTCTTACGTATGCAAAACTCACTTGGGGATGACTGGTTGGGATGTATGGTTAACCTATACTTTATCTCTCAACTAGGGCTTACCACTCTAGCTTACTCTATGCTCAGCGGGATTTACTAAGGTTGCTCCTCAACTATCTCTAGCAAGGAAAGTGGGAGTAGGAAATACTACTGCAATACCTCTCAGCGTAAACTCTAACACTCCCCCTACCCATAAAGTTTGATCCTTTTTAGACGTTGAAACCCATTATTTATCTCTAAGGTGGATTAGAGTTGTGCCTCTCAGTAGCCAACTCCATTGTCTATGAAGGTTAAAGATAGCTCTCTCGACCACTAGCTTCAACTCACACCTAAGGAAAGTCCAACTCTCGAAGGCACTTACAACCCTAAGCATTTAACAAACATAGACAAAGCATAGAATGAAACAAGACTTAAATAAGCATGCATTGAAGAAACTAAAACATAAATCATCCAAATAACCCAAGCCATCTAAAATTAGATCATGGCTGGGCAATAAACACGCAAAGTATCTTCGTTTGTACAACCCATTTCCAAGATATGAAAGAAATGTTAAAGCAACAGAAAAGGAAGAAGAAACTCTCGATCCGCGATGGACTGCAACGCCACGAACCACCCTAGGCTTGCTGCCTCTCTCAAGGTCAAACCCTTGGAGCTTCAACGATGGAGGACACCAAGTGGAGGATGAAGAAGAAAGGAAAAGAGTCGTCTTTGCTTTCTCTCCCTAGCCTTTTGTCACCTTTTTCATGCTCTCCCTTTAAGGATGGTCTCATGTCAATTATATAGTGGGGGCTCCTAGGGTTTTGTGCCCTAATATTATTTGACGTCCTGGGAATATTCCCTATGCATGTGGGGCACAATTAGACAAAAAAGGGGGCTCGCACATGTGGGCTTCAAGAATGTGAGCGTTACTTTGTCCATTTTTGCTCCAAAAATTTCTATCCAAATTGTTGTAGCATTTTTCTTCCTTATCCAGCTTCACACCTGCTTCAACCTGCACATCACAACATCAGCACATACCCTTCCAGTAGCATCCAATCTTGTAAAATTAAGCTAAACCACTAGCAAGCAAAGATGTATGCAACTATATGCTATAAATGCACTTATATACTATGAAATGGCCTTGAGAACAAACAAATACCTAAGTGTCGCAACCTCCTTTTTGAAGGGAGGCTTCGACTATTTTAGAAAACACTTTTAAAAATTAACGGAGTCGCCACCAATCTTTTTTGAAAAAAAATGTGATTGGATCACTTTTAAAAATAGGGTTATTTTAATAAAACATTTTGTTTTAATAAAACAATGGTTTGGGTATGCGAAAGTCAAAAAATAGGTTCGGGGGTCGGTTACACGTGGGGAAGGGTTAGCACCCCTACAACGCCCAAAATTGGTACCTAATTGGGTTTAAAATCGTTTTCAAAACTGGAATTTACAAGTTCAAAAAGGTTCGACTTTACTTGTCCGTTTAATGAACATTAATATATTTCAACGGCCTTATCGCCCGGGAGATGAACTTTAATCACCGCCAATATTTCTGGCGCTAACCTGTTATTCTCGTTTGATAAGACACCGCATTGATTAGGTTTTCACTTTTCAAACAACAAAAAAAATTTAGGTGTGTTGAGCATTTTATTTAATTCTAAGTTCGATTATTTAAAAGCCCTAAAAACGTCTAAGTCTTTTATTTCTTGTTTAAGGTTTGAGTTTATTTAAGTGTATTTTATTTTTATGCAGAACATTTTTCAACAAACAAGTCTCTATCTAAGCTTTAGTCCCTAATCCTAAGTTTTCACATATTACTAAAACAAGCAAGCAAACTTTTCTTCTTTTGAGTTTTTTCCCTTTTATTCTTCCTTTTAAAAGCCTTACTTTCTTTTTATTTTTTTATTTTTTTCTAAGCCAAAACCTCTTCTTACGTTTTTTACTTTTTGTATTTTTTGCGTTTTTTATTTTTTTTCCATTTTTTATGTTTTCCTCTACCAATTTATGTTTTCTCTTTTTCAAAAGCATTTTCACCATTTTTTCTAAATTCATTTTTATTTTTTCCATTTTTAAGTTTTTTTTTTCTTTTAAAACAACCCATTTAAAAAATAAACTTTATTTCTCACTAAAGAAACTTCTTTTTAAGTTTTTTCCCTTTTCAAAATTCATTTTTTATCCTAGACCCAAAATTTTTATTTAAAACCTTTTTTTGAAAAACTTATTTCTTTTCTTTTTTTCTACAAAAAACATCTTTATTATTTTTTCTTTTAAAATCATTTTTCCCATCAATTATTTAAAACAAACTTAATAAAAATCTTTTTTAATATTTTTCTTAAAATCAAGCCCATTTATTATTTAACACCTCACATTATTATTTTTTCTAATTAAATCCCTAAATTCAACTTTTTCAAATTAACCACATTTATTCATTTTTATTTCTTGAATTTTTAAATCTAAACATCTTTCAAATTAATTCCTACATTTCTAAAGATCAAAATCACCCTAACAACATTTTAAAAGCATGCAAAAATTTTAAGATCAAACAAGGAATTTAAATGAAATTTAAAACAAAAAGTTACCAGAACGTGAACGATTTTTCGACTTCGAGAAAGTAACCTAAAAATCACAAACAACACAAGCAAAAACACCAAAATTCAACCAAGAACAAACATGTAATTAACATAAAAAAATAAACATAGAAAAGTTAGAAATTTTATTGAGAAATCGACAAACGACGAACTCGAATTCAAGCTTCTTGAAATGCTCCAAACCACCTTCGGAAAATTGCTCCAAACTCGAACTTCCACTTTGAAAATTTTCAGCCAACTCAAGAAAAATTCAGAGAATTTTTCGGATTTTTCTTGAACCCTTTTTAGTGATTTTTCTCTCAAAATGGTGTGTGTTCAACCAATGGGTGAAAGGGTTTTTATACTAAACTTTGAGCTTCAAAATCAAGCTAATTTTCGAACTCAATCCCCAAATTGGAGCCTAAATCAGACAAACAACTTGATACCCGGTAAAAACCCCCAAGGAATCATCCGTTTTGATCCAAATTCAGGATATAATTTCCTCTTTAATTCGAATCTAGGGTTTATTATTTAGTTTCAGTTTTTTGCAGATTCCGACGGTTATAGGCAACAGCGACAAGCGACGTCGGCGGCAACCAGGCAGTCCGATCGGCACGAACCACGCCGGCTGCCACGACCGGTGGACAGAGAACGGTGGCCACCAGTTGCGCGATAAGGGTTTGGAGAGTCCAGCCCCGGTGAGAGTGGATTGCATGCGCCGGCGCGTGACACGCGGGCTGACTCTCTTTTTCCCCATTTTTTCTTTTTTCTTTTCTTTCTTTCTTACTGTTTTTGACCCCCTTTTTGTTGTTTTTTTCCTTTTTATCATATTTCATAATAATTACCTCATTTCATTTCTTTTTGTTCATAATTATTATACACCATAATTATATTTTTTTTCTCTTTTCTTTCTTTTACTTTAAAATGGGCTACAACAAAATGGGCTTTATTTTCTTTGTTTAAAAGTGGGCTCTTTTTTAAAAATAGGTTTTATTTTAAAAGGTAGGCTTTAAAAGGATTTTTATTATTTATATTTTTTTACTTCTTTCATTTTCTATTTTTTTATTATTATTAAAAGTTAGAGTGAAAATTTAGTGACAACACTAAGTAAAAAGGTGTAAAATATAAGCATTTTGGCAAGTTATTACACCCGCGAACTTAAGCTATTGTTTGTTCTCAAGCAATGAATAGAGAGAGACAGAGAAAATGTTGTTGCAAAAATTTAGCTCAAGGTAAATGTTATGGCAAAATTGCAGCCCTCAAAAAAAGGAAGGCTTTAATACTTAAGACATCATTGAGATTTTAAGAATGACTCCCTAGGGTAAGATCCTTTGTTAGTGTGTGCGTAATTGCATACAACTTAGGCTTAACAGAGCTAGAAAAACTTCTTATTAGAACTCAAGTTCATCCTAGTGTTTGAACTATTTTAGCACAAGATTTTACTCCTATAAGTGAATTGTTTTGTTTTTTAGAGGGGTGTCAGCTCATCACATCTACCATACCTCACTCTAAATTAGCAGGGAGCATACCTCTCATCCCCGAGCTAGTAGGTAGAGTCATCCTGTGACAACTTTCATTCACTCATTTGATGTTGTTGCCATTTATTTAAGCTTGATTTCCAAGCAATGCAACACAAAGCAGAGTGTCCCTCTAAAAATATACCGGAGCATTTTTCACAGTTTGATATATTCCATAAGCACAAGGGAGATTAACTAAGCCTTTATCGCTTCATTTTTCTTTATATGAGATCATTAAATTCAATTTCACAAGGATAAGCATAAGTTCTAAAAAAAATTCTCTAACAGTCTTAAACCTAAGGAGCATACAACCGTGTAACAATACAAAGATCAAGCATCAAACCCTAGAGTTAATTCTACCAATATCAATAGTCATACATGTCAATCCATAGCCATAAAAAAGAACTGTTCATCATCGGGCATCATTAATTTATTCATAAAACTATCATAGAACTAAACAAAATGACATAGCATAATTTTTGTTTCTACCTACCGATGCAATGCAAATGACTAACAAAGGGCACTAACACCCCCAAACTTAAAGAGTGCAGTGTCCTCAATGCAACAAAAATAAAATGAAATGCAACTAAGCTAAATGCAATACAAGATAAAAAGTACCTTACTTCTAGGTGGAGGCGGACTTTGTGGCTTTGTGCTTGATGTCGAAGGACTTAAATGAGGCGATAGGAGGGTTAACCTCGTCTTGTTCTGGTGGAGGGGTCAGTTCTGGCTGGGCTGGAGTCCATTGATTGGTGGAGCTGGTGTCTGATTCATTCTCCTTAGCCGGTGTACTCCAAACTCTGCCGAAAGTGCGTTTGCTTTGCGTCCTTGTTGACGGGGCAATGCTTGGGGTTTGTGCAGATGATTGTGCTGGGATGGAGTGTTGGGCTCATCTTCTTCTGATTCAACTGTCACAGGGTTGACATGACCAACGGACGGCTCCTTTATTGGGGCAGCTTTGGTAGGTTTTGTTGTTCTCTTTCTCTTCTTGGGTAGGGGCTTGTTGTAGCATCTGTTTCCTGGTTCTGGAAGGAAGGCTGGGTCTGAGTAGGGCTCTTGCTGGAGACTGGTGTCTTCTGGCTAGTGGGGGGAGGATCTTTCGCATGTGCCTTAAGAGATTCTAGGAAGGCTGGGAAGTCGATGTTGATGTGCGGTAGGATTTCCTAGAAATAGTTGTTCATAACATCATCTCTCTCCTTGACATACCCATAGAAAGCAGTCTGGTCTTCGCGCATCTTGTCCATGTCCTCTCGGAGACGATTAGTGGAGGCAACTAATGCAACAATTCTTGCTGCAGTAAATGTTTTTGCTCCGCCAGCCAGTGTCTTTGTTGGAGCATTCTCATCGAATCCTTTGATAGAGAGGACCATCTCTAGTATAATAGGACCTTTCCCTCAGTTCTTTGCATCAGCAATGAGGTCTTCAAATACTCCTTTTTCACGACATAGGGTTGTGATGAGGTTTGGGAAGATTAGGGGGCTAGACTTCCTCTTCAAGCATGCGTATTGGAGGTCTAAAGCAATGCATATTGGACAAGAAACTAAATCTGTTTGTGAAGTCTGTAAAGTCAGCCAACTTGCGACGACTTTTCGGATGGAGCCCGGCATTTATGGGAAGAGTTGTCTTCTAACAAATTCACTGTCATTCAATTATCTTTCCAACGCATCTTGAAGCGCATCAATTGGACATTGAGAACTCAAGATACGTCTATTTTACTGAAGACTGCACATGCAGAAAAATGCATACGGGATTATTACGGGATTTTGTAAAATTCAACCCAAAAGCTATTATATAAGGCTTTTGGACGAATTAGACTTAGCCTAACTTAATTATTAACATTTAAATTATGTTTTTAAGGTTTTATATACTTTAGGAACCAACCACCCTTCTCCCAAGAAACTCTTATCAACTTATCACCTGTACTTATCAGCTTATCACTTGCAGCCCAAGCACAAGGAGTTTAAAGGCTATTTTTCTTTTATTTTTTAATTAAATTAGGGTTTCCTTGTTTTAGTAGAAGTTAGATTACTTTGGCTATCCTTCACCTATAAAAGGATGAAGCCTCCACCATTGTAATTCAGATTATTCAGATTTTCTTTAATTAATGAAATATTTAGTGAGTTTGTTTATGCAAGTGTTGATTACTTGTGCCTTAGAAGTCTTCTTCAACATAAGTTCGACAAGTTCTTCTGAGGGAGATTATCTTCACACTCTTGCTTGCCTAGGTAATTGCGTCTAGGAGGGTGGGTTAGAGCCGCTTGAGGTTTCTTTCTTAGATAATTGTGTCTAAGAGGATGCTGAGGACAAAACAACAACAACAAATCACAAGCCATCTTCAATCTTCACGCCATCTCCCATAATTCCATAAACAAAGCTGGAAATTTCAGATTTGTTTTACCTATTCTTCTCTTCATCTTTTTTAATCTTTTTCATTATATTCTTATTTTTTATCTTCTAATCTTTCTTATTGTATTCTTTTCTTTAAATTTCCAGCCTTGAATCTGAAATTTTCAAGAAAAGCCCTTCTCTTTTCTATTGAATTTTCAGATTTGCCCATAGCTTTCTTGATTGAGTCTAGAGCTCCTAGTTCTTGCAACAACTTGATTGAAGGCTTCCAAATCCAAGTTTGCGCTACTCTATCAGTATACCTCGTCCATAATAATTTTCCCCACATCAATGGACCTGCCATTTAAAATCGAATGAAGGGGGAGGAGCCTTGGAATGTTAACAGTTGTTGTATGAGAAGTTGGCATGAGTCTATTCTTGACAAAATGAATCCAAAGCTTGGCCTCTGGCTTGAGACGTGCACACTCCACTGCCTTGTCGGATGCATCTAGGTTTGTACCTTCAAAGAATAAGTCTTCCAACACTTCCTTGACAGTTTGCGGGTCAGCATTTTCGGTGAAAGGTGTGTAATGGTCTTCTGAGTTTTTAAGGCCAAAGAACTTGTTGATCTTGGCCGCAGTGAATTTGATTTAGTCGCCACGCACATACACGTCGAATTGTGTATGGCTGGTGCGATGCACATAGAACTCCTAGACGATCGAGATGCAAAATTTCTCAGGGTGGAAAATGAAAGTGGCTCGTTTGTGGTTTGCGACGACATCCAAGATATCCTTATCGAACCCTAGTTCCCCTTTAGTGGGAAACTTGAACCCTTGTTCCAGTAGCAACTTCTGGTCTTGAAGATTTTGGAAGCGCTTCTTTTTTTTTGTCGTCTAAAAACTTCTTTATAAGCACGAGCTTGGGTTGGCTACTTCCAGACACGCCTTCGACTCGTTTGCATCGCACCATTGCTAAGAAAAAAGAGGGTAAATATGGGTGAGATGGGAGAAAAAGTTTGGTTAGGGTTTTGAGTTGTTGCTGGTTGGAGAAGATGAATGTGAGGGGTCTTTTTGTTTTCCTAGTGTCAATATGATGAAGGAGAGAGTTACTGGGACTTGATGATGAGAGTGATGGGAGTTAAGGGGGGGTAACTGACACGATGTGAAAGAGAGAGAGTGTGGAAGGTGTTTGGGCGGCGTGTGTGTAAGATAAGGACAAAGGGTTATTAATTGAAAAGGGGAAAAGGAAAAAAGAGAAAATACCTAGGTAATAATTGTTAGGGTTTTCTTTAAATGAAAAGGTGAAAGGGTTAATTAATTCCCCCTCTTTTTGCCCTTTTTGAGCCAGCTTCCTCTCATGTTGGAAAAGCTTAATTTTCCATTCCTTATATCCTTATTAAAACAAAAGTGGATACATCGTTGCACCTTGACCTACCACCTGCGTCCCTGGGGTTGCTCAGATGAAAACAAACAAACCTGACCTTAAATCATAATAAAGCAAAAGGACAAAAGAGAGTAAAACCTAGAGTACGAAATAAAGATAAAGATTAAACTACATCATTTATAAACATAAAAATGCTGCAGCAAAATAGATAAGAAAATGAGGGGGTTCAAACTCTTAGGCATCATGAAGGATGAAGGAAGACTTATCGCGCAAGACTGGGGCTCCATTGTAAAGCTTTAGACAATGTCCATTGACCTTGAATAATGTATCATCATCAAGCTTCTTAATGTCCACTGCACCATGGGCATAGACCTTGTGGACTAGGAAAGGACCTGACCATCATGACTTCAGTTTGCCTGGAAAAAGCATAAGTCTGGAGTTATAAAGGAGCACTTGTTGCCCTTCTGAGAAATGTCGTGGCAAAAGATGTTTGTCATGCCACTTCTTTGTTTTCTCCTTTTATAAGTGTGCATTCTCATAGGCTTGCGATCTGAATTATTCCATCTCATTCAACTCTAAAAGCCTTCTTTCTCCAGCCAGTTGTGCATCCATGTTGAGCTTTTTAATTGCCCAATAGGCCTTGTGCTCAAGTTCCACGGGTAGATGACAAGCTTTCCCATAGACTAGCTTGAATGGTGACATTCCCAAAGGTGTCTTGTAAGCTGTACAATAAGCCCAAAGAGCTTCATCAAGCTTGGGAGACCAGTACTTCCTTTTTGGGTTGACCACTTTCTTAAGTATCTGCTTAATTTCTCTATTTAAAACTTCAGCCTGACCGTTAGTTTGATGATGATATGTTGTAGCAATGCTATGCCTCACACCATACCTTTGTAATGTTTTAGCAATTAGCTTGTTGTCAAAGTGGGTTCCTTCATCACTGATAATTGCTCTTGGTGTCCCAAATCTTGGGAAGATATTCTTGCAGAGGAACTTTATGACGATCTTAGAGTCATTCCTTGGAGTAGCAATTGCTTCAACCCATTTAGATACGTAGTCCATAGCCAAAAGAATGTATAGGTCTCCATAAGATGAGGGAAATGGTCTCATGAAGTCTATTCCACATACATCAAAAAGTTCGACCTCCAAGATTCCTTGAAATGTTACTCATCCTTTGACAACGATCACATGATTGACAAAATGCGTGCGCGTCCTTAAAGAGAGTGGGCCAATAAAATCCCAATTGTAGGACCTCAGTAGCAGTCCTAGTTCCTCCAAAATGTCTGCCTCAAGGAGATGAATGACAATGGAAACGTATCTCCTTGTGCTCTTCTTCGGGGACACACCGTCTAATGATCTGGTCAGCACCTTGCCTGAACAAATATGGTTGATATGAACCCGATAATGTGACCCGAGTCATATAGATGTGCCCGATCGTGATTCTAGTAAGAAATATTCTTTGCTACGCTTTGAGCTCTGAGATATCATAAAACATACATGTGAGATGAATAACAACATAATAAAAAAATTAATGAAGAAAGGAATTGGATAGGTAATTTGGATAGTATGGTGGCTAAGGATGGAGGATGATAATCATGGAAAGATGTAAATCAAAGGAGTGATGGGAGATGCTAAAGGCGGCGTGGATTTGTATGGTTGCAAGGATAGCGAATTGTGACCCGCTAGCTATAACGAGCTAGGAACCAACAATATACTTTGATGGAGTCGAGGTGGAGGAGTGTGGAACGTGACCGACAAGCTATAAGAGAGCTTGGAACCAACGCTATAGCAAAATGAAATGGATAGAAGACTACAAGCACAACTTGAAGCCGATAGAGTTCTCGCAAGAACAAGATGAAAGCAATCTTTCAAAGGTTTATATTCTCCAAAAAAAAGTGCTTACAAATGAACCTAAGGTGCCTATTTATAGTGTGGCTAGACACCATATGAAAAGTCACACAAAAGAGAGATGAATGCTCATCTAAATGTTATTGAATACAAATAAATGAAATATTTCTTTCTTATCCTTTTGATGGATGAATTTTTCTTTAAATTGAGATGAATTTAGCCTTAAATTCGTCCAAAAGGAGTGGTGACTCTTGGGCTGCTTCATTTTGCTTGCAAATGGATAAAAGAGAATGAATGTGGACATAGGATGAATGTAGACATCCCACACATCCAAATCAGCTTGTCTCTTTGAATTCCTTGATGATTTTATCACTTAATTTGATGATTAAAAGATATTAAACCAGCCTTCATTGCTTGCCCATTTGTGGAATATGATCAGCCTTCAAAAATGATAAATAAAGGCCTTGAATGCATAATTTGAATGCTGATTATTGCATGTCCCTTCTCTTGAACGTGAATGGCCTTCATTGGTTCATAATTTCAACCTTGAATAGGTGAATTATGAAGCTTAAATGCTTTGTTACTCTAAGAAGATGAACATCCTTGAAAAGATGAAAAGAATTCAGCCTTGAATTGCCTTGAATTGCCTTCAATTGAATAAGTAAAGATGGTCATCAATGACTTGTTTCCAAGCTGAAGTTAAAAAGTCTCTTCCTTAATCCACACGTCACATGAACCTAGACACACACAAAGGATTTATTCAAACTTAAAATAATAGATGCATGAAACAATTAAAGAGTTAGTTAATTGAGTGAACTAGTTAAATGAATGAACTAGTTTAATTAAAGAACTAACTTTATTGAATTTAACTAAATGCATGAATGAACTAAAACTATAAATGAAGTTTGAAATACTTAAATTCTCATGCAAATGCATGCATGAGCAAGGTAAGGCATTCCTCCCTTATTATTTCTTCTTTCTCACGTTCATGGCTTGTTGTAAACAAGCTTTCCATGGCTGATTGAAACTCCATGGCCCGTGCACGTGTAATGAGGCCACTTGGGTACTTCTCCGGGTCCTTGTTCTTGATGGTCATATCAATGGTTCATCCCAAAAATAGGATCTTGCATCATGCTTGAATTTCCTTTGTCCCTGTCTATTCAAATCATGAGGCAAAATACCACTAACGAGAAAGTTAACAATATCAACATACCAAGGAATAGCTGCAGCATATAATATTTTCTCATCAGGGAATTCCTCCTTAATGTCCATTTCATCGTGTTTTTCTTTATTGTTTTCTAGCCTAGAAAGATGGTTGGCTACTTGGTTTTCATACCCTTTTCAATCCCGAACTTCCAAATCGAATTCATGCAAGAGTAATATCTACCTAATAAGTCTAGGTTTGGCATCCTTTTTGGTCACTAAGTATTTAATAGCTGAGTGAACGGTGTGAACAATAACTTTAGTGCCTATTAGATATGACCTAAACTTATCAAAGGCAAATACAACAACTAGCAATTCTTTTTCAGTTGTGGTGTAGTTAATTTGTGCATCATTCAATGTACGGCTAGCATAATAAATTGCATGAAAGAGTTTACCTCGGCATTGTCCAAGAGTTGCTCATATCGCGTAGTCACTTGCGTCGCACATTAACTCGAAAGGTGAGCTCCAATCAGGTGGAACAACAATAATTGTTGATGTAAGTTTCTCCTTCAGTTCTTCGAAAACGCTGAGACATTTTTCATCGAATATGAAGGGCTGATTTTGCTGTAGCAAATTACACAGTGGCTTGGAGATCTTAGAGAAGTCCTTGATGAACCTTCAATAAAAGCCAGAATGGCCCAAGAAACTCATGATGCTCTTCACATTGGTGGGAGGAGGTAGCTTCTCAATTACCTCAATCTTTGCTCTATCCACCTCAATGCCATTCTTCATATTTTGTGACCCAAGACCATTCCTTCGGTCACCATAAAATGACATTTTTCCCAATTGAGCACCAAATCATCTTCTTCACATCACTTTAGCACTTTGGCCAAATTTCTCAGGCATGAATCAAAATCTTCCTCGGAGATTGAAAAATCGTCCATGAAGACTTCTAAAAATTTCTCAACTATATCTGAGAAAATTGCTAGCATACACCTCTGAAAAGTTTTTGGGGCATTGCAGAGTCCAAATGGCATTCTTTTGAAAGCATAAGTACCATACGGACATGTGAATGTCGTCTTTTCTTGGTCCTCCGGTGCTATAGCAATCTGATTGTACCCTAAGTATCCGTCAAGGAAACAATAGAATGCCTTCCCTGCCAATCTATCTAGCATTTGATCGATGAATGGGAGAGGGAAATGGTCATTCTTGGTAGCTTTGTTTAGCTTTCTATAGTCCATGCAAATCCTTCATCCCGTTACAGTCCGTGTTGGCAATAATTCATTCTCATCGTTACTCACCACGGTGATGCCTCCTTTCTTAGGCACACATTGGACTGGACTAACCCACGAGCTATTTGATATAGGGTAGACTACACCAGCGTCAAGCCACTTGATTATCTCCTTCAGCACCACCTTCTTCATGATGTGGTTGAGCCTTCTTTGGGGTTTAATAGAATTGTTGTGATAATCATCAAGCAAAATTTTGTGCATGCAAATAGCAGGGCTAATCCCTTTTAAGTCAATCAATGTCCAACCTAAAGCTCTTTTGTGTTGCGACAACATATTTATTAAACTAGACTCTTGTTTAGGTGTAAGACTAGAAGAGATTATCACAGGCAAAGTTTCATTGCTACCCAAATAAGCATATTTAAGATGAGATGGCAAGGGCTTTAACTCTAATGTTGGAGCATGCTCAAGTGAAGGCTTAGGAGGAATAAATTCTGAAAAATCAAGAGGTTCAAAGTGTGTACCTGGTTTGGTTTCAAGCAAACTCGATTGCTCCACCTCTTCTGATAATTCCTCATACTCGATCTCATAGTCCTCCAAGTTGTCTTCCTCTTGAATCTGCTCATATTCATCCATTTCTATGAAATTGTTGCAGCAAAAGTCTGCAGTCTCCCTTTCGGTTGTAGCATTTTCCCTATCGCCAATAGTTTCATTCACTAAATCCCCATCTTTCTCCTTCTCACAAGATGTTTCAGCTTGCATTTCTGGTCCCTCTTGCACTTCCTTAGGTACAGAGTCTTCTTTCTTGTCCCCCCCAAACTTATCTTCATTGTTAAGTTGGCTACCACTCCTCAATGTAAGAGCACTGCATTGCTCTTTGTCATGCTTTTTAGTGACTTCAGTATCACTAGGCAGATTTCCTTGGGGTTGCACATGTAATGCTTGAGCCATTTTACCCACTTGGGTTTCCAAAGATCGCAAGGAAGAACTATAACTTTGTAGAAAAGCTCCTTTATTCTTAATGGTCAGGGAGTGATCTTCGAGCAATGTATTAGTAGATGCCATAAATTCCTTAGTAGATGTCATGAAATCCTTGAGTGTAGCTTCCATTGAATTGTTATTGGATGAAGATGCAAAGCCCTTGTTGTTTTTCCACGGCATATTCTGCTGTGAACCGTGTAGTTCTGTCAGATTTTGTTGTTGATTTGAATTGCCATAGTTTTTGTTCCCTTGATTCCCCCAAGAGAGGTTAGGATGCTGACGCCACCCAGCATTATAGGTGTTTGAGTAGGGATTGTTATTCCAATTGGAATTCCCTACATATATAGCAGATTCTTGATTGTACAGGCACTCACTCAAGTGGTGGTTCCCATTGCAACGAAGGCAAGTTGATGTCACATGATACTTGATTTTTCCTCCCCATTCCAAGTCTTGATGAGGGAAATTGATAATCATTGTTAGCTATCTTATCAAGGATGTTAAAGGCTTCCTCGGGTGACTTGTCTAGCAATGTCCCATTTGCTTAGGCATCTAGCATCATTTTGGTAGGAGCGTTAACACCATTGTAGAACATAACCACTTGTGTCCAATCATGAAAACCGTGATTAGTACACTTGCGTAGTAATCCCTTAAATCTGTCCCAACACTCATACATTGATTCGTCAACAGACTGGCGAAAGAATGCGATATCATTCCTCAACTGAGTGTTCCTATTTGGTGGGTTATACTGCAGCAAAAAGCTCATGCACAAATTTGTCCATGTTTCAATGATCCGGCTGGCACACCACTCAACCATTCTCGTGATCGGTCTCGCAAAGAATAAGGGAAGAGTTTGAGTTTCAACACATCTTCGTGCACCCCTTGTTGATGAAAAGAGTCACACGCTTCTAAGAAAGCACGGATGTGTTGTCTAGAATCTTCATGAGGTGAGCCTCCAAATTGACCAATTGAGTTCAACATTTTGAACATTACTGGTTTAAGCTCAAAGTGAGCTACTTGAATTTTGGGAGCTACAATCCCTAGATTAAGATCATCCAAGACAGGATTTAGGTTATCTCTAATAACTTTGGGTCTTGCTAGAGCATTTTCTCCTTAGTCTCCAACTACTGTAGCAGGATCCCCTTGATGCTGAGCTCCGTTCATGATTCTAAGTGCTTCTTGTATACGTCTCCGTTGACGAAATGGATGTTCGATTTCAGGAATGTACGGATAATATAGGCTCACGATGTCTCCTTTGGGGCATGCAAGAGCATAATACCTAAAGAGACAAACAAAAACAACTTAAGAAAATATATACGAAAGAAAAATAAACTAGTGCAAAGACTAAACCTAAAACAACCAATTGCCAATCACCGACAACGACACCAAAAACCATTTTGCGCGTGCGGTGTACTATAAATGATACGCAAATATGGTGCAAGTATACACATCGAACAAGCAATACAGTGATAAGTGAGTATCGTCTCCATATGGATTAGAGGTGTTTCGGGTTGAGTTTAAAGCACACAAGTCACGAAATGTAAATAGAGAATGTTGTGGCAAATCAAGGCAAAAGGAAAAATGTTGTAGCAATAAAGATAAAAATAGCACACTGAAATCAGTAGACTTAACAAGTCGTCTAACGTATACGAAACTCACTTAGGGATGATTGGCTGGGTTGTATGGTTAACCTATGCTTTATCTCTCAACTAGGGCTTACCTCTCTAGCTTACTCTATGCTCGGCAGGATTTACTAAGGTTGCTCTTCAACTATCTCTAGCAAGAAAATCGGGAGTAGGAAATACTACAACAATGCCTTTCAGCGTAAACTCTAACACTCTCCCTACCCATAAAGTTCTTTCCTTTTTAGCCGTTGAAACCCATCACTTATCTCTAAGGTGGATTAGAGATGTTCCTCTCAGTAGCCAATTACATTGTCTATGAAGGTTAAATATAGCTCTCTCAACCACTAACATCAACTCAAACCTGAGGAAAGGCCAACTCTCGAAGGCTCTTACAACCCTAAGCATTTAACAAACATAGACAAAGCATAGAAAGAAACAAGAGATAAATAACCATGCATTGAAAAAACTAAAACATAAATCAGCCAAACAACCCAAGCCACCTAAAATCAGTTCATGGCTGGGCAATAAACATCCAAAGTATCTTCGTTTGTACAACCATTTCCAAGATATAAAAGAGATGCTAAAGCAACATAAAGGGAAGAAGAAACTCCCGATCTTCGATGGACTGCAATGCCACGAACTACCCTAGGCTTGCTGCCTCTCTCAAGGTCAGCAAGGTCAAACCCTTGGAGCTTCAACGATGGAGGACACCAAGTGGAGGAAGAAGAAGAAAGGAAAAGGGTCGCCTTTGCTTTCTCTCCCTAGCCTTTTGTCACCTATTTCACGCTCTCCTTTAATGAAGGTCTCATGTCCTTCATATAGTGGAGGCTCCTAGGGTTTTGTGCCCTAATATTCTTTGACGTCCTGAGAATATTGTTGGGTCACGTCGGCACGCCCCATGGCACAGCGGAAAAATTAATCCGATGTAATCCAGCCAAGATCCATGTACAGGAATGAATCCGGGGTGAAAAGATGAAGAGTTACCTTTTAAAACTCTGGAAACTGGAAAACCGACGGTATGTCGAAATAACCACGTCAAGTAAAACCAGAATCGTCATAGGTTCGCAACGACCTCTATAGAGTCCACCTGAACAAAACGAACAATGTTTCTGCCTTCCTAACACTTAGGGATAAATTTCGACAGGTTTGAACACCTTCTAGGGAGAAGTCGAAATCCCTCCAGGGATTTCTGAGGGAGTCTGAAATCAACCAGGAGTTCAATCGAGACATGCAATCGAGTAAGGGAACCTTCAGGGATTTTCCAGGGGCAAGTAGAACACCAGAAAAATATCGAACAGCTTCTCAAAGAGCTTTCTGGGATATGTCGAATTCTAGTGGGGAATCCCTAGGGGTGTTGTCGAAATCTTCAAGAGGAGGAAGAGGGATGATTTGGTTGCTAGCCCTTGTCCCTTTAAATAGTATTCAGAGACTTAATTCTAGTTGAATATCTTAAATTCAAGTTCAATCAAAATTCATAGAATCTAATTCTACTTGAAATTGGTTTATATTAAATATATGTTATATTTAATAATATTAAATGAAATATATATATATATTTAATTATGTAGAATCTTATTCTACATAAAACATGGATTTAAATATACATTATATTTAATCCAAATATATATATATATTGTAACGCCCCGGTTTTGGGCTTAGAAGTTTTGGATTCGGACCGGTTCGGTCGGAGTGCAGTTCGAATATAAAAAAGTGAATTTAGGAAAGCCTAGTTCGGGTTGCATTAAAAATATGGAAAAATGTCTTAAAATCCTCTTTTATTATATATAAGAGAATGGTGAAATCAATTTTACAAAATGGGGTTTGGAAGGGTGACATTTTGGCTAGTGACCAAAATGTAATTTTTTAAAACTGTGCGACTGTTTTAAAAAGGATTGAAACTTTGAATCTTTAAGGAGCTATTTACCCAATGGGAGTTTCTCCAGATTTTTCTAAAGTATTAAATGATTAATTAATGGTTTTAAATAAAACAAAAGTGGAGGGAAGATATTTTGGCCATAACTAACTTTTCTCTCAAATCTTCCATTTTCATTTTCTCTCATTTTCTCTCAAACCAAACACCTTTTCTCCAGAGCTTTTCCCTCTAATTTTGTCACCTAAATAACTCATTTCAATTCTCTTTTGATCTTCAATCATCTCTTCAACAAAACCTTTGCATTGGCTAAGTGGATTTTCAAGAATTTGGTTCCAAAAAGGGAGAAAACTCAAGTTTGGAGGTAAGAACGTCCTTCTCCTCTAAACTCTCAGTTCTTTACTGAAATTCCTAAGTTCAATCCTTAATTTGTGTTTTATAAATGGTTTTAAGGTTGTGTTCTTGATCTTGGCTTTTAAATGCAAGATTTGTTGATTTTTGGTTAAAATTCGTATGATCTGTTTAAGCAGTGATTTGAGGTGTCTTTTTGATGTTAAATGAGTGTTATATTTGATGAGAAGTTGAGGTTTAATTAATGCAATCCCGGATAGGTTGAATTTCCTAAGTTTAGCTTGTGTTCTTGATGGTTTTTTGAGTGATCTTGATGATCTGTTATAGCTGGAGGTATAAGGATGATGTTAGATCCTTTTTGGATGTTAATTGATGTTTAAGGATGATTAGATTTGATGGATCTTGGCTGGGTAGTGTTGTGGAGTTGTTTGGATGCAATTTCGGTTGTGTTTGATAGCCGAAAATGGAGTGTGAATGAGAGCAGCGAGTTTAGGTGCTTTCATTGAAGATATTAATGCATGATGATGCATTAATCCTCTGCTTTGATGTGTTTAAAACAGAGGAGTCATCTTTGGATCCTAGTGGTGGTGATCCGGAAGCTTGATTGGTGTTTCGGCAAGTGGCGAAACGGAATCGGTGAGTGGATTTTGGTTTTCAGCTTTGAAACCAAGGTTTTGAAGGTTTGGGAGCTTAGTTTAAGTCTAAGCAACGTAGCTGAGCTCAAGAGTAAGTTTTCGAAAAAACTCTCTTGGTGATGAACCATGGATTGGTTGTATGAAATATGGTTTGATTGCATGTTTTAAATTCTGTTTTGAAAGCATATTTAGCATGTTTATTTGCTGAGATTATAAGCCATGTGTTGAAGGATGCTCAAGGTAAGAGATCCTTGTTTTTGAACATTGTTTAAATGTGGTTTGATGCTTAAAGATGCATGATGTTTATGGCTTTGTTAAATGCTTTAAAACAGTGGAATATTGTGGTTAATGATTCATATTGGCAAGTGATGGTTAAGGTCACAAAGGTGGTTAAAAGTCCTTGTGTGAGCCTTATTTATTTAAGAACAACATGGTGGTCAAAAGTCCATGGTTGATTCTTGGTTAAGATCACCAAGGTGGTTAAAATTCCTTGGGTGAGGCTTGTTTATTTAAGAACAACATGGTGTTTAAAAGTCCATGGTTGGTTCTTGGTTAAGGTTACAAAGGTGGTTAAAATTCCTTGTGTAAGCCTTGTTTACTTAAGAACTCCAAGGTGTTTAAAAGTCCTTGGGAGATTCTTGTTAAGGACACAAAGGTGTTTAAAAGTCCTTATGTGGTCCTTGTCATGGTGTTTAAAAGTCCATGGGTTAAGGACACAATGGTGTTTAAAAGTCCATGTGTGGTCCTTGGAAATTATAAGATCACAATGGTGTTTAAAAGTCCATGTATGGATCTTATGTGGAATGTATCACTTGTTGCCAATATGACATGATATGAACTTGAAGCATGAATTGCTTGTTTTAAATGCTTTAGTGCATGTGCAAATGATGATCGATTTAAGGTTTATAAAGTGTTTTATAAATGCATTATTGTGTGGTTTTAAATGAGCATTCCTCACTAAGCTTTTGCTTACGCTCTCTCTTTTCTTAAACCAATAATGCAGAGCATTAAAGTGCATTGAGGGCAGCAAGGAGGGCAAGAATCCAAGTGGTGAACAAAGCTCAAGTATGGTGAAGATTTCTTAAACACTATTAGCTTTTGGCATTTGGCAATGGGGGACCTATGTTGTTGTTTTGGGAGATGTTTTGGACTCCCTAAGTTGGATTTATGATGTTGTTAATGTTTGGGATTGTATTTGGCCCTTGTGATGTGGTTTTGGTAAATTGATGCTTGAATGGTGTTCTAAGTAGGATGCATGCCTCTAGAATTGGGGATTTTCATAATTGATGCCATGTTGATGTTTGGTTGATGCAATTATGTTCCTTGTGTGTTGAATGACTTGCTGGTAAAGTTTGGTGGCTTTTGGAGCATGTATTATGGGTCAATTGTGTGTTAAACCAGCAATTTTTCTGCAATCTGGGCAACCTGTTTCGGAACAGGTGCTACCGTATCGGAACGGGGGCCTGAAATGGCCTGGGCATTCCGAAACGACAGGAACTGTTCCGGAACGGTTTGGCCTCTGCCAGGCCCTGTTTCGGTACCAGTTTCGGAACGGTCCCGCATTTTGGAACGGGTCTCCCCTGTTCCGAAACACTCGACCGTTGGGCACTGAAATTGTTGGTTAAATGTTTTGAAATGTTTGCATTTTAGTCCCGAACCTTGTTGTTGCAATTAAATGAGTTTGAGATGTCCGTTTGAGCTGAAATTTGACAGTGAAGCATGAAATATGATTAATTTCAAGTTGGTAACTTTAAATTGGGTTAAGTCCTTATAATTTTCAGAATTTTCAGTTTAGTCCCTAAAGTTGTAATTTGTGCAATTGGGTCCCTGAATGTTCTCTGATGGTTATGATCTTTGAGTATGTTGATTGTATGATCATATCTAGGGATAATGTGCATCTAGACAAGTTTAAAAAGAAAAAAAAGGGTCGTTAATCAAGGTTGACTTTCGGGTTGACTTTGGTTTTCCCCGTGTAAACTTCTTAATTCGGGCCAACCGTCTAGGCCGGGTTAAGAGGGTTACATTTGGTGGTATCAGAGCTGAGTTCTCGAGTAATTGGGAATGATTATATGCATGATTAAAGTATGTGTGCTTTGTATGCTTGTTGAGTGAAAGCATGTTGAGTAAATTGTAAATGTGTTGCAATTGAGGTGTATGCTATGGTGAAGCATGTTTGGGGTACCCATTGCCAAATCAAAGCTAATGTAATGATATTGTTTTTAAGTGGAAATGAGCTTGAGTACTTGGATTGCTTACCTTGCTGGGCCTGACTTTGTTTATTTGCATTGTGATTGCATTGTCAAAGTATGGCACCTCGTAGAGAGTTGAGGAGTAATGTGCGAGCTACGGCTCAAAATGAGAATGAGAATGAAGAGAATGTTGAAAGTGCGGTGGATTTACCTCCTCCTCCTGGTGGTGGTGGTGCTGGGGATGAAGGAGCTGGAGTTGCAGCTGGACCTGAGGCTGGTCAGGGGCAAGCTATTCCTGACATGATGATGTTGGTGCAAGCTATTGCTGGTGCTTTTCGAGCAGCGGTAGCTGGAGCTCAAGGAGCTGGGCATCAGGGAGATGCTGGAGTTAGACTACCCTTGGAACGTTTACGCAGTCTGGGAGGGACTGAGTTCAGGGGTTTGTCAGATGAAGGTTCTGAGGCTTGGTTGGAAAGTACCAAGAGAATCTTGGGTCAGATGAGTTGCACTGATGTGCAGAAGCTGGGGTGTGTAGTGTCATTGCTGCAAGATGATGCGTACACGTGGTGGACAACCACTATCGCTGGGATGGCGGAAGCTGACGTAACTTGGACGTTCTTTCAGAATGCGTTCAAGAGAAGGTATCTAGGTGCGAGGTACCTAGATGAAAGGAAGAGGGAGTTCATGTCTCTTACCCAAGGGAGCATGTCTGTTGCTGAGTATGAAGTACAGTTTGTTCGACTCAGTCAGTATGCACCTGAGCTTGTTCCGGATGAGCGAGAAAGGTGTGAAAGATTCCGTTATGGTTTAGTGACGGATGTAAAGATGTATGTGCTGGCTACCGAGTATGATGATTTTGATGTGCTGTTGGGCCTGGCAAAGGACATAGAGATGAACTTGGGTTTATCTGCTAGAGGTGCTGGGTCAAGTGCTGGTAAGCGAGCAGCTGAGTATAGTTCCGATGGTGGACGGAACAAGAGGGGACGCGATCAGAAGTATCAGTCCTCAGCTAAGAGAGGTGGTGGTGCGCCTGCTCGGGGAGGCAATGCTAGAGTTGATCCGAGTGCATGTTGGATATGTGGTTCGCGTGGCCATATGGAACGAGATTGTCCTCGTGCTGTGAGGGAGGTGCAAGCTCCGGTTGTGGCAGCTGGTAATGCGTGCTGGAACTGTGGATCTACGGATCACATGAGGAGAGAGTGTCCTATGTTGGCTGGTGGCCAAGTGCGTGCTCATGTTGTTGCTGCACCACAGAGAGGTCGTGGGCGCGACCCTGGTAACTTCCAGCGGAGAGAGGAAGGTGGTCGGGGTGTGGCTCATGTTGTGGCTATTCAGCCTGAGGGTGGTGGCCAGGCCAGGGTGTATGCTCAGCGGGAGGGAAGAAATGACGCGGATGTGATCGCAGGTACTTTTACTTTGCAATCCTTGTCAATGCTTTCCTTGATTGATTCTGGATCTACGCACTCATACATATTGCGTGAGCATGCTGAATTGCTTGGTTTGCGTGTTGAGTCTTTGGATGTTGGTGTGCGCGTCACTAGTTCTTTTGGTGAGACTGTTGTGACTCGAAAGCTTTATAGAAGATGTCCTTTGGTTGTTCAAGATCATATTTTTCTTGTTGACCTTATGGAGTTGCCTTTCTATGGTTTTGATGTAATCCTTGGTATGGATTGGCTTGCTGAGCATCGTGCTGTAGTGGATTGTGAGAATAAGCGAGTTTCGTTAAAGCTTGCGGATGATTATGAGGTTGTTGTGGTTGGTGAGAATGTGAAGTTTCTTGCCAATGTGGTGTCTACATTGGAGGCGAGCCGAATGGTGAGGCAAGGTTGTGAAGCTTACCTAGCTTTTGAGATGAATCCTAGCTCTAAGGAGTTGCGTGTGCAAGATATCAGGATTGTGCGAGAGTTTCCTAGTGTGTTTCCAGAGGAGTTGCTTGGGTTACCTCCTAATCGCGAGGTGGAGTTTGGGATTGAGTTGTATGAAAATACAACTCCTGTGTCCATTACCCCTTATAGAATGGCACCTAAAGAGTTGAAGGAGTTGAAGACGCAGTTGCAAGAGTTGCTTGATCGTGGTTTCATTCGGCCGAGTGTGTCACCTTGGGGTGCACCGGTCTTGTTTGTGAAGAAGAAGGATGGCACTATGAGAATGTGCATTGATTACCGTCAGCTTAACAAGTTGACTATCAAGAATCGGTATCCTTTGCCGAGAATTGATGATCTCTTTGATCAATTTCGGGGAGCAGCTGTGTTCTCTAAGATTGACTTGAGGTCAGGGTATTACCAGTTGAAGGTAAAGGATGTGGATGTGCCTAAGACAGCTTTCAGGACAAGGTATGGGCATTATGAGTTCCTTGTGATGCCGTTTGGTTTGACAAATGCTCCTGCTGCTTTCATGGACATGATGAATCGTGTGTTTCATGAATACCTGGACAAGTTTGTTGTGGTGTTCATTGATGATGTTGAGTGTGTAAAAGTTCTATCATTTACACCTTTTTAAACCCATATTTCTGCTGCATTTAAGCATCATTGCATTGCATTTAGGTTAGTTTTCAATAAAACATCACACTTATATAAAAGGCACGGATTCTACTGAAAGATGGTTATTTTTGCATGTATCTGTCATAGTAGATGTCGAAGGCAGGAGCAGGGCAGATGAGCAGGAAGACGGAACTGAACAAGAAGCTGAAGAAGACAAACCTGTCACGGACCTGTCGTGACAGCATGATGACAGCAGATTCATGAAGAGGAAAAATGAAGTGGACCTCGATAGATAGAGAAAAATCTGCTCGTCTGTCGTGTGGCAGCCAAATAATTTTCCAAGCCCCGGATCAAATGATATGTCAAGCCAAAGCTCAAAAGAGAGGAAATCCCTAAAAGCAAGGAGGCGCCTAGAAAGTAGGATACTTTAGAGATTTAATCTTTATGAGAGTCTTACTTTTAATTAAAGTTGTAATCCTTGTTACCTTAGATAACTTGAGCCCAAAGCTTATATAAAGGGCATAGATTAAACCTAAAAAAAGGCCGACTACCCCAGAACCAAAACCGAAAACCTGCCGATTACCTGTCACCAACATGTTCTAAATTCCCCCTAGGGCTACGGGTTGTTTTGTAAAGTAGTTGCAAGGGTTGTTTTGTTTTAGGATTTTTCAAGTTCAATAAAATAAACTTCAAGTTCTTTTATCTTGGTTTTAATATCTTGCAAGAGCATCGGGAGAGCATTGTGAGGTTATCCATTTACTTAGCATCGGGAGAGTTAAGTATACGAAAGAGATAAAAGCGCGTTCTCTAGTTTATAGTTGAACCATCTCGTGCTTAGGGATAAGGCGAGGTTAAGTGGCTAAGGAAGAATTCATACACATCGGTGTTCATCCTTCGATTCACGCCGGGAGGTATCATCAAAGACGTGATCATCGACAGACTTGTGCCTAGGGATAGGGCAAGGCAGATCTGGGATTCTTGCCAAGCTTGAAGTACGGAGTTAGTATTCGCTGCCGCGACAACTAACGGACAGACGCCGCGACAGGTGCTGTCGACGACGGGTGCAACGACAGAACTGGAGATCCTAAGCAATTCAAGACCTACACTACTGAGCAACTCAATACCAGCCCATTCTCTCTATCTTGATATCTCAATTCTTTTTATTTACGTTTTTACTTTATTATTCGTGACAATTCCTCTCAATTATTTCTTTTATTTCGTGCAGTGAAATTAGGTGAAGCTATTAGCCCAATCCCTGTGGAGACGATATCCGATACTTTGTATCACTTTACTACTTGCGTCGTGTATACTTGCACTACAATTGCGATAGACTATTTTACACGCAACAAGTTTTTGGCGCCGTTGCCGGGGATTGGCAACATAACTACACCTTTCTCTCCTTGCACCTTTTTGTTTTTATTTTCGTTTTTGTTTTTCTTTATTTTTATTTTTATTTTCTTTCGCGTTTTAAACTCTTGCTTTTCACAAGGTTTTCTTGTTTATGCGCAGATCGAAAAGAGGTGAAGATCCTGAGTATAAATTAGATCCGGAGATCGAACGTTCCTTCAATCTCAAGAAACAGATTCGCCACCTTTTAGACCGAAACGAACACCTTGAAGAACAGCTAGAGCAGATGGCCCGTAATCAGCCTGCCGGTGAAGAAATACCGCCTGTCGGTGACCCGCCTGCGGCAGGTGTACGACGGTCATGTCGTGACTACATGCTGAACGATCATGTAGAATTGGAAACCACGCTGCCGGATATCGACGTTGACAACTTCGAACTTAAACCTGTCATGTTTAGTATGATCAACAACGCCGGACAGTTTGGTGGTTCTGCGACAGAAGATGCCAGAGAGCATCTCAAAACGTTCCAGGAGATCTGTGGTTCGTTTAGACTGCCAGGAGTTAGTCCGGAGATACTGAGGCTTCGGTTATTCCCCCATTCATTGAGGGACAGAGCTAAAACTTGGTGGAATAAACTTACACCGGGTTCTATTATGACTTGGGCAGATCTAACTCGTGAATTTTTGTCTCGTTTTAATCCTTCTCATTTAGCTGAGCGATTACGTAATGAAATTGCTACTTTTCAACAGGAAGATGACGAGCCAATGCACGAGGCCTGGGACAGATTCACAACTCTTCTACGGAACTGCCCAATGCATGGATTCCCCGTCTGGAATCAGGTAACTAAGTTTTATAATGCTGCTAACTTACAAACTCGCATTCGAATTGATTCTGCAGCGAATGGACTATTATTAGACAAAGATCCAGACGAGGCTCTGCAAGTTCTGAAACATCTGGCTAAGAATGAGGAGCAGTTTCCAACTGCTAGAAGAGGAGGTAAACGGGTACTTGCTGTCAAGGATTATGAGGCCGACAGCACTATGAAATCACAGGTAGCATTCCTCACTAAGGCCATGAAACACTTATTGAGTGAAGAGGAAGTACGAGGGTTTGCTGTCGAGGAAGTTTGTGTTACATGTGGAGGAAATCATAGTAGGGATGAGTGCCCCATAAATATAGAAGAAGGAAAATATGTTGGAAATTACAAGCCAAACTACAATTCCAACAATTACAATCCTAATTGGAGGAAAGACCCAAAATTTTCCTGGAGTAACCCCAACAATGCCTTAAATCCGCAAACTTATAATCAGAATCAAGGGGGTCCTAGATTGTTGACGCGACAGCAGCCACAGCCGCAAAACCTGCCGCAGAACCTGCCGCCTCAACAACAACAGCAGCCACCACCTGCCACGAGTAGTATATTGGAGCAGACTCTGGCCACCTTTATGTCTCAGACGGGTACGTATATGGATAACATCAATAAGTTTGTCAAGAAAACGGAAGACTTTATGGATGAGACTAAGATGAGGATGACAAACCATGAGGCTACCTTAAAATCTTTAGAGACACAAATGGGACAGGTGTCACAGCATATTAAGCCACGGCAGAATGGAGGTTTCCCTAGCAATACTGAAAATGCTAGAACTCCCCCTCATGAGCAGTGTAAGGCAATTACTACCAGGAGTGGGAAAAAGATACCAGGGCCGGAAAAAGATACTGAAAAAGAAAAAGAACCTGCCTTGGATAAACCTGCCGAGGAAGCTGCCCCGACAGGTGATAAACAGACTGCTTCCGATGAGCCTGTCACGACAGCAGAAGCGACAGAGGAGAAAAAGGAAGATCATCGTCCTCAGATTCGTATGCAGTGGGAAGGACGCATTGCTGATTATCGTCCTCCACCACCTTTTCCGCAACGGATACAGCAAGCTAAGCATGAATCTCAACTTAAAAAGATTTATGATATTTTTAAACAGGTTCATATTAACATTCCGTTGTTAGATGCTGTTAGGGAAATGCCAGGTTATGCTAAATTTCTCAAGGATGTCATGTCTAAAAAATCTAAACTTGGGGAATTTGAAACAGTAAGGATGCAAGAAGGTTGCATGAGTATTCTTCATCGACAACCACCCCAGAAAAAGAAGGATCCAGGGAGCTTCCTCATACCTTGCGTAATCGGCGATAAATTTGTGGGTAAGGCATTATGTGATCTTGGTGCTAGTGTTAATCTAATGCCCAAATCTGTTTTTCAGAAATTAGGTATTGGCAAGGCGCGGCCCACGACAGTTACCCTACAGCTAGCCGACCGCTCTTACGTTCACCCCGAGGGAAAAATTGAAGACATCTTGGTAAGAGTGGATAAACTTATTTTTCCTGCTGACTTTCTTATTTTAGATTGTGAGGCAGATGAGAACGCACCAGTCATCCTAGGGCGACCTTTCTTAGCCACGGGAAGATCATTGATTGATGTGGAAAAAGGAGAACTCACCATGCGCGTTAACGATCAAGAAATTAAGTTGAATGTTCTCCAAGCAATGAAACATGCTGATGTGGATGAAGAATGCAAGGCCATCATTGAGGTGACCTTTGATCAACCCTGCATCAGGTCAAGCTATCAAGATACAAAATTTGGTCACTGCTGCGACAGCCATTTACACGCCTGTCACGACAGCAACGACGACAGCAGCGATGACAGCAACTCCTCTGAATCCGATATATCTGATAATGAAGGTCATGAGGAGGTAGACTGGTTAAACCATCGCCCAGGTAAGTTATTCGAACCCTTAAATTACACTTCGGATAACCATTTAATTCAAAAGCCATCCACTGTCGAACCACCTGTCTTAGAACTCAAGCCCCTGCCAGGGCAGCTTAAATATGCCTATCTTGGTTGTGATAAAACACTGCCCGTAATCATCTCTGCTAAGCTGCCACAGGAACAGGAACGACAGCTGATCGACATGTTGAGGCAGCACAAAAGGGCGATAGGATGGACTATAGCAGACATTCAGGGCATTAGTCCGGCAATCTGTATGCACAAAATCCTCCTCGAGGAAGATCATAAGCCGACTATTGATGCCCAGAGGCGGTTGAACCTTGCAATGAAGGAGGTAGTGCGTAAAGAAATAATTAAATGGTTAGACGCTGGTATCATTTACGCCATCTCCGATAGCAAATGGGTAAGCCCAGTGCAATGTGTTCCCAAGAAAGGAGGCATGACTGTGATAACCAATGAAAACAACGAGTTAATCCCAACCAGGACTGTGACCGGTTGGAGGGTTTGTATGGACTATCGGAAGCTTAACAAAGCTACCCGAAAAGACCATTTTCCTTTACCCTTTATTGATCAAATGCTTGACAGATTAGCGGGTAAACCTTATTATTGTTTTCTTGATGGTTATTCAGGATATAATCAAATTGCTATTGCACCGGAGGACCAAGAGAAAACAACTTTCACCTGCCCTTATGGAACATACGCATTTAGGAGGATGCCGTTTGGACTCTGTAACGCACCTGCCACCTTCCAAAGGTGCATGATGGCTATATTCTCCGACATGGTTGAAGACTTCCTTGAAATCTTCATGGATGATTTTTCCGTCTTTGGAGACGATTTTGAGAGCTGCCTTGGCAACCTTCAAAAGGTACTTGAAAGATGTGAAAAAGCTAATCTTGTTCTTAATTGGGAAAAATGCCATTTTATGGTAGATGAAGGGATAGTTTTAGGCCATAAGATTAGCTGTCGTGGGATAGAAGTCGACAGGGCAAAGATTGAAGTCATAGAGAAGCTGCCGCCGCCAACCACAGTCAAGGGCATTAGGAGTTTTTTAGGGCATGCTGGTTTTTATAGGCGATTTATTGCAAATTTCTCAAAAATCACAAAGCCCCTATGTCATCTCCTAGAGCAGAACCGACCCTTTGACTTTAATGAAGAATGTACTGAAGCATTCAAGGTTCTAAAGGAAAAACTAGTGACAGCCCCCATAGTACAGCCACCAGACTGGACGCAGCCATTTGAAATTATGTGTGATGCTAGTGACTATGCTGTCGGGGCAGCACTTGGGCAGCGCAAGGACAGGCTGTTTCATGTCATATATTATGCCAGCAAAACATTGAATGAAGCCCAAGTGAATTATACAACTACGGAAAAGGAGCTGTTAGCCGTGGTGTTTTCCATCGACAAGTTTCGTTCTTACATACTTGGAACGAAGGTCATAATCCACACCGACCACTCTGCCCTCAAGTATCTATTTGCAAAAAAGGATGCTAAACCTAGGTTGATACGATGGATATTACTATTACAAGAGTTCGACCTTGAGATAAAAGATAAAAAGGGGACAGAAAATCAGGTGGCAGATCACTTGTCGAGGTTGGAGTTGGGACAGAGTCTACCTGTAGATGAGACACACATACTAGAGACCTTCCCAGATGAGCAGCTCTTTGCTGCCGCAATAGCTGTCGCGACAGCCATGGCGGCAGGTAAGTCTTCTAACCTTCCCTGGTATGCTGATTTCGTTAATTTTATAGTTAGCGGAATATTACCTTCTGATCTTACTTATCAAGCCAGGAAGAGGTTTCAAAATGATGTTAAACATTATTATTGGGACGAACCTCTTCTTTTCAAATTGTGCGCAGATCAGGTTATAAGGAGATGTATACCACAAGAAGAACAAGAGGACATTCTCCATCACTGTCATGCTTCACAATATGGAGGACACTTAGGAGGCAACAAAACTGCTGCCAAGGTGCTGCAGTCAGGTTTCTACTGGCCGACACTGTATAAGGACGCACAGGAATTTTACAAAAACTGTGACAGGTGCCAGCGGACAGGTAACATCTCAAGGAGAAACGAGATGCCACTGCAGAATATCCTAGAAGTCGAGATCTTCGACGTATGGGGGATTGATTTTATGGGACCGTTTCCATCTTCATGTGGAAATTTGTACATCCTCCTAGCAGTAGATTATGTTTCCAAGTGGGTAGAAGCAATCGCAACTCAAAAGAATGATGCCAAAACAGTCCAAAAGTTTTTGCACAAAAACATTTTCTCTCGATTTGGCATCCCTAGGGCGATTATCAGTGATGAAGGGAGACATTTTGACAACAGGGTAATCGCTGCCGCCTTGAGAAAATATGGTGTCAAGCACAAGATCGCGACAGCATACCACCCACAGACCAATGGACAGGCTGAGATTTCCAACAGGGAAGTAAAGAACATTCTTGAAAAAATGGTCAAACCAACTAGGAAAGATTGGTCTTTACTTCTGAATGATGCATTATGGGCATACAGGACAGCTTTCAAAACTCCATTGGGCATGTCTCCATTTCGATTGATCTATGGGAAAACCTGTCACCTGCCTGTCGAGATAGAGCACAAGGCATATTGGGCAATCAAGGCAGTGAACATGGACTTGGACAAGGCAGGCCAGAAAAGGCTGTTAGATTTGAATGAAATCGAAGAAATACGAACAATGGCCTACGACAACGCAAGAATATATAAGGAAAAAACAAAGAAGTGGCATGACAAGAAGTTGCTGCTGCGACAGTTCTGCCCAGGGCAGCTTGTGTTGTTGTTTAATTCGAGATTGAAACTTTTTCCAGGGAAGCTCAAATCTAGATGGTCTGGCCCATTCCAAGTAATTCAAGTTTTCCCCCATGGTGCCATTACAATTCAATCATTAAAAGACGGGCACCAATTCAAAGTCAATGGACAACGCCTCAAGCACTATCAAGGGACTGAAGCCCCAGGAATACAGGAAGTGGTTACTTTAGGTGATGCCCCACAAGGCATCCCTAATTTAACCTAATACTTTTATTTTTATTTTTATTTTTATTATTATTATTATTAATATTATTTATTAGGAATTAGATTTATTTTAATAATGTTTTGTTTTTAATTTCAGTTTTTAGGAAATAAAAGAGACAAGTGAGAAAGAAGAAGTGGCCCAAGCCCACCACCCATCCATCAGCCCAAATTAAGTCCATTTATAATAACCTGTCGCTTCAGCTGCCGGCGCAGACGGAGTTGACAGGCTGTCAACAGACGCACAGCAGACGAAGAATCGTGCGGCAGACGCAGCATTAATGTCCGTCAGACGTGTCAGACGCAACATCCAATCTGCCGCTCCGTTATTCCCGCCTGCCGTTGCGGCATTAAATGGGCAGCCCCCGACAGCTATATAAACCCCTTCCCCTTTTCATTTTTTCCTCACTTCAGATTTTCTCTCTTACTATTCTCTTCTAGTTTAATCTCTTTTCTTTCATTTTCAGCCCTTGCAACTAAACATGTCTTCACGACAAACCCGACAGAACGCTGCCGCCGCTTCTTCTTCCGCAGCAGCATCTCCGTTTGCCAACAAGGAACTTTGGGAGGAACGAAGCTTCATTTACAACAGAGATGCCCCTCTGTTGGGACTCCGGCCGTTCATCATGCAGGCCATAACCGCTCAATTATGGGAAGATTTCGCCGAGCAGCCGGCAGAACTCAATGACACCCTAGTCAGGGAGTTCTATGCGGCGATCGAGAGCATGTCGGCAACATCTGTCACCGTCAGAGGAGTGACAGTCCCTTTTACCGCCAGCAGTATCAACCATGTCTTCGGCCTCTTCTTTGGCCCCAATGACGACACCCATCAGCAGTTTTGGGACTCCCTCGACGCCGCCGGCCACGATGCTGTCATGAGGGAATTGACAGAGAGGGGCACAACATGGAGCACCAGCAAAAAGAATCCCAACTCCGTCAACCGTGCACAGCTGCTCCCTGAGGCTAAACTATGGAACGCTTTTATTAAAAAGCGTATCCTGCCCTCATCCCACCACACGACAGTCAACAGGCAGCGGCTTGCCCTCATTCACTCTATCATGCATGCCAGGCCGATCAACGTGGGCAGGTACATGCGAGAAAGCATTCTCGATTGTGCTTTCAGAACTGACTCACGTCTATGCCTGCCCTCCACCATCACGGCCCTCTGCCGCTGCGCTGCCGTACCGGAGGACCCTTCAGACAAAATTAAGAAGGTCAGCGGCTGGACCGACAGCAACATCTCCAGCCTTATGGAGGTTATCGTCGTAACGCCCCTCAACGCCTTCGATCCAAACGCCTCACCTGTTGAATCTGATGATGAGCCTGCCACCGAGCCTGTCAACGAACCTGCCCCAGAAGCTGCCACCAACAACGCACCGGCAGATCAGAACGCCCACATCCTTGCTGCCGTCTTGCGGATCGAGGAACGACAGATGGGCTTAATGACATTCATCCGAGACTTCTCCAATGCCACGGTAAACTTTATTACCAATACTTTGAATTTTTCGGATGTCTCTTTCCCCACCTTCCCCGCCCATTACTTTAATATCCCGTCCCCCACTCCCACACCACCTGTCTCTCCCCACGGAGAATCTGCCTCCTCCACACCTTCACCGACAGCAGCCGGCAGCCCACCGGAGGACACTTCCCCTCGAGGCACAAAGCGAGCTGCCACTGAAGACAGCCCCCTTGTCCGGAGAAACTTGGACAGCGCCTTCACACGGGTGAAGCGTATCAAGCATGTGGCCAACAAGAGGAAGTTGTCCAAGGCCATCACGAGTAACAGCTGGGATAGCAGTGGCAGTTCTGACATTCGACTAGTGGAGCCACCTGCCCTTCAGCCTGCTGACGACCCTGTCCATCCACCTGAGGAGGAATCTGCACCTCAACAGCCGGAGGAACCTGTTGATCCACCTGCCCAGGAACCTGCCCAGCCACCTCCCCAACGCAGACGCTACCATCAGATCCGCGTCAGCAGCAGTGATGAGGACAGCACTTAAAATTTAAGTTTTTATTTCTTTTTCCTCTCTCATTTGCTGCCTGCCTTTCTATATTTGTGATGTACTTTCTTTTTTCTATGTTTTTCTTTAATTGTTTTTAGTGTCATCTTGCATTGAGGACAATGCAACCCTCGAGTTTGGGGGTAGCAGTCCTCCATATTTAATGAAGTCCTTAGCACATCTTTTGTTTAAGTGTCATGTTTATTTAGTTTGTTAAGTTCTTTTAAAAAAAAATAATAATAATAATAAATATTTTTCAGAAAACTAAGAAAATTTAAACTGTTGGCTTAAAACTGTGAAATTAACTTACCTGTCATGACGGCTCTGTCGTGGCAGCATCTTTAGGACAGGTTAAGGAAAAGTTTAGAGCCTTTCTATAGTTCTGAAAACTTAAACACTTTTGTGACTGTTATATTGCTTAGACTTCTTTTAGCCAAACTAGAATAGGAAGCTTAGAACTTGGATAGCCCCTAGAGGTGCCTAACACTGGCTCTAGGAAAGAAGTTTAGCAAAAGAAAATTAAACCTAGAGGTGCCCGAAACCGGCTCTAGGAAGCTAACTAGAGGTGCCCGAAACTGGCTCTAGAAAAACTTAGCTTGAAAATAGAAGAAAAAGAAGCATGAAAATGTGCCTTCTAAAAGAAAGTAAACTTTGGCATAAAAATTCGAGTTAAGGAGTTGAATATTCTAGTGAAACTAAGAGAGTCTTAGCATATAACTGTTCACAAGCATGCACACACTACACGAGACCTATAGGGAGATTCCGGACAGATCCTGACCCCTCCGACAGGTTGCTGCCGCCATAGAGAATGAGCGACAGGTGAGGGACAGTTCACAGTCTGAAGGCCAACACAAAAATTTTCAGTTTTCTTTTAAGTCTTCATTGCTTGAGGGCAAGCAAAAACTTGAGTTTGGGGGTGTGTTGAGTGTGTAAAAGTTCTATCATTTACACCTTTTTAAACCCATATTTCTGCTGCATTTAAGCATCATTGCATTGCATTTAGGTTAGTTTTCAATAAAACATCACACTTATATAAAAGGCACGGATTCTACTGAAAGATGGTTATTTTTGCAGGTATCTGTCATAGTAGATGTCGAAGGCAGGAGCAGGGCAGATGAGCAGGAAGACGGAACTGAACAAGAAGCTGAAGAAGACAAACCTGTCACGGACCTGTCGTGACAGCATGATGACAGCAGATTCATGAAGAGGAAAAATGAAGTGGACCTCGATAGATAGAGAAAAATCTGCTCGTCTGTCGTGTGGCAGCCAAATAATTTTCCAAGCCCCGGATCAAATGATATGTCAAGCCAAAGCTCAAAAGAGAGGAAATCCCTAAAAGCAAGGAGGCGCCTAGAAAGTAGGATACTTTAGAGATTTAATCTTTATGAGAGTCTTACTTTTAATTAAAGTTGTAATCCTTGTTACCTTAGATAACTTGAGCCCAAAGCTTATATAAAGGGCATAGATTAAACCTAAAAAAAGGCCGACTACCCCAGAACCAAAACCGAAAACCTGTCGATTACCTGTCACCAACATGTTCTAAATTCCCCCTAGGGCTACGGGTTGTTTTGTAAAGTAGTTGCAAGGGTTGTTTTGTTTTAGGATTTTTCAAGTTCAATAAAATAAACTTCAAGTTCTTTTATCTTGGTTTTAATATCTTGCAAGAGCATCGGGAGAGCATTGTGAGGTTATCCATTTACTTAGCATCGGGAGAGTTAAGTATACGAAAGAGATAAAAGCGCGTTCTCTAGTTTATAGTTGAACCATCTCGTGCTTAGGGATAAGGCGAGGTTAAGTGGCTAAGGAAGAATTCATACACATCGGTGTTCATCCTTCGATTCACGCCGGGAGGTATCATCAAAGATGTGATCATCGACAGACTTGTGCCTAGGGATAGGGCAAGGCAGATCTGGGATTCTTGCCAAGCTTGAAGTACGGAGTTAGTATTCGCTGCCGCGACAACTAACGGACAGACGCCGCGACAGGTGCTGTCGACGACGGGTGCAACGACAGAACTGGAGATCCTAAGCAATTCAAGACCTACACTACTGAGCAACTCAATACCAGCCCATTCTCTCTATCTTGATATCTCAATTCCTTTTATTTACGTTTTTACTTTATTATTCGTGACAATTCCTCTCAATTATTTCTTTTATTTCGTGCAGTGAAATTAGGTGAAGCTATTAGCCCAATCCCTGTGGAGACGATATCCGATACTTTGTATCACTTTACTACTTGCGTCGTGTATACTTGCACTACAATTGCGATAGACTATTTTACACGCAACAGATGATATCCTCGTGTACTCGCGTACTGAGGAGGAGCATGAAGAGCATTTGAGGATTGTGTTGCAAGCTTTGTTGGAAAATCAGCTTTATGCCAAGCTGAGCAAGTGTGAGTTCTGGTTAAGTGAAGTGGTGTTTCTTGGGCATGTGGTTTCTGCCGAGGGGATTCGTGTTGATCCTCAGAAGATTGAGGCGGTGATGAATTGGAAGGTTCCTAAGTCTGTTCATGAGGTTCGTAGTTTCCTTGGTTTGGCGGGATACTACCGGAGGTTTGTGGAAGGGTTTTCTAAGATTGTTGCACCTTTGACAAAGTTGTTGCAAAAGGACGTTAAGTATGAGTGGACGGAAGTGAGACAGCAGGCTTTTGAGAAGCTTAAGGCAGCTTTGACGCAAGCTCCTATCTTGGTTCAACCTGAATTAGGGAAAGAGTTTGTGGTCTATAGTGATGCGTCCTATGTTGGTTTGGGTTGTGTGTTGATGCAAGAGGGTAAGGTGGTGGCTTATGCGTCGCGACAGTTGAAGGTGCATGAGCGCAATTATCCTACGCATGACATTGAGTTGGCTGCGGTGGTTTTTGCTTTGAAGATCTGGAGATATTACCTGTATGGTGAGAAGTGTACTGTGTACACGGATCACAAGAGTTTGAGGTATCTGATGTCTCAGAAGGAGTTGAATCTTAGGCAGCGACGTTGGGTGGAGTTGCTCAAGGATTATGATTTGACGATTAAGTATCACCCTGGAAAAGCTAATGTTGTAGTGGATGCCTTGAGTAGAAAGGTAGCTGCTGAGTTGAGGGCTATGTTTGCCAGTTTGAGTATTTCGCGTGATGGTGGTCTTGTGGCTGAGTTGCAAGTGAAACCATCTTTGGTTCAGTTGATCAAGGAAAAGCAGTTGCTGGATGATTCCTTGGTACCGCATGTTCAGGATATTGCGGAGGGTAGGCCTTCGGATTTCTGCTTTAATGATAATGGAGTGTTGTGTTTTGGGAGTCGGATAGTAGTGCCCAATGATGCGGATTTGAGGCGTGCTATTCTGACTGAAGGTCATAGTAGTCCTTTTGCTATGCACCCTGGTAGTACTAAGATGTATCGTGATCTTCGTGATGAGTACTATTGGGTGGGTTTAAAGAAGGATGTTGCGGAGTTTGTGAGCAAGTGTATGGTGTGTCAGCGAGTTAAGGCTGAGCATCAGGTTCCTTCAGGGTTGTTGCAACCGTTGAGAATCCCTGAACGGAAGTGGGAAAGGATTACCATGGATTTTTGTATCTGGTTTACCTTTGTCACCATCGAAGAAGAATTCGGTGTGGGTGGTTGCGGATCGTCTGACAAAGTGTGCGCATTTCTTGCCTGTGCATACTACGTATTCTTTGGATAAGCTTGCGGAGTTGTACATTTCTGAGATTGTGCGGCTGCATGGTGTGTCTAAGTCGATTGTGTCGGATAGGGATCCGAGGTTTACATCGCGGTTCTGGCAGTGTTTGCATCAAGCTCTGGGTACACGGTTGAATTTCAGTACATCTTATCATCCTCAGTCGGATGGTCAATCAGAGCGTGTTATCTAGATTTTGGAGGATATGTTGAGGTGCTGTGTGAGTGAGTTTCAGGGCTCTTGGGAGAAACATTTGCCTTTGGTGGAGTTTGCTTATAACAATAGTTATCAAGCATGTATTCAAATGGCACCTTATGAGGCTTTGTACGGGAGGAAGTGTAGGACTCCTTTGTGTTGGGCTGAAACGGGTCAGAAGTTGGTTTCGATGCCAGCTTTGTTGAAAGGAACCACCGAGAAGGTGAAGCTCATTTGTGAGCGTTTGAAGGCAGCTTCTGAACGACAAAAGTCTTACGCGGATTTGAAGCGTAAGGAGATTGAGTATGCGGTGGGTGACCGTGTGTTTTTGAAGGTTTCGCCTTGGAAAAAGGTGATGAGGTTTGGCCGTAAGGGTAAGTTGAGCCCTAGGTACATTGGACCATATGAGGTGATTGAGCGTGTGGGTCCTGTTGCGTACAAGTTGAGGTTACCTCAGGAGCTGGAAAAGATTCATGATGTGTTTCATGTTTCTATGCTTCGGAAGTATAGATCGGATCCTTCGCATGTGATGCCTGTGGAAGAAGTGGAATTGAATCCGGATTTGACCTATGATGAGGAACCGGTGAAGGTTCTAGATTCGGATAGCAAGGTTCTTCGTGGCAAGACCATTGAGTTGGTAAAGGTGTTGTGGAAGCATCGTGGTGTTGAGGAAGCCACATGGGAACGGAAGGATGACATGCTGAAGCAGTTTCCTTATCTCTTTCCTTCAGGTAAATTTCGAGGACGAAATTTCTTAAGAGGGGGAGAGTTGTAACGCCCCGGTTTTGGGCTTAGAAGTTTTGGATTCGGACCGGTTCGGTTGGAGTGCGGTTCGAATATAAAAAGGTGAATTTAGGAAAGCCTAGTTCGGGTTGCATTAAAAATATGGAAAAATGTCTTAAAATCCTCTTTTATTATATATAAGAGAATGGTGAAATCAATTTTACAAAATGGGGTTTGGAAGGGTGACATTTTGGCTAGTGACCAAAATGTAATTTTTGAAAACTGTGCGACTGTTTTAAAAAGGATTGAAACTTTGAATCTTTAAGGAGCTATTTACCCAATGGGAGTTTCTCCAGATTTTTCTAAAGTATTAAATGATTAATTAATGGTTTTTAAATAAAACAAAAGTGGAGGGAAGATATTTTGGCCATAACTAACTTTTCTCTCAAATCTTCCATTTTCATTTTCTCTCAAACCAAACACCTTTTCTCCAGAGCTTTTCCCTCTGATTTTGTCACCTAAATAACTCATTTCAATTCTCTTTTGATCTTCAATCATCTCTTCAACAAAACCTTTGCGTTTGCTAAGTGGATTTTCAAGAATTTGGTTCCAAAAAGGGAGAAAACTCAAGTTTGGAGGTAAGAACGTCCTTCTCCTCTAAACTCTCAGTTCTTTACCGAAATTCCTAAGTTCTCAATCCTTAATTTGTGTTTTATAAATGGTTTTAAGGTTGTGTTCTTGATCTTGGCTTTTAAATGCAAGATTTGTTGATTTTTGGTTAAAATTCGTATGATCTGTTTAAGCAGTGATTTGAGGTGTCTTTTTGATGTTAAATGAGTGTTAAATTGATGAGAAGTTGAGGTTTAATTAATGCAATCCCGGATAGGTTGAATTTCCTAAGTTTAGCTTGTGTTCTTGATGGTTTTTGGAGTGATCTTGATGATCTGTTATAGCTGGAGGTATAAGGATGATGTTAGATCCTTTTTGGATGTTAATTGATGTTTAAGGATGATTAGATTTGATGGATCTTGGCTGGGTAGTGTTGTGGTGTAACGCCCCGGTTTTGGGCTTAGAAGTTTTGGGCGTTGACCGGTTTGGTCAAAGTGTTGTTCGAATCTAAAAAGGTGAAATTAGGAAAGCCTAGTTCGGGTTGCATTAAAAATATGGAAAAATGTTCTAAAATCATCTTTTAATATATATAAGTGAACTGTGAAATCAATTTTACAAAATGAGGTTTGGAAGGGTGACATTTTGGCTAGTGACCACAATGTAATTTTTGAAAGTTGCGTGACTGTTTTAGAAAGGATTGAAACTTTGAATCTTTAAGGAGCTATTATTCCAAAGGGAGTTTCTCCAGAATTTTCTAAGATATTTTAGTGATTAATTCTGATTTTTAAACTAAGAAAAGTGGAGGGAAGATATTTTCCTAAATCTAACTAACTTTTCTCTCAAATCTTCTATTTTCCTTTTCTCTCATTTTCTCTCAACCCAAACACTTTCTCTCCAGAGAATTTCTTCTGATTTTATCACCTAAACATCTCTTTTCAATCCTCTTTTGTTTGCTAATCATTACATCAACAAAACCTCACCATTTGCTAGTTGATTCTTCAAGCTTTTTGGTCCTAAAAGAGGAGAAACACAAGTTTGGAGGTAAGAACGTCCTTCTCCTCTAAACTCTCAGTTCTTTACTGAAATTCCTAAGTTCTCAATCCTTAATTGATGTTTTATAAATGGCTTTTAAGTTGTATAATGGATCTTGGCTTAAAATGTAAGATTTGGTGATTTTTGGTGGATTTTCGTTTGATCTGTTAAAGCTGTGATTTGAGGTGTGTTTTTGATGATAAATGAATGGTAATTTGATAAGGAATTGAGTTTTGATTAATGCAATCCCGGATAGGTTGAATTTCCTAAGTTTAGCTTGTGATTCTTGGTTGTTTTTGAGGTGATCTTGTGGATCTGATGTTGTTGGAGGTATAAGGATGTTAGTAGGTCCTTTTTAGATGTTAAATGATGTTAAAGGATGTTTAGTTTTGATGGTTTATGGCTGGGCTTTGTTGAGAAGTGGTTTGGATGCATTTTCGGTTGTGTTTGGTGGCCAAAAATGGAGTGTGGATGAGAGCAGCGAGTTTAGGTGCTTTCATTGAAGCTATTAATGCATGATGATGCATTAATCCTCTGCTTTGATGTGTTTAAAACAGGGGAGTCATCTTTGGATCCAAGTGTTGGAGATCCGGAAGCTTGATTTGTGCTTCGGCAAGAGGCGAAGTGGAATCGGTGAGTGAAATTGGGTTTTCGGCTTTGAAACCAATGTCTTGGGAGCTTAGTTTAAGTCTAAACAACTTTACTAAGCTCAAGTGTAAGTTTTCGGAAAAACTCTCTAGTGGTGGCCATGGTTTGGTTGTTATGCAATGTGGTTTATTGCATGTTTTAAATGCTGTTTTGAAAGCATGATTTAGCATGGTATTTGCTGATTTTGTAAGCCGTATGTTGAAGGAAGCTCAAGGTAAGAGTTCCTTGTTTTTAAACATTGTTTAAATGTGGTTTAATGCTTAAAGATGCATGATGTTTATGGCTTGGTTAAATGCTTTAAAACAGTGGATTATTTGATGATAATGATGTATATTGTCAAGTGATGTTTTGAAAAAGGTTAAGGTCACTAAGGTGGTTAAAAGTCCTTGAGTGAGCCTTGTGAATTCTAAGAACTTCATGGTGGTTAAAAGTCCATGATGATTCTTGTTAAGGTCACTAAGGTGGTTAAAAGTCCTTGAGTGAGCCTTGTTACTTAAGAACATCAAGGTGGTTAAAAGTCCTTGGGATGAAACTTGTAAAGAACACAAAGGTGGTTAAAAGTCCTTGTGTGGTTCTTGTGAATTATAAGATCACAATGGTGTTTAAAAGTCCATGTGTGAGTCTTATGTTGATCTTGTTTTAAAAAGATGGAACTTATCACTTGTGGCCAATATGACATGTAATGATATGGAAGCATGTATTGCTTGTTTAAGAATGCTAGTGAGCATGTATAAATGATGTTTTGAAGTATGATTTATAAAGTGTTTTATAAATGCATTATTGAATGGTTTTAATGAGCATTCCTCACTAAGCTTATGCTTACGCTCTCTCGTTTTCTTAAATCAATAATGCAGAGCATTAAAGAGCTTTAGGGGCAGCAAGGAAGGAAGGCAATCAAGTGGAAATTAAGCTCAAGTATGGAAAGGTTTTCTTATACACATTAAGCTTTTGGCATTTGGCAATGGGGGACCTATGTGAATGTTTTGGGAGATGTTTGAACTCCCTAAGTATGTTAAATGTTGTTGTTAATGCTGGATTTTGTATTTGGCCTTTATGTGCTTGGTTTTGAAGGTTTTATGCTTGAATGGTTTGCTTGAGTAGGAAGCATGCTTAGAATTGGGGCTTTTCATATATGATGGTATTATGCTGATTGGTTGATGCAAATATGTCTCTTGTATGCTGAATTTGTTGCTGGTAAGGTTTGGTAGCATTTGGAGCATGATTGGTTGATCAATTGCATGTTTAAGGAAGCCTTTTGCTGCATTCTGTGTAGGCTGTTTCGGAACAGTGGCTACCGTTTCGGAATGGGTGCCTTGAATAAGCCCAGGCGTCCGAAAAGGTAGGCACCGTTTCAAAACGGGAAGCTCTCTGCCAGCCCTCGTTTCGGTACGCGTTGCGGAACGGCCCCGCGTTTCGAAACAGGCTCTCCCTGTTTCGGAACGTCCGACCGTTGGGGGCTGACATAGGCAGTTAAATGTTTTGGAATGTTTGCATTTTGGTCCTGAATCTTGTTTGTGCATTTGTATGAGCTTGGGATGTCCGTTTGAGCTGAAATTTGGCAGTGAAGCATTAAATCTGATTAATTGCAAGATGGTAACTTTAATTTGGGTTAAGACCTTATAATTTACAGGATTTACAATTTGGTCCCTAAAGTTGTAAATTGTTCAATTGGGTCCCTGTTTGATCTCTGATGTTTATGATCTTTGAGTATGTTGTTTGTACGATCATAACTAGGGTTAATGTGCATCTAGACAAGAGTAAAAGAAAAAAAAGGGTCGTTAATCAAGGTTGACTTTCGGGTTGACTTTGGTTTTCCCCGTGTGACTTTCTTAATTCGGGTCAACCGTCTAGGTCGGGTTAAGGGGGTTACATGTGGAGTTGTTTGGATGCAATTTCGGTTGTGTTTGGTAGCCGAAAATGGAGTGTGAATGAGAGCAGCGAGTTTAGGTGCTTTCATTGAAGATATTAATGCATGATGATGCATTAATCCTCTACTTTGATGTGTTTAAAACAGGGGAGTCATCTTTGGATCCTAGTGGTGGTGATCCGGAAGCTTGATTGGTGTTTCGGCAAGTGGCGAAACAGAATCAGTGAGTGGATTTTGGTTTTTAGCTTTGAAACCAAGGTTTTGAAGGTTTGGGAGCTTAGTTTAAGTCTAAGCAACTTAGCTAAGCTCAAGAGTAAGTTTTCGGAAAAACTCTCTTGGTGATGAACCATGGATTGGTTGTATGCAATATGGTTTGATTGCATGTTTTAAATTCTATTTTGAAAGCATATTTAGCATGTTTATTTGCTGAGATTATAAGCCATGTGTTGAAGGATGCTCAAGGTAAGAGATCCTTGTTTTTGAACATTGTTTAAATGTGGTTTGATGCTTAAAGATGCATGATGTTTATGGCTTTGTTAAATGCTTTAAAACAGTGGAATATTGTGGTTAATGATGCATATTGGCAAGTGATGGTTAAGGTCACAAAGGTGGTTAAAAGTCCTTGTGTGAGCCTTGTTTATTTAAGAACAACATGGTGGTTAAAAGTCCATGGTTGGTTCTTGGTTAAGATCACCAAGGTGGTTAAAATTCCTTGGGCGAGGCTTGTTTATTTAAGAACAACATGGTGTTTAAAAGTCCATGGTTGGTTCTTGGTTAAGGTTACAAAGGTGGTTAAAATTCCTTGTGTAAGCCTTGTTTACTTAAGAACTCCAAGGTGTTTAAAAGTCCTTGGGAGATTCTTGTTAAGGACACAAAGGTGTTTAAAAGTCCTTGTGTGGTCCTTGTCATGGTGTTTAAAAGTCCATGGGTTAAGGACACAATGGTGTTTAAAAGTCCATGTGTGGTCCTTGGAAATTATAAGATCACAATGGTGTTTAAAAGTCCATGTGTGGATCTTATGTGGAATGTATCACTTGTTGCCAATATGACATGATATGAACTTGAAGCATGAATTGCTTGTTTTAAATGCTTTAGTGCATGTGCAAATGATGATTGATTTAAGGTTTATAAAGTGTTTTATAAATGCATTATTGTGTGGTTTTAAATGAGCATTCCTCACTAAGCTTTTGCTTACGCTCTCTCTTTTCTTAAACCAATAATGCAGAGCATTAAAGTGCATTGAGGGCAGGAAGGAGGGCAAGAATCCAAGTGGTGAATAAAGCTCAAGTATGGTGAAGGTTTCTTAAACACTATTAGCTTTTGGCATTTGGCAATGGGGGACCTATGTTGTTGTTTTGGGAGATGTTTTGGACTCCCTAAGTTGGATTTATGATGTTGTTAATGTTTGGGATTGTATTTGGCCCTTGTGATGTGGTTTTGGTAAATTGATGCTTGAATGGTGTTCTAAGTAGGATGCATGCCTCTAGAATTGGGGATTTTCATAATTGATGCCATGTTGATGTTTGGTTGATGCAATTATGTCCCTTGTATGTTGAATGACTTTGTAACGCCCCGGTTTTGGACTTAGAAGTTTTGGGCTTGGACCGGTTCGGTCAAAGTGCGGTTCGAATATAAAAAGGTGAAATTAGGAAAGCCTAGTTTGGGTTGCTTTAAAAATATGGGAAAATGTTCTAAAATCCTCTTTTAATATATATAAGTGAACTGTGAAATCAATTTTACAAAATGAGGTTTGGAAGGGTGACATTTTGGCTAGTGACCAAAATGTAATTTTTGAAAACTGTGTGATTGTTTTTAAAAGGATTGAAACTTTGAATCTTTAAGGAGCTATTTACCCAATGGGAGTTTCTCCAGATTTTTCCTAAATATTAATGATTTAATTAAAGGTTTTTAAATAAAATAAAAGTGGAGGGAAGATATTTTGTCATTTCCAACTAACTTTCCATATTTTCCAATTCTCTTTTTCTCTCATTTTCTCTCAAACCAAACATCTTTCTCTAGAGCTTTTTCCTCTGATTTTGTCACCTAAATATCTCTTTTCAATTCTCTTTTGATTACTAATCATCTCATCAACAAAACCTCACCATTTGCTAATTGGATTTTCAAGATTTTGGTTCTAAAAGGGAGAAAACTCAAGTTTGGAGGTAAGAACGTCCTTCTCCTCTAAACTCTCAGTTCTTTACTGAAATTCCCAAGTTCTCAATCCTTAATTGATGATTTATAAAAGGTTTTATAGTTGTATCCTTGATCTTGGCTTAAAATGCAAGATTTGCTTGATTTTGATGAAATTTCGTATGATCTGTTTAAGTAGTGATTTGAGGTGTATTTTTGATGTTAAATGAATGCTAAATTGATTAGAAGTTGAGGTTTAATTAATGCAATCCCGGATAGGTTGAATTTCCTAAGTTTAGCTTGTGTTTTTGATGGTTTTTGGAGTGATCTTGGTGATCTGTTATGGCTGGAGGTATAAGGATGTGTTGAGATCCATTTTGGATGTTTATTGATGTTTAAGAATGTTTAGATCTGATGGATCTTGGCTGGGTAGTGTTGAGGAGTTGTTTGGATGCATTTTCGGTTGTGTTTGGTAGCCGAAAATGGAGTGTGGATGAGAGCAGCGAGTTTAGGTGATTTCATTGAAGATATTAATGCATAATGATGCATTAATCCTCTACTTTGATGTGTTAAAAACAGGGGAGTCATCTTTGGATCCAAGAGTTGGTGATCCGGAAGCTTGATTGGAGTTTCGGCAAGAGGCGAAACGGAATCGGTGAGTGGATTTTGGTTTTCAGCTTTGAAACCAATGTTTTGAAGGTTTGGGAGCTTAGTTTAAGTCTAAGCAACTTAGCTGAGCTCAAGAGTAAGTTTTCGGAAAAACTCTCTTGATGTTGAACCATAGTTTTGGTTGTATGCAATGTGGTTGTTTGCATGTTTTAAATTCTGTTTTGAAAGCATGATTAAGCATGTTTGTTGCTGAGATTGTAAGCCATGTGTTGAAGGATGCTCAAGGTAAGAGATCCTTGTTTTTGAACATTGTTTTAATGTGGTTTAATGCTTAAAGATGCATGATGTTTATGGCTTGAATAGATGCTTTAAAACAGTGGATTATTGTTGATTAATGATGCATATTGGCAAGTGATGTTAAGGTCACAAAGGTGTTTAAAAGTCCTTGTGTGAGCCTTGTTTATTTAAGAACAACATGGTGGTTAAAAGTCCATGGTTGGTTCTTGGTTAAGATCATCAAGGTGGTTAAAATTCCTTGGATGAGACTTGTATATTTTAAGAGCAACATGGTGTTTAAAAGTCCTTGGTTGGCTCTTGGTTAAGGTTACAAAGGTGGTTAAAATTCCTTGTGAGAGCCTTGTTACTTAAGAACATCAAGGTGTTTAAAAGTCCTTGGATGATTTTTGTTAAGGACACAAAGGTGTTAAAAGTCCTTGTGTGGTCCTTGCCATGGTGTTTAAAAGTCCATGGGGCCATGGTGTTTAAAAGTCCATGGGGTTAAGGACACAATGGTGTTTAAAAGTCCATGTGTGGTCATTGGTTATCGTAAGATCACAATGGTGTTTAAAAGTCCAAGTGTGAATCTTATGTGAAAGGTATCACTTGTTGCCAATATGACATGTTATGAACTTGAAGCATGAATTGCTTGTTTTAAATGCTTATGAGCATGTGCAAATGATGATTTGAATGAAGATTTATAAATGTGTTTTGAAAATGCATTATTGTGTGGTTTTAATGAGCATTCCTCACTAAGCTTTTGCTTACGCTCTCTCTCCTTTTCTTAAACCAATAATACAGAGCATTAGAGTGCATTGAGGGCAGCAAGGTGGTGAAGAATCCAAGTGGTGAACTAAGCTCAAGTATGGTGATGGTTTCTTAAACACTATTAGCTTTTGGCATTTGGCAATGGGGGACCTATGTTGTTGTTTTGGGAGATGTTTTGGACTCCCTAAGTTGGATTTATGTTGATGATAATGTTGGTGTTGTAATTGGCCTTTATGAGATTGCTTTTGGTATAATGTTGCTTGAATGGTTTGCTAAGTAGGAAGCATGCCTATAGATTTGGTGATTTCTATAATTGATGCCATGTTGATGCTTTGTTGATGCAATTGTATTCCTTGTATGTTGAATGTCTTGCTGGTAAAGTTTGGTGGCTTTTGGAGCATGTTTGATAGGTCAATTGCATGTTAAACCAGCAAATTTGCTGCATTCTGGGCAACCTGTTTCGGAACAGGTACTATCGTATCGGAACGGGGGCCTGAAATGGCCTAGGCGTTCCGAAACGAGAGGCACTGTTCCGGAACGGATTGGCCACTGCCAGGCCATGTTTCGGTACTAGTTTCGAAACGGTTCCGCGTTTCGAACGGGTCTTCCCTGTTCCGAAACACTCGACCGTTGGGCACTGAAATTGATGGTTTTATGTTTTGAAATGTTTGCGCTTTGGTCCTGAAACTCGTTTATGTAATTGTATGAGTTTGGGATGTCCGTTTGGGCTGGAATTTGGCAGTGAAGCATGAAACCTGACTAATTTCATATTGGTAACTTTAATTTGGGCTAAGTCCTTATAATTTGCAGAATTTACATTTTGGTCCCTAAAGTTGTAATTTGTGCAATTGAGTCCATGTATGTTCTTTGATTGTTCTGATGTTTGAACATGATTATCTTGCGAACATATCTAGGGTTAACGTGCATCTAGACAAGAGTAAAAAGAAAAAAAAATAGGGTCGTTAATCAAGGTTGACTTTCAGGTTGACTTTGGTTTTCCCCGTGTGATCTTCTTAATTCGGGTCAACCGTCTAGGCCGGGTTAAGGGGGTTACAGACTTGCTGGTAAAGTTTGGTGGCTTTTTGGAGAATGTTTGATGGGTCAATTGTGTGTTAAACCAGCAATTTTTCTGCAATCTGGGCAACCTGTTTCGGAACAGGTGCTACCGTATCGGAACGGGGGCCTGAAATGGCCTGGGCGTTCCGAAACGGCAAGAACTGTTCCGGAACGGTTTGGCCTCTGCCAGGCCCTGTTTCGGTACCAGTTTCGGAACGGTCCCGTGTTTCGGAACGGGTCTCCCCTGTTCCGAAACACTCGATCGTTGGGCACTGAAATTGTTGGTTAAATATTTTGAAATGTTTGCATTTTAGTCCCGAACCTTGTTGTTGCAATTAAATGAGTTTGAGATGTCCGTTTGAGCTGAAATTTGACAGTGAAGCATGAAATATGATTAATTTCAAGTTGGTAACTTTAAATTGGGTTAAGTCCTTATAATTTTCAGAATTTTCAGTTTAGTCCCTAAAGTTATAATTTGTGCAATTGGGTCCCTAAATGTTCTCTGATGGTTATGATCTTTGAGTATGTTGATTGTATGATCATATCTAGAGATAATGTGCATCTAGACAAGTATAAAAAGAAAAAAAGGGTCGTTAATCAAGGTTGACTTTCGGGTTGACTTTGGTTTTCCCCGTGTAAACTTCTTAATTCGGGCCAACCGTCTAGGCCGGGTTAAGGGGGTTACATATATTTTTATTATATAGAATCTCATTCTATCATTACTTGGATTTAAATATATTTAAATATATATTTTTAATTATGTAGAATCTAATTCTACATAAACTTGGAATTAAATATGCATTATGTAAATTCCAAATATATATTTAAATTTCTAGAATCTTATTCTATAATATTTAATTCTCTAAATATTTTCCATACTTTAAATAATATTTGATAAATACAATATTTATCCAATATTATTCCCATTTAAGGGAGTTGCCGATTTCCCCTATCACATAGGGGATTTTCGGCAACCTCCCTAAAATAAGGAGTATGGTTTCCAATTTTTTTGTCCGTTTCATTTGAAAGGTGTGACCCTTGTAGGTTCATGCAATGTTAGCAGCAAAATTAGAACTATTCTAATTTTACAAACAATGAGTGGCATCTAGCAATACATCATTGCTACCTAAGTTGCATGAAGTCATGGTTTGACTTTCCTAATTCCTGAATAAACTTCCTTTATGTATTTAATCCTTTTGTCCTTTATATCTTAGATGAACACAAGTAATGGGTTAGTCACACTTGCGTTGTCCATCTAGTGTTTCTTGATGTCTTGAGTAGATTATGATAAACGAATCTCTATGATATCTCATATCATAATATTCGAGCATGGCCATGCATTTTCTAATCTCACTCAATCAAGTGGCCGAAGATATTTCTCCCATTATGTAGGAGGGAAAAATCCTTTCTTGATCAACCATATTTCACTACATAGGTCATCACGTATCCAATCAGCAGTCTTTATAATGTAGTCAGTTACGACACATGTTTGACTATGTCAAAATACGTAAATCTTTATGTTGAAATCATGTTGATCTCAAGTCTGAGGATTATTCATATGTTTATCATGAGCAATGTTGTGATTGTCACATAATTACCCAAGAAACATGCTCATAGCGGGTCAATCCAGTATGTTGTTCTCTAACAAATACTTATGTGTTGATTTTGACATCTCTATGTCAATGACAACGCTTGTCATCAACCACATATTAGTCTTTATATATTATCACTGCCCATACCCGTAATAATATTCGACTAAGGATCCTATTTAACAATAATTATATTATTGTATGGACATTATTATCCAATGGTTAGTTTGATGCACAGAAACATACCAAATGATAATAACAACAATGCCATTATTTGATAAATCTAGTAAAATAGTATGTCTATTCAATCATCATATGATTGGTCTTTGGGCATACTCCAACAAATATTCCCTATGTATGTGGGGCACAATCAGACAAAAAAACGAGGCTCGCACATGTGGGCTCTAAGAATGTGCGCGTTACTTTGTCCTTTTATGGGCCCAGAATTGTTGTCCAAATTGCTGTAGCATTTTTCTTCCTTGTCCAGCTTCACACCTACTTCAAACTTCACATCACAACACCGGCATATACCCTTCCAGTAGCATCCAATCTTGTAAAATTAAGTCAAACCACCAACAAGCAAAGATGTATGCAACTATATGCTCTAAATGCACTTGTATGCTATGAAATGACCTTGAGAACAAACAAATACCTAAGTAAAAAGGTGTAAAATATAAGCATTTTGGCAATTTATCAGACCGAGAAGAGATCTTAGAGCCAATGTGCGTAATGTGGTTGAGAATGAGATTAATGAGAATGTTGAGAATTTGCCGCATCCTCCTCTTCCTTGTGGTGATGGAGCTGGAGCGGAAGCTGACATTGGAGGTATTGGACCTCAAGCAGCACAAGGGCAAGCTGCTATTGATATCACAACGTTGATTCAAGCTATAGTTTGGGCATTTGAGGCAGTGATAGCGCGTATACATGTGGTCGCACCTCAGCTTGGTGTTAATGTCGGTTTACCTTTGGAGCGTTTATGCAGTTTCGGTGGAACTGAGTTCCAAGGTCTATCTCATGTGAATTCTGAAGCTTGATTTGAGAGCACTCGAAGGATTCTTGGTCAGATGAATTGCAATGATGTGGAAAAGTTGGGTTGCGTTGTATCTTTGCTTCACAGAGATGCTTATACGTGGTGGATGACCATCACTACGGGTATGTAACCTATCGATGATACTTGGGAGTTTTTTGAAATGCTTTCAAGATGAATTATATGGGTGTTCGCTATCTTGATGAAAAGAAGCGAGAGTTTCCATAGTTGGTGCAAGGAAACATGATTGTTTACGAATATGAGGTTCAGTTTGTTCGGTTAAACCAGTATACTTCTAAACTAGTTCCGGACGAGCAGAAGAGATGTGATCGTTTTTGCTATGGGCTTGTAAAGGATGTCAAGACATATATGTTGGCTTCGGATTACACCGATTTTGATGATTTAGTCACTCGGGCTAAGGACATCGAGCAGAATTTGGGTTTAGTTGCTCGTTCGGGTGGTTCTAGTTCTGGAAAGGGGTCGGCTGAGTTTGATGCTGGTAGAGATTATTTCAAGAAGCACAAAGATAAGAGGTATCAACCGGATCCTAGGTGTGGTGGTGGTAACCCTGGTTGTGTTCATCGAGGCCAAAATGCTTTTGTTCATACTCTATAGTGTAAATGGTGCAATAGAAGACACACGAGAGAGTGTTGGGGTAATCTGGGTACGTGTTGGAATTGTGGATCATGAGGACATATGAAGCGTGATTGTCCACAACCGGTTAGACATGGACAAGCTCTAGTGCGAGCTTTTGAGCCACAGAGAGGCCATGGGCGCGGTTATGGTAACTTTCAGCATAGAGATAATGGACAGAGGAATGTTGCTCATGTTGTTGTTGTCCAGCCTGAGTGAGGGGGACAGACTAGGGTGTATACACACCGAGAGGGATGGAATGACACGGATGTGAATGCAGGTACCTTTACTTTGCAATCCTTTTCATTACTTTCTTTGATTGATTCTGGTTCTACTCATTCATACATTTTGCGTGAGCATGCCCAAGTGCTTGTTTTGCATGTTGAGTTGTAAGGTGTTGGTATGCGTGTAAACAGTTCTTTTGGTGAAACAATTGTTACAAGGAAGTTGTATAAGAGATGTCCTTTGTCTGTTCAAGGTCATGTGTTTGAGGTTGATCTTATGGAGTTGCCTTTCTATGGTTTTGATGTAATTCTTGGTATAGATTGGTTATCTGAGCATAGGGTTGTGGTTGATTTTGAGACCAAGCGAGTTTCATTGAAACTTGCCGATGATTATGAGGTGGTGATCGTAGGTGAGAAAGTAAAGTTTTTGTCTAATGTGGTTTCGGCTTTTGAAGCGTAAGGAGATTGAGTATGTTATAGGTGATAAGGTGTTTTTGAAGGTTTCACCTTGGAATAAGGTGATGAGATTTGGCCGGAAAGGCAAGTTGAGTCAGAGGTTTATTGGACCGTATGAGGTGCTTGAGCGTGTTGGACATGTTCCTTATAGGTTGAGGTTGCCTCCCGAGTTGGAGAAGACACATGATGTTTTCCATGTATCCATGCTTTGGAGATATAGATCGGATATGTCTCATGTTATACATGTTGAAGAGATTGAGTTGAATCCGGATTTGTCCTATGATGAAGAACCAGTTGAGATCTTAGATTCAGGCAGTAAGGTTCTTCGTGGTAAGACCATTGAGTTGGTCAAGGTCTTGTGGCGACATCGTGGTGTTAAGGAAGCCACATGGGAAAGGAAGGATGGCATGAAGAAGCAGTTTCCTTATCTTTTTCCATCAGGTAAAATTTTGAGGATGAAATTTCCTAAGTGGTGGAGAGTTGTAACGCCCCGGTTTTGGGTCTAGAAGTTTGAAGAATAGAACAAATGGATCGGGGAACCAAGTAAGAGATTTGAATATATTTTCGGGATTAAATATTTTTATGTGAGATAAAAACATGAGAAAATGCTTAAAAACATTATTAATTATATAAAAGATTTTGGTAAAATTTATTTTAAGAAAAGGGATTTGGAAGTTGGACATTTTGAGTTACTGACCAAAACGCGATTTTTACAAAGTTATTTTAGTGATTGTTTTGTAAAAGGATTGAAACTTTGTATCTTTAAGGAGTTATTTGACCTACTTGTTTTTATCAGATTTTTCTCTCAATTAGGATCACTTTAAAGGGTTTTAATTAATGATTGAAAATGATTTAATAAAGGGAGAGTTGGTTATTTCATTAAAAATCATTTTACGTCATTTTCTCCATTCTATTTTCTCTCGAAGTTTTTCCTCAGCCAAACACTCTTCATTTCCAAGAAACTTGAGGTAAATCTCTTGATTTACTAAGCTTTTGATTTCTAAAGGATTCTTTAATCTTGATTTATAAAACCTTATTGTCTTTCCTTTGTTTTTTAAGAAAAATGCATCCAATTGAGAGAGATTCCATCCATTAGAGGTAAGGTTCATTCTTCTCCTCTAATGATAAGTTCTTTATTGAAATTCTCAAGTTATCAATCCTTTACATGTGTTTTCTAAGTTTCTTTGATGAGTTAATCATGGAAAGTTTGTTAAATTGAGGATTATTGGTTGATATCTTATGATTTTCAGATTGAATCTTGTAATACCCGGGTTTGGGGGTCGGGTGAAAATAATATTAAAATAATAAAATAATATTTTGGGCCTCGGGTTTTCAAAACAAATATTTTATGTTGGGCTTGTTTTGATTTCAAACCCCAAACCCATGGATTTTAGATATTTGAGATAGTCATCTCTTTAATGGCATACTTGTAAATAAATGAACTTGTGGATTAAAAACCCGTTTTATTTTAAAAGAGCTTTTCATCATCTTCTTCCATCTTACTTTCTCCATTTCAATGACAAAAACTTCATTCCCCTAGTTTACTATTCCATCATCTCTCTTGCTCATTGTTGGAGATTTTTCAAAGGTAAACTCACTTTTGATTTGTCCTCTCTTTCCTCTACAAGCCCGTACCATTATTTTTCATGAAGCTCATGTTTTTTGTATTTTGAGGTTTTGAGTTTTTAGATTAAAAATGTCATCTTTATTGTCTTTAACTTAATCTTTTGATTTGTTGAGGTTATATAAGTTATTTACCATCTAAAAGGTCCAACATACTTGATTTTTACATGGTTTTATGGTGTTTCCCGAAATTGGGTTTTAGTGAGGTTTTAGAGAGTTGAAATGTTGAGTTTTGGGGGTGTTTTGTGTGAGAATTTGTTGGCTGATGGTTAGGCTATGTATAAGGGTTGTTTTGAAAGCTTTTGGGAGTAATTTAGGTGTTGGAATCATTAGTTTTGGACTGTGCTTTAGGGCTGCTCGGGAATGAAGGTTTTGGGGTTGTCTTTAGCTTGAAATCTTGTGTTTTGTGCTTGGTTTGTGTTCCGGGTTGGCTATATTAATTTGTGAACTGATTTGCGGTTATTTTGATTGTGTTGGGATGTTTAGAAGCAAGGATTTGTATTGGTGAAGCCTCGAGAACGAATCTAGAACTGTTGGGAGCTTGACCGGCTAGTGTGGTTGAGCTTGGAATAGTCGGTGAGTGGTTAAATGTTTTTAAATGGTTTTCAAGTGTTGGTTCAAGCATGTGGACTAGGTTGGGCTTGGTAGACCCACCTAGAGTTGGGATTAGATTGGTAGTCTAATCCCAAGCTTTAGTTAGAAACCTTGGTTGAACTCTAATTGTTGATTATGCCTCATGTATTAAGTGTGATTTATATGGTTATATGTATTGTGTTATACATGTATGTTGAGGCATGGTTTTGATGCATTGTTATATGCATGTGGTTGTGCATGACGGTAAGTCATGGTGAGTACGTGCTAAGCACGGAAGTTGATATGAAATGGTGTTGTAAAAGGTTACGAATTGTGTTTAGTATTGGCACTAGTATGCTTGGGTACAATGATCGATCATTAGGATGTTTAGTATGCACACGTGAGTCAAAATGCGCGCGTGGTCTTGGTGATGGTAGTCATCAAGATGGAGTATGGGTTCGCCCGGAAATTCTTCTTATATATGTTAGCCGGTGATGAGTGTAATCCCATCGACGGGGCGTGAGGATGAGTGGAATCCCCTCCGCGTGAAACGGTAATGAGTGTAATCCCACCGTAAGGTAAATGTGAGTTGTTGGATGTGAATTCCAATGGTTATCCGCGTATTCGAGTCATAGCTAGGTGCCAATATGGATTGATATATGTGTTTCCACATGTTATGTTTATGACTTGTTGAGCATGGCATAATACTGAGTTTATGTTCATGCATCATATATATTTTGGCTCATATGGTTTGAAGGTAAGGTCATGCATTCTACCTTGGTTGTTGCTCGTGCTTGGACCCTGCATTGTCGAGGTTTGTTTTATGAGCTTACCCTCACTAAGCTTTATGCTTACGCTCTCTTTTGTTCGACAAAGCAGATCCGTAGTTCGTGGGTTGCTTGTGCAAGGAGAGGGCCTCCAAGTGTGCTAATTTGGCTTTTGAGTTTATCATGTATGGATTTCTATGTTATGAGAATGTAATAGTCAAGCAATGGGATTTGAGCTTTTGATGTACGTTGATGTTTGGTTTTAGGAGCATGTTTAGACTCTTTGTTTTTTGGATGATATGTTTAAGGTTGCTTGCCTAGTATGTTGGCCTTGTGCCCTTTATGGATGCTTAAGTATATGCTCTTATGTATGCTCCTATGTATGTTTGTCTAAGGCATGAATCCTAAATGCTATGAATGATTCTTATGTTGAATGTTGATCCTTTAAAGGTATGGCTTTTACATGTTCGTTGAGTGCCGGGCATGTTTGTATAGGGTGCCTTGCATCTATAGTTGATGTGTGTTGGTTGTGGAAGGTTTCGGTTGTGTTTGAGGCAGCCTTGTGCCATAAACCAGCTGAAACATGTCTGTTCGCAGCAGGTGTATCGAAACGGTTGGTCCTGTTTCGATACAGCCTCTTGTTTCAGGCCATGCGTTTCGGTACGCAAGGGGGGTCGTTTCGATACGTTTTTGCTACTGGAAATCTAAGATTTTGACGATAAATTGAAGTATCAAAACGGGCCTTGGCGTTTCGGAACGATCTTCGTATCGTTGACCACGAGAAGTTGACCGTTGAGGGCGTTTCGGAATGGTTGACTAGTGTTTCAATACAGTTTCCTCGTGTTGACTTTGGCCAGTTGACCTAGTCAATGCGTTTCGATACACTCCATGGGTGTTTCGAAACGGCCTGTAGTTTAAGTTAAAAATGGGCTGTTTTGTTGGGTTGTTTGGTTGTTTGCCTCGTTTGTTCCTTCCGCTGTTGCCTTCCTCACATAGGACTTAATAATGCATCTAGATAAGATAATAATAATGAAAACGTTTTCTCGGTTTGTTAACCGAAGTGGAGCCTTAACGGGTTTTGCCTCGGTTATCCCTGTGTAGCCCACTCGGATTGGTCAGCCTTAATGATGCTGAGATTAAAGTTTTAACATTAGAATCCCTAAACTATATGGATCTCTAGTTATTAGATGGTTAAATTTGGGGTTTTGTGGAGATAATGTGGTTCTGGAGTTGATGGAGGTATAAGGAAGAAAATATATATTTTTTGGATGTTATTTGATGGTTAAAATTGGATGGAAGTGTTAGGTTTTGGCTGGGTTAAGTTTGTATAGTAATCGAATGTGTTTTCGGTTGTTTCAATAGGCATTTTGGTGTTTTTGGGCAGAGCATTGTGGTGGCTTTGATTGCTGGTGGTTTTAATGCATTGAGATGCATTAATCTTCTGTTCTTGTGTGTTATAAACAGGGGAGAATGTATCGGAAGAGATCGGTGAAGTTCTTGAGGCTCTAGAAGCTTGATTACGCTTCAGCAAAGCGAGTGTGGCGTTGTTAGTGAGTGGAATTGGTTTTAAAAGCTTTTCAAAGACTTGAAAGCAAGGTTTGGGGGTTAGGTTGAGTTTGAAATGCTAACCTTAGCCTTGAAGTAAGTTTGAGATGTTTCGCTCATGTTTCTCGGTTTTTAACTCATTGAATTTATGATCATGCTCATGTTTTGAAGATGGAATTACACCTACTATTTTACTCATATTTTGAGAAATGATATGATGATTTACATGATCCCATGAGATAGATTTGTTATTTTAAAGAGATAGAACTTTTTGTGAAAATATTATGTATTGTTTATGCTTTTGAGATGAGATGAGATATGGTATATGTTTACGCATTAAAAATAGTAGGTAATGATGTTTAAAATGAGTATATTGGCATGAGATGAGATTATTGTTACCGGAAATAACTGGTTGACCAAAAGGATAAGAAGTGCACTATAATATACAAAATTCGTACGTGCTCTTTGGTTCGGGCAATAGGGGTAGTGCCATCCTGTTCCAAAGTGACAATGTGGTGATGAGAGATTCCACCACGGTAGGTCTTGATGAATCCATCAAGCTTTGTGGCGATGAGTGTAACACCCCCTTCCCGGCCTTGTCGAGAACCTGGTCGAAGAGTGCAATCGATGAACAGTACAATATTCGGTGCGATAAAATTTCAATTCATAACATCATATAATCAATGTAATACTAATAAATCATTACCAAACATATATTTTAGTCCAATACATCGATATGAAACGGAAATCAATCGTTTAGGACCAAATCATAAGCTATTTCAAATTTTAAGGACTAAACTATAAATATTGACAAATTAGAGGTCCTTTGATTCAATTGATTATACCTTAATGAAATTCAACACAATAACAATAAGCTTGTAAAATTTCATGCAATTTGGAGTTCATTTACTCATCCAATTGACTCGTCCTAAACTTAGTGACCAATTTGTAAACATTGTTAACTTCCAGATTATGCCTTCTTAACCAACTTAACTAACTCTATATCGAAATGCCTTGATGTTGTTTCGATACGGGTGCACAATGGTCAACCTTGGTTGACTTTGTCCATTACACCGTATCGATACGGGCAAGCCATGTATCGGTATGGGTTGACTTTCATTGACTTTGACTTTGACACGTTCCGATATGGTTTAGGCATGTATCGAAACAAGAAATTATTGTGGAAAAATGTTCCGATACAACTCAAAACATTATCGATATGCCATGTTTCTAAGGTCCAATTATGCTTAATCATCTCGATACGCCATTACCCGTACCGATACGGTCTAACCTGTAATGACATATTTTTGCTGGTTTTAATCGAATTGACCTACCAAACAATGTTCAAATACAGTGAAACTTTACACACAATATTTCAATACTGTAAACTACTAGCATGCCAAATTCATCTTCATTCGAATATGTTTACTAGGTTTTGACCTATGTGAGCCAAATAAGCCATTTTTACCAACTTTTAGCCATACCAAAAGTCATTTTAGGGCCTTTAACAATATTATAACTTTTACACAATACGAGCATACCAAAATGGGCACAAAAGACTAGTTCAACTACTTTGTCACCTTCCTAAGAGTTCGTAAGGTCAAAATACATTACTTTAGGCTTGTAGTGACTTTTCTTGCCTCGACTATATAATATCCAACCACCGTGATCTCACAACCTGAAATGCATGAGATGAGACACGTTGGCATACATTTCCTAGTGAGGTAGTCATATGCAATATAATAACAATGAGCGATGCAAGTACACATTTGTAATCACTAATTTTGTCCAGACCTTGAACCCCCTTTAGTTTATGTTTATCTTGGGCTTATATCGGGCTATTATGTAAATTAAGACCAAAAAGAAAAAAAAGGAAGAAAAAGAAAAAAGAGAAAAATATATATATGTGTGTCATGTCTTGTTATCATCATATTATCTATCATTATCTATTAGTATAATACATACTATTACCATACTATTATTAGTATTATTTAATTTATATACAAACACATGTGATACATTAGATATAGGTGTGTGTTTGTTCATAATTAAGTAATAATGTGTGAGTGTGAACATGTATGATTATTATTATTAGTAGCATTATTATATTCTTGATATTATCCATTTCAAAAAACCCCTAAACATTACTAATATATTATATCTTTATTATTGTTAATAACAATTATATCTTGCCTTTATTATTATTACATATTGTTGTATTATTTTTACTATCATATTATTTATTAGTATTATTACCACTGTTTGATAGTATTGTTGATTACTTACATATTATACTATTATTGTTATTATATTTATTTATTATTATATTTATCTTTATTATTATTGTTGTTGTTGTTGTTATTGGATATTACTATTATTATTATAATGAAAATAAAAATTGAACATAATAAATAAAAGCTCATTTTGATTAAAGATAAGAGTCCATAAAATAATAATAATAATAAGAGTCCAATTACATGAAGCCCAAATGACCCTTAGCCCTTACAAAGCAAAAACCCTAATCCTTTTTTATCTATGCACAGCTAAATCTAGACTGTTAGATTTGGTGCTTGATTTTAACGGTCCAAATCGATCAATAACGGAAACCCTAGGGGAGGAACCCCTTCAGTCTTGCGACGCACCCTTCTAAGTCGTTGGATTTGGGAGGGTCATCCAAGGGTCAAGATTACACCAGGGGCGGAAACCCTAGATGCCTGCCCCTTGTCTCGCGTCGCACAACGTCGGCTGTTAGATCGAATCGATCTAACGGTCCCAGATTGAGATGATGAAGCCTCCGGATCCCTACGCTCTGCACGCTCGTCTCCCCTGCTACCCACGCGCGACGGTTCTGTTGCCCAACGCGCCCACGCGCTTGAGCCCTCTGACTTTTCGCCTGCCACGAGCACGTGTCTACCGCGACCACCTCCTGCAACCGGCATGCCTCTCTCGATCGGGCAAGTCCGACATATAATAGCAAAATAACAGAGACATTAGATGCTAAAAATTACAACCCAAACAAAACTACACAAAATGTCAACCAAGATGAGGGTGGAGAGAGAAAAAAAAAAGAATTATTTTGGCATTTGGATATAAAGAAATCTGATTCCCAAACATGAAAAAAGAGAGAGCATTGGCACGAGAGATCGGTGAGTATAAAAAAATACAGAGATTGTAAACAAAACTCCATTCGGGATTTTTCATTCACAGACTAATAAAAATCAGAAACTTCAGAGGTATCCCTTTTTTATTCAATCCATTGCATGCATACGAAAGCGAAAAAAGAAAATAAGGAAATAAAAGTCGTTTGATTTTACCTTTCGGGAACCGATTCCCTCTTTTTTTGCTTCGGATATAGCCGACAAAAAGCCCCCGGCTTCCGTCTAGGAGGCCATCGGAGGTGAGCCATCTGAATCTCAATGGAGAAATTTTTTGGGGGTTTCGAACCAAGTTCAAAAAGAGGAAGGGATTTTCGGTTTCGTCTTTTTTGAAGAGGTTTTCGTGTCACCATCGTTTTTTCTAGCTTATTTTTTGGGGGAGGGTTTCAGTTGTTTCGTCATCGTTGCCGGCTAGCGGCAATCGGCCGGTATGTTTAACGGGGAAGGATGGACGGAGAAGAGAGGTAAAAGGGCTCTCTGTTGTTACTCGAAATGGCAAAAGGAGGGTTAAAGAATTTTAAAAAGGGTTTTTATATCATTTTGATAATTTAAAAATGGTTTATTTAGCCATAAGCCCCTCCGCGTTTTGAAAATATACCTGTAAGGGTCTCTGTGTTTTTAAACCTTATATGTGGTCCCTCAAGTTTTTTTAGAATTTTTAATTTCGTCCCCTAATTTGTTTTAATCGACAACGAATGGTTTAATAACCATTTCGGTCCCTACATATTTCAGTGACTTTTAATTTTGGTCCTTATCTACACGATTTATCCGTTTTTTATGGTCTAATTTCTCATAAGCCCCTAGTGTCTGTCTCGATCCAATTTTAGTCTTTTTCAACATAGTTTTTATCTCATGCATTTTAATTTTTATATCGCATTTATGTTTCCTTAATTTCAATCCATATTTTATTTCGTATGTTATATATATATATATATATATATATATATATATATATATATATATATATATATATATATATATATATATATATATATGTTTGGTCAATAATATGTGGTTGATGTGGTATATGATCACATGTCTTTACCGTCTAGTTTAACATATGGTTTAAATAATGCGTAATGTTAAGCCACATGATATATGTACGTGTTTTTACGATTTGTGTCTTCTGAAATGCTTGGTATAGTTTGCTCGTGTTTTTTTATATATATAATGTTTATATGTGATAACGTTTAGTAAGTCCTTTCTTTTAGTACTTTTAATCGTTCTAATATGAATGTCTTTATGTTATATTGTCATCCTTCTTAAAATGTGTTACCATGTTAGTTAGGGATGTCTATGCCAAAAACTTATCACTATCGTACTTGCTTTTTTATGTTTATATCTTACTTGGTCGCAAAATTTAATTATATTGATGAATTTATTCTTATAAGTTGCATCCGAATTATAAATTGCAATGCAAATGCCTTATTATTCGGGATCGAACGAGGCCAGTACCAGTCGTAGTGGTGGTGGTTCGGACGTTCTTTCTCGAATATCAAGGCTTTTAAAATTCACTCACCCGTATAACCAAACTTCGATACGAATGGTCACATTAATTCGCAAAATTCAATATTAATTAAGCGGTAATAATTTTGGTACCAGTTTTAGGGCACGACGGGGGTGCTCATCCCTCCCCACGTGTAACTGACTCCCGAACCCATTTTTTAAGAAATAATCTCTGGTTTAGTTTTCGGAGTCCGGTCTACCATTTTTAAATGGCCGGTGGCGACTCCCCTTTTTTAAAATCCGATTAAAATTTTTAAAACAAAATTAAAACTCAGTTCCTCCGAGCGACATCCGAGGTACCTGTATTTTTGAAATTTTTTAGTCGCAACAACATTCTCATGCTTATCAATAACAATACCATGTTTCAATATACAATGTTAAACGTATCAAATTCATTATTAATCCTTGGATTGAATCAAGATAGTGGATACGCGAATTCTTACGCCTTGCCAAATCAATGAATAGTCCAGTCCCTCCGCCTTGCCAATATGACCAATACCAAAACACACTCCCCCACCTCGCCAAATCAAAATAGGTCGTAGCCCTAGGACCGTAGTCCACCCGTACACTGAGCTCATGAATTCTATGGTATGCCAATTGTATCCAATGTCCATTCAAATCCAAGGTTTAAATGTCAATATTCACATTCAATATTCAATGATAATTCTGATGGCCAATGACTTCAATATTATCAATATCGAACATGTCTCATTATCAATATTTCATGGTTTCAATATCAGTATCCGATGATTTATTTACAATGTTTCAATAACAATAACTATGTCTGATGTTCCTTAACAAACTTACCGACACTTACCAATGGATCCGTTTAATAATCCGATGCAACTTCCTCAATGGTAATGTTAGCTATAAGATCGAAATCAATAATAAAGGATTCAGGAAGGCTCCGTGCCTAATCCCGAGACTCTGACTACACTCACCTTAAATTTTTTATGCTCTTACAGCTCTCGGATAACAACGCCTTTGCTTCTAGCTTTCGATGAAGATGGCGAAACCTCTTTCCCCACTTCTTGAGCTTGAGAATCAATAGGGAAGTTATTAGGGTCGATAATACGATATCAACATCAATATAACGATATCAAAATCAATAACTAGACTTGGTTTAGCTATTAACTAACACAATAACCATGGATGGGTAAACCCTAGTTTGTGATTAACCTAGACATATCCATGGAACTCAATGATAGTTTGGGGATTATAGCTTACCTGATTTTTGGAACTGATTCGATAACAATAACTTGAAGAAAATCTAAACTCGAACCCTAGCTTCAATAGAGATATGTGCTTTCAAGAAGAAGATGATGGAAAGAAGGTGTTTGCTTAACTTGAAATCAGGTATGGCTTCTATTTGGCTATTCAATAGCTATTAATTGGAGTAGATTTCCTTTCAATGAAGAAAGCTCTCCTGGGGATTCCACGTATGGAAATTATAATGGAGGAGGAGCTAATCACAATATTAGTCCCTCAACTCTCAATACCTTAAAGTTTTACTCTCAAACTTTCTAACAACTATAGTTTAGTCACTACGAAGCTTATAATGGATTCGATTAGACTTGTATTTGATGGTTTAACTCAATTAAAGTCCAATATAAATAATTAACTAGCCGATACTATATCTAGACTTTATCAATGTAGAATTTCTGATCACTGGAACCCAATTCCAACTAGACCAGATTTTGGGGTGTTACAACTCTTCCCCCTTAAGAAAAATTCATCCTCAAATTCATCCTCAAACTTTAACTAACGGTACAGTTTTGGTACGAAGTCTCTTGACTTCTCTTGCAAGAATCTGAACCGATTCTTCCTCGTAGGAAAAAATTGGTTGAATTTCCACAGACTCAAGTTCAACAATGTGTGAAGGATCTGAACGGTACTTCCAGAAAATTGATACATGAAAAATATCGTGGATTTTACTCAATTCAGAGGGCAACAATAATCGATATGCCACGAGGCCAACCCATTCAATGACTTCAAAGGGTCCAATGAATCGGGGACTCAATTTTCCCATCTTGCCAAACCTTAAAACCTTCTTCCACGGTGATACTTTGAGAAAGGCTTTTTCACCAACTTCATACTTAATATCTCTTCTCTTGAGATCAGCATAGGCATTTTGTCGATTAAAAGCAGCTTTCAAGCGATCATGAATGCTGGTGACTCGTTCTTCAGTTTCTCGAAGTAAGTCAGGGCCCAATATCTTACCTCCACCAAGTTCAGACCAACACAATGGAGTTCGACATCGGCTACCATACAATGCTTCATATGGAGCCATTTGGATTGATGCCTGATAGCTATTATTATAGGCAAACTCAACAAGGGGTAGGGATTTCTCCCAAGTTCCATCAAAGTCGATGATGCAAGCTCGAAGCATATCTTCCAAGATTTGTATAGGAAGGTTTAATAGCAATACAGATTTCCAAGGGTTCAATGAAATAGTCTTTCAATAATTACCTGAATTACCCTTTCTAACTGGCCGTCAGATTGAGGGTGAAAGGTTGTACTAAGATTAACTCGAGCTCGATTGAATAAAACCCTTACTTAAAAATTCTTAAATTTGAGCTTTCAACTCCTTTAGTTCAACAGTGGCCATACGATATGGTGCAATGGAAACTGGATCAATCCTAAGTTACACCTCGATGCCAAACTCCACTTCACGGGTTAGGGGCAATCCTGGAAGTTTATCATGGAAAACATCAGGGAATTCACATACAGTGTCAATGTCTCGTAATTGAGATTTGTTTTTGGCTCCTAATGTCAAAGCACACAATGAAGGATTCCTCGTATTCATCAAAACAATAGTTTTCTTACAAAGACCCTAGAGATACAACTTCCTCTTACAATAATCTACCCATACTTGATGCTTACTAAGCCAATCTAAACCTAGGATAACATCGAACTCATGGATCGGTAAGGCCAACAAATTGCCGGGAAAGGAATCCCTTGAATCATTAAGGGGTAGTTCTTGCATACTACCCTTACAGTGACACAATCTCCTAAGGGATTGTGTAACCCCCTTAACCCGGCCTAGATGGTTGACCCGAATTAGGAAGATTACACGGGGAAAACCAAAGTCAACCCGAAAGTCAACCTTGATTAACGACCCTTTTTTTTCTTTTAAATCTTTTCTAGATGCACATTAACCCTAGATATGTTCACAAGGTCAGCATACTCAAAGATCATAACAATCAGAGAACATTCAGGGACTCAATTGCATAAATTAAGGAATTAGGGACCAAATTGTAATTTCTGAAAATTATAGGGACTTAACCCAATTAAAAGTTACCCATATGAAATTAGTCATCTTTCATGCTTCTCTGCCAAATTTCAGCTCAAACGGACATCTCAAACTCATTCAATTGCAACAACAAGGTTCAGGACCAAAACGCAAACATTTCAAAACATATAACCATCAAATTCAGAGCCCAACGGTCGAGTGTTCCGAAACAGGGAGGACCTGTTCCGAAACGCGGGACCGTTGCGAAACGGGTTCCGAAACAGGGCTTGGCAGTAGCATTTCCGTTCCGGAACGGTTCCTCCCGTTTCGAAACGCCTAGGCCATTTCAGGCCCCTGTTCCGAAACGGTAGCACCCGTTCCGATACGGCCTGCCCAGATTTGCAGAATTTTTCTGATTAAACACACAATTGACCCATCAAACATGCTCCAAATGGAACCAAATTATACCGGCAAGTCATTACATGCATAAGGAACATAATTGCATCAACCATACTCAAACATGGCATCAATTAAGCAAATCCCCAATTCTATAGGCATGCATCCTACTTAGAAAACCATTCAAGCATCAATATACCAAAACCACCTCACAAAGGCCAAATACATGTTCCAACATCATTAACAACATAAAACCAACTTAGGGAGTCCAAAACATCTCCCAAAACAACAACATAGGTCCCTCATTGCCAAGTGCCCAAAAGCTAATAGTGTTAGAAAACATTCACCATACATGAGCTTAAACCTTCACTTGGATGCTTGGCTTCCTTGCTGCCCCTAATGCACTTCAATGCTCTGCATTATTCGTTTAAGAAAAGAGAGAGCGTAAGCAAATAGCTTAGTGAGGAATGCTCATTTAAAACTACACAATAATGCATTTATAAAACACCTTTATAAACCTTAATTCAAATCATCATTTGTACATGCACATAAGCATTTAAAACAAGCAATTCATGCTTCAAGTTTATAACATGTCATATTGGCCACAAGTGATACAATCAACATAAGATCCACACATGGACTTTTAAACACCATTGTGATCTTACAATCTACAAGGACCACACATGGACTTTTAAACACCATTGTGTCCTTAGCACAAGAATCATCCATGGACTTTTAAACACCATGATGTTCTTACAATTCACAAGGACCACACAAGGACTTTTAACCACCTTTGTGTCCTTAACAAGAATCACCCATGGACTTTTAACCACCATGGTGTTCTTAAATAAACAAGGCTCACACAAGGACTTTTAACCACCTTTGTGACCTTAACCAAGAACCAACCATGGACTTTTAACCACCATGTTGTTCTTAAATACTCAAGATTCACACAAGGACTTTTAACCACCTTTGTGATCTTAACCAAGAACCAATCATGGACTTTTAACCTCCATGTTGTTCTTAAAACAAGAACCACCTATGGACTTTTAACCACCATAGTGTTCTTAATCATTCTCAAAACATCACTTGCCAATATACATCATTTTACAACATTAATCCATTGTTTTAAAGCATTTGTCAAAGCCATAATCATCATGCATCATTATGCATCAAAACCACATTTAACAATGTTCAAAAACAAGAATCTCTTACCTTGAGTATTCTTCAACACATGGCTTATAAAATCAGCAACTAAACATGCTAAATATGCTTTCAAAACAGGATTTAAAACATGCAAACAAATCACATTGCATACAACCAACCATGGTTCATCATCAAGAGAGTTTTTCCGAAAACATACTCTTTGAGCTTAGCTAAGTTGCTTAGACTTAAACTAAGCTCCCAAACCTTCAAAACACTGGTTTCAAAGCTGAAAACCAAAATCCACTCACCGATTCCGTTTCGCCACTTGCCGAAACACCAATCAAGCTTCCGGATCACCACCACAAAGATCCAAAGATGACTCCCCTGTTTTAAACACATCAAAGCAGAGGATTAATGCATCATCATGCATTAATATCTTCAATGAAAGCACCTAAACTCGCTGCTCTCATTAACACTCCCATTTCGGCTTCCAAACACAACCGAAATCACCTCCAAACAACTCCACAACACTACCCAGCCATGATCCATCAATTCTAAACATTCATAAACCTCAATTAACATCCAAAAAGGATCTAACCACGTCCTTATACCTCCAGCTATAACAGATCATCAAGATCACTCCAAAAACAACCAAGAACTCAAACAAAACTTAGGAAAATCAACCTATTCGGGATTGCATTGATTAAACCTCAATTTCTCATCAATTATACATTCATTTTTCATCAAAATGACATCTCAAAACACTGCCCAAACAGATCATACGAATTTGATCAAAAATCAACCAAATCTTGCATTTTAAAGCCAAGATCTAGAACACAGTTACAAAACCTTTTATAAAACACAAATCAAGGATTGAGAACTTGAGAATTTCAGTAAAGAACTGAGAATTTAGAGGATAAGGACGTTCATACCTCTAAACTTGAGTTTCTCCCTTTTTGGAACCAAGATTCTTGAAAATCCAAATAGCAAATGATAAGGTTTTGTTGAAGAGATGATTAGAGATCAAAAGAGGATTGAAATCTCATGTTTGGATGTCAAAATCAAAGGGAAAATGTGCTGGAGAATGTGTTTGGTTTGAGAGAAAAGATGAGAGAAAAGGAAAATGGAATTTGGAAAAGTTAGTTGGAAATGCCAAAATATCTTTCCCTCCCTTTTACTTTTATTTTAAAACCATTAATTAAACATTTAATATTTAAGAAAAATCTGGAGAAACTCCTTTTGGGTAAATAGCTCCTTAAAGATTCAAAGTTTCAATCCTTTCTAAAACAGTCACACAGTTTTTGAAAATTACATTTTGGTCACTAACCAAAATGTCACACTTCCAAACCTTATTTTGTAAAATTGATTCCACCATTCTCTTATATATAATAAAAGAGGATTTTAAGACATTTTTCCATATTTTTAATGCAACCCGAACTAGGCTTTCCTAAATTCATGTAACGCCCCGGTTTTGGGCTCAGAAGTTTTGGCGTTGACCGGTTCGGTCAAAGTGCTGATCGAATATATAAGAGGGAATTTAGGAAAACCTAGTTCGGGTTGCATTAAAAATATGGAAAAATATTCTAAAATCATCTTTTAATATATAAAAGTGGACTGTGAAATCAATTTTGGAAAATGAGGTTCAGAAGGTTGACATTTTGACTAGTGACCAAAATGTAATTTTTGAAAGTTGCGGGACAGTTTTATAAAGGATTGAAACTTTGAATCTTTAAGGAGCTATTATTCCAAAAAAGGATTTCTCCAGATTTTTCTAAGATATTTTAAGTCTAAAATCTGATTTTAAAGATTAAGAAAAGAGAGGGAAATCATTTTAACCAAATCTTAACTAATTTTCTATTTTCTCTCAAATTCTCTTTTCTCTCATTTTCTCTCTACCCAAACAAGACTTCCTCAGATTTCTTTCTCTGATTTTGACATCTACATCTCTCATTTCAACTCTCATTTGATTCCTAATCATCTCATCATCAAAACCTCTCAATTTGCAAATTGTTTCATCAAGCTTTTTGGCTCTAAAAGGGAGAAATTCGAGTTTGGAGGTAAGAACGTCCTTCTCCTCTAAACTATCAGTTCTTTACTGAAATTCCTAAGTTCTCAATCCTTGATTCATGTTTTATTAAAGGCTTTTCAATTGAGATCTTGATTTTTGGCTAAAATGCAAGATTTGGTGATTTTGGTAAAAATTTCGTGTGATCTGTTTAAGCAGGGTTTTGAGGTGTTAAAATGATGTTAAATGAATGCTAAAATGATTAGAAGTTGAGGTTTAATCAATGCAATCCCGGATAGGTTGAATTTCCTAAGTTTGGCTTGAGTTTTTGGTTGTTTTTGGAGTGTTTTTGGTGATCTGTTATACCTGGAGGTATAAGGACGTGGTTGTGATCTTTTTGCATGTTAGTTGTTGTATAAAAATGGTTAGAAGTGATGGATCTTGGCTGGGTTAAGTTTTGGAAGTGTTTGGAGATGATTTCGGTTGTGTTTGGTAGCCAAATTGTTAGATTTGTGGTGAGCAGCGAGTTGTGTTGTGGTTGCTGGTGTTTTAATGCATAAGGATGCATTAATGTTCTGTTTTTATGTGCTTGAAACAGGGGAGGTTGATCCTTGAGTTTTGGAGGTGTTTTCGGAAGGTTTCGGAAGCTTGGAAAGCTTGTTGGCTAGGCTTGTTTGGTAATCGGTGAGTGAAAATGGATTTTCAGCTTTTAAACCAAAGGTTAAAGGTTTTGGGAGCTTAGTATAAGTCTAAACAACTTTGCTAAGCTCAAGTGTAAGTTTTCGGATTACTCTCTTTAAGTGGTGGCCATGTTTTGATGAAATGTGAAATGATGATTTTGCATGATTTGCTACTGTTTTGGAAAGCATGTTTGAGCATGTTAATTGCTGATGTTTTAGCATGATTTATGCTGATGTTTTAAGCCATGTGTTGAAGGTGTCTCTAGGTAAGAGTGCCTTGTTTTTATGCATTGTTAAATGATGATCTAATGCTTTGAAATGCATGATGAAATGGCTTGGTTTAAATGCTTTTTAAACAGTGGATTACATGATGTATAAAGTGTGTATTGGCAAGTGATGGTTTGTAAAAGTGAAGGTCACTAAGGTGGTTAAAAGTCCTTGAGTGAGCCTTGTTATCTAAGATCATCAAGGTGGTTAAAAGTCCTTGGATGAATCTTGTTGCGGACACTAAGGTGGTTAAAAGTCCTTAGGTGCTCCTTTCCATGGTGGTTAAAAGTCCATGGGGCCAAGGTGTTTAAAAGTCCTTGGGGTATTTCAAGCTACGGACACAAAGGTGGTTAAAAGTCCTTGTGTGGTCCATTCATGGTGTTTAAAAGTCCATGGCCAAGGTGTTTAAAAGTCCTTGGGGTCCAAGGTGTTTAAAAGTCCTTGGGGAAAGTTGTTGAACTTGATTTCTAAATGAAATGTATCACTTGAGCCAATATGACATGTTTTGTACATGAGATGCATGAGATGCATGACTTAATGTTTATGTTGAAGCATGAGATGCTAGTTTAAATGAAATGTGGAAGCATGTTATTGCTTGATTCAAAGTATGCTTTGAGCATGTGTAAAGGTTGTTTACAAGCATGATTTACAAATGGTTTTAAATGCATTATTGAATGGTTTTAAAAGAGCACTCCTCACTAAGCTTTGGCTTACGCTCTCTCGTTTTCTTGATTCAATAATGCAGAGCATTAGGGTGCATTGAGGGCAGCAAGAGGAGGCAAGCAAACAAGTACAAGTAAAGCTCAATGTATGAAAGTTTTATAAGTGTTTTAGCTTTTGTACGTTTTTGGCAATGGGGGACCAATGTATTTGTTTTGGGAGGTGTTTATGACTCCCTAAATATGTTGTATGTGGTTGTTGATGCTGGTTTTGGATTGAATTTCTATTGCTTGCTTTTGAAGGTTTAAGGCTTGAATGTTAGCTTGTGTAGGAAGCATGACCTTGAATTTGGGGCTTTTTGCATGAGATGTTATCTTGCTGAATTGTTGATGCTTATATGTGTTAAATATGTTTAATTGCATGCTGGTAAAGTTTGGTGATGTTTGGAGCATGTTTGAGTGTCCAATTGCATGATCTAGTATGCTTGTTTGCTGGTTTTTGTGCAGGCGTTTCGGAACAGGGGTGTACCGTTTCGGAACGGGTGCCTTGCATGAACCCAGGCGTCCGAAACGGTATGCACCGTTTCGAAACGGTTAAGCCTCTGCCGAGGCCATGTTCCGGAACCCGTTTCGGAACGGCCCGTGTTTCGGAACAGGGCTAGCCTGTTTCGGAACGGTCGACCGTTAGGGGGCTGACATGGTAGTTACTTGTTTTGAATTGTTTGCGTTTTGGTCCTAAATCTTGCGTGATCAATTGCATGAGCTGTGGATGCCCTTTTAAGCTGAAATTTCTCAGAGGTGCATGAAACCTGACTAATTTCAAGATGGTAACTTAAATTTGGGTTAAGTCCCTTAATTTATCAGAATTTACAAATTGGTCCCTAAAGTTGTAGTTCGTTCAATTGGGTCCCTGTTTGATCTCTGATGCTTGTGATCTGTTAATACGTTGTCTGTATGGTCACACTTAAGGTTTATGTGCATCTAGATAAGATTTATCCTTCAAAAAAAAAAGGGTTGTTAATCAAGGTTGACTTTCGGGTTGACTTTGGTTTTCCCCGTGTAATCTTCGTAGTTCGGGTCAACCGTCTAGACCGGGCTACGGGGGTTACATTTGGTGGTATCAGAGCTGAGTTCTCGAGTAATTGGGAATGTGTGTATGCGTGATTGAAGCATGGTTTGGTTTGTATGCTTGTTGGGTGAAAGCATGTTTAGTGATATGATATGATGATGTGTATGTGATGCATGTTGTGATGATGCATGATGAGGGTACCCATTGCCAAACAAAAGCTAAAGGGATGATGTTGTTTTTGAAAGAAATTGAGCTTGAATACTTGGAATTTGCTTACCTTGCTGGTCTTGACTTGTTTATTTTGTATTGTTATGCATGGTAAAGTATGGCACCACGTAGAGAGTTAAGGAGTAGCGCGAGAGCTACGACCCCGGAGGGGAATGTGAATGATGAGCACACTGGTAGTGCTGTGATACCTCCTCCTCCACCTGGTGGTGGTGGTGCGGAAAGGGAAAGAGCTGGAGTTGGAGCTGAGGCAGCTGGTGCTGGAGCTGCAGGACCTGAAGCTGGTCAGGGGCAAGCGATACCTGATATGTCTGTGCTGGTACAAGCTAATGCGGGTGCGTTTCGAGCAGCAGTAGCTGGAGCTCAAGGAGCTGGGCATCAAGGAGATGCTGGTGCTAGACTACCCTTGGAACGTTTGCGCAGTCTTGGTGGGACTGAGTTTAGGGGTATGTCAGCTGAGAGGTCTGAAGCGTGGTTGGAGAGTACCAAGCGTGTCTTGGGACAAATGAGTTGCACTGATGTGCAGAAGCTGGGATGTGTGGTGTCACTGCTGCAAGGTGATGCTTATACGTGGTGGACGACCACAATCTCTGGGATGGCTGATGCTGATGTTACTTGGACGTTCTCTCAGCATGCGTTCAAGAGGAGATATCTGGGAGTTAGATATCTGGATGAAAAGAAGCGTGAATTCATGTCTCTGACCCAAGGGAACATGAGTGTGGCTGAGTATGAGGTACAGTTTGTACGTCTTAGCCAGTATGCGCCTGAGTTGGTACCTGATGAGCGCGAAAGGTGCGAAAGGTTCCGTTATGGTTTGGTGACGGAGGTTAAGACTTATATGTTAGCTGCTGAGTACAATGATTTCAATGTGCTGGTTAGTCGGTCCAAGGACATTGAGATGAACCTGAGTTTGTCTGCTAGGGGTGCTGGAGCTAGTTCTGGAAAGAGAGCTGCTGAGTATAGTTCCGGTGGTGGACGGAACAAGAGAGGGCGTGATCAGAGGTTTCAGTCCTCGTCTAAGAGAGGTGGAGGTGCATCTGCTAGGGGTGGCAATGCTAGAGCTGACCCTAGTGCTTGTTGGATTTGTGGTTCCCGTGGTCACTTGAAGCGTGACTGTCCTCGTGCTGGGAGGGAGGTGCAAGCTCCTGTGATAGCAGCTGGTTATGAGTGCTGGAACTGTGGTTCTGCTGATCATCTGAGACGTGATTGTCCGAGGATGGCTGGTGGTCAAGAGCGAGCTCCTGTTGTTGCAGCATCGCAGAGAGGTCGTGGGCGCGGCCGTGGTAATTTTCAGAGACGAGAGGAAGGTGGGCGCGGTGTAGCTCATGTTGTGGCTATTCAACCTGAGGGTGGAGGCCAAGCGAGGGTGTATGCTCAGCGCGAAGGAAGGAATGATGCAGATGTGATTGCAGGTACCTTTACTTTGCAATCCTTGTCATTGCTTTCTTTGATTGATTCTGGATCTACGCATTCATACATTCTTCGTGAGCATGCTGAGTTGCTTGGTTTGCCTGTTGAGTTTTTGGATGTTGGTGTTAGAGTCACTAGTTCTTTTGGTGAAACTGTTGTGACTCGTAAGCTTTATAAAAGGTGTCCTTTGGTTGTTCAAGAGCATGTCTTTCCTGTTGATCTTATGGAGTTGCCCTTTTATGGTTTTGATGTGATCCTTGGTATGGATTGGCTTGCTGAGCATCGTGCTGTTGTGGATTGTGAGAATAAGCGGGTTTCGCTTAGGCTTGCGGATGATTATGAAGTGGTGGTGGTTGGTGAGAATGTGAAGTTTCTTGCCAATGTTGTTTCTACCTTGGAGGCGAGCAGGATGCTGAAGCAAGGTTGTGAAGCTTTTCTGGCTTTTGTGATGAATCCTAGTTCGAAGGAGCTGAGGGTGCAGGATATCAGGGTTGTGAAGGAGTTTCCTGATGTTTTTCCTGAGGAGTTGCCTGGTTTACCTCCTAATCGCGAGGTGGAGTTTGGTATTGAGCTGTATGAGAATACCACTCCTGTGTCCATTACTCCCTATAGAATGGCACCTAAGGAGCTGAAGGAGCTGAAGACGCAGTTGCAAGAGTTGCTTGATCGTGGTTTCATCCGGCCGAGTGTTTCGCCTTGGGGTGCTCCTGTCTTGTTTGTGAAGAAGAAAGATGGCACGATGAGGATGTGCATTGATTACCGTCAGCTGAACAAGTTGACTATCAAGAATCGGTATCCTTTGCCGAGGATTGATGATCTCTTTGATCAATTTCGGGGAGCTGCTGTGTTCTCTAAGATTGACTTGAGGTCAGGGTATTATCAGTTGAAGGTGAAGGATGTGGATGTGCCTAAGACAGCTTTCAGGACAAGGTATGGGCATTATGAGTTCCTTGTGATGCCGTTTGGTTTGACAAATGCTCCTGCTGCTTTCATGGACATGATGAATCGTGTTTTTCATGAATATCTGGACAAGTTTGTCGTGGTGTTCATTGATGATATCCTTGTGTACTCGCGTACTGAGGAAGAGCACGAAGAGCATTTGAGGTTTGTGTTGCAAGCTTTGTTGGAGAATCAGCTTTATGCTAAGTTGAGCAAGTGTGAGTTTTGGCTTAGAGAGGTTGTTTTTCTTGGGCATGTGGTCTCAGCTGAGGGGATTCGTGTTGATCCTCAGAAGATTGAGGCGGTGATGAACTGGAAAGTTCCTAAGTCTGTTCAGGAGGTTCGTAGTTTCCTTGGTTTGGCAGGATACTACCGAAGGTTTGTGGATGGTTTTTCCAAGATTGCTGCTCCCTTGACGAAGTTGCTGCAGAAAGATGTTAGGTATGAGTGGACAGAAGCGAGACAGCAAGCTTTTGAGAAGCTGAAGTTGGCTTTGACGCAAGCTCCTATCTTGATTCAGCCTGAATCAGGGAAAGAGTTTGTAGTCTACAGTGATGCATCCTATGTTGGTTTGGGGTGTGTGCTGATGCAAGAGGGTAAGGTTGTGGCTTATGCGTCGCGGCAGTTGAAGGTGCATGAGCGCAATTATCCTACGCATGATATTGAGTTGGCTGCAGTGGTTTTTGCTCTGAAGATCTGGAGGCATTATCTGTATGGTGAGAAGTGTACGGTGTACACGGATCACAAGAGTTTGAGGTATCTGATGTCTCAGAAGGAGTTGAATCTCAGGCAGCGACGTTGGTTGGAGTTGCTCAAGGATTATGATCTGACGATAGAGTATCATCCTGGAAAGGCCAATGTTGTTGCGGATGCCTTGAGTAGGAAGGTAGCTGTTGAGCTGAGAGCTATGTTTGCTAGCTTGAGTATATCGCGGGATGGTGGTCTTGTTGCTGAGTTGCAGGTGAAACCTTCGTTGGTTCAGTTGATCAAGGATAAGCAGTTGTTGGATGATTCCTTGGTGTCTCATGTTCAGGATATCGCGGAGGGTAGACCTTCGGATTTCTGTTTTAATGAGGATGGGGTGTTGTGTTTTGGTAATCGGATAGTAGTGCCTGCAGATGCTGAGTTGAGGCATGCTATTCTAGCTGAAGGTCATAGTAGTCCTTTTGCTATGCATCCTGGTAGTACAAAGATGTATCGCGATCTTCGTGATGAGTACTATTGGGTGGGCTTGAAGAAGGATGTGGCAGAGTTCGTGAGCAAGTGTTTGGTGTGTCAGCGCGTAAAGGCTGAACATCAGGTTCCTTCTGGTTTGTTGCAACCGTTGAAAATCCCTGAATGGAAGTGGGAGAGGGTTACCATGGATTTTGTATCTGGTTTGCCTTTGTCTCCGTCAAAGAAGAATTCTGTTTGGGTGATTGTGGATCGCCTGACGAAGTGTGCACATTTCTTGCCTGTGCATACTACGTTTTCTTTGGATAAGCTGGCAGAGCTGTACGTTGCTGAGGTTGTGAGGTTGCATGGTGTGCCTAAGTCGATCGTGTCGGATAGGGATCCGAGGTTCACGTCGCGTTTTTGGCAGTGTTTGCATCAAGCTCTGGGTACAAGGTTGCATTTCAGTACATCCTATCATCCTCAGTCGGATGGCCAGTCTGAGCGAGTTATTCAGGTTTTGGAGGATATGTTGAGATGTTGCGTGATAGAGTTCCAAGGTTCTTGGGAGAAGCATCTGCCTTTGGTTGAGTTCGCTTACAACAACAGTTTTCAGGCAAGTATACAGATGGCACCTTATGAGGCTCTGTATGGGAGGAGGTGTAGGACTCCTCTGTGTTGGGCTGAAACTGGTCAAAAGTTGGTTTCGATGCCTGCTTTGTTGAAAGGTACCACCGAGAAGGTGAAGCTCATATGTGAGAGGTTGAAGGCTGCTTCTGATCGGCAGAAGTCTTACGCGGATTTGAAGCGTAGGGAGATAGAGTTTGCGGTGGGTGATCGCGTGTTCTTGAAGGTTTCGCCTTGGAAGAAGGTGATGAGGTTTGGGCGGAAGGGTAAGCTGAGCCCTAGATATATTGGACCGTACGAGGTTGTTGAGCGTGTTGGTCCTGTTGCGTATCGGTTGAGGTTACCTCAGGAGCTGGAGAAGATTCATGATGTGTTCCATGTTTCTATGCTCCGGAGGTATCGATCTGATCCTTCGCATGTGTTGCCTGTGGAGGAGGTGGAATTGAATCCGGATTTGACCTATGATGAGGAACCGGTGAAGATTCTGGATTCAGATAGCAAGGTTCTTCGTGGCAAGACCATTGAGTTGGTGAAGGTGCTGTGGAAGCATCGCGGTGTTGAGGAAGCCACGTGGGAGCGGAAGGAGGATATGCTGAAGCAGTTTCCTTATCTCTTTCCTTCAGGTAAATTTCGAGGACGAAATTTCTTAAGGGGGGGAGAGTTGTAACGCCCCGGTTTTGGGCTCAGAAGTTTTGGCGTTGACCGGTTCGGTCAAAGTGCTGATCGAATATATAAGAGGGAATTTAGGAAAACCTAGTTCGGGTTGCATTAAAAATATGGAAAAATATTCTAAAATCATCTTTTAATATATAAAAGTGGACTGTGAAATCAATTTTGGAAAATGAGGTTCGGAAGGTTGACATTTTGACTAGTGACCAAAATGTAATTTTTGAAAGTTGCGGGACAGTTTTATAAAGGATTGAAACTTTGAATCTTTAAGGAGCTATTATTCCAAAAAAGGATTTCTCCAGATTTTTCTAAGATATTTTAAGTCTAAAATCTGATTTTAAAGATTAAGAAAAGAGAGGGAAATCATTTTAACCAAATCTTAACTAATTTTCTATTTTCTCTCAAATTCTCTTTTCTCTCATTTTCTCTCTACCCAAACAAGACTTCCTCAGATTTCTTTCTCTGATTTTGACATCTACATCTCTCATTTCAACTCTCATTTGATTCCTAATCATCTCATCATCAAAACCTCTCAATTTGCAAATTGTTTCATCAAGCTTTTTGGCTCTAAAAGGGAGAAATTCGAGTTTGGAGGTAAGAACGTCCTTCTCCTCTAAACTATCAGTTCTTTACTGAAATTCCTAAGTTCTCAATCCTTGATTCATGTTTTATTAAAGGCTTTTCAATTGAGATCTTGATTTTTGGCTAAAATGCAAGATTTGGTGATTTTGGTAAAAATTTCGTGTGATCTGTTTAAGCAGGGTTTTGAGGTGTTAAAATGATGTTAAATGAATGCTAAAATGATTAGAAGTTGAGGTTTAATCAATGCAATCCCGGATAGGTTGAATTTCCTAAGTTTGGCTTGAGTTTTTGGTTGTTTTTGGAGTGTTTTTGGTGATCTGTTATACCTGGAGGTATAAGGACGTGGTTGTGATCTTTTTGCATGTTAGTTGTTGTATAAAAATGGTTAGAAGTGATGGATCTTGGCTGGGTTAAGTTTTGGAAGTGTTTGGAGATGATTTCGGTTGTGTTTGGTAGCCAAATTGTTAGATTTGTGGTGAGCAGCGAGTTGTGTTGTGGTTGCTGGTGTTTTAATGCATAAGGATGCATTAATGTTCTGTTTTTATGTGCTTGAAACAGGGGAGGTTGATCCTTGAGTTTTGGAGGTGTTTTCGGAAGGTTTCGGAAGCTTGGAAAGCTTGTTGGCTAGGCTTGTTTGGTAATCGGTGAGTGAAAATGGATTTTCAGCTTTTAAACCAAAGGTTAAAGGTTTTGGGAGCTTAGTATAAGTCTAAACAACTTTGCTAAGCTCAAGTGTAAGTTTTCGGATTACTCTCTTTAAGTGGTGGCCATGTTTTGATGAAATGTGAAATGATGATTTTGCATGATTTGCTACTGTTTTGGAAAGCATGTTTGAGCATGTTAATTGCTGATGTTTTAGCATGATTTATGCTGATGTTTTAAGCCATGTGTTGAAGGTGTCTCTAGGTAAGAGTGCCTTGTTTTTATGCATTGTTAAATGATGATCTAATGCTTTGAAATGCATGATGAAATGGCTTGGTTTAAATGCTTTTTAAACAGTGGATTACATGATGTATAAAGTGTGTATTGGCAAGTGATGGTTTGTAAAAGTGAAGGTCACTAAGGTGGTTAAAAGTCCTTGAGTGAGCCTTGTTATCTAAGATCATCAAGGTGGTTAAAAGTCCTTGGATGAATCTTGTTGCGGACACTAAGGTGGTTAAAAGTCCTTAGGTGCTCCTTTCCATGGTGGTTAAAAGTCCATGGGGCCAAGGTGTTTAAAAGTCCTTGGGGCCAAGGTGTTTAAAAGTCCTTGGGGTATTTCAAGCTACGGACACAAAGGTGGTTAAAAGTCCTTGTGTGGTCCATTCATGGTGTTTAAAAGTCCATGGCCAAGGTGTTTAAAAGTCCTTGGGGTCCAAGGTGTTTAAAAGTCCTTGGGGAAAGTTGTTGAACTTGATTTCTAAATGAAATGTATCACTTGAGCCAATATGACATGTTTTGTACATGAGATGCATGAGATGCATGACTTAATGTTTATGTTGAAGCATGAGATGCTAGTTTAAATGAAATGTGGAAGCATGTTATTGCTTGATTCAAAGTATGCTTTGAGCATGTGTAAAGGTTGTTTACAAGCATGATTTACAAATGGTTTTAAATGCATTATTGAATGGTTTTAAAAGAGCACTCCTCACTAAGCTTTGGCTTACGCTCTCTCGTTTTCTTGATTCAATAATGCAGAGCATTAGGGTGCATTGAGGGCAGCAAGAGGAGGCAAGCAAACAAGTACAAGTAAAGCTCAATGTATGAAAGTTTTATAAGTGTTTTAGCTTTTGTACGTTTTTGGCAATGGGGGACCAATGTATTTGTTTTGGGAGGTGTTTATGACTCCCTAAATATGTTGTATGTGGTTGTTGATGCTGGTTTTGGATTGAATTTCTATTGCTTGCTTTTGAAGGTTTAAGGCTTGAATGTTAGCTTGTGTAGGAAGCATGACCTTGAATTTGGGGCTTTTTGCATGAGATGTTATCTTGCTGAATTGTTGATGCTTATATGTGTTAAATATGTTTAATTGCATGCTGGTAAAGTTTGGTGATGTTTGGAGCATGTTTGAGTGTCCAATTGCATGATCTAGTATGCTTGTTTGCTGGTTTTTGTGCAGGCGTTTCGGAACAGGGGTGTACCGTTTCGGAACGGGTGCCTTGCATGAACCCAGGCGTCCGAAACGGTATGCACCGTTTCGAAACGGTATGCACTGTTTAAAAAGCGTCCGGAACCCGTTTCGGAACGGCCCGTGTTTCGGAACAGGGCTAGCCTGTTTCGGAACGGTCGACCGTTAGGGGGCTGACATGGTAGTTACTTGTTTTGAATTGTTTGCGTTTTGGTCCTAAATCTTGCGTGATCAATTGCATGAGCTGTGGATGCCCTTTTAAGCTGAAATTTCTCAGAGGTGCATGAAACCTGACTAATTTCAAGATGGTAACTTAAATTTGGGTTAAGTCCCTTAATTTATCAGAATTTACAAATTGGTCCCTAAAGTTGTAGTTCGTTCAATTGGGTCCCTGTTTGATCTCTGATGCTTGTGATCTGTTAATACGTTGTCTGTATGGTCACACTTAAGGTTTATGTGCATCTAGATAAGATTTATCCTTCAAAAAAAAAGGGTTGTTAATCAAGGTTGACTTTCGGGTTGACTTTGGTTTTCCCCGTGTAATCTTCGTAGTTCGGGTCAACCGTCTAGACCGGGCTACGGGGGTTACAATTCACCTATATATATTCGCACCGCACTCCGACCGAACCGGTCCAAACCCAAAACTTCTAAGCCCAAAATTGGGGCGTTACAACTCTCCCCCCTTAAGAAATTTCGTCCCCGAAATTTACTTGAAGGAAAGAGGTACGGAAACTGCTTCAGCATGTCATCCTTCCGTTCTCACGTGGCTTCTTCAACACCCCGATGCTTCCACAACACCTTTACCAACTCAATGGTCTTGCCTTGAAGAACTTTACTAACCGAATCCAAAATCTTCATCGGTTCCTCATCATAGGTCAAATCCTGATTCAATTCCACTTCTTCCACAGGCATCACATGAGAAGGATCCGATCTATACTTCCGAAGAATAGAAACATGAAACACATCATGAATCTTTTCCAACTCTTGAGGTAACCTCAACTTGTACGCAACAGGACCCACACGCTCAATCACCTCGTATGGTCCAATGTACCTAGGGCTCAACTTACCCTTCCGGCAAAACCTCATCACCTTTTTCCAAGGCGAAACCTTCAAAAACACACGGTCACCCACCGCATACTCAATCTCCTTACGCTTCAAATCCGCGTAAGACTTTTGCCGATCAGAAGCTGCCTTCAAACGCTCATAAATGAGCTTCACCTTCTCGGTGGTTCCTTTCAACAACGCCGGCATCGAAACCAACTTCTGACCCGTTTCAGCCCAGCAAAGAGGAGTCCTACACTTCCTCTCGTACAAAGCTTCATAAGGTGCCATTTGAATACTTGACTGATAACTATTGTTATAAGCAAACTCCACCAAAGGCAAATGTTTCTCCCAAGAGCCCTGGAACTCAATCACGCAGCACCTCAACATATCCTCCAAAACCTGGATAACACTCTCAGACTGACCATCCGACTGAGGATGATAAGATGTACTGAAATTCAACCATGTACCCAAAGTTTGATGCAAACACTGCCAAAAACGCGATGTAAACCTCGGATCCCTATCCGACACAATCGACTTAGGCACACCATGCAGCCGCACAATCTCAGCAATGTACAGCTCCACAAGCTTATCCAAAGAGTATGTAGTATGCACAGGCAAGAAATGCGCACACTTCGTCAGACGATCCACAATCACCCACACCGAATTCTTCTTCGATGGCGACAAAGGTAAACTAGACACAAAATCCATGGTAATCCTTTCCCACTTCCATTCAGGAATTCTCAACGGTTGCAACAACCCTGAAGGAACCTGATGCTCAGCCTTAACTCGCTGACACACCATACACTTGCTCACAAACTCAGCAACATCCTTCTTTAAACCCACCCAATAGTACTCATCACGAAGATCACGATACATCTTAGTACTACCAGGGTGCATAGCAAAAGGACTACTATGACCTTCAGTCAGAATAGCACGCCTCAACTCAGCATCATTGGGCACTACTATCCGACTCCCAAAACACAACACTCCATCATCATTAAAACAGAAATCCGAAGGCCTACCCTCCGCGATATCCTGAACATACGGTACCAAGGAATCATCCAACAACTGCTTTTCCTTGATCAACTGAACCAAAGATGGTTTCACTTGCAACTCAGCCACAAGACCACCATCGCGCGAAATACTCAAACTGGCAAACATAGCCCTCAGCTTAACAGCTACCTTCCTACTCAAGGCATCCGCTACAACATTAGCTTTTCCAGGATGATACTCAATCGTCAAATCATAATCCTTGAGCAACTCCACCCAACGCCGATGTCTAAGATTCAACTCCTTCTGCGACATCAGATACTTCAAACTCTTGTGATCCGTGTACACAGTACACTTCTCACCATACAGGTAATGTCTCCAGATCTTCAAAGCAAAAACCACCGCAGCCAACTCGATATCATGCGTAGGATAATTGCGCTCATGCACCTTCAACTGCCGCGATGCATAAGCCACCACCTTACCCTCTTGCATCAACACACATCCCAAACCAACATAGGACGCATCACTGTGCACCACAAACTCTTTCCCTGATTCAGGTTGAACCAAGATAGGAGCTTGCGTCAAGGCTGCCTTAAGCTTCTCAAAAGCCTGCTGTCTCGCTTCCGTCCACTCATACTTAACATCCTTCTGCAACAACTTTGTCAAAGGTGCAGCAATCATTGAAAATCCATCCACAAACCTCCGGTAGTATCCTGCCAAACCAAGGAAACTACGGACCTCATGAACAGACTTAGGAACCTTCCAATTCATCACCGCCTCAATCTTCTGAGGATCAACACGAATCCCCTCAGCCGAAACCACATGCCCAAGAAACACCACTTCTCTTAACTAGAACTCACACTTGCTCAGCTTGGCATAAAGCTGATTCTCCAACAAAGCTTGCAACACAATTCTCAAATGCTCTTCATGCTCCTTCTCAGTACGCGAGTACACGAGGATATCATCAATGAATACCACAACAAACTTATCCAGGTATTCATGAAATACTCGGTTCATCATGTCCATGAAAGTTGCAGGAGCATTTGTCAAACCAAACGGCATCACAAGGAACTCATAATGCCCATACCTCGTCCTGAAAGTTGTCTTAGGCACATCCACATCCTTTACCTTCAACTGGTAATACCCTGACCTCAAGTCAATCCTAGAGAACACAGCTGCTCCCCGAAATTGATCAAAGAGATCATCAATTCTCGGCAAAGGATACTGATTCTTGATAGTCAACTTGTTAAGCTGACGATAATCAATGCACATTCTCATAGTGCCATCCTTCTTCTTCACAAACAAGACCGGTGCACCCCAAGGTGACACACTCGGCCGAATGAACCCACGATCAAGCAACTCTTGCAATTGCGTCTTCAGCTCCTTCAACTCTTTAGGTGCCATTCTATAAGGGGTAATGGACACTGGAGTTGTATTCTCATACAGCTCAATCCCAAACTCCACCTCACGATTAGGAGGTAATCCAGGCAACTCCTCAGGAAACACACCAGGGAACTCTCGCACAATCCTGATATCTTGCACACGCAACTCCTTAGAACTAGGATTCATCACAAAAGCTAGATAAGCTTCACAACCTTGCCTCAGCATCCGGCTCGCCTCCAACGTAGACACCACATTGGCAAGAAACTTCACATTCTCACCAACCACAACTACCTCATAATCATCCGCAAGCTTCAACGAAACTCGCTTATTTTCACAATCCACTACAGCCCGATGCTCAACAAGCCAATCCATACCAAGGATTACATCAAAACCATAGAAAGGCAACTCCATAAGGTCAACAGGAAAAACATGACCTTGCACAACAAAAGGACATCTTCTATAAAGCTTTCGAGTCACAACAGTCTCACCAAAAGAACTAGTGACACGCATACCAACATCCAAAGACTCAACAGGCAAACCAAGCAATTCAGCATGATCACGCAATATGTATGAGTGCGTAGATCCAGAATCAATCAAGGAAAGTAATGACAAGGATTGCAAAGTAAAAGTACCTGCGATCACATCCGTGTCATTCCTCCCCTCCCGCTGAGCATACACCCTAGCCTGGCCGCCACCCTCAGGCTGCACAGCTACAACATGGGCCACATTCTGACCACCTTCCTCTCTACGCTGAAAGTTACCACGGCCGCGCCCACGACCTCCTTGTGGTGCAACAACAACAGGAGCACGCACTTGGCCACCAGCCAACATAGGACACTCTCTCCTCATAGGATCCGTAGATCCACAGTTCCAGCATGAATTACTAGCCGCCACAACAGGAGCTTGCACCTCCCTCACAGCTCGAGGACAATCACGTTTCATATGGCCACGCGAACCACATGTCCAACATGCGCTCGGATCAACTCTAGCCCTACCTCCCAGAGCAGGCGCACCACCACCTCGCTTAGCTGTGGACTGATACTTCTGATCACGTCCCCTCTTGTTCTGTCCACCACCGGAACTATATTCAGCAGCTCGCTTACCAGTACTTCTAGAAGATAAACCCAAGTTCATCTCAATATCCTTTGCTCGGCCCACCAGCACATCAAAATCATTATACTCAGCCGTCGGCACATACATCTTTACTTCCGTCACCAAACCATAACGGAACCTTTCACACCTCTCCCGCTCATCCGGAACAAGCTCAGGTGCGTATTGACTGAGTCGGACAAACTGAACCTCGTACTCAGCTACAGACATGCTCCCCTGGGTAAGATACATGAATTCCCTCTTCTTTTCATCTAGGTACCTCACACCCAGATACCTTCTCTTGAACGCGTTCTGAAAGAACGTCCAAGTTACATCAGCTTCCGTCCTCCCAGAGATGGTGGTTGTCCACCAAGTGTATGCATCATCTTGCAACAATGATACTACACACCCCAGCTTCTGCACATCAGTGCAACTCATCTGCCCCAAGATTCTCTTGGTACTTTCTAACCAAGACTCCGAACCTTCAGCGAACAAACCCCTGAACTCAGTCCCTCCCAGACTGCGCAAACGTTCCAAGGGTAGTCTAACACCAGCATCTCCCTAATGCCCAGCTCCTTGAGCTCCAGCTACCGCTGCTCGAAAAGCACCAGCAATAGCTTGTACCAACATTGTCATGTCAGGAACAGCTTGCCCCTGACCAGCTTCAGGTCCAGCGACCCCAGCACCAGCTGCAACTCCAGCTCCTTCACCATCAACACCACCACCACCAGGCGGAGGAGGTAAATCCATAGCATTCTCAGCGTTCTCTTCATTTTCATTCTGAGCCATAGCTCGCGTATTAACTCTCATTTCTCTACGAGGTGCCATTCACTAACAATGCAATCACAATACAATAAAACAAAATCAGGCTCAGCAAGGTAAGCAATCCAAGTACTCAAGCTCATTTCCACTTAAAAACAATATCATTACATTAGCTTTGATTTGGCAATGGGTACCCACAACATGCTTCACCACAGCATACACTACAGTTGTAACATATTTACAATTCACACATCATGCTTTCATTCAACAAGCATTCAAAGCATACATACTTAAATCATCCACATAATCATTCCCAATTACTTGAGAACCTGGCTCTGATACCACCAAATGTAACCCCCTTAACCCGGCCTAGACGGTTGACCCGAATTAGGAAGATTACACGGGGAAAACCAAAGTCAACCCGAAAGTCAACCTTGATTAACGACCCTTTTTTTTCTTTTAAATCTTTTCTAGATGCACATTAACCCTAGATATGTTCACAAGGTCAGCATACTCAAAGATCATAACAATCAAAGAACATTCAGGGACTCAATTGCATAAATTAAGGAATTAGGGACCAAATTGTAATTTCTGAAAATTATAGGGACTTAACCCAATTAAAAGTTACCCATATGAAATTAGTCATCTTTCATGCTTCTCTGCCAAATTTCAGCTCAAACGGACATCTCAAACTCATTCAATTGCAACAACAAGGTTCAGGACCAAAACGCAAACATTTCAAAACATATAACCATCAAATTCAGAGCCCAACGGTCGAGTGTTCCGAAACAGGGAGGACCTGTTCCGAAACGCGGGACTGTTCCGAAACGGGTTTCGAAACAGGGCTTGGCAGTAGCATTTCCGTTCCGAAACGGTTCCTCCCGTTTCGAAACGCCTAGGCCATTTCAGGCCCCTGTTCCGAAACGGTAGCACTCGTTCCGATACGGCCTGCCCAGATTTGCAGAATTTTGCTGATTAAACACACAATTGACCCATCAAACATGCTCCAAATGCAACCAAATTATACCAGCAAGTCATTACATGCATAAGGAACATAATTGCATCAACCTTACTCAAACATGGCATCAATTAAGCAAATCCCCAATTCTATAGGCATGCATCCTACTTAGAAAACCATTCAAGCATCAATATACCAAAACCACCTCACAAAGGCCAAATACATGTTCCAACATCATTAACAACATAAAACCAACTTAGGGAGTCCAAAACATCTCTCAAAACAACAACATAGGTCCCCCATTGCCAAGTGCCCAAAAGCTAATAGTGTTAGAAAACATTCACCATACATGAGCTTAAACCTTCACTTGGATGCTTGGCTTCCTTGCTGCCCCTAAAGCACTTCAATGCTCTGCATTATTGGTTTAAGAAAAGAGAGAGCGTAAGCAAATAGCTTAGTGAGGAATGCTCATTTAAAACTACACAATAATGCATTTATAAAACACCTTTATAAACCTTAATTCAAATCATCATTTGTACATGCACATAAGCATTTAAAACAAGCAATTCATGCTTCAAGTTTATAACATGTCTTATTGGCCACAAGTGATACAATCAACATAAGATCCACACATGGACTTTTAAACACCATTGTGATCTTACAATCCACAAGGACCACACATGGACTTTTAAACATCATTGTGTCCTTAGCACAAGAATCATCCATGGACTTTTAAACACCATGATGTTCTTACAATTCACAAGGACCACACAAGGACTTTTAACCACCTTTGTGTCCTTAACAAGAATCACCCATGGACTTTTAACCACCATGGTGTTCTTAAATAAACAAGGCTCACATAAGGACTTTTAACCACCTTTGTGACCTTAACCAAGAACCAACCATGGACTTTTAACCACCATGTTGTTCTTAAATACTCAAGATTCACACAAGGACTTTTAACCACCTTTGTGATCTTAACCAAGAACCAACCATGGACTTTTAACCACCATGTTGTTCTTAAAACAAGAACCACCTATGGACTTTTAACCACCATAGTGTTCTTAATCATTCTCAAAACATCATTTGCCAATATACATCATTTTACAACATTAATCCACTGTTTTAAAGCATTTATCAAAGCCATAATCATCATGTATCATTATGCATCAAAACCACATTTAACAATGTTCAAAAACAAGAATCTCTTACCTTGAGTATTCTTCAACACATGGCTTATAAAATCAGCAACTAAACATGCTAAATATGCTTTCAAAACAGGATTTAAAACATGCAAACAAATCACATTGCATACAACCAACCATGGTTCATCATCAAAAGAGTTTTTCTGAAAACTTACTCTTTGAGCTTAGCTAAGTTGCTTAGACTTAAACTAAGCTCCCAAACCTTCAAAACACTGGTTTCAAAGCTGAAAACCAAAATCCACTCACCGATTCCGTTTCGCCACTTGCCGAAACACCAATCAAGCTTCCGGATCATCACCACAAGGATCCAAAGATGACTCCCATGTTTTAAACACATCAAAGCAGAGGATTAATGCATCATCATGCATTAATATCTTCAATGAAAGCACCTAAACTCGCTGCTCTCATTAACACTCCCATTTCGGCTTCCAAACACAACCGAAATCACCTCCAAACAACTCCACAACACTACCCAGCCATGATCCATCAATTATAAACATTCACAAACCTCAATTAACATCCAAAAAGGATCTAACCACGTCCTTATACCTCCAGCTATAACAGATCATCAAGATCACTCCAAAAACAACCAAGAACTCAAACAAAACTTAGGAAAATCATCCTATTCGGGATTGCATTGATTAAACCTCAATTTCTCATCAATTATACATTCATTTTTCATCAAAATGACATCTCAAAACACTACCCAAACAGATTATACAAATTTGATCAAAAATCATCCAAATCTTGCATTTTAAAGCCAAGATCAAGAACACAATTACAAAACCTTTTATAAAACACAAATCAAGGATTGAGAACTTGGGAATTTCAGTAAAGAACTGAGAATTTAGAGGAGAAGGACGTTCATACCTCTAAACTTGAGTTTCTCCCTTTTTGGAACCAAGATTCTTGAAAATCCAAATAGCAAATGATAAGGTTTTGTTGAAGAGATGATTAGAGATCAAAAGAGGATTGAAATCTCTTGTTTGGATGTCAAAATCAAAGGGAAAATGTGCTGGAGAATGTGTTTGGTTTGAGAGAAAAGATGAGAGAAAAGGAAAATGGAATTTGGAAAAGTTAGTTGGAAATGCCAAAATATCTTTCCCTCCCTTTTACTTTTATTTTAAAACCATTAATTAAACATTTAATATTTTAAAAAAATCTGGAGAAACTCCTTTTGGGTAAATAGCTCCTTAAAGATTCAAAGTTTCAATCCTTTCTAAAACAGTCACACAGTTTTCGAAAATTACATTTTGGTCACTAACCAAAATGTCACACTTCCAAACCTTATTTTGTAAAATTGATTCCACCATTCTCTTATATATAATAAAAGAGGATTTTAAGACATTTTTTAATATTTTTAATGCAACCCGAACTAGGCTTTCCTAAATTCACCTTTATATATTCGCACCGCACTCCGACCGAACTGGTCCAAACCCAAAACTTCTAAGCCCAAAATTGGGGCGTTACAGATTGGTTACAGAAATTCTCGATGCTATTTGTTTGGAAGACATACTATACTTCTTAACTACGAGGGTACTTATAAAAGAGTGAGTAGAACTAGGATCAATCAATGTATATAAAAGATGTGAATGTAACTCAATGGTACCTACAATGACATCAGGCTCGTCCTCCTCTTCCTTGCTCCTCACATGGTACATCTGAGCAAGGGCTTTAGAATCTTGCTTATTGAATGGTTTCCCCGAACCACTCGATCTTCCATAGGTTCATGTCAATCCTTGCTTTGATCCTTTACCTCAAAAGGATTGACCAGGAGAGGCAGCAGTAGTCGGGATAGTAGTAGATTTGGTTGCGTTCAATAGACAGTCACAAACGAAGTGACCTTGCTCACCACAGTAATAACAAGCTCTAGTCTGCTTACGGCATTGACACGATAGGTGCCCATTCTGACAGTAATTACAAACTAGATGTTGATTGTCTCGATTCGAACCTCTGATGCTATCAACAGATGTTGCCTTAGCATAGGAATGTGTCATAGATTGAGGTCTATCAATATTTCCAGAACGAGAAGGTTGTGGGTAAACATTCTGCTTAGGGCCTTGATATCTTCCTTTCTTGATCCATTTTGGAGGTCGAGAATCATCCCTAAACCTCTTCTTAGATTTTTCAGACCCACCGACTCGTTGAGCCCTCTGTGTAGCTTCGGTGGCTTTAACTCGGTTCATCGGGTCTTGGAAATCAATGATGCTCAATGTAGTAAACATGGGGTGTAATTTATCATTGAACCCTGCAATGAACATTCGACATTTCTCTTCCTCCTTCTTGATATACTCAGCACCATATCTACAATACTTACAGAAATCATGGATGTACTACTTGATCGGTCGTCCGCCTTGTTTGAGGTGGAGGAAGATACTTCGCCTCTCAGCGAGATAAAACTCACTGATGTACTTCTTGCGAAATTCTTTAAGGAAGAACTCCAGAGTTACAGTGTCCTCGGAGACCGTCAATATAGTAGTCTCCCACCAGTGGAGTGCCTCGTTAGTCAGCAACGCGATGGCACACTCGAGTTTGTGCTCATCCGAGCATTGTAGTTGTTTGTTCAAAATCCGTAGAGTGTTGTTCAACCAATATTCAACAACTTTAGGGTTGTCGTTGTCTTTCCCGATAAAGGTGTAAGCTCGATACTACAAATGTAACACCCCTTCCTGGCCTGGTCGAGAACCAGGTCGGAGAGTGCTATCGATGAACAGTACAATGTTCGGTGCGATAAAATTTCAATTCATAACATCATATATTCAATATAATACTAATAAATCATTACCAAACATGCATTTTAGTCCAATACATCGATATGAAACGCTAATCAATCGTTTAGGACCAAATCATAAGCTATTTCAAATTTTAGGGACTAAACTATAAATCTTGAAAAATTAGAAGTCCTTAGATGCAATTGATTATACCTTAATAAAATTCAACACAATAAAAACAAACTTATAAAATTTCATGCAATTTGGAGTTCATTTACTCATCCAATTGACTCGTCCTAAATTTAGTGACCAATTTGTAAACATTGTTAACTTCCAGATTATGCCTTCTTAACCAACTTAACTAACCATGTATCGAAACGCATTGATGTTGTTTTGATACGGGTGCATGATGGTCAACCTTGGTTGATTTTGCCTATTACACCGTATCGATACGGGCAAGCCCTGTATCGGTACGAGTTGACTTTCATTGACTTTGACCCGTTTCGATACGGTTTAGGCCTGTATTGAAATAAGAAATTCTAGTGGAAAATGTTCCAATACAGCTCAAACTGTATCGATACTCCCTGTTCCTAATGTCCAATCATGCTTAACCGTATCGATACGATCTGACCTGTAATGACAGATTTTTGTTGGTTTTTAATCGAATTTACCTATCAAACAATGTTCAAATGCAGTGAAACTTTACGCACAATATTGCAATACTGTAAACTACTGACATGCCAAATTTCATTGTCATTCGAATATGTTTACTAGGTTTTAACTTATGTGAGCCAAATAATCCATTTTTACCAACTTTTAGCCATACCAAAAGTCATTTTAGGGCCTTTAACAATATTATAACTTATACACAATACGAGCATACCAAAATGGGCACAAAAGACTAGTTCAACTACTTTGCCATCTTTCTATGAGTTCGTAAGGTCAAAATACATTACTTTAGGCTTGTAGTGACTTGTCTTGCCTCGACTATCCGATCTCCAACCATAGTGATCTCTCAACCTAAAATGCATGAGATGAGACACGTTAGGCATACATTTCCTAGTGAGGTGGTCATATGTAATATAATAACAATGAGCAATGCAAGTACACATTCTCATGCTTATCAATAACAATACCTTGTTTCAATATACAATGTTTAACATATCAAATTCATTATTAATCCTTGGATTGAATCAAGATAGTGGATATGCGACTTCCTGCGCCTAACCAAATCAATGAATAGTCTAGTCCCTCCGCCTCGCCAATATGACCAATACCAAAACACATCCCTCTGCCTCACCAAATCAATATAGGTCGTAGCCTTAGGACCGTAGTCCACCCATACACTGAGCTCATGAATTCTATGACATGCCAATTGTATCCAATATCCATTCAAATTCAAGGCTTCAATGTCAATATTCATATTCAATATTGAACGATAATTCTGATGACCAATGACTTCAATATTATCAATAGCGAACATGTCTCGTTATCAATATTTAATGGTCTCATTATCAATGTCCATATCAGTTTCCAATGATTTATTTACAATGTTTCAATAACATTAACTATGTCCGATGTTCGTTAACAAACTTATTGATGCTTAACAATGGATCCGTTTAACAATCTGATGCAACTTCCTCAATGGTAATGGTAGCTATAAGATCGAAATCAATAAAAAAAAGGATTCGTGAAGGCTCCGTACCTAATCTTGAGACTCCGACTACACTCACCTTAAAATCTGATGATCTTACAGCTCTCGGATAACAACGCTAAAAAACTAATGTTTTGATATAATAATTGAAAATTAGTTTTGGACTAAATTGAAAAGATTTAAAAAGTGCCTTTAAGTCCAAACAACTTAAAAAATATGTTTGAGGATATTTTGAAGTGTTTTCTAAAGCCAAACTTTACAAAACCACTCAGGTGTTTCGAAACACCCTTAGGCGTTTCGAAATGACCATTCACAGAGACAAAACGTTTCGTTATAGCCTTGTCTGTTTCGAAACGGGCTTTAATTTGGGTAAGTGTTTTACAACCCATTTCTATACGGGCTTCACCGTTTCGATACGGATATTTGCCCAACGGTCAAATTCCCAACGGCTATTTCCCAATGGTAATTTAATTTGCAGCCTAACTATCAATCGTACAGAAATGGGTTGTAACCATTTCGATACGTCCAGAAGGGTTTTCGAAACGGCCATAGGCGTTTCGATACGGCCTGCTGCATCAGACTTCAACAGCAAATTCTGAAAAAGGTCATTCCGATACGGGCTCAACTGTTCCGAAACGGACTGCACTAGAACTGCAATTAATGTGGGAAATAAAGTCTCCAACGGCTCCAAAACATCCCTAACGGTCCTCGACGGCTACAAACTCATTTAGGAGTATAAAAGGGACCTCCAAGCATCAAGAGAAGACTAATGCTTCAATTGTCAACAACATTATGATTAAGATTTTGTCTTATAGCTTATTTGTCCATTTTCTTGTATAGACAACACTAGTTGTAACGCCCCGGTTTTGGGCTTAGAAGTTTTGGGCATTGACCGGTTTGGTCAAAATGTTGTTCGAATCTAAAAAGGTGAAATTAGGAAAGCCTAGTTCGGGTTGCATTAAAAATATGGAAAAATGTTCTAAAATCATCTTTTAATATATAAAAGTGAACTGTGAAATCAATTTTGCAAAATGAGGTTTGGAAGAGTGACATTTTGGCTAGTGACCAAAATGTAACTTTTGAAAGTTTCGTGACTGTTTTAGAAAGGATTGAAACTTTGAATCTTTAAGGAGCTATTTACCCAAAGGGAGTTTCTCCAGATTTTTCTAAGATATTTTAATGTTTAATTCTGATTTTAAAGCTAAAGAAAAGTGGAGGGAAATCATTTTGGCTATTTTGTAACTAACTTCCAATTTTCCTTTTCTCTCATTTTCTCTCAACCCAAACACTTTCTCTCCAGAGATTTCTTTCTGATTTTGTCACCTAAATCTTCCTTTTCAATCCTCTTTTGATTCTTAATCATCACATCAATAAAACCTCACCATTTGCTAGTTGATTCATCAAGGTTTTTGGTTCTAAAAGAGGAGAAACTCAAGTTTGGAGGTAAGAACGTCCTTCTCCTCTAAACTATCAGTTCTTTACTGAAATTCCTAAGTTCTCAATCCTTAATTGATGTTTTATAAATGGTTTTTTAAGTTGTGTAAATGGATCTTGGCTTAAAATGCAAGATTTGGTGATTTTTGATAGATTTTCGTTTGATCTGTTAAAGCTGTGATTTGAGGTGTGTTTTTGATGATAAATGAATGTTAATTTGATAAGGAATTGAGTTTTAATTAATGCAATCCCGGATAGGTTGAATTTCCTAAGTTTAGCTTGTGATTCTTGGTTGTTTTGGAGTGATCTTGTGGATCTGTTGTTGTTGGAGGTATAAGGGTGTTAATAGGTTCTTTTTAGATGTTAAATGATGTTAAAGGATGTTTAGTTTTGATGGTTTTTGGCTGGGCTTTGTTGAGAAGAGGTTTGGATGCATTTTCGGTTGTGTTTGGTGGCCGAAAATGGTGTGTGGATGAGAGCAGCGAGTTTAGGTGCTTTCATTGAAGCTATTAATGCATGATGATGAATTAATCCTCTGCTTTGATGTGTTTAAAACAGGGGAGTCATCTTTGGATCCTAGTGGTGGTGATCCGGAAGTTTGATTTGTGCTTCGGCAAGAGGCGAAGTGGAATCGGTGAGTGAAATTGGGTTTTCAGCTTTGAAACCAATGTCTTGGGAGCTTAGTTTAAGTCTAAACAACTTTACTAAGCTCAAGTGTAAGTTTTCGGAAAAACTCTCTAAGTGGTGGCCATGGTTTGGTTGTGATGCAATGTGGTTTATTGCATGTTTTAAATTCTGTTTTGAAAGCATGATTTAGCATGGTTATTGCTGATTTTGTAAGCCATATGTTGAAGGAAGCTCAAGGTAAGAGTTCCTTGTTTTTGAACATTGTTTAAGTGTGGTTTGATGCTTAAAAATGCATGATGTTTATGGCTTGGTTTAATGCTTTAAAACAGTGGATTATTTGATGAGAATGATGTATATTGGCAAGTGATGTTTTGAAAAAGGTTAAGGTCACTAAGGTGGTTAAAAGTCCTTGAGTGAGCCTTATGGATTCTAAGAACTTCATGGTGGTTAAAAGTCCATGATGATTCTTGTTAAGGTCACTAAGGTGGTTAAAAGTCCTTGAGTGAGCCTTGTTACTTAAGAACATCAAGGTGGTTAAAAGTCCTTGGATGGTTCTTGTTAAGGACACAAAGGTGGTTAAAAGTCCTTGTGTGGTCCTTGCCATGGTGTTTAAAAGTCCATGGGCCAAGGTGTTTAAAAGTCCTTGGGGCCAAGGTGTTTAAAAGTCCTTGGGAAGAACACAAAGGTGGTTAAAAGTCCTTGTGTGGTTCTTGTAAACTATAAGATCACAATGGTGTTTAAAAGTCCATGTGTGAGTCTTATGTTGATCTTGTTTTTAAAAAGATGGAATTTATCACTTGTGGCCAATATGACATGTATTGATATGGAAGCATGATTTGCTTGTTTAAGAATGCTTGTAAGCATGTATAAATGATGTCTTGAAGAATGATTTATAAAGTGTTTTTATAAATGCATTATTGAATGGTTTTAATGAGCATTCCTCACTAAGCTTTTGCTTACGCTCTCTTTCGTTTTCTTAAACCAATAATGCAGATCATTAAGGTACTTTAAGGGCAGCAAGGAAGGCAAGCATTCAAGTGGAATTAAGCTCAAGTATGGGAAGGTTTTCTTAAACACATTTTAGCTTTTGGCAATTTGGCAATGGGGGACCTATATGTATGTTTTGGGAGATGTTTTGAACTCCCTAAGTATGTTGAATGTTGTTGGAAATGCTGGATTTGTATTTGGTCTTTATGTGCTTGGTTTTGAGGGCTTTATGCTTGAAGGTTTGCTTGTGTAGGAAGCATGCTTTACAATTGGGGCTTTTCATATATGTTGATAATATGTTGTTCGGTTAATGCAAACATGTCTCTTATATGTTGTATGAGTTGCTGGTAAAGTTTGGTAGCATTTGGAGCATGTTTGGGTGATCAATTGTGTGTTTGAGCATGCTTTTTGCTGCATTCTGTGCAGGGTGTTTCGGAACAGAGTCTACCGTTTCGGAACGGGTGCCTTGAATCAGCCCAGGCGTCCGAAACGGGAGACACCGTTCCGAAACGGAAAGGCCACTGCCAGCCTGCGTTTCGGTACGCGTTGTGGAACGGCCCCGTGTTTCGAAATAGGCTCACCCTGTTTCGGAACAGCCGACCGTTGGGGCTGACAATGGCAGTTAAATGTTTTGGATTGTTTGTATTTTGGTCATGAACCTTGTTTGTGCTATTGTATGAGTTTGGGATGTCCGTTTGAGCTGCAATTTGACAGAGAAGCATGAAACCTGATTAATTTCAAGATGGTAACTTAAATTTGGGTTAAGGCCTTATAATTTACAGAATTTACAATTTGGTCCCTAAAGTTGTAAATTGTTCAATTGGGTCCCTGTTTGATCTCTGATGTTTATGATCTTTGAGTATGCTGTTTGTAAGATCATAACTAGGGTTAATGTGCATCTAGACAAGAGTAAAAAGAAAAAAAAGGGTCGTTAATCAAGGTTGACTTTCGGGTTGACTTTGGTTTTCCACGTGTGACTTTCTTAATTCGGGTCAACCGTCTAGGCCGGGTTAAGGGGGTTACATTTGGTGGTATCAGAGCTGAGTTCTCGAGTAATTGGGAATGATTGTGTGCATGATTGAAGTATGTATGCTTTGCATGCTTGTAGAGTTAAAGCATGATGAGTAGTTTGTGAATTTGATGCAATTGAGATGTATGTTGTGATGAAGCATGTTGTGGGTACCCATTGCCAAATCAAAGCTAGTGTAATGATGTTGATTTTGAATGAAAATGAGCTTGAGTACTTGGATTGCTTACCTTGTTGGGCCTAACTTTGTTTATTTGCATTGTGATTGCATGGTTAAAGTATGGCACCACGTAGAGAGTTGAGAAGTAATGTGTGAGCTACGGCTCCGAATGAGAATGAGAATGAGGAAAACGCGGGTAGTGCAGTGTTACCTCCTCCACGTGGTGGTGCTGAGGGTGAAAGAGCTGAAGCTGCAGCTGGTGCTGGAGCTGCTGGACCTGAGGTTGGTCAGGGGCAAGCTATGCCTGACATGACGATGTTGGTGCAAGCTATTGCTGGTGCTTTTCGAGCGGCAGTAGATGGAGTTCAAGGAGCTGGGCATCAGGGAGATGCTGGTGTTAGATTACCTTTGGAGCGTCTGCGCAGTCTTGGTGGGACTGAGTTCAGGGGTATGTCTGCTGAGGGTTCTGAAGCTTGGTTAGAGAGTACCAAGAGGATCTTGGGACAGATGAGTTGCACTGATGTGCAAAAGCTGGGTTGTGTTGTATCCTTGCTGCAGGACGATGCTTATACGTGGTGGACGACCACTATTGCTGGGATGGCTGAAGCTGATGTGACTTGGACATTCTTTCAGAATGTGTTCAAGAGGAGGTATCTTGGTGTAAGGTACCTGGATGAAAAGAAGCGTGAGTTCATGTCTCTTACCCAAGGGAGCATGACGGTGGCTGAGTATGAGGTTCAGTTTGTTAGACTCAGTCAGTATGCACCTGAGCTGGTACCTGATGAGTGGGAGAGGTGCGAAAGGTTCCGTTATGGTTTAGTGACGGAAGTGAAGATGTATGTGCTGGCCACTGAGTATGATGATTTTGATGTGCTGGTGGGCCGAGCTAAGGACATTGAGATGAATTTGGGGTTATCTGTTAAGAGTGCTGGTTCTAGTGCTGGAAAGCGAGCTGCTGAGTATAGTTCCGGTGGTGGACGGAACAAGAGGGGACGTGATCAGAAGTATCAGTCCTCAACCAAGAGAGGTGGTGGAGCACCTGCACGGGGAGGCAATGCTAGAGCGGACCCGAGTGCTTGTTGGATATGTGGTTCACGTGGTCACATGAAGCGTGATTATCCTCGTGCTGGGAGGGAGGTGCAAGCTCCTGTTGTGGTAGCTGGTAATGGGTGCTGGAATTGTGGATCTGCGGATCATTTGAGGCGAGATTGTCCTATGTTGGCTGGTGGCCAAGTGCGTGCTCCTGTTGTTGCTGCACCGCAGAGAGGTCATGGGCGCGGCCGTGGTAATTTCCAGCGGAGAGAGGAAGGTGGTCGTGGAGTGGCCCATGTTGTGGCTATTCAGCCTGAAGGTGGAGGTCAAGCTAGGGTGTATGCTCAGCGGGAGGGGAGGAATGACGCGGATGTGATTGCAGGTACCTTTACTTTGCAATCCTTGTCATTACTTTCCTTGATAGATTCTGGATCTACGCATTCATACATTTTGCGTGAGCATGCTGAATTGCTTGGTTTGTCTGTTGAGTCTTTAGATGTTGGTGTTCGTGTCACTAGTTCCTTTGGTGAGACTGTTGTGACTCGAAAGTTGTATAGGAGGTGTCCTTTGGTTGTTCAAGATCATGTTTTTCATGTTGACCTTATGGAGCTGCCTTTCTATGGTTTTGATGTAATCCTTGGTATGGATTGGCTTGCTGAGCATCGTGCTGTTGTGGATTGTGAGAATAAGCGAGTTTCGTTGAAGCTTGCGGATGATTATGAAGTTGTTGTGGTTGGTGAGAATGTGAAGTTTCTTGCCAATGTGGTGTCTACCTTGGAGGCGAGAAGGATGCTGAGGCAAGGTTGTGAAGCCTATCTAGCTTTTGTGATGAATCCTAACTCTAAGGAGTTGCGGGTGCAAGATATCGGAGTTGTGAAGGAGTTTCCTGGAGTGTTTCCTGAGGAGTTGCCAGGTTTACCTCCTAATCGCGAGGTGGAGTTTGGAATTGAGCTGTATGAGAATACAACTCCTGTGTCCATTACCCCTTATAGAATGGCACCTAAGGAGTTGAAAGAGCTGAAGACGCAATTGCAAGAATTGCTTGATCGTGGTTTTATCCGGCCAAGTGTGTCACCTTGGGGTGCACCGGTCTTGTTTGTGAAGAAGAAGGATGGCACTATGAGGATGTGCATTGATTACCGTCAGCTGAACAAGTTGACTATCAAGAATCGGTATCCTTTGCCGAGAATTGATGATCTCTTTGATCAATTTCGGGGAGCTGCTGTGTTCTCTAAGATTGACTTGAGGTCAGGGTATTACCAGTTGAAGGTGAAGGATGTGGATGTGCCTAAGACAGCTTTCTGGACAAGGTATGGGCATTATGAGTTCCTTGTGATGCCGTTTGGTTTGACAAATGCTCCTGCTGCTTTCATAGACATGATGAATCGTGTGTTTCATGAATACCTGGACAAGTTTGTTGTGGTGTTCATTGATGATATCCTCGTGTACTCGCGTACTGAGGAGGAGCATGAAGAGCATTTGAGGATTGTGCTGCAAGCTTTGTTGGAGAATCAGCTTTATGCTAAGCTGAGCAAGTGCGAGTTCTGGCTTAAGGAGGTGGTGTTTCTTGGGCATGTGGTTTCTGCTGAGGGGATTCGTGTTGATCCTCAGAAGGTTGAGGCGGTGATGAATTGGAAGGTCCCTAAGTCTGTTCATGAGGTTCGTAGTTTCCTTGGTTTGGCGGGATACTACCGGAGGTTTATGGATGGTTTTTCTAAGATTGCTGCACCTTTGACAAAGTTTTTGCAAAAGGATGTTAAGTATGAGTGGACGGAAGCGAGACAGCAGGCTTTTGAGAAGCTTAAGGCGGCTTTGACGCAAGCTCCTATCTTGGTTCAACCTGAATCAGGGAAAGAGTTTGTGGTCTACAGTGATGCGTCCTATGTTGGTTTGGGATGTGTGCTGATGCAAGAGGGTAAGGTTGTAGCTTATGCATCACGGCAGTTGAAAGTGCATGAGCGCAATTATCCTACGCATGATATTGAGCTGGCTGCAGTGGTTTTTGCTCTGAAGATCTGGAGGCATTATCTGTATGGTGAGAAGTGTACGGTGTACACGGATCACAAGAGTTTGAGGTATCTGATGTCTCAGAATGAGTTGAATCTTAGGCAGCGGCGTTGGTTGGAGTTGCTCAAGGATTATGATCTGACGAATGAGTACCATCCTGGAAAGGCTAATGTTGTTGCGGATGCCTTGAGTAGGAAGGTAGCTGTTGAGCTGAGAGCTATGTTTGCCAGCTTGAGTATATCGCGAGATGGTGGTCTTGTGGCTGAGTTGCAAGTGAAACCATCTATGGTTCAGTGGATCAAGGAAAAGCAGTTGCTGGATGATTCTTTGGTACCGCATGTTCAGGATATCGCGGAGGGTAGGCCTTCGGATTTCAGCTTTAATGATGATGGTGTGTTGTGTTTTGGGAGTCGAATAGTAGTGCCCATTGATGCTGAGTTGAGGCGTGCTATTCTGGCTGAAGGTCATAGTAGTCCTTTTGCTATGCACCCCGGTAGTACCAAGATGTATCGTGATCTTCGTGATGAGTACTATTGGGTGGGTTTGAAGAAAGATGTTGCGGAGTTTGTGAGCAAGTGTATGGTGTGTCAGCGAGTTAAGGCTGAACATCAGGTTCCTTCAGGGTTGTTGCAACCGTTGAGAATCCCTGAATGGAAGTGGGAAAGGGTTACCATGGATTTTGTATCTGGTTTACCTTTGTCTCCGTCGAAGAAGAATTCGGTTTGGGTGATTGTGGATCGCCTGACGAAGTGTGCACATTTCTTGCCTGTGCATACTACATTTTCTTTGGATAAGCTTGCAGAGCTGTACGTTGCTGAGATTGTGCGGCTGCATGGTGTGCCTAAGTCGATTGTGTCGGATAGGGATCCGAGGTTCACATCGCGTTTCTGGCAGTGTTTGCATCAAGCTTTGGGTACGAGGTTGAATTTCAGTACGTCCTATCATCCTTAGTCGGATGGTCAGTCAGAGCGTGTTATCCAGATTTTGGAGGATATGTTGAGGTGCTGCGTGATTGAGTTCCAAGGTTCTTGGGAGAAGCATTTGCCTTTGGTGGAGTTTGCTTATAACAATAGTTATCAGGCGAGTATTCAAATGGCACCTTATGAGGCTTTGTATGGGAGGAAGTGTAGGACTCCTCTTTGTTGGGCTGAAACGGGTCAGAAGTTGGTTTCGATGCCGGCTTTGTTGAAAGGAACCACCGAGAAGGTGAAGCTCATTTGTGAGCGTTTGAAGGCGGCTTCTGATCGGCAAAAGTCTTACGCGGATTTGAAGCGTAAGGAGGTTGAGTATGCAGTGGGTGACCGTGTGTTCTTGAAGGTTTCGCCTTGGAAGAAGGTGATGAGGTTTGGCCGGAAGGGTAAGTTGAGCCCTAGGTACATTGGACCATATGAGGTGGTTGAGCGTGTGGGTCCTGTTGCGTATCGGTTGAGGTTACCTCAAGAGTTGGAGAAGATTCATGATGTGTTTCATGTTTCTATGCTCCGGAAGTATAGATCTGATCCTTCGCATGTGATGCCTGTGGAAGAAGTGGAATTGAATCCGGATTTGACCTATGATGAGGAACCGGTGAAGGTTCTGGATTCGGATAGCAAGGTTCTTCGTGGCAAGACCATCGAGTTGGTGAAGGTGTTGTGGAAGCATCGAGGTGTTGAGGAAGCCACGTGGGAGCAGAAGGAAGACATGCTGAAGCAGTTTCCTTATCTCTTTCTTCAGGTAAATTTCGAGGACGAAATTTCTTAAGGGGGGAGAGTTGTAACGCCCCGGTTTTGGGCTTAGAAGTTTTGGGCATTGATCGGTTTGGTCAAAGTGCTGTTCGAATCTAAAAAGGTGAAATTAGGAAAGCCTAGTTCAGGTTGCATTAAAAAATATGGAAAAATGTTCTAAAATCATCTTTTAATATCTAAAAGTGAACTGTGAAATCAATTTTGCAAAATGAGGTTTGGAAGAGTGACATTTTGGCTAGTGACCAAAATGTAACTTTTGAAAGTTTCGTGACTGTTTTAGAAAGGATTGAAACTTTGAATCTTTAAGGAGCTATTTACCCAAAGGGAGTTTCTCCAGATTTTTCTAAGAAATTTTAATGTTTAATTCTGATTTTAAAGCTAAAGAAAAGTGGAGGGAAATCATTTTGGCTATTTTGTAACTAACTTCCAATTTTCCTTTTCTCTCATTTTCTCTCAACCCAAACACTTTCTCTCCAGAGATTTCTTTCTGATTTTGTCACCTAAATCTTCCTTTTCAATCCTCTTTTGATTCTTAATCATCACATCAATAAAACCTCACCATTTGCTAGTTGATTCATCAAGGTTTTTGGTTCTAAAAGAGGAGAAACTCAAGTTTGGAGGTAAGAACGTCCTTCTCCTCTAAACTATCAGTTCTTTACTGAAATTCCTAAGTTCTCAATCCTTAATTGATGTTTTATAAATGGTTTTTTAAGTTGTGTAAATGGATCTTGGCTTAAAATGCAAGATTTGGTGATTTTTGATAGATTTTCGTTTGATCTGTTAAAGCTGTGATTTGAGGTGTGTTTTTGATGATAAATGAATGTTAATTTGATAAGGAATTGAGTTTTAATTAATGCAATCCCGGATAGGTTGAATTTTCTAAGTTTAGCTTGTGATTCTTGGTTGTTTTGGAGTGATCTTGTGGATCTGTTGTTGTTGGAGGTATAAGGGTGTTAATAGGTTCTTTTTAGATGTTAAATGATGTTAAAGGATGTTTAGTTTTGATGGTTTTTGGCTGGGCTTTGTTGAGAAGAGGTTTGGATGCATTTTCGGTTGTGTTTGGTGGCCGAAAATGGTGTGTGGATGAGAGCAGCGAGTTTAGGTGCTTTCATTGAAGCTATTAATGCATGATGATGAATTAATCCTCTGCTTTGATGTGTTTAAAACAGGGGAGTCATCTTTGGATCCTAGTGGTGGTGATCCGGAAGTTTGATTTGTGCTTCGGCAAGAGGCGAAGTGGAATCGGTGAGTGAAATTGGGTTTTCAGCTTTGAAACCAATGTCTTGGGAGCTTAGTTTAAGTCTAAACAACTTTACTAAGCTCAAGTGTAAGTTTTCGGAAAAACTCTCTAAGTGGTGGCCATGGTTTGGTTGTGATGCAATGTGGTTTATTGCATGTTTTAAATTCTGTTTTGAAAGCATGATTTAGCATGGTTATTGCTGATTTTGTAAGCCATATGTTGAAGGAAGCTCAAGGTAAGAGTTCCTTGTTTTTGAACATTGTTTAAGTGTGGTTTGATGCTTAAAAATGCATGATGTTTATGGCTTGGTTTAATGCTTTAAAACAGTGGATTATTTGATGAGAATGTTGTATATTGGCAAGTGATGTTTTGAAAAAGGTTAAGGTCACTAAGGTGGTTAAAAGTCCTTGAGTGAGCCTTGTGGATTCTAAGAACTTCATGGTGGTTAAAAGTCCATGATGATTCTTGTTAAGGTCACTAAGGTGGTTAAAAGTCCTTGAGTGAGCCTTGTTACTTAAGAACATCAAGGTGGTTAAAAGTCCTTGGATGGTTCTTGTTAAGGACACAAAGGTGGTTAAAAGTCCTTGTGTGGTCCTTGCCATGGTGTTTAAAAGTCCATGGGCCAAGGTGTTTAAAAGTCCTTGGGGCCAAGGTGTTTAAAAGTCCTTGGGAAGAACACAAAGGTGGTTAAAAGTCCTTGTGTGGTTCTTGTAAACTATAAGATCACAATGGTGTTTAAAAGTCCATGTGTGAGTCTTATGTTGATCTTGTTTTTAAAAAGATGGAATTTATCACTTGTGGCCAATATGACATGTATTGATATGGAAGCATGATTTGCTTGTTTAAGAATGCTTGTAAGCATGTATAAATGATGTCTTGAAGAATGATTTATAAAGTGTTTTTATAAATGCATTATTGAATGGTTTTAATGAGCATTCCTCACTAAGCTTTTGCTTACGCTCTCTTTCGTTTTCTTAAACCAATAATGCAGATCATTAAGGTACTTTGAGGGCAGCAAGGAAGGCAAGCATTCAAGTGGAATTAAGCTCAAGTATGGGAAGGTTTTCTTAAACACATTTTAGCTTTTGGCAATTTGGCAATGGGGGACCTACGTGTATGTTTTGGGAGATGTTTTGAACTCCCTAAGTATGTTGAATGTTGTTGGAAATGTTGGATTTGTATTTGGTCTTTATGTGCTTGGTTTTGAGGGCTTTATGCTTGAAGGTTTGCTTGTGTAGGAAGCATGCTTTACAATTGGGGCTTTTCATATATGTTGATAATATGTTGTTCGGTTAATGCAAACATGTCTCTTATATGTTGTATGAGTTGCTGGTAAAGTTTGGTAGCATTTGGAGCATGTTTGGATGATCAATTGTGTGTTTGAGCATGCTTTTTGCTGCATTCTGTGCAGGGTGTTTCGGAACAGAGGCTACCGTTTCGAAACGGGTGCCTTGAATCAGCCCAGGCGTCCGAAACGGAAAGGCCACTGCCAGCCCGCGTTTCGGTACGCGTTGCGGAACGGCCCCGTGTTTCGAAACAGGCTCACCCTGTTTCGGAACAGCCGACCGTTGGGGGCTGACAATGGCAGTTAAATGTTTTGGAATGTTTCCATTTTGGTCCTGAATCTTGTTTGTGCTATTGTATGAGTTTGGGATGTCCGTTTGAGCTGAAATTTGACAGAGAAGCATGAAACCTGATTAATTTCAAGATGGTAACTTAAATTTGGGTTAAGGCCTTATAATTTACAGAATTTACAATTTGGTCCCTAAAGTTGTAAATTGTTCAATTGGGTCCATGTTTGATCTCTGATGTTTATGATCTTTGAGTATGTTGTTTGTAAGATCATAACTAGGGTTAATGTGCATCTAGACAAGAGTAAAAAGAAAAAAAGGGTCGTTAATCAAGGTTGACTTTCGGGTTGACTTTGGTTTTCCCCGTGTGACTTTCTTAATTCGGGTCAACCGTCTAGGCCGGGTTAAGGGGGTTACACTAGTGAGCTAAACATTGTTAAATTTTCTCAAGTGTTTAGGTTTTGGGTGAGAGCTAGATAGTACAAACAAATACCTATTAGAGGGATTTCAAGTTTGCTTAGAATTTCTCTTGTAAATAGGGTTTACTCAAGCTTTAGGTAGAGAGCTTTGAGGGTTGTAAAGGTTGCCTCCTTAGCCTAGAAAAGGGGATGAAATTCTTAGTGAATTTGGTTGAAATCCTTAGTGGGGAGCTAAGATAGTGGATGTAGGTGTTTGTTAGAAGGCCGAACCACTATAAATCCTTGTTTCCAATTCCAATCTTTTAGCTTCCACTTTAACACCCAAAAATCCAATCTTCTTCAAACTTGTCAAACACATCGGTTGAAGGAAATCGAGCACCATAAAACCCAACAAACGTCTTTGCTTCTAGATTTCGATGGAGATGGAAAAACCTCTCTCTCCACTTCTTGAGCTATAGAATCTATAGGAAAATTATTAGGTTCGATAATACGATATCAAAATCAATATAACGATATCAAAATCAATAACTAGACTTGGTTTCTCCATTAGCTAACACAATAACCATGGATGGGTAAACCCTAGTTTGTGATTACCCTAGACATATCCATAGAACTCAATGATAGTTTGGGGATTATAGCTTACTCGATTGTTGGCAACGATTCGATAACAACAACTTGAAGAAAATCTAAACTCGAACCCTAGCTTCAATGGAGGTGTGTGCTTTCAAGAAGAAGATGATGGAAAGGAGGTGCTTTCTTAACTTGAAATCGGGTAAGGCTTCTATTTGGCTATTCAATAGCTATTAATTAGAGTAGCTTTCCTTTCAATGAAGGAAGCTCTCCTGGGGATTCCACGTATAGAAATTATAATGGAGGAGGGGCTAATCGTAAGATTAGTCCCTCAACTCTCAATACCTTAAAGTTTTACTCTCAAACTTTCTAACAACTATAGTTTAGTCACTACGAAGCTTATAATGGATTCGATAAGACTTGTATTCGATAGTTTAACTCAATTAGAACCCAATGTCAATAATTAACTAGCCGATGCTATATTTAGACTTTATCAATGTAGAATTTTCGTTCACCGAAACTTAATTCCGACAAGATCAGATTTTGGGGTGTTACAGAGAGATGCTGCCATGAGAGTTTGGTGATGTGAATATGCTTTATGAGATTCAAGCATGTAAGGCTTTGCCTTGAGACTTTGCATTTTGATCAATGCATGAGATAGATGGTACATGTGGTTTAAATTATGTGGATTTTGCTTTGAAAATGGTTTCAAGCATGAGATAGAAAGAGCACGATGAGATAAAGATTTCTAAACGAGAAATGGTTTTAAAATGCATTGTTGTTGTTGGTTTGTTTTGAGCATCCCTCACTAGGCATTATTGCTTACGCTCTCTCTTCCAACAATGTAGAGAATTAGCATCTTTGGAGCAGCGAAGAAGCAAGAAGGGAACCAATGAGTGAGACTTTGCTCAAGTATGGTTTTATGTTTACCTATTAATAATAGTGGTTGGCAATGGGAGGATGCCTTAATGTTTTGAGAGATGTGTTTTGAACTCCTTGATTTGTGGCAAGTTTGTTTTGCCTTTAATGACTTGTAAATGGTTTTTACTTGTTGGTTTATGCCTTGGTTTGTGTTTTGACACTTGGGTGGTTATTTTGCATAGGTTGCATGCCTATAGATTCCTTTGTTGCATATTGACATGTTATAATGTTGATTCTGCCATGTATGATTGTGGTTTGATGTTTATATATGTTGTATGCATGTTGGGAAGCATGTAAGAATGTTTTTAATTGGATTAAAGTGTGAAAAACCAGCAAAAAGTGTCATTACAGGCCCAGGTGTTTTGGTACACTCGAGCCTGTACCGAAACAGTGAGCCTGAAATGGCTTAAGGGTATCGAAACGGGGAAAGGTTGTTTCGGTACGTTTTGCTACTAGAATTGCATGTTTCGAAACACCCTTGAGGCTGTTTCGATATGAGCCCGAGCTTCAAGTCACTTGACCCTGTTCCGATACAGTTATTTTGATACAGGGCAACATGTACTGAAACGGCAAGCTATTAAGTTAGTTATTAGAATCTTCTGAAGTTCTGTTTCTTTACGTTTTAGTCCCTGAATGTTGTAGATGCAATTAAATGAGCTTGGATGATTATTTTGAGCACAGATTTGACAGAGATGCATGCAATGTAACTAATTAAAGGTTGGTAACTTAAAAAGTGAAGAAGTCCTTGTAATTTGGTAAAATTACAAAATGGTCCCTAAAATGTGTTTGTGTGCAATTGAGTCCTTAAGCGTTGTCTGATCGAGTTGTAAATCGTTCCGCTGCGATGTTTATCACATAGGATTATAATGAGCATCTAGACAAGATAAAATAAAAAATAGGTTTGTTTACTGAGGTAAACTTCCCAGTTTACTTCAATATTCCCCTTGTGATCTGTTCGGTTCGGTCTTTCGCCTAGACCGGGTCAAGAGGGTTACAGTCTCCTTCAGGCAGTTGGGACTAGTCGCGGTTGATGCAGGTTTTTCCGTAAGATTCTTTAAATAAGTTGATTTGTGTCTTGCCACCCCATGCTTCTCTCGGAACTTATCAATCGGCTTGAAGGTAGGATGAGACCATGTTTTTTCAACAACTTTGGCCTATAGGGCCCTTGTTCCTCTTGTACTAGACCATGGGATGGGTCTTTGGCGTGTTATTTGGCATTTAAATGTGCCAAAGAGAGTCCAAACCTTCCTATGGCTCACTAAACATGAGCAACTATTGACGAATGTTAAACGTCACCGCCATAATCTTACAATGGATGAATTATGCCCGGTGTGTTCTCAAGGTGACGAAGACTTGAACCATGTGCTACATACTTGTATTCAAGCTAAGCAAGTATGGTCTCATATTTTCGGCCATGACTGTCTGCAAGCCTTTTATGATGGACCGTTTACGGGCTGGTTTGAGGACAACTTAAGGGAGGTTGGGCACGCTCAAAGGATGAAGTGTAAGTGGAATATTTTATTTGTTATTACATGGGTGCTTTGGAAGCGCGAATGAACATTTGTGTTCAATGGTGGCCGTGAGTTAGTTTGGGATGTTGTAGGCTATTGTCGTCGGCTTCGGGATGACTTGGTTGGAGCCATTCCCTCAACAGGCTGGGAGGTGGTCTCACAGTTACGGTGACGAAGTGGCGAAGACTGGATGAAGAGTGGGTCAAGGTGAATGCGGACGGGACTGTTGGCGGTACGCGTAATATGGCGTCCACCGGAGGTGATTAGAGATGAAACGGGTGCATGGCTCTTTGGTTTCGCTCGGAACTTAGGCTCATGCTCGGTGCTTTTTGCAGACCTTTGGGAAGCTCACGATGCACTTCTATATGTCTAGCGTTTGGGGTATCGACATATTGAATTGGAGCTTGATAATAGGACTATGGTGCAAATGTTAAACGGTGAATCCATTGCCTTATGTGATAGTGCTCTTGCAGTGTAAATAAGAGAGATCCTCGATATGGGATGGGATGTGCGCATTTCTCACATTTGTCGCACAGGGAACGCGGTTGCCAATGGCTTGGCGAGGCTGGGTAGAGGTCAGAGAGTGTGAAATAGTTTGTGATCAGCTGCCGATGGAGATCACTCCTTTGGTGGTTGCAGACTAATGTGACGATTCGGTTCTTGTTCTTTGGTTCTCTCGGTGTATTTTTGGTGCTTGGTTTTGCTTTTTGGTTTGTTTTGTTCTTCTATGATTAAGACAGATCTTTAATTGTTTTTATTACTATGAGTACTCTTTTCTTTCATTTAGGCTTGAGGAGGTTTTTAATGAGGCTTATAGTGATAACCCCTTATTCATCAAAAAGAATGAGTTAACAAATATTTTGCTTTAAAAACGAATAAAAATAATTGTTTTTAATTATTTTTATAATAAAAAAACATAACTTAATATTATTAATGGACTCATTATTTTTTTGAACAATTTCTACCTAGGGAGAAGGGGAGGAGAAAATTTTCTCCTATTGAATCTTGAACCCACAACTTAAAAAAAGAGGAGGATGTTAACTGAGAGCTTTAATTGTTTGCTATAAATATTATTGACATTACTGGACTCATTTTAACTTAACTATTTAATTCAATCAATTTCATAGCTTACTTGTCGCATATAAACAACGGTGCATGTTAAGCCGCTAGGAAACAAGTGAATATACACTTTTCAACTAAAACTAAACCGTCGGTTAATTTCAAAAATATATCAATTTCCCATGTTTTATCTAAGTAATATAAATTCGAATAATTCAGTCTATGAATATAAATAATTTTATTAAATTTAAAATCAAACACAAATATTATTTTATACTCTAATAAATTTAAAAAAAAAACAAAACGTCTTTTATTATCCTAACGAAAATTTTATTCTAAAAAAACTTCTAAATTAACCGTTTCTAAAAAGAAAAGAGTTAATGCCCAGCTAAATTATCCTTATGGCGCCAATTGAGTTTTTCTTATGTAACTCCCATTTGCTTTTCATGCACCAAAATCTGGCTTTTTATCTAATACTTTGTTATCCAATACTTTTTAAAAAAGTATTTGTTTTTATTATAAAAAAATTGGGCTAAAAGGATTTTAAAATAGGTAAAATTTTAAGTTAAAATTATTTTTCAAATTTGTTTAAAAATATTTTTTAAAAGTGAAATTTATAATTTTTTAGCTTTTTCAAAAATATTTTTGAAGAAATTACTTAATTTTTTCGTTTATATCACCATTTTTTATATTTAAAAGGTTAAATGTCACTTTGATAACTATACTCGGTTCTTCAATATCAGTATCAGGGCCGGCCCTGGGCAGGGGCAGCAAGGGCGCCTGCACAGGGCCTATTGCTCAGGAAAATTAAATATTGTATACTTTCGAATTGTATTTAAAGATATAGTTTGTTTTAATATTTGTTATTAGGGCCTATTTTTTTAATATTTGATAATTGGAGTTAAGATTTTTCCAACATTTATTATTAAAGATCTACTCTTAATATTTATTTTTTCTATTACTTGTTATTAGGGGCCTATTTTTATATATTTGTTATTAGAGGCTGAGTTTTTTTCAATATTTATTAGTATGGGTCTACTCTTAATTTTTTATCTAATACTTGTTATTAATGGCTCATTTTTTAATACTTGTTATTAGGGGCTGAGTTTTTTCCGATATTTATTATTAGGGATCTACTCTTAATATTCAATTTTTTTCTAGTACTTGTTACCCGGGCTCTATTTTTTTCCAATATTTGTTATTATGGGTATTGTTTTAAGGTAAATTTTTTATATACATGCCGGTAAAACTAATTTTACACAAGCCTTATAAAACCCAAATCCTAAATTCTAGCCCTAACCCTAAAAAACTAAACCATAAACCTTAAACCTTATACCCTAAATTCTCAACACTAATCTTAAATTCTAAACCCTACAGCATAAACCCCTACACTTTAAACCCTAAACTAAAACCCTAACCCTAAAACTAAAAGGCACTTGTAAACTAAAGTTTACACGGCATGTGTATCAAAGTTTTTCTAATAGTTTTAAAATTTAACTTTTTTCAATACTTGTTATTAGGGGACCAATTTTTTCAATACTTGTTACGATGAACCAACTCTTAAAATTTAATTTCTTTCATTACTTGCTATTAGGGATAAAGATTTAAATAGCGGCATGCAACCACAACAACGATCGTCATATGACAGTAGTGGCATCATCTAAAACCGCGATATATGAAACCATTATGTCCACAATAGCATATGTTACTAAAAAAATTTCATAACCGCGATACTCGCAATAAATAAAATAACATCTATTATATTTGCAATCATGATAAGCACAACACAACAGAAAATACAACTGTAACTATAATTACAATTTAAATCTTCAATTTAAGGCTCATTTTTTAAATTTACCCTGGGCCTCCAAAAATTCAGGACCGGCCCTGGTCATTATCATACACTTTATTTTTTTCATTATCAATTTCATACATGGATTTTTACTTCTATCACCGGATCTAGTGTGGTATATAATGAAGAATAAAAAATTGACACGTGTTAATTTTTTTAAGAAAAACTAACTCTAATTTACTTAAGGTACAATAGCAAGGTTAGTGCTCAATATTTTCCTAATTTTCATTTTCGTCCTCATCTCTAAAATACATTTTTCTAAAATCGTAACTATCTCTATTTCTCTTTCTTTTTTCCCATACGTTCATATTTTGTTATTTTCCCATTCGTTCATAAAAGAAAACCCTAAAACTCTCCTATTTTTCTTCTCCCACGTATAAGGACTAAAAAATCCCATGTATCCCTCCTTTTCTTAAATGATTAAATTTCCGAAGAAATTTGGAAAAAGCTCGTATTTTGAATAAAAATTAAGAATCGCCATCGATCATTTTAAAAAGTGTAGACCAGATACTAGAAAATAAAATCAGAGTTTTTAAAAGGAGTTCAGGAGTCAGTTACGTATGAGGAAGGATTAACACCCCCACAACGCCTAAAATTAGTACTTAAGGATCTGTATCGTGTTTACTAAGAGAAATTAAAATTCGGTTTAATTTAAAGTTTGATCCCTAAAAATGCATGCATGCATGGTAATGTTATTCGAACGTATAAAACCTTGCAATTTATGGTACCCTAAGAAGATAACGTCCGAAAGTTCGAGACGACACTCACAAATGAGATACCGAAATCTGAAGAACTAAGCTAAACTAGTGCAATAAATTAAATAGGACAATTTAATTATGCATGAATAAAATACTAATGCCAACATAAACAAATGGTAAGCTTGAATAAAATAAATAAAGGAATAGTATACGTATATATATAGTATACTATACACGAGGTAGCATATAATATACTATACACGCACATATAAATATTATATATATATATATATATATATATATATATATATATATAAGAATATAGGAATAGTATACGTATATATATAATATAACAAGAAGTAGTATACATATATAATACTATATGAAAATATTGCATATGTATGAACAATATCTATAATGTGAACGCATTGATGTATTGATGTACCGATGTAAATGAAATACGATCATGAATGATGGTCAAAATGCAAATTGACAACTTTAAATAAGTAAATTAAAAGGGATGATAATCATACTAAATTAGGAATTAAATCACAAATAATAACATAAAATTGCATATACATAGAAACAAATAATAACTAAAAATGCGAATAATAATTTAAACGGTAAGTAACAAATTAGTAGAAATGGAAAGAAACATAAACATATAAATCGCCATAAATAAATCGGGAAATAAAATATTAATGCATATAAATAAGGTATTAAATGCAGAAATAATAATAAAATAATTTATTTTCCTTTTCTCAAAACGGAACTCCCTTTTTTTCTCGAAAGCAGAACTTCATTCCTTTTTTATTTCTAAATAGTTTTTCGAAGAGACAATAAATAAAATAGATCGGTGTTGTTCATCGGCGCACCACCTTCGATCATCGGAGGCAACGGCGGCCCAGAAAAGTAGAAAGGTCTATCCTTCCTTTTTTTTCTTACTCTTTTACCATAGAGATTTATATATTTTTATGCATACAAACTGGAACTGGAATCGGAACTGTTGAGATCTTTGGAAGAATAGAAGAAGATGAAGAAATGTTTTCATTGAATCAAATACATGAAGAAGATACAAAGCTTGCTCATAAAGCTGTTAAAACTGAAGCCAGGCTGATACAAAGCTGGTACAAATTCTGTTAGGGTTTACAAACAAATTAACGACTTTGGAGCTAGCCCCTCCAATATGTTGCCACATGTATAGATAGTTATGTGCATCTTTCTTCATTCAACATTTTCACTGCTTCCTCAAGTGTTTTCACTTGAATCATGTCCCTGAACAACTCAAACAGTGGCCTTGTCAAAGCTTTAATCAATCTATCTGCGGTTTGATGCATGGCTGGAACATAATTTACACATAGTTGATTCATGGCCACCTTTTCACGAACAAAATGAATGTCTAGATCCACATGCTTGGATCGTGCATGATACACAAGATTGGCTGTGAGTGCAATAACACTGGTGTTGTCACACCAAATAGTCGAAATCTACTTGCTAGCCTACCCATTTCCTTCAACAAGGAATTAACCCAGATAACTTCTGCTGCAGCATCAGTGAGGCTCCTGTATTCAGCTTTCACGGTGGATTGTGACACCACTTTTTGTTTTGACGAGCTCCATGTGACTAGACCATTGCCCACAAACACATAGTGACCAGAGATGAAACATCGATCATCTGTGTTGCCTCTCCAATCAGCATCATCAAACGTCGTCACTTGTAGAGCAGATGAAGAAGTTGTGAACACTAAGCCACGATCTAGTGTTCCAACCAAGTACCTTAGAATTCTCTTCACAGCAATCATATGAAGTTCACATGGAGCATGCATGAACTGAGCCACTCTATTAACACTGTAGGTGATATCAAGTCTCGTGTGGCAGATGTAGAGCAAAGTGCCTACAATGCTCATGTACTCTCGTGCATCCAACAATGGCTTCCTTGCATCCTCTTGACACACCTTCTGAGCTACAACCATAGGTGTAGGTGTAGGATTGGCACCCTCCATCTGAGTCTTCCTGAGTAACTCAAGAATGAACCTCTTTTGACTGAGGATTAGTGATGTCTCAGTTCGTGTTACTTCAATTCCTAGGAAATAATGCAAGTTTCCTAGATCCTTTAACGAGAATTGTTCATTCAGCATCTTAACCACACAATCAATTTCTTCTGATGAATGTCATGTGACAACGATATCGTCCACATAAACTAACATATATGTGTATCCCGACCCTTTACATCTGATAAACAAAGAAGCAACAGCCTTTGATTCTTTGAACCCTAGGTTGCTCAAACATTCCTTGAGCTTGACATTCCAGTTTCGTGGAGCTTGTCTCAACCCATACAATGCTTTATTCAGCTTGCACACCAGTTGAACACCAGTTGAGGTTTGTTGCTCAAAGCCTGGTGGTTGCTGCATGAATACGTCCTATTCCAAATCACCATTAAAGAACGCATTGTTCACATCAACTTGTCGTAGTTGCCACCCTTGTGAAACTGTCAAGGACAAGATGACATTCACTGTAGGAAACTTAACAATTGGGTTATATGTATCGCGAAAGTCCTGACCAGGGATTTGAGAATACCCCTTGGCAACAAGTCTCACTTTGTGCCTTTGAATCGAGCCATCTGAGTTTCTTTTAAGCTTAAATAACCATTTGTATCCGACCACTAATCTGCCCTCAGGAAGCTCCACCAGTGTCCAAGTACCATTGTCCTGTAATGCATTGAACTCAGAAATCACAGCCTCTTTCCACTTAGCAGATTGTATAGCCTGATACATATCATTTGGTTCTTCAATATCACATGCACTCAGGTATACTTTAGGTTTAAACACACCACACTTGCTTCTCGTGAGCATAAAATGTTGATTTGCAGTGGCAGGTATGTGAGTATCCTCCTCAATCGTAGGTGCAGCATGTTCAGTAGCAGCTGGTACATCATCACATATAGGCTGACAGTCTGAAGTAGAAGGTGACACACCACTTGTATGCAAGGGCTCCTCAAGCTCATGTCCAAGAGAACCATGCACTAAACCAACTTCATCTTTTTGTTGCACATTACCATCACGATCCATCTAGGCTGCATCTACCTTAGTCTCAACATGAGCCGGCACATCACTAGATATCGAAACATCATTACTAGGAGTATTACAAGTTGACACTCGTGAAGTAGGATTCAAGGATTGGGACTGACTATACGATCTGCTCAGCGTACTCACATTAGTAACCACTTTTAGAGATTAAGACCTATTGGGCTGAGGCCCTGACAATGCACCTTTAAGACTTGCAAAAGGAAATAGCATCTCATCAAACACCACATGTCTCGTGACATAGACACGTCCATTAGATGCTATACATTAAAACCCTTTGTGCTGAGGACTATAACCAAGAAATGTGCAGGCCTCTGATCAAAATTGCAACTTGTGAGAATGAAAAAGTCTGATGTATGGAAAGCACATACAACCAAAAACTCTCATCTCTTCATAATTGGGCTTCTTCCCAAGGAGTTTCTCAGAAGGAGAAGTGCCATTTAACACTATTGTGGGCATTCTGTTAATCAAGTGTACAGCAATAAGAACTGCACAGGACGAAAAATGTAAAGGCATGGATGTTTGTGCCAAGAGAACCAAAGCCAGTTCAATGACATGTCTATGCTTTCTTTCAACGAATCCATTTTTCTCAGACGTGTGAGGGCATGTCACTCGATGCACGATGCCTTCTTTGAGCAAGTAAGAGGACAAGAAACGATACTCGCCACCCCAATCACTCTGGACAACTTTAATTGTGCACCCAAATTGTGTCAGCACCATCTTCTGAAACAGCTGGAAAACAGACAAAGCCTGAGATTTATCCTTTAAGAGATAGATCTAAGTGTGTCTCGAATAAGCATCAACAAATGATATGTAATATCTAAAACCATTTGACACATTTTGTGAAGGTCCCCATAGATATGTGAAGATTAATTCAAAAGGAGAAGTATAGGTTGTAACTGAATTCTCAAATGGAAGCTTATGCATTTTTCCTATGTGGCAAGCAACACAAGTTTTATTATCATTTGAAGAAATTTTCACATCCATTGCATTACACGTCTTGACTAGAGTATCAAAGGCAGGATGCCCTAAACGCCCATGCCACAAATCATACACATCAATAGACTTAGACACTGAGTAAGCAGCAGCTGAGTTGATCCTATTGTCCATAGTGAAGACATACAAACCATCCTTTTCTTGCCCTTGAAGCAACACTGCACCAGAAGCTTCATCTCGAACACATCAATTCTTAGCATAAAACTCAAAGAAAACCTAATTGTCCCTAGCAAGCTTGGATACCGAGAGTAAGATCTTGGTTATTTGAGGCACACACAACAAATCATGTAAATGTAATGCACGAGTGGATGTAAAAAGGGATGAATGACCAACCATATCAATGCCTAAAGACACTCCATTCCCAACCATAATCTTACCTGGGCCACTGTAATCAACAACATGGGTAACATTGCTAGCATCAGATGTCACATGATGCGTAGCACGTGAGTCCACCACCCACTGATCACTCGAGGCAGATGCAAGATGTGCATGAGAGGCTTAATTGGACATCGCTGAACCGTGAGCATAGAAATTGCAGGATGAGTTGTTGAAAGCATAAGAAGCAAGATGAGCATTGATAGCCTCCCCGCGATGATGCCCTTGAGTAGCAGTAACCCCTGAGAAATCTTGATCGAATCTGTGCTAACAAAGGTCTACAAGATGCCAATTCTTGCCACACAATTGGCACTGAATGCGCATACGACCACGACCTCTGCCACTAGATCTGCCACCAAAAGCTGGAGGTCTCTGATTTCGATGATTATTGGAATAACTGGACCCAGTGGGCAGATTTTCACCTTGAGCAACATTTCACTAAGATTAAGACCTTCAAACTCAGTTTCGAAACCAGCCAGTTGAGCCTCCACATCAATAAGCAATGTGTAAACAACATCCACTGAGAAGGGAGTTGAACTACTGATGATAACAGCCATAAATGGCTGATAATCACGAGGCAAGCCCTTGAGAATACTGGCAACTTGTTCCATGGACGACACAGGGTTCCCGCAGGAGAAAAGTACATCACAAACCTCCTTAACACGAGTAAGATAAACTCGCATACTATCGTCACCTTTCTTCAGCGATCGAAGCTTGCCATACAAACTCATGACCGGCGTGGTCGATTTGTTGGCAAAGAATTGCAGGACCGTCTTCCACACACCATTAGTTGTTTCTGCACCGACTAACTGAGATAACAGATGAGGGTTAATCGTAGATAGCAACCACGAGGCAAGCGCGCTATCTTGCGCGACAAATTCTTCATACTCATCATTGTCTATTGTAGCGCCGGAATCATTGACCACCGTCTTTGGAGGAGGCTTAACTTTCTCTGTGAGTAACCGCTCGAGACGATGACTACGAACAGTGAGAAGCACTTGTTGTTTCCATAACAGAAAATTCATCTCATCAAGGATAACATTTACCTTTTTATTTGTAAAGGTTTTGGTATTCTTAGAGGAGAACTCAATCAAGGCTTCATTGGACCCGATAGAGGAAGGAGTCACCATGGCGAGATTGAAGCAACCACAGAGAAGCAAAATTAGATTACACAAGAACGACGAACAACAATCAGGAGTGAACCTAGATCGCCAGTGGAAGCAAAAGAACCTTAAGATGAATGGAAAATGATACCATGTTGAGATCTTTGGAAGAATAGAAGAAGATGAAGAAATATTTTCATTGAATCAGATACATGAAGAAGATAGAAATCTTGCTCATAAAGCTGTTAAAACTGAAGCAATACTGATACAAAGCTGGTACAAATTTTGTTAGGGTTTACAAACAAACTAACGACTTTGGAGCTAGCCCCTCTAATATGTTGCCACGTGTATAGGTAGTTATGTGCAGCTTTCTTCATTCAACAGGAACTGAGAATACCTTTGGGAAATCTTTTTCTCTTCTTTTGTATTGATTTTTCCAATATGATCTCCTACAAAATGGTTTGGGTTTTTGTTATATATTCCGTCAATGAGGGGAGTCGTTAATGATGACACGTGGTGTCTATCGGTTTAAGAGAAGGTGAAGAGTTTATCGGCCGAATGAGATTTAGGTTGTTTAATTAGATATGATAAAACAGTCTTAATCTTGCCTAAAATGAACGGTTGTGATGAAGCTTGAAGGATGACGTGGCAGCGCCGGAGGGAGTTGGTTGACTAGGAGGTTTTAAGAAGCGACTAAAAAATATTTAAAAAGATGGTACACAATTTCTTATAAAAATCGTAAAGATTTGTATGTTGAATTTTGTGTACAAACATAAATTTTTACAATTTTATAAAAATTGTGTATAACCAACCAGCCTTCTTTTAGAATTTTCCTTGGCTACCTTGAAGGAAAAGCCCCACAGGAAAGATGAGAAGAGATGGGGATGAACGTTCGATCAAATCGAGTCGAGTAAAATTTTTTGAGTTATTTGAGTGGGCGCGTCATATTTTACAACTCAAAAATTATTTGAATTTTTTTTATTCGATTCGAGTTTATAAAATTCGAGTCGAGTCAAATTTTTGAGTTTCTATATAAATTTAATTATAACTATTTATCATGTTATAATACAGTTTGATTCAAATTTAACCTAATCATATAATATATGTATATATATTTCTTTATATATAACATATATTTATTCATATATATTTTTATATCAGTATATATATCAGGAAAGATTGAGGCTCTCGACTCGAACTTAAAAATAAACCGACTAACTACTAGAAATTTCGACTTATTCGAGTTTCTATTTTACAACTCAAACATTTTCTTAAAATTTTTTCAGATCAAATCAAATTTTTTCACCTCAAATCAAGTAAAAATTTCAATTTATTCGAGTCGAGTTGAATTTTACTCACCCTAAGAAGAGAGCACAAAATCTAATCGTATCCATTTGATTAACCTGTCACGAGCCGTCTTAATTTACTCCTCCACCATGTGATTTCGATGTGGGGACCCACTCTTTTCCTGATGATGTTATCAGATCAGCTGTGGGTCCAACTTTTGGGATTTTTCAATATTCTACAACGCACGGATACTTAGGGGGAGTCTCCATGTGTAGACGCAGTCTCCCTCACTATTTCAACGCCATGTGACGTGCGTTCATACGCTGCAAATAATTTCATTCAAACATGAAAATATATACCAAAACTCTACTGTACTTTGACCAACTATATTCCTTCTCTTAAATACCAACTAAAAACCGAACCCTAAATCTCACCCGTTAGATCAAGCCGATTAAATAATAATTGTAGGATTAAAAAATCATTACCCAGTGAACCGATAATCGTTGATTTGCGTTAAAAAACAAAAGCGTGAGTTTAAAGAGTGGTAACAAATTGTGTACATTTTAGTAATAAGTTCGGTACATACAAAATTCCTTACATAAGTTGTAAAAAATTATGCTTTATTGTAACAAATATGGTATGTGAAATATTCCTTACAAGACCATGAGCCCTTTTGGTCTTTAACAACCATTGGTAAGAAATTCGGTACAAACTTTTTTTATTACAAAATACTAAGAAATTGTGTACATTTTGGTAATAAGTTCAGTACATACAAAAATCCTTACAGAACTTCTAGGAAATTATATTTTACTGTAACAAATACGGCATGTACAAAAATCCTTACAAGACCATTAGCCCTTTTGGTCTTTGGAAACCTTTGGTAAGAAATTCGGTACAAACCTTCTTTTATTACAAAGTGGTAACAAACTGTGTACATTTTGGTAATAAGTTCGGTTCGTACAAAAATCCTTACATAACTTGTAAAAAATTATGTTTAACTGTAACAAATACGGTATGTACAAAAATCCTTACAAGATCATCAGCCATTTTGGTCTTTCGAAACCTTTGGTAAGAAATTCGGTACAAACCTTATTTTATTACAAAGTGGTATCAAAGTGTGTACATTTGGTAATAAATTCGGTACATACAAAAATCCTTACATAAGTTGTAAGAAATTATGTTTTATTGTAACAAATACGGCATGTACAAAAATCCTTACAAGAGCATAAGCCCTTTTGGTATTTGGCAAACTTTGGTAAGAAATTCGGTACAAACTTATTTATATTACAAAATACTAAGAAACTTTGTACATTTTGGTAATAAGTTCGGTACATACAAAAATCCTTACATAACTTCTAAGAAATTATGTTTTACTGTAATAAATACAGTATGTACAAAAATCCTTACAAGATCATGAGCCCTTTTGGTCTTTGGAAACCTTTGGTAAGAATTTGGTACAAACTTTATTTTATTACAAAGTGGTAACAAAGTGTGTACATTTTAGTAATAAGTTCGGTACATACAAAAAATTTTACATAACTTGTAAGAAATTATGTTTTACTGTAACAAATACGGTATGCACAAAAATCTTTACAAGACCAACAGCCATTTTGGTCTTTCAAAACCTTTGGTAAGAATTTCGGTACAAACCTTATTTTATTACAAAGTTGTAACAAACTGTGTACATTTTAGTAATAAGTTCGGTACATACAAAAATCTTTACAGAAGTTGTAAAAAAAATATGTTTTATTTTAACAAATAGAGTATGTACAAAAATCCTTACAATACCACGAGCCCTTTTGGTCTTTGGCAACCTTTGGTAAGAAATTCGATACAAACTTATTTTTATTACAAAATACTAAGAAATTGTGTACATTTTGGTAATAAGTTCAGTACATACAAAAATCCTTACATAACTTCAAAGAAATTATGTACATTTGTACCAAATAAGGTATGTATAAAAATCCTTACAAGTCTATGAGCCCTTTTGGTCTTTGGAAGCCTTTGGTAAGAAATTCGGTACAAACCTTATTTTATTAAAAGGTGGTAAGAAATTGTGTACATTTTGGTAATAAGTTCAATACATACAAAAATCCTTACATAACTTGTAAGAAATTTTGTACATTTGTACCAAATAAGGTATGTACAAAATTTCTTACAAGACTATGAGCCATGTTGGTCTTTGGTAACTTTTGGTAAGAAATTCGGTATAAACTTTTTTCTCTTACAAAGTGGTAATAAACTATGTACATGATTTATAACAAACTTTGTACAAAATGTTTACCATCAGGTTCGCCGGTATTTAGCCTTAAAATACCCGTTCTTTCCTAGAACTACCCCGATAACTCTACTTTACTTTGACCCACTATATTCCATTTTGATAACTTAATTTTAACTCTAAAGTTGGTGGTTAAATGCTCTCACTTAATATTTTTTTCTCTCCCTTAGGTTGTGTGTTCATTACGCATTATGTGCAAAATTTCCCTCCAATAATATGAATTGTTGAAAACAAAGAAAGGAAGTGCAAAATTTAACTTGACTAAAAAAATTAAATTATTTGAATCGACGCGAAAATACTTGAATCGTCTTGACCCAACTTGTAATTTTATAAATTCGATTCGACTCAATAAAAGTAAATTGGGAAGGTTTACCCCATAAAATGACTATTTTTTTCTTTTTATCTTGTCTAGATGCAACTTAGGTTCCTATGTATATGTACACAAGCAGCGGATAAAACATCAACACAAACGCCCATCGATTAAAGCCGATTAAGGGTTAGGGATCATTTTGTAATTTTCATAAATTATAAATGTTACTAGAAAATTTGAGTTACCAACCTTTAATTAGGTTCATTACAAGCTTCTCGGTGAAACCTCGGCTCAAAATGACATTTAGAACTCATACAATTGCATACAAGACATACAGGGACCAAAACATAAGAAACAGAAACTCAGAGCAATTCAATAACAGGTTCAACGGTCAAACGTTTCGGAACAGAATGCTCCGTATCAGAACATCCATTTCAGAACACAGTGACCGTTCCGATATGCGGGTTCGTTTCGAAACCCCTCAAGACGCGTTTCGGTACGATGGTTCACAGAGACAAAATGTTCTAAAACATGCCTCACTATTCCGAAACACCAAGGCCATTTCAGGCCACCATTTCGAAACAGGCAAGGGTGTTTCGAAACACCTGGGCCTGCTGTAACCCCCGTAGCCCGGTCTGGACGGTTGACCCAAACTACGAAGATTACACGGGGAAAACCAAAGTCAACCCGAAAGTCAACCTTGATTAACGACCCTTTTTTTTTCTTTTTAATCTTGTCTAGATGCACATTAACCTTAGATGTGATCACACAACATCATGCTCAAAGATCACAAGCATCAGAGATCAAACAGGGACCCAATTGAACAAATTACAACTTTAGGGACCAAATTGTAATTTCTGAAAACTTTAAGGACTTAACCAGATTTTAAGTTACCAACTTAAAAATAATCAGGTTTCATGCTTCCCTGCCAAATTTCAGCTCAAACGGACATCCCGAACTCATACAATTGCACAAACAAGTTTCAGGACCAAAATGCAAACATTTTGAAACATTTAACCGCCCATGTCAGCCCCCAACGGTCACCCGTTCCGAAACAGACAAAGCCCGTTTCGAAACACGGGGCCGTTCCGCAACGCGTTCCGCAACGGGGGTCTGGCAGAATGCTTTCCGTTTCGGAACGGTGGCACCCGTTTCGGACGCCTGGGTTCATGCAGGGCACCCGTTCCGAAACGGTGTCATCTGTTCCGAAACGCCTAGCCCAGAATGCTGCATTTTGCTCACTCAAACACACAATTGATCATTCAAACATGCTCCAAAAGCCACCAAACTTTACCAACATGCAATTCAACATAAATAAGACATACTTGCATCAACAATTCAACAGAAACACAACATATAAGAAAAGCCCCAAATCTATAGGCATGCTTCCTACACAAGCAACCATTTAGGCACAAACCATCCAAATCAATTTCATTTAAGCCAATTCATGTTCCAACAACATTAGCAACAACATTAAAACATTCTTGATCAAACATATACGATCACATACTCATAAACCCGAGAGATTCTACCCCATTGCCCTTATTAACTATAGCTATTCACCGAGACATACATCTCCATTGGAGTCCACCTTGAATCCCTTGCTCCTTGCTGTCCAAACTTCAAGAATCTGCATTGATGGACAAAAAGGAGCGTAAGCACATAATGCTTAGTGAGGAATGCTCAAAACCAAAACACCATCAATGCAGCGGGTCATTAAAACACTTTTAAAACGAACCCGATTTGATTACCAAAGCCATGTTTGAAAACCCTTTTCAACATCAAGCTCAAATCATGCATAAACACCATATGCCAAGCTTAAACAAAACCATGGAAAACACTCCCATTTCACAACATACCTTTCTTAAACTTGAAAGCCATCTCAAGCAAGAAACCTTTTAAAACCATAACTCAAATATTCTATCACATGCATTTAACCAAGGCAACATAAGAACCATAACAACATCTTCACATGCCTTTAAAAACAAGTCTTACAAGACTCCAATGCAATATAGATATTTCATGCTCACATGCATCATTTACCAAATGATAACCAACACTTGTTCAACTTAACAAGTAAACATGCATTCACTAGCATCATACACTTTTCATGCAACAATGCATCTTTTCAAGCATCTCATGCTTCACACGCAATCATGCATCATTTCAAGCATCCCATGCTTCACATGCAATCATACATCATTTCAAGCATCTCATGCTTCACATGCAACCATGCATCATTTCAAGCATCTCATGCTTCTCTATGATCAAGAACATTACATTGGCTTCCAAGTGATCAACCACATTCACTTTTCAACTCAACAACCCGATCGGATACGCGGATTCCGAGCGTTGTCCCTACGCTCCATACACCCTACCAATCCAAGGTCTCCCAAATGGACTTTTAAACACCATTTGACCTTACAAGCCTAAGGTTCCCATGTATGGACTTTTAAACACCATACAACCTTAGCTTTTACCGAGGTTCCCATGCATGGACTTTTAAACACCATACAACCTCAACATGCACAAGGTTTCCACGTATGGACTTTTAAACACCATACAACCTTTGCATAACCGATTGGTAGTTGTATAAATCACTAACGAGATCCGGGACACCCCACACAAGATCCACACATGGACTTAACACTGCCATTGTGATCTTAACAAGCACAAGGTTCTCACATATGGACTTTTAACCACCATATAACCTTTGCTTAACCAAGGTCCTCGAATGGGCAACAACCTCCATTATGACCTCATCTCGTTAGGATACTTGAAGGGAGCTTATCCGGTCCACTCTTGACCACTCCACCTCCAAGGCGACTTAATTCACGGTGCACCCAATCCTATAGCCGGCTAACTATATCCGATCAACAAACCAAGAACCATTTACATCACTTGCCAATATAACCATCTTACCATATTAATCCAATGTTCCACATGCATAAACATAATGCAAAACCATCACAACATTAGCCCAATGATTCACATGCATAACCAATATGCAAAACCATTACCTCATTAATCCAATGATTCACATGCATAACCAATATGCAAAACCATTACCTCATTAATCCAATGATTCACATGCATAACCAATATGCAAAAGGTAACATTTACCATCATCAATTTACTGTTTTAAAGCATCATACAAAGCCATTGATCAACATGCAACATCATGCATCAAAACCACATTTTCAATGTATAAAAACCAAGGATCTCTTACCTTGAGCATCCTTCACATACGGCTTTCAAAACCAGCATTAAACCATGCTAAAATATGCTTACAAAACAGAATTAAACCATGCAAAACACATGCATTCCAATCATCAACCACATTTGCTTTTAACCAAATCACAACACAATTCAAGAGCAAAAATCCTTTTACTTACTCTTGAGCTTAGCAAAGTTGTTTAGACTTACACTAAGCTCCCAAAAACCTTCAAACCTTGGTTTAAAAGCTGAAATCCCAACTTCACTCACCGATAACCAAAACAAGACTAGCCAACAAGCCTTCCAAGCTTCTGAAACCTTCCGCAACACCTCTAAAGCTCACGGATCAAACTCCCCTGTTTCAAGCACACAAAAACAGAACATTAATGCATCCTTATGCATTAAAACACCAGCAACAACAACACAACTCGCTGCTCATCACAAATCTAACAATTTGGCTACCAAACACAACCGAAATCACCTCCAAACACTTCCAAAACTTAACCCAGCCAAGATCCATCACTTCTAACCATTTTTATACATCAATTAACATCCAAAATGATCACAAACACATCCTTATACCTCCAGGTATAACAGATCACCAAAAACACTCAAAAAACAACCAAAAACTCAAGCCAAACTTAGGAAATTCAACCTATCCGGGATTGCATTGATTAAACCTCAACTTCTAATCAATTTAGCATTCATTTAACATCATTTTGACACTCCAAAACACTGCCCAAACAGATCACACGAAAATTTCACCAAAATCACCAAATCTTGCATTTTAGCCAAAAATCAAGATTTCAATTGAAAAGCCATTAACAAAACATAAATCAAGGATTGAGAACTTAGGAATTTCAGTAAAGAACTGATAGTTTAGAGGAGAAGGACGTTCTTACCTCCAAACTTGAATTTCTCCATTTTAGAGCCAAAAAGCTTGATGAAACAACTTGCAAATTGAGAGGTTTTGTTGATGAGATGATTAGGAATCAAATGAGAGTTGAAATGAGAGATTTAGATGCCAAAATCAGAGAAGGAAATCTGGAGAATTGTGTTTGGGTTGAGAGAAAATGAGAGAAAAGGAAAATTGAGAGAAAATGGAAAGTTAGTTAAGAAATTGGTTAAAATGATTTCCCTCCCTTTCATAATCTTTAAAAATCAGAATAAAGCCTTAAAATATCTTAGAAAAATCTGGAGAAATCCTTTTTGGAATAATAGCTCCTTAAAGATTCAAAGTTTCAATCCTTTATAAAACTGTCCCGCAACTTTCAAAAATTACATTTTGGTCACTAGCCAAAATGTCAACCTTCCGAACCTCATTTTCCAAAATTGATTTCACAGTTCACTTATATATATTAAAAGATGATTTTAGAACATTTTTCCATATTTTTAATGCAACCCGAACTAGGTTTTCCTAAATTCACTCTTATATATTCGATCAGCACTTTGACCGAACCGGTCAACGCCCAAAACTTCTGAGCCCAAAACCGAGGCGTTACAACTCTCCCCCTCTTAGGAAATTTCGTCCTCGAAATTTCAACCGGCGAAAAGAGAACCACAACCTTCTCAAAGCAACACACAAGACAACACAACCGCCTCAACCCCACTGAACACATTCCACACAAAACCTCCACCATACACTGTTCACAAATCCAAACTCTCAAAGGTAACCACGACTTAACCTTCCACATAACCGGACTGTACACAATCCCAACATCAACCTGAAGAACTTCAGCTCTTACAGCAGACAACACTGTAACACACAACTCCCAAGACTTGTTTACACAGAGACAACAACCAATCCAATTCAGCCACTATGCAAACCCCTCAGCCTCTAAAACTCTTGCAAACTCCCAAACCTCTTCCAAAGATTTTCCCAACAAGCAAAAATCCTTATACATCAATTGTTTACTCAAGCTCTTCAACGAAGCTGACAATCCTTCACATCTACCATAACATTACCATAACAGCTCACTAGGATTACTCACCCAGATTCCAAGAATTACAACATAACCCCAACTTGAATTCATCAGCCTCTCCACACACCACCAACCGACTTCAAACGGAACTTTCTCAACCACAACCAGCCAACCACTTCTCACAAGAACCCAAACAACCAACGAAAGCCTTCGATCTTTCACAGCCCTTTCACTACAAACTTCAACCAGAACACTTGCATTACCAGAACATTACTTAACCAAAACACACATAACAGCTTCTGATCTCCTCAAAGGTTCCTAAGAACCAACACAACCCTTTCACAACAACTTAAAAGCTAAACTACCTCAGCACTTAGAAACACAACCTCAAACTGCAACATCACTTAGCACCAAGGAACTACCACTTCCTTTTAGCTAAACAAACCACTTAACCGATACTAACCTCAACCGGTACCCTTCACCACCAAACCACTAAACTCTCTGAGCATCAAACACTATCCTTCTACCAACAGGCTATTCCACTCTCACTATCACTAGCAACTAGTTTAACAAACTCCAACACTTCTAGCTCTCACTCAGCACCAAACAACCTCTAAAAACCCATCATCCCACCTAATCCAACCACAACACTAACAGATTCGATTAGTTATTAGCGAGCGTGAACATCGTATGCATGATCACCTACATGCCCTATCAATGCCTGATGTACATGTATGCAAAACCTCTAGTGTCATGCCACATGTATGCATGGACCAACATATATAATATAGCATATAACAATGATTTTAACTGTGCATGAATGCCAGTTCACACCCTCCAATAACATCCTCAAATCTGTCTAAGAACAACCTCCTAACTCACCTTTAACTTATCTAACTCCATCATACCAACAACCATTAACCACAAGGTACTCACTTAAGCCTTCCTCACACCCAAGATGTTACCAAACCACAACTACCATTACCCCAAACATACTAGCAACAAGACTAGACTTACCACACGAGGAAAACCAACAGAACCAAACTAAGGCAACTAAAGCAAAGATCACTTAACAAGGTTACCTGAAAGCACAACACCACCCTGAAGCTTCATCAGACGAGCTCTCTTCCTTGCGGAACCATCATCCTCCTGCCGCACCATTGCAGCACCAGCTAACACACCAGGGTCACCACCAACTCCTTACGGTAAAGAACCTTGGCTATTCCGAGCCAACATCAAACAATCACGTCTCATGTGTCCAGCAGACCCACATTTCCAGCAACTCTCATTTCCCACACTCTTCACAACTTCCTGCTCTTTCTGCCACCTCTGAACCTCGCCTCGGCCGTGCCCACGACCTTTCTGAGACCCTTTGGCTATCACTGAAACTGACCTCACTCCATGTGGACAATCACGCTTAACATGCATCTTAGAACCACAATTCCAGCAAACACCTACGCCTCAACAACTTCCAACATGTTGCCTTTCACAACGGTCACACACAGATGGCTGAGCTTCTACTCCTTGCTCAAGCAACACTTGCTCACCAACAGCACTACCTTCACATTGCTTAACCCTTGGAAATTCCCTTCCAAGATATCTCCCATAAAAGGCCGATACAAAGAAATCCCAACCAATATCAGGAATATGTGACGCCACAGCCACAGATGTCCACCAGACACACGCATCCTCCAACATCAGAGAAACAACACTCCCCAGCTTACAGGCATAATCACAGCCTTCCCGATCCAAGATAAGAATCACACTGGCCAACCAGGCCTCAAACATCTCTGGTGTAGAACCATGATATTCCACAGCACCCAAATCAAGCAAACGCTGCTTCGGCAAACCCTCACATCCAACAGCCAGCTCATCTACTGACTTTACCTCTACCACAGCCTGAGATGTTCCCAACACCTCCTGCTCAACAAATAATGAACTTTTCATCACAGAACCAGTTTCTTTCCCTTGCCTTACCATCTCAACTCCAGGCACAGAAGACTGAGACAAAACACCTCTACAAAAGGGTGAATTCTTTGCTTTAACAACCTGCCCCAAGGCAGCAACCATCTCACTCAACCGCCATTCTTTCATCGACTTTGCCATACCACTAACAACAACAAACATACAATCACAACAAGCAAACAAACCAGTTAGACCAGCATTAAGCAAGGATTCAAACTCCAACTCCAAATAACACAATAGCTATATTAATAAGGCAATGGGTATCCCGAATCCTCCCCTTTACATGACATAACAGTCAACACAACATGGATATCACAACATCAAGCATATCAACAACATACCTTGATCATGCTTACACCAAACAACATCCAATTGCACCAGCATATTAGCAACATATCATGCTCAAAACACATTCACCATGCATAACATCAGCTCATAGCATCAGCACATATCCACATAAACTCGACCAAGATTCATAACCACAAAACATGCTTGCATACATCAGCAACATGCTCAGAAACATCAACAGCATACTCAAAAACACATGTCTCAACCAACTTTCAACCACACAACAAGGTAAACATCAAACACACATCACATCAACTTACCGTTTCCCCAACCTTCGTAACTCAGCTCTGATACCACCAAATGTAACCCCCGTAGCCCGGTCTGGACGGTTGACCCAAACTACGAAGATTACACGGGGAAAACCAAAGTCAACCCGAAAGTCAACCTTGATTAACGACCCTTTTTTCTTTTTAATCTTGTCTAGATGCACATTAACCTTAGATGTGATCACACAACATCATGCTCAAAGATCACAAGCATCAGAGATCAAACAGGGACCCAATTGAACAAATTACAACTTTAGGGACCAAATTGTAATTTCTGAAAACTTTAAGGACTTAACCAGATTTTAAGTTACCAACTTAAAATTAATCAGGTTTCATGCTTCCCTGCCAAATTTCAGCTCAAACGGACATCCCGAACTCATACAATTGCACAAACAAGTTTCAGGACCAAAATGCAAACATTTTGAAACATTTAATCGCCCATGTCAGCCCCCAACGGTCACCCGTTCCGAAACAAACAAAGCCCGTTTCGAAACACGGGGCCATTCCGCAACGCGTTCCGCAACGGGGGTCTGGCAGAATGCTTTCCGTTTCGGAACGGTGGCACCCGTTTCGGACGCCTGGGTTCATGCAGGGCACCCGTTCCGAAATGGTGTCATCTGTTCCGAAACGCCTAGCCCAGAATGCTGCATTTTGCTCACTCAAACACACAATTGATCATTCAAACATGCTCCAAAAGCCACCAAACTTTACCAACATGCAATTCAACATAAATAAGACATACTTGCATCAACAATTCAACAGAAACACAACATATAAGAAAAGCCCCAAATCTATAGGCATGCTTCCTACACAAGCAACCATTTAGGCACAAACCATCCAAATCAATTTCATTTAAGCCAATTCATGTTCCAACAACATTAGCAACAACATTAAAACATTCTTGATCAAACATATACGATCACATACTCATAAACCCGAGAGATTCTACCCCATTGTCCTTATTAAGTATAGCTATTCACCGAGACATACATCTCCATTGGAGTCCACCTTGAATCCCTTGCTCCTTGCTGTCCAAACTTCAAGAATCTGCATTGATGGACAAAAAGGAGCGTAAGCACATAATGCTTAGTGAGGAATGCTCAAAACCAAAACACCATCAATGCAGCGGGTCATTAAAACACTTTTAAAACAAACCCGATTTGATTACCAAAGCCATGTTTGAAAACCCTTTTCAACATCCAGCTCAAATCATGCATAAACACCATATGCCAAGCTTAAACAAAACCATGGAAAACACTCCCATTTCACAACATACCTTTCTTAAACTTGAAAGCCATCTCAAGCAAGAAACCTTTTAAAACCATAACTCAAATATTCTATCACATGCATTTAACCAAGGCAACATAAGAACCATAACAACGTCTTCACATGCCTTTAAAAACAAGTCTTACAAGACTCCAATGCAATATAGATATTTCATGCTCACATGCATCATTTACCAAATGATAACCAACACTTGTTCAACTTAACAAGTAAACATGCATTCACTAGCATCATACACTTTTCATGCAACAATGCATCTTTTCAAGCATCTCATGCTTCACACGCAATCATGCATCATTTCAAGCATCCCATGCTTCACATGCAATCATACATCATTTCAAGCATCTCATGCTTCACATGCAACCATGCATCATTTCAAGCATCTCATGCTTCTCTATGATCAAGAACATTACATTGGCTTCCAAGTGATCAACCACATTCACTTTTCAACTCAACAACCCGATCGGATACGCGGATTCCGAGCGTTGTCCCTACGCTCCATACACCCTACCAATCCAAGGTCTCCCAAATGGACTTTTAAACACCATTTGACCTTACAAGCCTAAGGTTCCCATGTATGGACTTTTAAACACCATACAACCTTAGCTTTTACCGAGGTTCTCATGCATGGACTTTTAAACACCATACAACCTCAACATGCACAAGGTTTCCACGTATGGACTTTTAACCACCATACAACCTTTGCATAACCGATTGGTAGTTGTATAAATCACTAACGAGATCCGGGACACCCCACACAAGATCCACACATGGACTTAACACTGCCATTGTGATCTTAACAAGCACAAGGTTCTCACATATGGACTTTTAACCACCATATAACCTTTGCTTAACCAAGGTCCTCGAATGGGCAACAACCTCCATTATGACCTCATCTCGTTAGGATACTTGAAGGGAGCTTATCCGGTCCACTCTTGACCACTCCACCTCCAAGGCGACTTAATTCACGGTGCACCCAATCCTATAGCCGGCTAACTATATCCGATCAACAAACCAAGAACCATTTATATCACTTGCCAATATAACCATCTTACCATATTAATCCAATGTTCCACATGCATAAACATAATGCAAAACCATCACAACATTAGCCCAATGATTCACATGCATAACCAATATGCAAAACCATTACCTCATTAATCCAATTATTCACATGCATAACCAATATGCAAAACCATTACCTCATTAATCCAATGATTCACATGCATAACCAATATGCAAAAGGTAACATTTACCATCATCAATTTACTGTTTTAAAGCATCATACAAAGCCATTGATCAACATGCAACATCATGCATCAAAACCACATTTTCAATGTATAAAAACCAAGGATCTCTTACCTTGAGCATCCTTCACATACGGCTTTCAAAACCAGCATTAAACCATACTAAAATATGCTTACAAAACAGAATTAAACCATGCAAAACACATGCATTCCAATCATCAACCACATTTGCTTTTAACCAAATCACAACACAATTCAAGAGCAAAAATCCTTTTACTTACTCTTGAGCTTAGCAAAGTTGTTTAGACTTACACTAAGCTCCCAAAAACCTTCAAACCTTGGTTTAAAAGCTGAAATCCCAACTTCACTCATCGATAACCAAAACAAGACTAGCCAACAAGCCTTCCAAGCTTCCGAAACCTTCCGCAACACCTCTAAAGCTCACGGATCAAACTCCCCTGTTTCAAGCACACAAAAACAGAACATTAATGCATCCTTATGCATTAAAACACCAGCAACAACAACACAACTCGCTGCTCATCACAAATCTAACAATTTGGCTACCAAACACAACCGAAATCACCTCCAAACACTTCCAAAACTTAACCCAGCCAAGATCCATCACTTCTAACCATTTTTATACATCAATTAACATCCAAAATGATCACAAGCACATCCTTATACCTCCAGGTATAACAGATCACCAAAAACACTCCAAAAACAACCAAAAACTCAAGCCAAACTTAGGAAATTCAACCTATCCAAGATTGCATTGATTAAACCTCAACTTCTAATCAATTTAGCATTCATTTAACATCATTTTGACACTCCAAAACACTGCCCAAACAGATCACACGAAAATTTCACCAAAATCACCAAATCTTGCATTTTAGCCAAAAAGTCAAGATTTCAATTGAAAAGCCATTAACAAAACATAAATCAAGGATTGAGAACTTAGGAATTTCAGTAAAGAACTGATAGTTTAGAGGAGAAGGACGTTCTTACCTCCAAACTTGAATTTCTCCATTTTAGAGCCAAAAAGCTTGATGAAACAACTTGCAAATTGAGAGGTTTTGTTGATGAGATGATTAGGAATCAAATGAGAGTTGAAATGAGAGATTTAGATGCCAAAATCAGAGAAGGAAATCTGGAGAATTGTGTTTGGGTTGAGAGAAAATGAGAGAAAAGGAAAATTGAGAGAAAATGGAAAGTTAGTTAAGAAATTGGTTAAAATGATTTCCCTCCCTTTCATAATCTTTAAAAATCAGAATAAAGCCTTAAAATATCTTAGAAAAATCTGGAGAAATCCTTTTTGGAATAATAGCTCCTTAAAGATTCAAAGTTTCAATCCTTTATAAAACTGTCCCGCAACTTTCAAAAATTACATTTTGGTCACTAGCCAAAATGTCAACCTTCCGAACCTCATTTTCAAAAATTGATTTCACAGTTCACTTATATATATTAAAAGATGATTTTAGAACATTTTTCCATATTTTTAATGCAACCCGAACTAGGTTTTCCTAAATTCACTCTTATATATTCGATCAGCACTTTGACCGAACCGGTCAACGCCCAAAACTTCTGAGCCCAAAACCGGGGCGTTACACCTGCAATGTTCTAAAAAGCTAATTTAAATCACTTTATGCCCAATAGTACTCATCCTTCAGGCCACGATACATCTTAGTACTACCATGGTGCATAGAAAAAGGACTGCTACGAGCCTCAGTCAAAATAGTGCGCCTCAACATCTTCAGCGCCACTATTCTACTTTTGAAACATGGAACTCCATCATCAGTAAAGTAGAAATCCGTAGCCTTACCACCAGCTATGTCCTGGACATGAGGCACCAACAAATCATCCAACAACTACTTTTCCTTAATCAACTGAATCAAAGAAGGTTTCACTTGCAACTCGGCTATCAAGTCACCATCACGCGATATACTCAAACGAGCAAACATAGCTCTCAGCTCAACAGCTACCTTCATACTCAAAGCATCGGCCACAACATTGGCCTTTCCAGGATGATACTCAATGGTCAGATCGTAATCCTTAAGTAACTCCAACCATCTTCGTTGCCTAAGATTCAACTTCTTTTGCGACATAAGATACTTCAAACTCTTATGGTCTGTATAAACCACACACCTTTCACCATAAAGGTAGTATATCCAAATCTTCAAGGCAAAAACCACCGTCGCGAGCTCAAGATCATGCGTAGCGTAGTTGCGCTCATGCACCTTCAACTGTCTAGACGCATAAGCCACAACCTTCCCACCTTGAATCAACACGCAACCCAAACCAACATAAGATGCATCGATATAGACTACAAACTCCTTACTCGATTCTGGTTGAATCAAGACAGGAGCTTGCATCAAAGCCTCCTTTAACTTTTCGAAGGCTTGATGCCTAACATTCGTCCACTCAAAGCGAACATTCTTTTGCAACAACTTGGTCAAAGGAGCAACAATCTTAGAGAAACCTCCGACAAACCTTCGATAGTAACCTACCAACCCAAGGAAACTACGCACTTCTGTCACCGACTTAGGCGTCTTCCAACTCATCATCGCCTCAACCTTGTGTGGATCAACCCGGATACCTTCGGCCGACACCACATGTCAAAGAAAACCACTTCTTTGAGCCAAAACTCACACTTACTCAACTTAGCATGAAGTTGATTTTCCAACAACACTTGCAACACAATTCTCAAGAGCCTATCATGATCCTCCTCAGTACGCGAATACACGAGAATATCATCGATTAACACTACTAGGAACTGATCCAGAAACTCATGGAAAACTCTATTCATCATGTCTATGAATGCAGTCGGTGCATTCGTCAAACCAAACGGAATCACCAAGAACTCATAATGGTCGTACCTAGTCCGAAAAGTTGTCTTAGGTACACCCACGTCCCTCACCTTAAGTTGATAATACCCAGACCTCAAATCTATTTTTGAAAACACCGAAGCACCACGAAACTGATCGAACAAATCATCGATCCTCGGCAAAGGGTACTTGTTCTTAATCGTCAACTTGTTCAGTTGCCGATAATCAATGCACATACGCATGGAACCATCCTTCTTCTTCACAAACAAGACTGGTGCACCCCAAGGTGAAATACTCAGCCTTATGAACCCTCAGTCAAGCAGCTCCTGAAGTTGCGTCTTCAACTCCTTCAACTCCTTAGGTGCCATGCGATAAGGAGCAATGGACACCGGAGTCGTATTCTCATACAACTCGATACCAATCTCAACCTCTTGATTGGGTGGCAATTCAGGCAACTCTTCCGGAAAGACACCCGGAAACTCGCATACAGTTTGTATGTCTTGCACATGCACTTTCTTCGTACCAGGATTCATCACATACGCCAAGAAAGCTTTGCACCCCAACTCTATCATCCGACTCGCTTCAAGAGCCGAAATTGCGTTAGACAAGAACTTCACATTCTCGCCCACGATTACTACTTCGTAATCATCCACAAGCTTCAGGGTAACCCGCTTAACATCAAAATCTACCACAGCTTGGTGCTCAACCAACCAGTCCATTCGAAGAATCACATCAAAGCCATAAAAAGGTAATTCCATAAAATCAACAGGGAAAACATGACCTTGAACAAACAACGGGCACCTCCTATACAATTTACTTGTAACAACAGTCTCACCAAAAGAACTTGTTACTTGCATTCCTACATCTATCATCTCAATAGGAATATCAAGCAAATGTGCATGCTCACTCAAGATGTATGAATGCGTAGATCCAGAATCAATCAATGCTGACAAAGATATGGATTGCAAGGTGATGGTACATGCAATCACATTGATGTCATTACGTCCCTCGCAATGAGCATACACCCTCACGGGACCACCACCTTCCAGTTAAACAGCAACTACATGTGCCAAACCTCTCTGACCATCATTTCTCCTCTGAAAATTGTTGCGACCGCACCCACGGCCTCTCTGCTGAGCAACAACTGGTGCACGACCCTGACCACCTCCCACTAACAGGGGACACTCACGCCTCATATGGTCAGTAGATCCACAGTTCCAACATAAATTAGCTCCAGCCACAGGAGCATGCACCTCACGAGTCGCACTAGGGCAATCTCTTCTCAAGTGCTCCCGTGATCCACACGTCCAACATGTACCCTGCTCAAACCTCTGCCTGTTTCCCTGAGCCGGTACACCTTGTCCAAAGTTACCATGCCTAGCCGTAGGCTGATATCTATGTCACGATTCCTTTTATTCTGCCCACAACTAAAGCCAACATCAGCAGCTCTCTTACCCAAACCAGAACCACCCCCACGCGAGGTCAGACCCAAGCTCTGCTCTATATCTTTGGCTCGAGTCACGAGCACATCAAAATCCGTATAATCAGTGGCTAGCATGTACGACTTTACATTTTGCACCAGGCCATACTGAAAATGATCACATCGATGCCTATCACTCGGCACCAACTCCGGAGTATACTGGCTCAACCGTACGAACTGGACCTCGTACTTAGCTACAGTCATATTCCCCTGAACTAGAGACATAAACTCTCTCTTCTTATCATCCAAGTACCTAACTCCAAGGCACTTTCTCTTGAAAGCAGACCGGAAGAACGTCCAATCTACCACTTCCGGCTCTAATGCCGCGGTCGTAGTCGTCCACCATGTATATGCATCACCATGCAACAACGATACTGCGCAGCCCAGCTTCCGTGCATCATTGCACCCCATCTAATCCAATATCCAAATCATACTGGCCAGCCATGCCTCAGACGCCTCAGGAGATAATCCGCGAAATTCTACTCCTCCCAAACTCCTCAATCGTTCTAGTGGCAATCCCACTTGCCCAGCAGCAGGAGCATGTACATGCACTCCAGCAACAGAAGCCTAAAATGCTCCCGTCATCGTCTGCACTAAAGGCGTCCAATCTCCAATCCCCGGACCAGCTTGTCCTTGTTGTTCCTACTCCCCACCCCAAGTGGTGGTGGCGGAGGAGGTAAGTTTCCACCGGACAGAACCTCGTTCTCCTGGCCACACTGCACCTCAACAAGAGCTATCACTCCAGAACGCAACTCACGTCTTGATCCCATTGTTCTAGTTAACATTAAAGCATGAACATAAAACAAACAAATGATCAGGCCAGCTCTTAACAAGGATCCCAAGACTTTCAAAATCAATTTAAAACTTTTTACTAGGTAATAAGACAATGGACATCCCAATTTCCCCCCAACATAGTATAAAGCATACTACATGCATACCTCAACCATCATATGACTCAAGCATCAAGATTCAGCCCAATCATCGTCGTTGAATAGTTCACATCCATATTCATTCATCATGTGTAGCATCACTATCACACATTCAACATAAGCATACTTAAACATTCACCAGATAAGTAAATCTCACAAAAATACATATCCACATCGCAAATCACATACCCACAACTTACCATCATCCCAATCTTTCGAAACCTGGCTCTAATACCACCAAAGTAACCCCCTCGACCTGGCTTGGCCGATAGACCGAACCGAACGGATCACACGGGGAATTTTGAAGTAAACCAGGAAAGTTTACCCCAATAAACGACCCTTTTTTTCTTTTTATCTTGTCTAGATGCAACTTAGGTTCCTATGTATACGTACACAAGCAGCGGATAAAACATCAACACAAACGCCTATCGATTAAAGCCGATTAAGGTTTAGGGACCATTTTGTAATTTTCATAAATTATAAAGGTTATTAGCAAATTTGAGTTACCAACCTTTAATTAGGTTCATTATATGCTTCTCGGTGAAATCTCAGCTCAAAAAGACATTTAGAACTCATCCAATTACATACACGACATACATGGACCAAATCGTAAGAAACAAAAACTCAGAGCAATTCAAAAACAGGTTCAACGGTCAAACATTTCGGAATAGAATGCCCTGTATCGGAACAACCATTTTGGAGCACAGCTGACCGTTTCGACGCGCGGGTTCGTTTCGAAACCCCTCAAGACACGTTTCGGTACGATGGTTCATAGAGTCAAAATGTTCCGAAACATGCCTCACTATTCCGAAACACCAAGGCCATTTTAGGCCACCGTTTCGAAACAGGCAAGGGTGTTTCGAAACACCTAGGCCTGCAATGTTCTTAAAAGCTGATTCAAATCACTTAATGCCCTTCAAAACCATCTCGACACATGCCCTAACATATTGGCAACTTAATTACACATCAATGACCGCATATAAGAAGCATAAGCAACATCATAGCATCATTCTCATAAGCTACGGAACTAAAGGCATGCTTCCTAGAAGTTAAAAGCACCAAAAGGCTAAAATCCTAATGCAAGCATAAAACCAAACACAAAGGCCATTTACAAGTCTAAATATGCATCTCAAACTTGCACAAAACCAGAAAATACCAAATCAACAACATTCAAAGCATTGGACACCCCATTGCACTTATTACACTAGTTCAAAAGCACGACATACTTTTAGCAAAATGTCTTGGTGTGATTCCTCGAAGATGCTGCCTCCAAAAGCCTAATTATCTACATTGATGAACAAAGAGGGTATAAGCATACAAGCTTAGTGAGGGTTGCTCAAAACCACAAACATCATCAATGCATAAAATCGGTTTTCACTCTTTTCAAAACCATCATGCTTTTCTTAACAAACCATGCACTTTAACATCAAAATCATTGTATTAAACGTCATGCAACATGATCCAATCAAAATCAGCAATTAAACCATTGCTACTCATTTTCCAAGCCTTCCAAGCATAAACACCATTATGCTAAGCCTAAGCCAAAACATGCATCTTCCACAATGTGCATTAACAACATTTCCACAATATTTCATTTCATTATATTGGCTCACAAGTGATAAACATCAACCTCAAAAACATATATTGGATACACAGATTACCATTGGTTGTCCCACGCCCTTCATACACTTTACCGACATTTCAAGGTTCACACACGAGAACGACCCTCCATCGTTGTGACACCCATGGTGGAGTATTCGGTACAATCACAACCCTTCAACACCACTCATCGGTAGATGTATAATACACAAACGAGAGATGGGACGCACACACAAGGTTCGCACCTGGGAGCTATCCTCAACCGTTGCAACATTAAACAATCCTCAATCGTTAGGGTACTTGGATGGAGTATTCAGTACAATCACAACCCCTCAACATCCAAGGCGACTTATTTATAGTGCACTCAATCCTATAGCCGGCTAACTATATCAAGTTTCATTTATAAAACATTTTATTCAACATCACTTTCTAGAGGACTTAGACAAGGGTGTTCACTATCTCCACTTCTATTTAATCTAGTGGGAAAAGCTCTAAGTCTTATGCTAGGGAGGGCGGTTTGTTTGGGTTTATTCTCTGGCTTCAAGGTAGGTCGACAAGGCCACTCTACTGAGGCCTCTCATCTACAATTTGCTGACGGCCTACTAATTTTCTGTGGGGGATCGGAAGCACATGTACGCAATGTTAAGAGAATATTACGTGCTTCTGAGTTGGCGTCCGGGCTGAAACTAAATTTGAAAAAGAGTAAGATTTTTTGTATTAATTTACTTGAAGATATTCTTAAGAGCTGGGCATCGAGAGTTAGATGTTTGATTGATAAATTCCCTACAGATATTTGGGTTTACCTGTAACCCCCTAAACCCGGCCCAAGTGTTATGAGCCAAATCTAGGAAGTCGGGTTGAAAACGTGTCCATCAAGTAAAATGATTATTAGGTTTTGAAAATTAAATAATAAGATTTCATATTTATATAAGTTATTTTATTATTTGGGGATTTTATGTAATTTTGGTTACTTTTTACATTTATTTGGGACTTTAAACTATTTTAGCATGCAGAGGAATTTAAACTGGATATTACTAAATGTAACCCCCTAAACCCGACCCAAGGGTTATGAGCTAAATCTAGGAAGTCGGGTTGAAAATGTGTCCCTCAAGTAAAATGATTATTAGGTTTTGAAAATTAAATAATTAGATTACTTATTTAAAATTGTACCGTTTCACATTAAATTCCCTCAAATAAAAAACGCAGCCGTATAGGTAAAAAAAACATAAAATAAATTAACAGAAATATCCAATTTAAATTCCAATGCATGCTAAAACACTTTAAAGTCCCAAATAAATGTAAAAGTAATCGAAATTACATAAAATCCTCAAATAATAAAATAACTGATATAAATATGAAATCTAAAAATATCCATACTGAAAATTGTAAATAATCTGAAAAAATGTGGTCCTCCAAATAGGGGTGGGAAAAAATACCCGACCCGGTTGACCCGACCTGACGACCCGAACCTAAAAGTGCTGGGTAATTCCCGGAAAAAAATTACCTGACCTAGGACACGGGCCGAAAGTTTCCCCTTATCGGGTACCCGACCAGACCCGATAAAATTTAATATATATTTTTTATATTTCAAATTATATTTTTATTTTATGTTTCTTAATATTTTTACTCTAAATTTAAGTTTAAATCCCTAAATTTTTTCTATGTTTGTATTATATTCTTTTAAGTTTTAAGTTTAATTTTTTTAAAAATACTTTTGTGTTTAACATGTGATTTTTTTTTTTTATTTCAGAATGAAAAAATAGGAACCGGGTACCCGGTACCCGAATTTTACGGGTACCTAAATATAATGGGCCGAAACACGGGCCGCTTAATGAGGTACCCGGATGAACCGGGTACCCGAAAAATGGGTACCCGACAATGCCCACCCTACCTCCAAGTACCGAACTCCTATGTCTGAGAATCTGAAATAAAAGCTAAGGGGGGAGTCGGCTATTAAGCTCAGTGTGTCTCTAGAGTGCATCAGACAGAATATCACAAGAATCATACAGTCAACATAGTCATTTAAGTACATAGATATGCAAAGCACGGTGCACCTAAGTCTATGTCATGAACCCATCTACATCATCGTCCGAAGAGTAAGGTTCCCCTGAATCACTCTCTACATCGTCACCAAGTCCGAAGTAGAATTCAACTCGAAGGGTGAAACCACTAATCTTCCTCAGTACATTTCCCAACCCGAATGATATGGCATGGAAATCTGATTCTAATCTGAATGCAATCATTATTAATTAAAAAATGCATGAGCATTTAATCTGATCGAAATTATTCATATTCTGATGTATGATGTTTGACAGTCTTACACAAAGCATATCACATATCACTCAAATCACAACATAAATTCACACATCGGACATCATACAAATCAGAAAAGATAATGTAGCACAGGTAGAGAACACACCTTAGACAGATAACGTCGTGAGTGACGTCTCTCACGCTCAGATCTAGTAATTGGCTGAACAGGATGGGCACCTAAAAGGTAACACTATGTAAGATTTCACTACTATTATGCCACAAGCTACTAAACAGAAACTTATTTAATTACACGTACGCGCGGAACTCAAAGGTTGAGATGTAGGAGGTCGACCAAACGGAGGAAGAGGAAGAATCTTGGTGTCCGAATCTATGTCACTTAAGCGCAAAAGAAATCTGATTCAGAAACCACTTTACACAATTTCTCTCTAAGCATAAATTAATTAAAAAGGCAAAAAAGCAACCGTTTAGAATCGAATTTGGAAAAAACGGGCTGCGAAACTGGAATCGGGGCGTCGAAAAACATAAAGTTGACTTTGATTAAAAAAGTCAACGGTCAAAGTCAACAACGGTGGTCAACGGTCAAGGTCAAAGTCGGCGGTCAACTACTGACGTCATCCGGTCAAGTCAACGCTAGCGTTAGCAAGGTCAACACTGACGTCAGCAGCTTACATCATCACACGCATTAGCAAACGACGTCATCTTAACGTCACCGGATTCTGTCAACAAGGTCCGGTTCGGTTCGGTCTGGCTCGTTGGACCGATCTGATTTAACCACATGGACCGGTACGGTCTGGTTCACACTAATTCCCTCCTTTTTTCAACCAAAATCATATTAGGGCAAAAATCCCTAATCGGATTCCGTCTCCGGTGACCCCAAACACTCTATTTCCGACTGATTTCGCAACCAAAACACACATATACATGGGTTAACCCCCAAATTCGCGAAACCCCTTACCCTAAACACCAAAACGTCGAGAAAAGCAATAAAAATGGCAGTGCGAATAAGGGTTTGAACGGTCGCTGACAACTCCTTGGTCGGAGCTAGATTAGAATTTGAAGGGAAAATTGGGGGTGGTTCGAATGGCAGATCGAGAGAGAAAGGGAGATAAAGGGGGTGCCGGCTGAACAAGGGGAAAAGGCATATGAAAAGCCAAAATAGGCTTTTACCTTAGTTTTTGGGTAAATTACCCATTAAGGCCTCCCAGTTCACCCATATCATACCTAGATCACCAAAGTTCTAAAATTCTCATTTAAGTCACTGAATTTCAATTAGAAATCAATTTTTAAATTCTTCTAAAATTAGGGTTTCAATTTAAGGATTTACTAGAATTAGGGTTTTCAAAAGGGGGAAATTAGGGTGTTACATTACCTCTGGGGGTTACAGGAATTCAGTTCAGCTATGGGAGCCATTCTTCAAAAAAATTTCTAAGAGGCTCGGTAGCTGGAAACTAAATTTTTGTCAATTGGTGGTCGGTTGATTCTGATTAAGTTTGTCCTAAGTAGCTTGCTCGTCTATTACCTCTCCTTTTTAAAAATGCCACTTATTGTGTCTAATAGGTTTAATCGACTTATGTCCACTTTTCTATAGGGAGTCAATTTGGAGAAGTCTAAGATACACTAGGTAAATTGGTCTCAAGTTTTCTCGTCAAAACTTTCAGGGGGCCTTGGGGTTGTTAATATGAATTTGTTGAATCATGCCTTTCTCGAAAAATGGTTCTGGCGCTTTATGAATGAACTAGAAAGTCTTTGGAGGCGTATCTTGGCTACCAAAAGTCCAGGCTATTCCTCTAGTCTTATTCTCGTTCCGGCTCACTCCAAATATTCTTCTTGGATTTGGAATGGAATCTCGAGGTCTTTCTTTGCAGATGATTCAGTTGGCCATATAATAAGATCAAATTTAGTCTATCAGGTGGGAACAATAAATCCATTCGATTCTGGACAGACATCTGGATTGGCAATACTCCTTTAAAAGATAAATTTCCCTGCTTTTTTGCCTTAGCTGCAAATAACTCTTGCTTCATTGCTGATGTTGGTCACAATTCTAACTCTGGTTGGGTATGGGAGATCCCACTGAGATGTCGTTTGTTCGATTGGGAGCTTTCTTAATGGGAGAATTTCTTAAACTTTTTAAAGGATTTCAAGTCAAGCTGCCTAAACAGAGATTGGGTCATGGTCTGGCTCGACTGATGGAGCTTTCTCGGTTAAGTCCTTGTGAACTTTGATTGGTACCTCAGGGACTGACCCCTTTTAGACTTCAAATGTATCGATGGGTTTTGCTCCCTCGAAGGTGGAAATTTTTGTATGATTGGTTATACATGGTCGTGTCCCGGTAAAGTCAGAATTGTCCAAGAGGGGTGTGCTGCCCATCGGGAACGTGGAATGTCCTTTATGTAAGAAGCAGGCTGAAACTGTGTCTCATCTTTTCTTTACGTGCAAAGGTGTGTGGCATATCTGGATGAGTTTTTGCAGAATTCTAGGGGTTGAAACAATTCTACACAACGACCCAATAAGGTTCTTTGAAAGTTGGGGTTTCAATGGGTCGCAACGTCATAAGGAATGTGTTTCTTTTATCCCCTTTGCAATCATTTGGACGGTCTGGCTTTTCAGATATGATCTAGTCTTCCAAGGCAAGAAAGTGGACTGGATGCAGATGGATTTCCTTGTAAGATTCAGACTGGTAACTTGGATCAAAGCTAAATTTCTTGACAAATCTATTGCTACGGAGTTGTTGATGACGGGCATAAATCTGGTTCCAAACTTATTGTCTCACGGGCTCTCCCTCGCATCTGTAGTTGGTTGGGTCCCCCCAAGTGGTTTTCACAAACTCAACATAGATTGGGCTAGTTCTTTGGCGTGTGATAAAGGAGGCATTGAATGCCTACTTAGAGATGAAAAGGGTGCTACGCTCCTTAAGTTTTCTGATCCCTCTGGTCGTGGTCCTCCTGCGTTATTGGAATTCGAGGCTATGTATTCTGGGATTCTAAAATTCTTGGATTCAATCTGGGTGAACAAACACATGTTAATTATGGAGTTAGATTGCAAAACTCTAGTTGATTGGGTCCTTGGTAAGGTGGAGCCACCCGCGATGTTCCATTCTAAGATACAGAAAATCTCTAAATTAATTCGTAACAATGGCCATATTGTTAGATGGATCCCTCGCGTTTGCAACATTGAGGCAGACAGTTTGGCAAAACAAGGAATTGGTTAAATTATCATTTTTACTGTTTTTTGTTGTATGAGGTAGCTAAACTTTAGGCTGTTAAGACTTGGCCGGTTTGTTCATCTGCTTTCGATGTACTACAATCTTCCAAATATTAATAAATGTAGTGCGGTACTATTTTCCCTCTTCGCTAGGAAGGGTTTTTTTTAATGAAGCCCAATTTACTTGTCAAAAAAAATATAATAAACATCTTATAAATCAAATAATAAAAGTAAAAACATCAACTACAACTTATTAATTCTCGCGCAACATGCAATCTAACATATAATCTATAAGCATCATAAATATAATATTAATAAAAATACATTAAACACTAAAACAATATTTAAACAAGTCTAACACCATTTAAATATTAAATTAATATTGAACAAAAAAATTAATTAATTTACACCACAAATAATTATCATCTAATTAAAAAATTCAAATAAATGATCAATATAAACAAAATTCATTAACTTAGGGGTAATATAGTCCAAAGGGGTGAAATTTGACAAATACCTAAAAAATTGGTGAGAATGACATTCCCACCATTTAGGGAGAAAAATGACACTATTGGGAAAAGATTATTACCCCATAGGGGAATGCTCTCAAACCAAAGAAGGGAATGTCATTCCGAAAAAGATTATTACCCCTAGTAATAGACTTTTCCACGAACCAAACGTCAAGGTAATGTTATATTCCGAGAATCTCATTCCCAGAAGTAATCTTACATTTCGTGAACCAAACATACCCTAAAATTTTTATATAAATAAATATGAGTAAAATTTTGATACACATGCTGTGTAAAACTAATTTTACACAAGTGTGCATATTTACATTATAAAACCCAAATTTTAAATTCCTAACCCTTAAAAAACTAAAACCTTAAACCCTAAATTCTAAACACTAACCTTAAATTCTAAACACTACAACATAAACCCCTAAATTAAAACTCTAACTCTAAAACTAAAAGGCACGTGTAAACTAAAGTTTACACGGCATGTGTATCAAAGTTTTTTTTCAATAAATATATTATAAAAATTTAAAAAGTGTAGTAATAGGTTTTAAATAGGGATGGACATTTCACCCGGACCTGACGGGTTCCAACTCGACCCAATTCGATCGAGTCAGATTTTTTGTTTAAAAATTTGGTTCGGGTCGGATTTTTTAAAGGATGGAGTTGGATCAAGTCGAGTTCGAGTTTTGAGTGAAAAATATGCGACCTGTCCTAGGATATTTGTAATAATGCCCTCACTTTATATATATTTTTATATTTAGGTCCTTAAAATTGATTTTTTTATTTACAATTTAATCTCTAAAATTATATTTTTTTACAATTAAATTCTTAAAATTAATTTTTTATAGGCCAGGTTCGGATTTAAAGTAATTTTTTTTAGGTCTAATAGGATCAGCAAAAACCCAACATGTACTCATCTCTAGGTTTAAAGCTGCATTTGCCCCTGAACTCTAAACGTGATATTTATACGTTTCCAAGTCTCGAAAAAGTATTCGTAGATTGTATAGTCTATAGAGTTATTCTTTTTGTACAAAAGTTCATTCCTTTATCAAATATTTTTACAAGAGTTTTTCCATATATAATTACTTTTATTAAAAAAGTCTGTATATATGATTTAACTTGTTTATCCAAATACACATTTAAACCGTTTTTTTTTTTTGCATAATCATCTTTACCTGATCTATTGATGGACTAATATAAATCGGGTATTGCAAAGATATATTATAGGAACGATCCTCCCAACCCAATTTGCTCCATTCATAACATCAGAATTCGAACTTTTGGATTTGTTTAAAAAATCTAATAGATCTTTCTACAAGACCACATGGTAGTTATGATTATTTGTATACATGATTTTATAAAGGGAAAATATTATATGCACAGCGGTAGAAAACTTGTTTTCCACAAGAGTCTAGTTTTTAGAGGTTCGGGTTAGAATTTTAATATTTGTGGTTAGGTCTTAAGGTTCAGAAATAGATTTTATAGTTTAAAGTTTAGAATTTAAGAGTTAAGATTTTAGTGTTTGTAGTTTGACTTTAAGGTTCTAGAATAGATTTTATGGTTTAAAGTTTAAAATTTAAGGGTTATAATTTAAGGCTCTAAAAGGGACATCTAACAGTATTAGAAGCCCGCTTGCAGAAAAAAACTTTTTAAAAATAATGCATCAAATAATTACCCTATATAAATGCTAGTATTTTTATTGTTTTGCTGGGATGAGTTTAAAAAAGTTACTATAAGTTTTCGATACTAGTATTTTTTATTGTTTTGCTGGGATGAGTTTAGAAAAAGTTACTATAAGTTTTCGAGTTTAAAATTTTATAAAAATAATGATATTAATAATAAATTTCCGATCATGAAAATAAAGTCAAGCGCGCAAAGCAAAATTAACACCTAGACGGATTTGATATCATGACCAGCAGTCTGAAAAGCAAGCAATCAAAACAATGATCTTTAAAATTTTGTAACATTTTATTATTAAAGCTACTCTACTGGTAAAAATTATAGAGAAAAAAACTGATCTTTTAATTTTAATTTTGAAAAATGCTTAACCCAAAATTTATTAAAATTTTGAAAATTTCATTAAAATTTATATGATATGCTCATTTTTGTAAATTTATTAAAATTTATTAAAAATGCTTATCCCCAAAGCTACTCTAACAACTATTACATATAAATTTATTAAAATTTTGAAAAATGCTTAACCCAAAATTTTTACTTTTAATTTTACATGATATATTCATAAACTGATTTAATCAAATCAACTTAACATTGATCGGTTTATTGACTTATTTTTAATAAAAAATGAATAATGTTTACAATTTTCGCAAGTCATATGAACAATCTTTCAATAAGCCGATATTTCATTTGTAGCGAGTAAAAAAATCTTTAAGGAAGTATATAGCCCACTTTTATTTAAAAAATATTTTTAAGGAATTTTTCGGGTAAATCGTTTTTATGAAAACTAGAATAGCCACCGATTAATTTCAAAAAAAAGATAGACCAGACATCGAAAACTAAAACCAGAAATTCAAATGGGTTCGGGAATCGGTTACGTGCGAGGAAGGGTTGGCACATTCGTCACGCCCAAAATTAGTACCTAAGGGTTCAAATCACATTTAACTAAAAAAACTAATTTAATTCCGACTTAATTTAATTTAAAACCCCTAAACGCATGAATGCATGGTCATACGAATTTTGCAATCTAACTCGTGGCCCACGGTACCGAAGGAGACTACACCCGAATACACGAGAAGAAGCTCCCACTAGGATACGAGACACCGAGTACTAAACGAAAGTAAAGCAATTAACAGATATGTCATTTAAATGCATGAACAAACGTAGATATGAACGATCGATGACATATAATTACTAAAATATTTGTACACAAAAAAAAACTACACAAGAGGTGTATAGCTACGTAAAAAACTAAATACTAATATACATATATCGTTACGTAAGTACTATATCGTATATACGACCACATAAAATCGTATGATATATTTACATATAACCGCATGAATAATAAAAAAACTAAGTAACCACATTCAACACATATCAATCATAAAAAAGAATACAAATATAAACAATGAGTAACTGCAAATTAAATATGCGTGAACCGAGGGGCTGACTAAGTGATTATACCTCTGAGTATGGATCAAAATTGAACGAAAAACAAAGTTTTAAGGGTTTGAAAGGATATTAACCCGTAAAAATGCTTTAATTAAACGGGGGCGAAATTGAAAAGTTCAAGAAATTCAGGAGGATTGAGGGTGTGATTTAATGAAGCGAAAACTCTTTACAGGGTATTTTGAAATCACGGAAGGGTTTAAGAGTAAATAGGCCATTTTTAAAGCAGTAAAACAATATAAATGTCCCATTTCAAGCAGAAATTACCTCTTTTGGCCATTTTTATTCGAAACTAAAAATCAGTCTCCTCAAAATCTTTCTCTCGCTCTATTAGGGTTTGCTACAAAAAAATGTCGCATTTTCTTTTTCGTTGGCCGCTAATTGGCATCGGCGAAACTTCGACCGAGCCAAAAACCCTTAAACAAACCTTGCACCCTTAATGAAATCTACTTTTTAGAACCGAAAACTAAAACCTCCCCTTTTTGAAACTTTAAAAAGCCGAAACCAAAATTATTTTTACGACGAAAACGGGTACGCCTGTTGCTCACTTCGTCGTCACCTTACCGTACATGACCTTACCAGGGCGCGTTGGCTTATCGGCGACAAGAAGATGAAACGACGTGAAAGGGGTGAGATTCCGAAGGTTAAAACTTTTCCTTCTAACTCTTTTTTCTTTTTTATTTCATGCATGTGGTGATGATAATGGAAAAAAAGAGTATCTCAATATTTTTTTGCTTTCGATTGCTTTTCGCGAAATCCCGCTTAGGGTTTACAAAGTTCTATGTTAGGTTTTATATTGTCGAAGTTACAAAAGGATAAAAAATTGAAAAGACTTGTATTGGTTGCTTTTAGCCTCTGATTTCTGCTCTCTGTGGCCTCTGGAATCCATTTAATTGTTTTTGTCATTGTTCGAGTTCCATTTTGGGCATTCTGACCATTTGTTTTTTGCACTGCATGTTTGGTTTTCCCCGAACGGTGAGGAGACACAGCTAGAAGTGGCAGACGCCGTGAAGATGGCAGACGCGTGGAGAAGTCGACCGGTCAACGTTGGGAACCAAAGGGACAAGCACGTTGTCTTCATGCGTGCGTGTGGCAGACGAAAGGTCAAGTGTGGGGCGAGTGAGGTTTTTAGAACCCTCTTCGCATCGATCCGAGCCGTTGATGTGCTCTTGAATCTAAAGGCCACGAGTGGTGGCGATCTGGACCGTTGGATGTGCCTTAAATCTGACGGGTACGAGTGGTGTGGCGCCAAAGCATTAGAGGGGTTTCGAGACTCGATATGGACTGTTGGATGCGCCTCAGATCTGACGGCTGCAAGGTTGTGACACGATATTCTCCAGGGGCAACTAGGTTTTTTTCTTTCGATGCAATCTGGACCGTCTGGTCAAGGACCAGGTCTGACGGTCCAGGGTGGTGCAACGCGAGATGAACATGCAACGCCTAGAGTTTTTCCTGGCTCGGGTCAATCTGGACCACCTGATTGGTAACCCTTGATCCAAAGGTCCAAATTCGGCTGTGCATAAACACAAAATACATTAGGGTTTTAGGTTAAATTGGGTTTTGGGGCACTTGTTGGGCTGAACATGTAAATATATTTTTTGGCTTCTGTAAGTTTAGACTCTTATTTACACATGTGTTAATATACTTGTGCTGATTTATTATTATTATTATTATATATATATGGACTTGTTTATTTAATAATAATAATAATATGTATGATAATAATAGTACTAATAAATAATAATAATAATAATAAATAATAACACTAGTAAATAATAATAATAATAATAATAATAAATGATAAATAGTAATAATAATAATAAATAAATAATATTTAAGTTTTCTTATTTTTTTCTTTTCTTTTCTCAAACTACAACACAACCCATTCCAAGCCCATTAACAAAGATAAAATTAAAACGAGTTTTTTCGGGACAAAATTAGTGACTACATCATTATCTTTTAATATGAAAACATTGAATAATGTTTACAATTTTTGCAATTATATGAAAAATCCTGATCTTTTAATAATTTGATTTTATTGTATGAAAAGCTAAGTTCAAGATGTTGAAAATAAAATTGATTCGATAAACTGATCAATATTAAATTAATTCGATTAAATCAGTTTATGAACATATCACATGAAATTAAAATTGAAAATTTTAATAAATTTTAGGTTAAGCATTTTTCAAAATTAAAATTAAAAGATCAATATTTTTCTCTTTGATTTTCACCAATAAAGTAAGATTTAATAAAATATGTTATAAAATTATAACAACTGAAAAATTTTGGCTCAGTGGTTTGATCGCTTGCTCTTCACATTGTTGATCTATGAGATCAAATCTCTCTAGGCGATAATTTTTTTGCGCGCTTTGACTACATGACATATCAGATGGTGATAATGACTAAATATGTAATCAAGAGATAATTTTTCGTTAACTATCGCATCACCTTCTCTATTAGATATTAATGACCGAGTCAAATTAGGATCAGTTTAAAAGTTCGATAGTGTAATTATTTATTTTTTTAGTTGGGTGATCAAAACATAACATACCCATAGTTGGGTGGTCACACAAGTAGTTTACCCTAAATTATAAGTTATATTTTGTTATACCGTTCATGTAATTTTTTTACACAACCTTTTTTAAAATCTAAAATCTTAAGTCTAACCCTCTAAACTATAAATCTTAAATTCTAAACACAAATAACTTAAACTTCTAAACTCTAATAAATCCCAAAATAAATTCCTAATCCTAAATTTGACAAACACGTATAAACTTTAACTTTAATTTACACGCAGTGGCAGAGTCAAGATTTTCATATAATGTGTTTAGAGTGGAGTATGAAGTATGAGGAATTCTTATACCACTTCAATACATTTAATACATATTGTTGACTTTATAGCCAACAAATTAAATGTGTTTAGTGTGTTAAATCTATATGGGGTAATATAGAAATTGAGGGTCTAATTATACCCTCCCTTTCACACGCACTTCGTCCCCTGCTCTCAACAAGCTTTTACGAAACGTCTCTTCTTCCTTTGCCTCTGCAAATGAATCCCAATAAACCTCCGAAAAACCCTTTCTTTTTTTCCCTCCACCATTAAACCCAGTTTTACATACCCAACCAGCAAAGCAAAACAAAATGGGCAAAGCTTCCAAGTGGTTCCGCAGTATCCTCGGCCTCAAAAGAACCGACCCCAACAACCACCCTTCTTCTTCCAAACCACCCCATAAAGACAAACGGCGATGGAGTTTCGTCAAATCCTACCGCGAAAAGGACTCCACCAACTGCAGCAGTAACGGTAATGTGAATTTACCGTCTCCTCTAAATGGGCGTCAGCAGCAACAGGAACACTCTGTTTCTGTCGTTGAGAGGAAAGGAGAGTGTGAGGTAGTGGATGCTAACAAGCACGCCATAGCTGTCGCTGCCGCTACCGCCGCCGCTGCGGAAGCGGCAGTTGTGGCCGCTCAAGCTGCCGCAGCGGTGGTTAGGCTTACCAGTAGCAGTGGCAGGTGCGCGCGTGAACCAACAGCTCACATTAGCAGCAACAAAGAGTTAGCTGCGGTTAAGATACAATCCGTATTTCGTGGATATCTGGTCAGTTTTCTCCCCCCCTAGTTTTTATCTTTTCAATCACTTGATTTTGATGAAAATTTTCCGGGCTTAACAAATAACAACCAGTTAATTACTCGACATGTGTTCTCGGTGCTCATTTTGATGAAAAAAAACCTTCTTTAACTTTGTTCCAATGCGATTGAAAAGAACAAAGCACGAAAACGTGTATTGTTCCCACTAAATTTGGTTATATGCAACATTCGTATTATGAAACAAACGGTATCGTTTTCAAGATCGTCCTCCGTCCCCGGCAAGTGGAAGCAGAAGAAACTGCCTACCGTGCTTCCATTTTCTTACGTCTGAGTTGTTTCTCTCATGTCCTTTATCACAAGAAAAGAAAAACATTACCCTTTTTTAGATAACAATGAAATATATATTTATATGTATGTATATGTATATATGTAGCGCACCCTTCCCCATAAAAAAACACTGTTTGATCTCTGCCAATATCATCTGCAACCTTTTACTTTGGAAGGTTTCCCTACTGTTTCATTGTCATGGCGTTTTCAAGCATTTAATTGTTGTGGGTGGGGGTGGATTTGGAATATTAGTTTATGAGTTTATGGGCGATTGAGTATAGTAACTTGATACTATTTCTGGGTTTTTTTAGGCATCCTTTCGTTGTGTAGTTCTACTGTAAGTATAGCAAGTTGAGAGAATGATTTAATTTTGGGTGGTAAAGAATGTTGATTAGTTAGTTTTATTGGTGTCTAATTATTGAAAGCTTTCAAGGGATGCCCAACTACTCTCTTGCCAGGCTCAATAATAATGCCAATAATTTATTATCTTACCAAATAAAGAATCAGCAGCAGCTCCATTGTCAGCATTTTCTGATCACAAGACTTTGAATACAATGCAACTTTTTTTAGAGAATTGGACGATCATATCTTGGGTTGAACTCTTCTGGGTAGTTGCAAATTTTTTGCTTTCTGAAAGGGGTGGGTCCAAAACCAAGTGAAAAAAGTTTGTTGTTTCTAATATTGAAGATATATGCTGCAGAGCTTTTAAAAGGTTGAAAATCTGCGTTTTTATGTTAAAACCCTTAATTTATTGTAATCTGTTGTTGAATACTAATGGATTTGTATGACTTTTTGGAGATTATTAGTTGGGTCAGAGCATAATTAGGAAGCTTTTACTGGGGGTCTGGGGTATAGGGTGGCTAGTGGGAAGTCCTTTTCTCCTTTCATATTACATCAGATTTTTTATTGTTTTGGGAAAATCTGGTACTACTGCTAGTGCTATTTCTATTTACTATGACTATCTATCATCTTCATGGCGCCTGTGAGCTTTAAAATTTTTCATGCTGCCAGTACTTGTTTCCAACATTTGCAATTGCCATGGCGCCAGATTTTAAAAACATAATAAATTTGTTTATTAAATGGTTCAATGTGGTCCTGTTGCCTTGTTTTTTGAACCTTGGGTTGCTAGGCCTTTGTGAATACCCTTTATTCCTGGGCAGCTGGCTACTTCCCCTTTTCAGTTGCTTTTATATTTGTTCTGCTGCATTAATATAATTACATGAAGCTCTTTACTTGATAGAAAATGGAGGGTTTCGCTGATAACATGCATGATAATAATGAGTAATGACCTTATGATGTAACCTTTGTAGGCAAGAAGGGCATTGAGAGCACTAAAGGGGTTAGTGAGGCTTCAAGCATTGGTTAGAGGTCATATAGAAAGGAAAAGAACTGCAGAATGGCTAAGAAGGATGCTTGCATTATTGAGAGCACAAGAGCGTGCTCGTGCCGGCCGGACCCAATTCTCCGAGTCTTCACAATCAAGCTGCAAATCTTCTCACTTCCATCATCCGGTAATGGCCAGAATCTGTTCTTCCCTCCTTCCTTTGTTTTTCTGTGAAATTTCTCATGGGAACTTTTTTTTGCAATGTACACCTGCTTCATGGACTGTGGGCTCCTGTACTTTATAATTATAGACAACTTTCAATGCTCATGAAAGAATTTAAGACTTTTAAGTGAAGTGGGTTGATGCTTGATAGAAGTGAAGTCAACTCTGCAGAAATTATGACAAGTTGTTGTGATGCATCCATATCTGAATCTATACGAGTATATAGCATAAAATATACACATAATTTAATTTTGTTTGAAGAAAACATGGTCATGGTGGCAATAAAACGATTGGTAGCTACTGGCTATGAAATTTCCAAAATTATGGGACCTGTTGAGTTGTTGACCAAATCTTTTAACATAGAAACTGTCATTTTCTTTGAGGTGCATATTGCTTGCCACTAATCTTGAAACTTGTTGCTGAAAGGCAATTTGGTTAGCATAGTTATCAGTGATTGCCCCCATTTCTTTGTGAATTGATAAGGGTTGGTTGGATTTAATACATGGGCTCCTTTTTCCTTGTATATTAAATTGATGTAAACTTGTCTACTTTGCAATTGTCGGTGGCCATGAAATATTCCTTTTTTTTTGTTTGTGTGTGTAGGATCCAGCTACTCCTGAAAAGTTTGAACATGCACTTCGATCTAAGGGTACAAAATATGAACAATCATCGATGCTGAAGGTATGGTCTTCACATCAGTTTGAACATGGAAGTTTTAAATTGCCAAAGGATCTATATGTGTACCATTTGGCATTGTATATACGTGCTTAATTAACTTGTTTCAGTGATATCAGAGAAATGGTTCAAAGTCGAGCGGAAGGACTCTTGATAATCATGAGAAATTACAACCAGGTTGGCATCGCCGGACTGATGAACAGTCATGGAACCAACGAGTGCACTCAACAAGAGTCGGTCCCATCGATGATGAGAAGAGTGACAAAATCCTGGAGGTTGATACCGGGAAATCCAATTTCATATCAAAACGGAGAAACCTGTTTCATTCTACACATCTTGCCCTGAATTCTGATCTATATAGCTGTAGTTTCACTCATTCTAGAGACTCTCACCAAACAGCACCTAGTCTTTCATCTGGTGAAGTTCAGTCAACAACTCCATTGAAGATGTATCAAGCAGTAGAGGAAAGCCCTTACTGCATTGCTGCTGCGGATGATAACAGTCCTCAATTCTATTCTGCATCGTCGAAAGGGGGTAGTTCTAAGAGAAGCCCTTTCACTCCTGCTAAGAGTGATGGCACAAGAAGCTACCTAAGCGGTTACTCGGACCACCCAAGTTACATGTCGTACACTGAATCTTCAAAGGCTAAGGTAAGGTCTTTCAGTGCTCCAAAACAAAGGCCTCAATACGAGAGATCCGGTTCAACAAAAAGGTATTCCATTCATGGTTTTGGTGAATTGAAATCAAATGCACAGAGGTCTGCCCTGCATGCAAATTTCGCCAGCAAAGCCTACCCTGGTTCAGGTCGCTTGGACAGGCTAGGGATGCCTGTTGGATATGGATACTGACCAAGTACCTTGGTGTATCATATAAATTGCTAACTAATGTACTTAGTCTTTTTACCATTTGGTTAAGGAATGTTTAGGATTAATGATGACGACTCTGACCTAGCTAAGCTCTACTGTATCTGTATGCATCTTTTTTTTATGGTTTAGTGCATGTGACTTCCAGGTTTAAAAGAATAGGTACTCTGCTTCACAGGAAGTTAATTTATGAAATGGTGTTTAATCTTACTTGTCATTTTATCTTATTTTATTTATTTTAAATATTGCTTTTTCAATCAGAGGTGATTAAAGTAAGGCAAGTTTTGGTTGCTGACAAAACTCAAAAAGGATGGCTATGAAGTGTAGTCGTTGAAGCTTTTCAATAGGCTCATCTTTGTGTTTTTAAATAGTAAAAACCATATTTGACAATTGACACCAATGTGAACAACCTATGGAGTTTAATGTTTATGAAGTAAGCATGGTTTTGAAGATGCCCCCACTTGGATTATGTGGGGTAGGGTAGCAAGATTTCGGGGGTGGTGATGTCGGTGGGTGGATTGGGCTATTTGCTAAGCTGACCTACAAAATTGAAGATCCCGGTCGTGTTACGGTAATACGATGCTACGTACTCCCAAGTCAAGATGTAGCACTTATTATTATCCAAGTAATAAGTAGTATGATATTGTTTAAATAAGTTTTAAGTTTAAAGTCTTGTGTATGTAAAATTTATTTTTTAACAATAGCATCTCAATTTTATTAATCACAATAAAAGAAATTACAAATATAATGCATAAAAAGAGAGAAGAAAAGAGGACTAGTCTACTAAAATCTCAAACAATTGTGCAAAGAAAAACATATACTTTTATCGAGATTAGCATACCATCAAAATCCAGAAATTTTTTTGAATCTCCTTGTCTCGACCCAAATAAGACGCTTTACGGGGTAAAAAAAAGAGTGGTGAACAAACCAAACTATCAGCCAGATTGCTCCGCTATCTAGGTCTGATTACACCGGCAAACAACCATCAACCGAGTGAGAATCTATCTTTCTATGACCACCGACGGAATCAAAACCAAAACTAGCATCGTGAAAATCTCTGTATGAGGACCACACAACCGTTAAGATATGCTAAATCATGCCAAAAGACAGATAAAACGAACCACAAAAATAAAGAAAAGACGTGCCACAAAGGTAGAGGAAACGCGTGCCACAAAAATAAAGATTCTTATTAAAAATATAAAAAAAGAAAATAATAAATCTTAGTGGTCGACAGCTAATACTAAAATCGGTTGCCGACCATCGGCTAAAGAAGCAAAGAAAAAAACTATTGCATTGAGATTGGAGAGAAAAAGGGCTTGCGGTGCTAGGGTTATACAAATATAAGTTCATATTAGATTTGTATGCAGAAAATTCTCATTAATAGACTTACTTACCAAATCAAGTGTGCTCAAGGTAAAACCCTGAAGAATCGAGGAAAAAAACATATAACACTACGGGTAAAAATCCCCTGCCCCCTAACCATGCCTCTTTCTATGCCCCCTGCCTAAAAATACTTAAAAATTAAATCTTGCCCTATAACCCTAATTTTTATATCTTAAACCTCAAACCCTAAATCCTAAAAAATACACCCTACCCCTAATTCCCTACACCCTAACCCTAAGCCCCAACCTTAAACACCAAACCCTAAACCCTAAACTCACTATTTTAAAGTGGGGGCACAAATGGGGGCATACTTTGGGGGCAGATGATTTCCATCCTAACACTACCTACTTCTTGCTTCCAAATGGCTCCCTTTGATTTGTCAAATAAACTAAATCAAATCAATTTATTTAATGACTAATAGTTAATTGTTTATAAATTTAAATAGCACATATATTTGTGTTAAATTAAATTAAATCAAATTAATTTATTTAATGACTCAACGGTGCTTGAGGTCCTTTACCTTTTTAAAAAAAATCAGTTTAGCCCGTAAATATTTTTACACCCAATTAAGCCACTAAACTAATAAATTTAATTAATTAAGCCTTTTGATCATTTTTGACCATCAATTTTTGCTGATTTTTTATTTTGATATTACTGTCACATGACACACTACAATTCTGTCATGTAATATTTACAGATTTTTTTTAAATCTATTTTTATAATTTCTTTTAAACTTTTTAGAATTTTTAGAACTCTTCAAGAATTTTTTAAATAAAACAAAAAATAATGAAAGTCTTAAGTGACAACACTGTAACACGATACGTTGCACCAACTGATCTAAAAAAATTGTTAAATTTAACAATCAACATTAGTCAATGGGGTGAATTGATGAAATTTTGGTGTATAAAGTCTTAATTGGGTGCAAAAAAAGTTCATGGGCTTAATTGATTTTTTTCTTCCAAAAGTTCAGGTGCTTGAACCTTATTTAATTTAGGATAAACTATACTAATGACCACCGAAGTATGAGATTGATGTTGATTTGACCACTATTTTTTTAATTGTGTTAAATATACCACATAACTATTTAATTGGTTCCAGTGTAGCCACATGCCGTTAAAAAACGGAAAAGTTGACGGAGCTATTAAAATAATTGGTATAATTACAAACTTAGTCCCCTTTATCTATACAATCTATCAATTTGATCCTAATTTTTTTTATATAACTAAATTAATTAATTTTTCCCTCCAATTAGGGTGACGAAGATATTCGAAAGGGGTACATGACTCCTCGTCACAGCTAGGTCACATCTCGTATTTCCAGTATATATCAATGATGAGGAAGAGATAGAAAGGAACAACCGACATGAACGACTTCAAGAGGTTACATATGACGGCGATTAAGCCCTTGCGGAGCTCGTCGAGGCCTGGAACTGTGAGGAGCAGCAACATGATGGCTTTCGCGCCGACGGTGTAGCCTAGCACTACCCATTCTAGAGCCTTTCTTAGCGAGGAAAAAATAAATAAAATAAACTTAAGACCTTGGGGAGTAGCGCGCGTTAGTTTACCACTAAGCCAAGCATATACTTGTAATAAGTAATACTAATAATAATATATGTGTTATACATATGGAGAAAGAAAAAAAATATACTCACCCATGGTAGGATTCAAACCTAGGAATCCTTAAGGGTTGAGGCATGGGTTTGCCACTAGGCCAAATAAGTTTTTTTCATATGAAATACTAACTATAATATATATCTTATTCGATTATAATTTAGTTTGGGATATTATATATATAATAATATTAAAATAATCAAAATTAAGTTAAAAAAATCAATTCAAAGAAAACTTATTTTGGAATATTAAATATATAATTATGTTAAAATAATTAAAATTTAAAAATTATTTTTTAATATTTTATGTTTGTTTTTCTTTTAAAATTTTAAATTTTGATTATTTTAATATTATTATTATATATATAATATTCCAAACTAAATTACAATCGAATAAGATATATATTATAGTTAGTATTTCATATTAAAATTACTTATTTGGCCTAATGGCAAACCTATGCCTCAACCCTTAAGGATTCTCAGGTTCGAATCCTACCAAGGGTGAGTATATTGTTTTTTTCTTTCTCCATATGTATAACACATATATTATTATTAGTATTGCATATCACAAGTATATGCTTGGCTTAGTGGTAAACTTTGCGCGCTACTCCCCCAAGGTCCTAGGTTTGATTCCTACCAAGGGCTGTTCTTTGGTTTTTATTTTTCCTACTCCAATCAGGGTGACACGTGTCACCACCTAATTAAAATAAATAAATTTTTATTAGATTAAAATTAGGATCAAATTGATAGATTGTATAGATAAAGAGGACCAAATTTGTAATTATACTAATTATTTTAACAGCGCCGACAACTTTTCCGTTTTTTTAACGGCAGGTGGTTACATTGGAACTAATTAAATAGTTATGTGGTATATTTAACACAATTGAAAATATAGTGGTCAAATCGACACCAACCCCATAGTTCGATGGTCATTAGTATAGTTTACCCTTTAATTTATAACTGATTTTGTAATATAAAATAAATCTTTTATATTTCAATTCAAACGGTGAAAATAACTTAAAATATTGTATAAGAATTATTAATTATTATTTACTTAAAATATTTAACTATTTTATAAATATATGCGAAAAAAGATTTTGAAACTTTAGTGAATAATATAAAAAATGGTAACTTTTCCAATTTTTTTAACGGCAGGTGGCTACATTGGAACTAATTAAATAGTTATGTGGTATATTTAACACAATTGAAAATATAGTGGTCAATCGATACCAACCCCATAGTTCGATGGTCATTAGTATAGTTTACCCTAATTTAAATTTAACCCAAACTAGTCTAGATCAAAACCGATAACTCCCGGGCCCAAAACCCGGGGCGTTACAACTCTCCCCTACTTAAGGAATTTTATCCTCGAAATTACCTGACGGAAAGAGATGCGTAAACTGTTTCTCCATGTCTTCCTTCCTCTCCCAAGTGGCCTCTTCCACACCTCGGTGTCTCCACAAAACATTGACCAGCTCGATAGATCTCTCACGCAACACTTTCCTATCCGTAGCAAGAATTTCAACCGGCTCTTCATCATACGGCAAATCTGGGTTCAACTCGATCTCTTCCACTGGCATTACATGAGACATATATGATCTATACTTCTGAAGCATCGAAACATGGAACACATCATGAATCTTCTCTAACTCTGTCGCCAATCTCAATCTATAAGCAACGAGACCAATCCTCTCAACTTCCTCATAAGGACCAATGAATCTCGGGATTAACTTACCCTTCTTACCAAACCTCATCACCTTCTTCCAAGGTGAGACTTTCAAAAACACTTTGTCGCCCACATCATACTCTATCTCCTTTCTCTTCAAATCGGCATACGATTTTTGTCGTTCTAAAGCGGCCTTCAAGCGATCACAAATTAGTTTTACCTTCTCGGTGGTGCCCTTAAGCAATTCGGGCATAGGCACGAGCTTCTATTCGGCCTCGGCCCAACAAATAGGTGTCCTACATTTCCTACAATACAGAGCTTTATATGGTGTCATCTGAATACTAACCTGATAACTGTTATTGTACGCAAACTCTACTAATGGTAGGTGTTTCTCCCAAGAACCCTGAAAGTCGATGATGCAACACCTCAACATGTCCTCTAATACCCGAATCACTATCTCGAACTGACCATCTGGCTGTGGGTGATACGAAGTGCTGAAGTTCAACCAAGTACCCAAGGCATTATGCAAACACTCCCAAAATCTGGCTGTAAACCTCGGATCTTAGTCTGATACAATCGATTTCGGTACCCCATGCAACCTCACTATCTCACTGATGTACAAATCGGCCAACTTATCTAAAGTGTAGGTAGTATGAACATGTATGAAATGGATACACTTAGTGAATCTGTCGACTATCATCCATACCGAATTCTTCTTCGATTGAGTCAACGGTAATCCCGACACAAAGTCCATGGTAATACGTTCCCACTTCCATTCCGGGATCTTTAACGACTGTAACAATCCTGAAGGAAACTGATGCTCGACCTTAACTCGTTGACAAACCATACACTTACTCACAAGCTCGACCACATCTTTCTTCAACCCAAATCCAGTAGTACTCTTCTTTTAACCCACGATACATCTTCGTACTACCCGGATACATAGCGAAAGGACTGTTATATGCTTCATTCAAGATAGTACGCCTTAACTCGGCATCTTCTGGAACTACTATCCTATCCTTGAAATATAGGATCCCATTCTCGCCAAAGCAGAAATCTGTGGGTCTACCCTCAGCTATATCTTGCATGTGAGGTGCCAAAGACTTGTTTTGCAACTGTTTCTCCTGAATCAACTGAACCAACGAAGGTTTAACCTGTAGCTCGGCTATCAAACTGTCGTCCCGTGACACACTAAATCTCGCAAACATAGCTCGCAACTCAACTGCCACTTTTCTACTCAAAGCATCAGCCACTACGTTTACCTTACCTGGATGGTACTCTATCGTAAAGTCATATTCCTTAAGGAACTCTATCCACCTACGTTGACTAAGGTTCAACTATCTCTGAGTCATCAAGTATTTCAAACTCTTGTGGTTGGTATAAATTGTGCACTTCTCACCATAAAGGTGGTGTCTCCAAATCTTTAGAGTAAACACTACATCAGCTAACACTATGTCATGAGTGGGGTAATTGTTCTCGTGAACCTTCAACTGTCTCGAAGCGTAAGCTACAACCTTACCCTCTTGCATAAGCACACAACCTAAACCTATATACGATGTATCACTATAAATCACAAACTTTTTCTATGGTTCAGGTTGAATCAAAATAGGAGCTTCGGTCAAAGCTTTCTTCAACTTCTCAAACGCTTGTTGTCTTGCATCTGTCCACTCACACGGAACATTCTTCTGAAGCAATTTAGTCAAGGGTGCCGCAATCTTCGAAAATCCTTCGACAAATCTTCGGTAGTACCCTGCCAAGCCTAGGAAGCTACGAATTTCGGTCACTGACTTCGGTTGTTTCCAATTCACTATGGCTTCTATCATTTTGGGATCCACACTAATCCCATCGGCTGAGATCACATGACCTAAGAAGACTACCTCCTTAATCCAAAACTCACATTTACTCAACTTGGCATACAATTGATTTTCAAGCAAAGTCTGAAGCACTAGTCGCAAATGCTCATCACGCTCTTTCTCGGTCCTAGAGTATACTAAGATGTCATCTATGAACACTACTACAAACCTATCCAAAAACTCATGGAACACTCGATTCATCATGTCCATAAATACAACTGGAGCATTAGTCAAACCGAAAGGCATTACCAAGAACTCATAGTGCCCATAACGTGTACATAAGGCTGTCTTCGGTATATCCACATCTTTCACCTTTGACTGATAGTAACCCGATCTCAAATCGATCTTCGAAAACCCTGAAGCACCTCTCAACTAATCAAGCAAGTCATCTATCCATGGCGAGGGATACTTGTTCTTTACTTTTACCTTGTTCAACTGCCTATAGTCTATACACATTCTCATATTGTCGTCCTTTTCTCCACAAACAAGACCGGAGCACCCCACGGGGAAATACTAGGCCTAACGAACCCTCTATCTGACAGTTCCTGAAGTTGTGTTTCAACTCTTTCAACTCTTTCGGTGCCATTCTATACGGAGCAATAGACACGAGTGCTGAATCTGAATACGTCTCAATAGCAAACTCAACTTCTATATCTAGAGGCAAAGCCGACAACTCTTCCGGAAAGACACTAGAAAAATCACAAACTGTTCTGATGTCTTGCGGTGTCACCTCATCATATTCGAATTCATCACATAAGCCAAATATGCTTGACAACCCAAATCTATCAATCTCTGAGCTTCTAAAACAGAAATGACATTGGACAAGAACTTAATGTTCTCGCCAACTAGTACAACTTCAAAATCATCCGTAAGCCTCAAGGAAACTCTCTTGGTCTCAAAGTCTACCCTAGCTCTATGCTCTACGAGCTAATCCATGCCCAAAATCACATTGAAACCATAGAACGATAATTCCATCATATCAACCGGGAACACGTGATCCTGAATCATCAAAAGACACCTCCTATACATCTTCCTAACTACCACGGTCTCACCAAAAGAACTAGTAACATTCACACCTACCTCTAACCACTTATACGGTAAACCTAGAGATCTTGCATATTCACCCAAATGTACGAATATGTCGAACCCGAATCTATCAAAGAAAGTAAGGTCAAAGACTGTAACAAGAAATTACCTGCCATGACATCCGTGTCATTCCCAGCCTCTCGCTGTGCATACACCCTAGCCGGCCCTTCACCCTCGGGCTGAACTGCCACCACATGAGCTAAGTTCCTCTGACCATCATTCCTTGGATGAAAATTACCTCGACCGCGCCCGCGGCCTCTCTGATGCTCAAACCCTCTAGCTGGAGCATGTCCGCCCCTAGCCGGGTGTGGACAATTACGCCTCAAATGATCTCGAGAACCACAGTTCCAACATACCCCAAAGGTATCCATACACTCACTCGAATGGCGCCTCCCACATCTAGTGCACTCAGGAGTGTGAACAACAACTCCTTGGCCCTGATGGCCACGCCCATGGTTACCGCTCTATGTCTCGAATCGGGATGATACCTCTTATCTCCGTGCCTCTTGGCATGTTCTCTGTCCCAATCTGCATGTCTCTTCCCCGAATCGAACCTACTAGCACGAGTACTCGAGCCTAAATTCTGCTCAATATCTTTGGCCCTAGAGACCAAAACATCAAACTCGGTGTAATATGAAGCGAGAACATATGTCTTCACATCCCTAGTCAAACCATAACGGAAGCGCTCACACCGTTCCCTCTCACTAGGAACCAACTCGGGAGCATACTGACTCAACCTCACAAACTGGACCTCATACTCTTACACCGTCTTACTACCCTGAACCAAGACTATAAATCATCTCTTCTTTTCATCCTGATATCGGGCCCCAAGATACTTCTTCTTAAAGGCTGTTCTAAAGAATTCCCAAGCGACGTCCGCTTCCGGCATACCCGAAGTAACGATAGTCAACCAAGCATACACATCTCTCTAAAGCAAGGAGACAACACAACCTAACTTACGAGTGTCTAAGCACTCCATCTGGCCTAAGATTCACATAGTGCTCTCGAGCCAAGCCTCTGAACCCTCGGGAGTCAAACCATAGAACTTAACTCCGCCCAAGCTACGAAGTCTCTCAAGAGGTAAACCAGTCCCCGCACCCTGAGGTGGTGCTGCAACATGTATACCGACTAAAGCTGTCTGAAAAACCCCGATTATAGTCTGCATCAAATGAGTCATGTCCGTACCTACCGGACCCTGACCAGCCTGAGCTCCATTACCCCAACATTCGCCTCATCCTGAGGCCTATTACCATTACCTCCAACATTCGCACCGGCCTGAGGTACATTATCTCCGACATCTGCCCCATTACCATCGGGAGCAGAAGGAACAGGAGGCACATCCCCAGGTGCCTAGTCACCCGCTCTAGGCCGTCCTCTCGAAGATAAAATCTAAACAATAAACACATCACACACAAGAAAACATTGGGTCAGCAAGGGCAAGGATCCAAGTGCTTAAGCTCTTTTAACCAAAACCATTTTCCAATAACAATACCTAGCAATGGGGACGCTCGACTACAATTCAACCAACAACAAGAACAATAAAACATGTTTTCACACACCGTACAATGGATAACAAACCAAACAAACCAACTTACCTGACTTACCTTCCCGGGAGACCTCGTAACCAAGGCTCTGATACCACCTGTTGCGACTAAAAAATTTCAAAAATACAAGTATGCCTCGGATGTCGCTCGGACGTACCAGGTTTTTAGATGGTTTTTGAAAAATTAGTCAGATTTGTAAAAAATAGAGGAGTCGCCACCGGCCATTTAAAAATGGTAGACCGGACATCGGAAATCAAAACCAGAGATTTAAAAGGGTTCGGGAGTCGGTTACACGAGAGGAAGGATTAGCACCCTCGACATGCCCAAAATTGGTACCAAAACTTTACCGCTTAATTAATACTAAATTTTGCGAATTAAAGTGATGATTCATATCAAAATTTGGTTATACGATTGAGTGAATTTTAAAGGTCTTAATATTCGAGAAAGAACGTCCGAACCACCACCACTACGACTGGTAGTGGCCTCGTTCGTTCCCGAATAAAAAGACGCTCGCATTTCAATTTTTTTTGATTCGTATGCAACTTAGAATTTCAACAAAAGAGACGTAAAATTAAATATGAAAGAGGCATAAAATAAATGGCATGTTATAATACTACCAAAATAAACAACAAAAAGCGCACGAACTCGATGTAATCCAAAAACATAAAACGAATGTAGCAACATATGAAAGAACATGCTTATAAAATTATGAGGTGAGAAATATGTGAAACGTTACACGAAATATGCACACATCTACCATTATATCATGTTAAGTACATACATAAAACATGGAGCATTGAAAACAACTATGGGACTAATTAATCATTTAAAAAAACTATCAGATCCGAATTAAATCAACACAATCAACAGAGAGGTTGAAATGCAAACACATGTGAATTTTAGGGCTCAACGCGTAAATAACCGGCCGATCTAGTGACGAAAATTAAATGGAAATCAAAGATTAAAGGGTGTGATCGAAATAAACCCCCGTAAGAAGAAGTATCAATCCAGACCAACGGGGACGAAATTCCGAGAACCCGGAAAGCTAGAGGGACCGCATAAAACATTTTGGGGACACGGAAGGATTCAAAGCGCAAATAGTCCATTTTAAAAACAAAGGACAATATAAAAACCTAACCTTTCACCCATTCCTCCCTTTTGCCGCTTTAAACTCAGACCGAAAAACCCTTCATCCCCTCTTCACAACCGATTAGGGTTTGCCTCATCGGGAAAATTTTCGGCGCCGTCAGCCATTCTCGGCATCGAAAATCTCAGAGAAACAAAGAGAAACCCCAAGAACCTCAGGCCACCGACGACGAAAGAACAAAAAAAAACCTTAACCCTATCGAATCACCAAAATAGAAACCCCCAAAATTCCCCTAACAAAGAGCGTTTGAAACCCTAAAAAGGGAAATCCTCTCCCCATGGCTCCGATGGCTCACCCCGGTTGACTCCCTAAACGGGAACCGATGGGATTATCGTCGGTTCGAATCCAGAAACGGAGGAGGGAAACAACTTTCGAAAGGTAAAAAAATCCTTTTTTATTTATTTTCATGCATGCAATGGATTGAAAGGATATACCTCTGAAACTTGTTCTCTATTGATTCGAAGGACTCCCTCTTTTTTATCTCCTCCGACAAAACGAGCTGGCCGGTTGCCACTAGCCGGAAACGTCGCTAATCCGTTCAACCCCAAAAAGAAAGAAAAAAATAAAACCGACGAGACTCTTACCCCTTTTTGAAACTCGAAACGGAACCCTAAAAGAGGCCTCCCCGTCGAAGTTCCGTTGGCTCACCCCGATGACATTCCGATGGATGCCGAGGTCTTATTACCGGAACGACTCGAAGCCGGAGATGACTAGGGCTCCCGAAAGGTAAAAAGACAGACCTCTCTTCTCTTTTTTGTTTCGATGGTTTACATGCAAAATGGACAAAAAATACCTATGAATTTCTCTTTTGTTGTATTTCTTTTTCGAAATCCCGAATGGGTTTACAATGGATCTCTGTTGATTTTTTTGCTCACTCTTTCTCTCTGTTTTTATGCTCTCTGTCTTTTTTCTTTCGATGCTCTCTCCCTTTGCATTGGTTCATTCACGAATTTTATATCCGGATTACATTTGAAAGAAAGACAAAAAGGGTTGACTTCTCCTCTGCCGTCCTTTTTGCTTTGATTAAATGGCTTCACTTTATTGTTTTTTTGTTGCTGTTTTTGGGCTTTTGAAGATTCTGACTTGTGTTCTAGTGTTGCCGGTTTCGCCTAATCGGGAGATACACGGCTGGTGGAGATGGCAGACGACGTGGGCGTGTCGGACAGTGAAGTCGAAAGGACGGGCGCATTCCAGCAGGCGCGCGTGGGAGTTCTGGAGGTTTCTCTTGGTGATCTGGGACCGTTAGATCTCCTCTCGATCTAACGGTCGGGAACAGATGCGGCGCTTGGAAGAGTACCAAGCCTTTAGGGTTTCTCCTTGAAGTCGATATGGACCGTTAATCGTGTCCCTAATCTGACGGCTAGGAGCTGGTGCAGCGCGAGACTAAAGATGCTCTTCCCCTAGGGTTTCTCCTACCCGGGTCGATCTGGTCCGTACGATCATCAGCCAGATCCAATGGTCCAGATTTGGCTGCGCATAACAGAGACAAACATTAGAGTTTTTGATTATTTGGGCTTACGGGCTATTTGGGCTGAATATGTAATATTAGATATATTTTTTGGGTTTTGTATATGTGGACTTTAGTTTAAATGATAAACTTGGGCTCTCGTTATTTATCAATATCTTTTATTTATACTTTATGTTTTATTTCCATTTTCGTCATAATAATAATAATAATAATAATAATAATAATAATAATAATAATAATAATAATAATAATAATAATAATAATAATAATAATAATAATAATAATAATAATAATAATAATAATATTAATGGTAATAATAATACTAATAGTTGTAATGAAAATAAGGATAATGATAGTAGTATTTATTTATGTGTATATATATATTTTTCTTTTTCTCATTTTTTTAAAATTACCTAACAACCTAATAAGCCTAAGATAAACACAAGCTAAAGGGGTTCGAGGTCCGGACAAAATTAGTGATTACAGCTACCCCTCTTTGCTTATACTTGTGGAACAAGAATAAAGCAAAGACCATAAGCACTAATTTTGTCCTACTTCCCTGTCACACGATTTGCTCCCCGAAGCGGCCACACGCACGTCCAAGTAATTTCCTCCCCCGAAGCCTTAAGATCATGAATTCTCCCTCAAGATGCCCCGAACAGGTAGACATAGTTTTTTATTTTTTTTTGTTTTTTTATTTCTGATTGCTTGAATAAATGGGCAGATTTCTATTCTTCAGGTGCCCGAACGGATAGGCGGATTCTATTCTCCAAATGCTCGAATAGATGAGCAGATTTCCATTCTCCAAGTGCCCAAACGGATAGGCTGACTCCATTCTCCTCATGCCTGAACGGATAGGCAGGTTCTATTCTCCAAATACCCGAATAGATGAGCAGATTCCAAATATTTCTTCCTTTTCACGGTCAAAAAAGCAAGCTGAAACTCCAAATATCTTTGCATTCCCTTCACGGCCAAAGGGCGAACTTAGGCGTTCAAGTGGATTTGCTTCCCTTTCACGGCCATAAAGCAAACTGAAACTCCAAATATCTTTGCCTTCCCTTCACGACCAAAGGGCAAACTTGGGCGTCCAAGGGGATTTGCTTTCCCTTCACGGTCGTAAAGCAAACTAGTCATAACTAAATATGTCCAACTTCCCTGTTGGACGATTTACTCTCCTAAAGCTGTAACACGCTAGACCGAGTAATTTTCTCTATGAAGCTTTAAGAATATGAGTTCTCTCTCTATAGAGCTCATTTCATTGGCGTATTCCTCGAGTGGCAGTTCTTCCTATATAGAACTCTCGTCCTCATATTTCTGAAATCAAAGATCTCCATGTCCTCTCTCTGTAGGACCCTCAGCTTTCGAGATCTTGAAGCCTTAGGATTCCGAGTTCTTTCTCTACAGAACTCCTCTTCCTTAGCGTACTCTTCGAGTAGTAGTTCTTTCTCTATTGAACTCCCCTATGAAATCAAGGATCTACAAGTCCCCTCTCCGTAGGACCCTCCGCTTTCGAGATCCTGAAGTCGCAAGTTCCTCATATATAGAGCTTGTTTGGACCATTTCTCTATAGGATCCTTCATCTTCAAATCTGTCGACAAGCTTGAAAGCTTTCATTTGAAATTCTTGAGTGGCGAACATGAAGGTTTAACCTGACATTCTGGAGCGGCGGCTTGAAAGGCTTCGCCTGAAATCTTTTTAGTTCTCGCTTTATCGTTTTCTCCTCATCCCGAGAGGTATTCAATTTGTCTTTCAAGAATTTGTGAAAAGAGATAAAAATGCTATGATGGTATGAGTTAGCATGCTCCTAACCTAGGGATGCCTAACCACTCGTGATGCATGATTGGGGTTTGCAAGTTATTTAGTCATATTAATTCTATTGACATCGTGTCCTTTGGTGCTGCTTCTTGCTTTGATTGCCTCTCTTCTCGGTTCTCCCGGACCATTGTTCTTCTTCTTCTCATCTTGACCCACTTCTGGAATTGTCTGCCTCAAAGTGCCCATTCAGGTTTTTCACTTTGAACCCCCTTTTTTTTTCTTCTATTTTTTCCTTCCTGTTTTTTTCTTTCTTTCTCTTCTTCTATTTTATTGATTTTTGATTGCCCGAGTAGATAGGCAAATTTCAATTCTCCAAGTGCCTGAACGGATAGGCGGGTTCTATTCTCCAAATGCTCGAATAGATGAGCAGATTTCCATTCTCCAAGTGCCTGAACGGATAGGCGGGTTCTATTCTCCAAATGCCCGAATAGATGAGCAGATTTAATATATCTTTGTCTCGAGCTTTGAGTATCTGTCTCCTTTGCTCTAAAATCCTTTGGCTTTGAGTTTCTGTCTCTTTTGCCATGAGCTTTGAGTATCTGCCTCCTTTGCTCTAAAATTCTTGGGCTTTGAGTTTCTGCCTCCTTCGCCATGAGTTTTTGCCTTAATCCCCAAAGTGCCTTTTGGGTTTTCACCGTGTCTCCTCTCCTCTTCTTTGTCCTCTTTCTTCTTCTTTTTCTCTTTTTGGCACTCCTTTGAGTTTTCATCTTGAAGTCAACTTCTACCTTTGACTCTTTTGACTGACCTCCGATTAATGTCGGCTGCTTTAAATGGTGTCTTCTTTCTAAAGATTCCACAACCTTTCGACCCTCGATCTTCTAAATTTGTGGTCAAAAGCGTCTCTTATGACTTTCGCTCCGTTTCCCCGAAGTGCCTTTGGGTTTTCGCCTTGGCTCCTCTTCTCTTCTTCCTAATCTTCCTTATTTTCTTAGGCGTACTTCCGCCTTCATTGCCTTTTGTCGAGTTGATTTCAGACGATACTTAATGTCTCATTCGGTGCGTGCTCTTAATGCGGCGCGCGTGGTCCTCTTCGGGACAATATTTCCAGCAAGACGCTTAGGCTCCGAGGGTAACTTTTGTTCCCCGATTCTCAATGTCAAATTTTCTACCTTCATGTTTTTATTCCAACACTTCTTAGCGAAGGTCGACTTCGTAGCTCAACATTTCACCGAAGACGATCTTGATATTTCAACTGGAGGTATTAGTAATGTTTAAACCTCCGAGGGTGCCCCTCCGGGTACTAATGGCTTTACCTCGAGCCACGGTTAGTCCGCTTGTTCATTCCCATGTAGAAGACTTATGCAAGTGATTGGGTAAAAATAATTTTATTGTGTAAATATACATTTTAAAGAATCATGTCAAGTGAAAATCAAGTTTGGGGTCTTTGAAAAAAGGTTGATCCGAGTGAAATTTTCCGAATGTTGCAGGGATGCACATATGAAATCTTTTTTGGGCTATTAGGCTTCCGAGAGGAGCGACTCTCATACTTAGTTTCTACCCAATTTAAAGGTCGCTCTCTTTAACTCACTAACTCACCTTGCCCCATCCTTCCCTCTTTTTTGATCTCAATCAGGCATTAGAAGTGTGGCAATCCTTGAAGAAAGGTTAACCCCACTAAGCGAGATGTGATCTGGAGACAATTTCATCCATCCGTGTATGGTCCAAATGGTCTTTTGAGGCTTGTAATGTAGGTTAAGGCTCACGGCTACGAAAGAAAGGGTAAATAGGCTCAAACAAGTGTTTAAGGGTGGTGAAACCAAGGATCAATTTTCCAACTGGAAGTCTCATTATGCTCAGATGAAATGCTATTTCTTTTCTTTATTTCTTTGGATCGCTCTAGAGTGTCCCTCTTTTTTTGGGGTTTTCACCGTAGAGTTCATTTCCTTTCATCAAGTGTAGTTTTGGATCAATTTGCACCTTCGCATTGTATTAGTGTAGGCTTTTGATCAAAGGTGAACAATCTTTCGAGGCTCATCTAAGCAGAGATTCATTTGGATAGGTAATCCTCTTGTCCCTTTTCTTTATTCACTTCTCTCTTTCTCTCCTTTTTTACAAAACCACACTTTTCTCTTTAGTGCTTTCACTTTTGACTTTTTTCATGTCGATAACTTTCGACTTGATTCGGGTAGCTCTTTGAGCACCGATTTTCTTTGCATTGCTTCCTTTTGATGTTCTTGTTGCTCAAACTAAAAATGCATCTAATGTATATGTTCTCTTTTAATGCCCCTTAATTCACAAGACATCATCTTCATAGCATAGTCAGAATCCAATGTCATTTACTTGTCCATAGACTTCTATCTCCTTTGCCCCTGGTGTGGGGTGATCCTTGGTTTGAGTTCGATCAGAAAAAAGAAAAAAAAGTTCAACAGGCTCAAACGGGGACAACAATTGGTATATTTTTTATTTTCTTTCTATGTGAAGGGAATTGAAGGAATGCCAAATGTCCTCCCACACACGGATATCAAAATTGGTCTTCAGGTGGTAGAAGTTTTAGGGTTATCACTTCATTCAAGAACCTTAGACAACAATGACCGAGAGGAAAATTCACTCAATGGGAGTGGCCCATTATTTCTAAACACTCGTTGTCACCCCTCCCTTGGCCTAAGTAGAACATATGGTGCTTCCATTTGTATGATTCCCACAACATTCAGTTTTTTCTTTTCAAAGTATTAAAGTCATTTTTTATAAAAATATATACATGTATGTTTTTTTAATAGAAAAAACAATAGGGTTATAATCATAAAGAACAAATGAAATGTCTAAAAGGAATTAAAGAATATAAAATGCTTGCAAAAGCCTCCTTCATTGAAAATAAAACAAACATACATCACAAAAGCCCTTACAAAAGATGCTAGCTATCATGGGCCAACAGTACAAATTTAAACATGCGCCTCAACGAGGAAAATATCCAACAATAAAAGGTAAAACAAACACGATGCATGGAGACATAAAACCCTAAGCTACGTTGAAGATCAACATCTTCTAAAAGCCGCCCCTTCGAAAGATTGCCCCATCTTAGGCCGTCTTCAGACCTAATCCGCGCGGTAGACTCGGGAGTACATGAGTTTTCCTTCCCTTTCTCGGCACCCCTGGCCTTCCTTGAGCTCCGAGGGTCTTCAGTCATACCCCGGGGCTTTGAAACTGTGGCATTCATGGCGGTCTCCACCCGTCCTTGCTGCTTTCGGTCCCATTCTTCGTCTAGGATTTTCCGCAATGAATCCTCGATCTTGTCTAAAGCCAACTCAATAGGGCATTCAAAATGGGAGGAGTGCACCTCATATTGGCCGATGACGACCTGGTCTTCTTCAGATAAGACCTCCTCCATCACAATATCAGAATCCCCGTCAGAACTTTCTTTGGGCTAGGGGGCTTTGCCCTTCTTGGTCAAGGCGGCGATCATGCCCTTCAAATCATTAAGCTGCTCCTTGGTTTCATCTTGAAACTTCTTCATGCATGCGATTGTTTCTTTCTGGTTCTACACTAATTGCCGGTGGAACTGTTCGAGCTCATCCATTCTCCTCACCAGATTGTTCACATTCTCAAAGCGGTATTGGCTGGAAATTGTTCCTTTGTCCATTTCTCTCTTTTTTCTCTCTCTGACACGAGTGTTTTCCCCAGTTAGTGATGACGCGATGAAATGCCTTAAGCAAGTTTTAATGATGGATGCATTATGAACTCAAATCAACAGATGCATGCTCATGAGATGGGTGCATGGCTGACAATTTTAATGATGCTTCGAAATGATGTATGAAACAAATGCTACAAATGTATGCAAGTCAAAGGTGTTGGTCATATAGGTGATTCCCCTTAGGTCAACTTTCATTTGAACGTAAAGGAGGCTCCTTGTTACAGGATAGTCATAGCAAAAGTCATACGTGTACTCTTCTTGCCCCCTAATCATGTTCAAGGAAATGAAAACTTAGGCTAAAAAGCTGGGGCCGTATTTGCTTTCTTCTTTAGCAATTCAAGACCCTCTAAAACTGCTGATACCAAGTCCAGGAAAACAAACTATTTCCTCGAAGCTGAATCCATCTCTTGACCTAATACATGCCCTCCCCGGTCGCCACGCTCTTTCCGGCCACCTCTTTGCACTCGGTCGGGTAGTCTCGTGACTTTGGATGTTCGGAGTAAATCTGATCTTGCTCGACTTCCTCGGAATGGAGAAGGGTTGTGCCTTCTTCAATGGTGGGCATTAGATTTTCTACTATGTGTTCACTCGATAAGCTGCTCCCTCATCCTTTCTGATTCACCTTTGACCGATGTCGGACTTGCTAATTGACAACATCCTTTTTTTAGCAACCTCTCGTCCACAATGATAGCCCTTGAATTGGGTAAAACCACCTTGACTCAACACCTTTATGTCATGATATGCATGCGAGAATAAATGCAAGAAGATCATAAGAATAATCGTTAGTGTCGGATAAACATGATAAAAAGGCAAACATGAAAGCAAGTAACCCTATTTATCCCGTCTAATGAACCTAGGTTGTCCGCATGGCTCTAAAAGGGGTGGGCTTTCTAGTTCTCTAAATGCAATTTTGGTTCTAGGAGGTACTCGAACTGTCCTCGCTGTCCCCTTCTAAGGGTAGCAAGGCCCCCGGTCATCACCCATTATAGGCTCCTCTCAACCGAGTTCAATTCGAGGGGACCCTTTAGCTATATTCGTACGGAGAAACGATATTCCCACGAGAATATAGGGTATTCGAGCCCCGAAGGTCTTGCTAGGCCCATACAGAGGAACAATATCCTCACGAAAGCACTAGCGTTTCCCCCACTTAGACAAACGGGTTTAAATGCCAATTTTAAATGCGTTTAAAATAAACTCGCACTTATAAACAAATATCAATCGACTCGGTCACTTTAATTCGCAACTTCTAATATTAATTGAGCGGTAAAGTTTTTTTTGGCTCGACTCTCTTTTTGTTTTTGAAAACAAAAATTTATCCCCAGCGGAGTCGCCATCTGTTGCGACTAAAAAATTTCAAAAATACAAGTATGCCTCGGATGTCGCTTGGACGTATCAGGTTTTTAGATGGTTTTTGAAAATTAATCGGATTTGTATAAAATAGAGGAGTCGCCACCGGCCATTTAAAAATGGTAGATCGGACACCGGAAAACAAAACCAGAGATTTAAAAGGGTTCGGGAGTCGGTTACACGCGATGAAGGATTAGCACCCTCGACGTGCCCAAAATTGGTACAAAAACTTTACCGCTTAATTAATACTAAATTTTACGAATTAAAGTGACGATTCGTATCAAAATTTTGTTATACGATTGGGTGAATTTTAAAGGACTTAATATTCGAGAAAGAACGCCCGAACCACCACCACTACGACTGGTACTGGCCTCGTTCATTCCCGAATAAAAAGACGCTCGCATATCACTTTTTTTGATTCGTATGCAACTTAGAATTTCAACAAAAGAGACGTAAAATTAAATATGGAAGAGGCATAAAATAAATGGCATGTTGTAACACTACCAAAATAAACAACAAAAAGCGCATGAACTCGATGTAATCCAAAAACATAAAACGAATGTAGCAACATACGAAAGTACATGCTTATAAAATTATGAGGTGAGAAATATGTGAAACGTTACACGAAATATGCACACATCTACCATTATATCATGTTAAGTACATACATAAAACATGGATCATCGAAAACAACTATGGGACTAATTAATCATTTAAAAAAACTATCAGATCCGAATTAAATAAACACAATCAACAGAAAGGTCGAAATGCAAACACATGTGAATTTTAGGGCTCAACGCGTAAATAACCGGCGATCTAGTGACTAAAATTAAATGGAAATCAAAGATTAAAGGGTGTGATCGAAATAAACACCCGTAAGAAGAAGTCTCAATCCAGACCAACAAGGACGAAATTGCGAGAACCTGGAAAGCTAGAGGGACCGCAGAAAACATTTTGGGGACACAGAAGGATTCAAAGCGCAAATAGTCCATTTTAAAAACAAAGGACAATATAAAAACCTAACCTTTCACCCATTCCTCCCTTTTGCCGCTTTAAACTCAGACCCAAAAACCCTTCATCCCCTCTTCACAATCGATTAGGGTTTGCCTCATCGGGAAAATTTTCGGCGCCGTCAGCCATTCTCGGCATCGGAAATCTTAGAGAAACAAAGAGAAACCCCAAGAACCTCAGGCCACCGAAGATGAAAGAACAAAAAAAAACCTTAACCCTATCGAATCCCCAAAACAGAAACCCCCAAAATTCCCCTAACAAAGAGCGTTTGAAACCCTAAAAAGGGAAATCCTCTCCCTGTGGCTCTGATGGCTTACCCCAGTTGACTCCCTAAACGGGAACCGATGGGATTATTGCCGGTTCGAATCCAGAAACGGAGGAGGGAAACAACTTTTGAAAGGTAAAAAAAGCCTTTTTTTTATTTATTTTCATGCATGCAATGGATTGAAAGGATATGCCTCCGAAACTTGTTCTCTATTGATTCGAAGGACTCCCCCTTTTTTATCTCCTCCGGCAAAACGAGCCGGTCGGTTACCACTAGCCGGCAACGGCGCTAATCCATTCAACCTCAAAAAGAAAGAAAGAAAACTAAAACCGATGTGACTCTTACCCTTTTTTGAAACTTGAAACGGAACCATAAAAGAGGCCTCCCCGTCGAAGTTCCGTTGGCTCACCCCGACGACATTCCGATGGATGCCGAGGGCTTATTGCCGGAACGACTCGAAGCCGGAGATGACCAGGGCTCCCGAAAGGTAAAAAGACAGACCTCTCTTCTCTTTTTTGTTTCGATGGTTTACATGCAAAATGGACAAAAAATACCTATGAATTTCTCTTTTGTTGTATTTCTTTTTCGAAATCCCGAATGGGTTTACAATGGATCTCTGTTGATTTTTTTTGCTCACTCTTTCTCTCCGTTTTTATGCTCTCTGTCTTTTTTCTTTCGATGCTCCCCCCTTTGCATTGGTTCATTCACGGATTTTATATCCGGATTACATTTGAAAGAAACACAAAAAGGGTTGACTTCTCCTCTGCCGTCCTTTTTGCTTTGATTAAATGCCTTCACTTTATTGTTTTTTTGTTGCTGTTTTTGGGCTTCTGAAGATTCTAACTTGTGTTCTAGTGTTGCCGGTTTCGCCTAATCGGGAGAGACACGGCTGGTGGAGATGGCAGACGGCGTGGGTGCGTCGGACAGTGAAGTCGAAAGGACAGGCGCATTCCAGCACGCGCGCGTGAGAGTTCTGGAGGCTTCTCTTGGTGATCTGGGACCGTTAGATCTCCTCTCGATCTAACGGTCGGGAACAGATGCGGCGCTTGGAAGAGTACCGAGCCTTTAGGGTTTCTCCTTGAAGTCGATCTGGACCGTTAATCGTGTCCCTAATCCGACGGCTAGGAGCTGGTGCGGCGCGAGACTGAAGAGGCTCTTCCCCTAGGGTTTCTCCTACCCGAGTTGATCTGGTCCGTACGATCATCAGCCAGATCCAATGGTCCAGATTTGGCTACGCATAACAAAGACAAACATTAGAGTTTTTGATTATTTGGGCTTACGGGCTGTTTGGGCTGAATATGTAATATTAGATATATTTTTTGGGTTTTGTATATGTGGACTTTAGTTTAAATGATAAACTTGGGCTCTCATTATTAATCAATAATAATAATAATAATAATAATAATAATAATAATAATAATAATAATAATAATAATAATAATAATAATAATAATAATAATAATAATTGTAACCCCCATAGCCCGGTCTAGACGGTTGACCCGAACTACGAAGATTACACGGGGAAAACCAAAGTCAACCCGAAAGTCAACCTTGATTAACGACCCTTTTTTTTCTTCTTTTTAGTCTTGTCTAGATGCACATTAACCTTAAGTGTGATCATACAAACAACATGTCAAAAGATCACAAACATCAGAGATCAAACAGGGACCCAATTGAACAAATTACAACTTTAGGGACCAAATTGTAAATTCTGATAAAATAAGGGACTTAACCCAAATTAAAGTTACCATCTTGAAATTAGTCATGTTTCATGCTTCTCTGTGAAATCTCAACTCAAAAGGACATCCACAGCTCATACAATTGATCATACAAGATTCAGGATCAAAACGCAAACATTTTAAAACATATAACTATCATGTCAGCCCCCTAACGGTCGACCGTTCCGGAACAGGCTAGCCCTGTTCCGAAACACGGGCCGTTCCGAAACGGGTTCCGGAACATGGCCTCGGCAGAGGCTAAACCGTTTCGAAACGGTGCATACCGTTTCGGACGCCTGGGTTCTTGCAAGGCACCCGTTCCGAAACGGTACACCCCTGTTCCGAAACGCCTGCACGAAAATCAGCAAACAAGCATACTAGATCATGCAATTGGACATTCAAACATGCTCCAAACACCACCAAACTTTACCAGCATGCAATTAAACATATTTAACACATATAAGCATCATCAATTCAACAATATGACATCTCATGCAAAAAGCCCCAAATCAATGGTCATGCTTCCAACACAAGCTATCTACTCAAGCATCAACTTGCAAAACAAGCATATAAGGTTCAATCCAAAAACCAGCAACATCAACCACATTCAACATACTTAGGGAGTCATAAACACCTCCCAAAACAAATACATTGGTCCCCCATTGCCAAAACATACAAAAGCTAAAACACTTATAAAACCTTCATACATTGAGCTTTACTTGTACTTGTTTGCTTGCCTCCTCTTGCTGCCCTCAATTCACTCTAATGCTCTGCATTATTGAATCAAGAAAACGAGAGAGCGTAAGCCAAAGCTTAGTGAGGAGTGCTCTTTAAAAACCATTCAATAATGCATTTAAAACCATTTGTAAATCATGCTTGTAAACAACCTTTACATATGCTCAAAGCATACTTTAAATCAAGCAATATCATGCTTCCACATTTCATTTAAACAAGCATCTCATGCTTCAACATATACATTAAATCATGCATCTCATGCATCTCATGTACTATACATGTCATATTGGCTCAAGTGATACATTTCATTTATGAAATCAAGTTCAACAACTTTCCCCAAGGACTTTTAAACACCTTGGACCCCAAGGACTTTTAAACACCTTGGCCATGGACTTTTAAACACCATGAATGGACCACACAAGGACTTTTAACCACCTTTGTGTCCGTAGCTTGAATTACCCCAAGGACTTTTAAACACCTTGGCCCCAAGGACTTTTAAACACCTTGGCCCCATGGACTTTTAACCACCATGGAAAGGAGCACCTAAGGACTTTTAACCACCTTAGAGTCCGCAACAAGATTCATCCAAGGACTTTTAACCACCTTGATGATCTTAGATAACAAGGCTCACTCAAGGACTTTTAACCACCTTAGTGACCTTCACTTTTACAAACCATCACTTGCCAATACACACTTTATACATCATGTAATCCACTGTTTTAAAGCATTTAACCCAAGCCATTTCATCATGCATTTCAAAGCATTAAATCATCATTTAACAATGCATTAAAAACAAGGTACTCTTACCTAGAGACACCTTCAACACATGGCTTAAAACCTCAGCATATATCGTGCTAAAACATCAGCAATTATCATGCTTAAACATGCTTTCAAAACAGTAAACAAATCATGCAAAATCATCATTTCACATTTCATCAAAACATGGCCACCACTTAGAGAGAGTAATCCGAAAACTTACACTTGAGCTTAGCCAAGTTGTTTAGACTTAAACTAAGCTCCCAAAACCTTGGTTTCAAAGCCGAAAACCATTTTCACAAATCCACTCACCGATTTCCACTTTGCTTCAAGCCAAAGCACCAAATCAAGCCTCCGGATCAACAACTCTTGGATCCAAGGATGCCTCCCCTGTTTCAACACATTAAAGCAGAGGATTAATGCATCATCATGCATTAATTGCTTCAATGAAAGCATCTAAACTCGCTGCTCTCACTAAACCTCCATTTTCGGCCACCAAACACAACCGAAAATGCATCCGAAACACTTCTAAACAAAGCCCAGCCACAAACCAGCAAAACCTCACTTCCATCAACATCAAAACACATCTAAAAACAACCTATAAGCATCCTTATACCTCCAGCAACATCAGATCACCAAGATCACCACAAAAGCTACCTTAAAACACAAGCTAAACTTAGGAAATCCAACCTATCCGGAATTGCATCAATCAAGACTCATTTCCACATCAATTTAATGATCATTTAACATCAAAATCACTTCTCAAAACACAGATTTAACAGATCAAACGAAAATCAAGTGAAATCATCAAGATCTTGCATAATTAGCCAAGATCCTTAAATCAACCTTAAAACCTTTAATCAATTATCAAATTAGGATTGAAAACTTTAGGAATTTCATTAAAGAACTTGAAGTTCAGAGGAGAAGGACGTTCTTACCTCCAAACTTGAGTTTCTCCTCTTTTTGGAATAGAAAAGCTTGATGAAACTTGAAGCAATTGAAGAGGATTTGAAGACACAATGATTTGCAATCAATTGAGAGTTGAAAGAAGGTTTTTAGGTGATGAAAATCAGACTTAGATCTCTGGAAATGAGTGTTTGGGTTGAGAGAAAAGATAGAGGGAAAATAGGTAGTTAAAAGAGAAAATGGCCAAAATAGATTTTTCCCTCCTTTTGATTCTTTTAAAATCAGAATTATGGGTTAAAATATCTTAGAAAAATCTGGAGAAACTCCCTTTGGGTAAATAGCTCCTTAAAGATTCAAAGTTTCAACCCTTTATAAAATAGCCACCAAACTTTCAAAAATTACATTTTGGTCACTAGCCAAAATGTCACATTTCCGAAACTCATTTTCCAAAATTGATTTCAGAGTTCACTTAATTATAATAAAAGATGATTTTAGAACATTTTTCCATAATTTTTATGCAACCCGAACTAGGCTTTCCTAATTTAACCTCTTACGATTCGAACAGCACTTTGACCAACCGGTCAACGCCCAAGACTTCCAAGCCCAAAACCGGGGCGTTACAACTCTCCCCCCTTAAGAAATTTCGTCCTCGAAATTTACCTGAAGGAAAGAGATAAGGAAACTGCTTCAGCATATCATCCTTCCGCTCCCACGTGGCTTCCTCAACACCGCGATGCTTCCACAGCACCTTCACCAACTCAATGGTCTTGCCACGAAGAACTTTGCTATCTGAACCCAGAACCTTCACCGGTTCCTCATCATAGGTCAAATCCGGATTCAATTCCACCTCCTCCACAGGCAACACATGCGAAGGATCAGATCGATACCTCCGGAGCATAGAAACATGGAACACATCATGAATCTTCTCCAGCTCCTGAGGTAACCTCAATCGATATGCAACAGGACCCACACGCTCAACAACCTCATACGGTCCAATGTATCTAGGGCTCAGCTTACCCTTCCGCCCAAACCTCATCACCTTCTTCCAAGGCGAAACCTTCAAGAACACGCGATCACCCACCGCAAACTCTATCTCCTTACGCTTCAAATCCGCGTAAGATTTCTGCCGATCTGAAGCAGCCTTCAACCGCTCACAGATGAGCTTCACCTTCTCGGTGGTACCTTTCAACAAAGCAGGCATCGAAACCAACTTTTGACCAGTTTCAGCCCAACACAGAGGAGTCCTACACTTCCTCCCATACAGAGCCTCATAAGGTGCCATCTGTATACTTGCCTGAAAACTGTTGTTGTAAGCGAACTCAACCAAAGGCAGATGCTTCTCCCAAGAACCTTGGAACTCTATCACGCAGACTCTCAACATATCCTCCAAAATCTGAATAACCCGCTCAGACTGGCCATCTGACTGAGGATGATAGGATGTACTGAAATGCAACCTTGTACCCAGAGCTTGATGCAAACACTGCCAAAAACGCGATGTGAACCTCGGATCCCTATCCGACACGATCGACTTAGGCACACCATGCAACCTCACAACCTCAGCAATGTACAGCTCTGCCAACTTATCCAAAGAGAACGTAGTATGCACAGGCAAGAAATGCGCACACTTCGTCAGGCGATCCACAATCACCCAAACAGAATTCTTCTTCGACGGAGACAAAGGCAAACCAGATACAAAATCCATGGTAACCCTCTCCCACTTCCATTCAGGGATTTTCAACGGTTGCAACAAACCAGAAGGAACCTGATGTTCAGCCTTAACTCGCTGACACACCATACACTTGCTTACAAACTCTGCCACATCCTTCTTCAAGCCCACCCAATAGTACTCATCACGAAGATCGCGATACATCTTTGTACTACCAGGATGCATAGCAAAAGGACTACTATGACCTTCAGCTAGAATAGCACGCCTCAACTCAGCATCAGCAGGCACTACTATCCGACTACCAAAACACAACACTTCATCCTCATTAAAACAGAAATCCGAAGGCCTACCCTCCGCGATATCCTGAACATGAGACACCAAGGAATCATCCAACAACTGCTTATCCTTGATCAACTGAACCAACGAAGGTTTCACTTGCAACTCAGCAACAAGACCACCATCCTGCGATATACTCAAGCTAGCAAACATAGCTCTCAGCTCAACAGCTACCTTCCTACTCAAGGCATCCGCAACAACATTGGCCTTTCCAGGATGATACTCTATCGTCAGATCATAATCCTTGAGCAACTCCAACCAACGTCGCTGCCTGAGATTCAACTCCTTCTGAGACATCAGATACCTCAAACTCTTGTGATCCGTGTACACAGTACACTTCTCACCATACAGATAATGCCTCCAGATCTTCAGAGCAAAAACCACTGCAGCCAACTCAATATCATGCGTAGGATAATTGCGCTCATGCACCTTCAACTGCCGCGACGCATAAGCCACAACCTTACCCTCTTGCATCAGCACACACCCCAAACCAACATAGGATGCATCACTGTAGACTACGAACTCTTTCCCTGATTCAGGTTGAATCAAGATAGGAGCTTGAGTCAAAGCCATCTTCAGCTTCTCAAAAGCTTGCTGCCTCGCTTCTGTCCACTCATACTTAACATCTTTCTGCAGCAACTTCGTCAAAGGAGCAGCAATCCTGGAAAAACCATCCACAAACCTTCGGTAGTATCCTGCCAAACCAAGGAAACTACGAACCTCCTGAACAGACTTAGGAACTTTCCAGCTCATCACTGCTTCAATCTTCTGAGGATCAACACGAATCCCCTCAGCTGAGACCACATGCCCAAGAAAAACAACCTCTCTAAGCCAAAACTCACACTTGCTCAACTTAGCATAAAGCTGATTCTCCAACAAAGCTTGCAACACAATCCTCAAATGCTCTTCGTGCTCTTCCTCGGTATGCGAGTACACAAGGATATCATCAATGAACACCACAACGAACTTGTCCAGGTATTCATGAAAAACACGATTCATCATGTCCATGAAAGCAGCAGGAGCATTTGTCAAACCAAACGGCATCACAAGGAACTCATAATGCCCATACCTTGTCCTGAAAGCTGTCTTAGGCACATCCACATCCTTCACCTTCAATTGATAATACCCTGACCTCAAGTCAATCTTAGAGAACACAGCAGCTCCCCGAAATTGATCAAAGAGATCATCAATCCTCGGCAAAGGATACCGATTCTTGATAGTCAACTTGTTCAGCTGACGGTAATCAATGCACATCCTCATCGTGCCATCCTTCTTCTTCACAAACAAAACAGGAGCACCCCAAGGCGAAACACTCGGCCGGATGAAACCACGATCAAGCAACTCTTGCAACTGCGTCTTCAGCTCCTTCAGCTCTTTAGGTGCCATTCTATAGGGAGTAATGGACACAGGAGTGGTATTCTCATACAGCTCAATACCAAACTCCACCTCACGATTAGGAGGTAAACCAGGCAACTCCTCAGGAAAAACATCAGGAAACTCCTTCACAACCCTGATATCCTGCACCCTCAGCTCCTTCGAACTAGGATTCATCACAAAAGCTAGAAAAGCTTCACAACCTTGCCTCAGCATCCTGCTCGCCTCCAAGGTAGAAACAACATTGGCAAGAAACTTCACATCCTCACCAACCACCACCACTTCATAATCATCCGCAAGCTTAAGCGAAACCCGCTTATTCTCACAATCCACCACAGCACGATGCTCAGCCAGCCAATCCATACCAAGGATCACATCAAAACCATAAAAGGGCAACTCCATAAGATCAACAAGAAAGACATGCTCTTGAACAACCAAAGGACACCTTCTATAAAGCTTACGAGTCACAACAGTTTCACCAAAAGAACTAGTGACTCTAACACCAACATCCAAAGACTCAACAGGCAAACCAAGCAACTCAGCATGCTCACGAAGAATGTATGAATGCGTAGATCCAGAATCAATCAAAGAAAGCAATGACAAGGATTGCAAAGTAAAGGTACCTACAATCACATCAGCATCATTCCTTCCTTCGCGTTGAGCATACACCCTCGCTTGGCCTCCACCCTCAGGTTGAATAGCCACAACATGAGCTACTCCACGCCCACCTTCCTCTCGCCTCTGAAAATTACCACGGCCGCGCCCACGACCTCTCTGCGGTGCTGCAACAACAGGAGCACGCTCTTGACCACCAGCCATCCTCGGACAATCACGTCTCAGATGATCAGCTGAACCACAGTTCCAGCACTCATAACCAGTTGCCATCACAGGAGCTTGCACCTCCCTCCCAGCACGAGGACAGTCACGCCTCAAGTGACCACGGGAACCACAAATCCAACAAGCACTAGGGTCAGCTCTAGCATTGCCACCCCTAGCAGGTGCACCTCCACCTCTCTTAGACGAAGACTGAAACCTATGATCGCGTCCCCTCTTGTTCCGTCCACCGGAACTATATTCAGCAGCTCTTTTCCCAGAACTAACTCCAGCACCCTTAGCAGACAAACTCAGGTTCATCTCGATGTCTTTGGACCGACTAACCAGCACATCGAAATCATTGTACTCAGCTGCCAACATATAGGTCTTAACTTCCGTCACCAAGCCATAACGGAACCTTTCGCACCTCTCGCGCTCATCAGGTATCAACTCCGGTGCATACTGGCTAAGACGTACGAACTGTACTTCATACTCAGCCACACTCATGCTCCCTTGGGTAAGAGACATGAATTCACGCTTCTTTTCATCCAGATATCTAACTCCCAGATATCTCCTCTTGAACGCATGCTGAAAGAACGTCCAAGTAACATCAGCATCAGCCATCCCAGAGATTGTGGTCGTCCACCACGTATAAGCATCACCTTGCAGCAGTGACACCACACATCCCAGCTTTTGCACATCAGTGCAACTCATCTGTCCCAAGACACGCTTGGTACTCTCCAACCATGCTTCAGACCTCTCAGCTGACATACCCCTAAACTCAGTCCCACCAAGACTGCGCAAACGTTCCAAGGGTAGTCTAGCACCAGCATCTCCTTGATGCCCAGCTCCTTGAGCTCCAGCTACTGCTGCTCGAAACGCACCCGCAATAGCTTGTACCAGCACAGACATGTCAGGCATCGCTTGCCCCTGACCAACCTCAGGTCCTGCAGCTCCAACACCAGCTGCCTCAGCTCCAGCTCCAGCTCTTCCCCTCTCCGCACCACCACCACCAGGTGGAGGAGGAGGTATCACAGCACTACCAGTGTGCTCATCATTCACATTCCCCTCCGGGGTCGTAGCTCTCGCGCTACTCCTTAACTCTCTACGTGGTGCCATACTATTACCATGCATAACAATACAAAATAAAACAAGTCAGGACCAGCAAGATAAGCAAATTCCAAGTATTCAAGCTCAATTTCCTTCAAAAACAACCTCATCTCTTTAGCTTTTGTTTGGCAATGGGTACCCTCATCATGCATCATCGCAACATGCATCACATACACATCATCATCACAAATTACTGAACATGCTTTCACTCAACAAGCATACAAACCAAACCATACTTCAATCATGCATACACACATTCCCAATTACTCGAGAACTCAGCTCTGATACCACCAAATGTAACCCCCGTAGCCCGGTCTAGACGGTTGACCCGAACTACGAAGATTACACGGGGAAAACCAAAGTCAACCGAAAGTCAACCTTGATTAACGACCCTTTTTTTTTCTTTTTAGTCTTGTCTAGATGCACATTAACCTTAAGTGTGATCATACAAACAACATGTCAAAAGATCACAAACATCAGAGATCAAACAGGGACCCAATTGAACAAATTACAACTTTAGGGACCAAATTGTAAATTCTGATAAAATAAGGGACTTAACCCAAATTAAAGTTACCATCTTGAAATTAGTCATGTTTCATGCTTCTCTGTGAAATCTCAACTCAAAAGGACATCCACAGCTCATACAATTGATCATACAAGATTCAGGATCAAAACGCAAACATTTTAAAACATATAACTATCATGTCAGCCCCCTAACGGTCGACCGTTCCGGAACAGGCTAGCCCTGTTCCGAAACACGGGCCGTTCTGAAACGGGTTCCGGAACATGGCCTCGGCAGAGGCTAAACCGTTTCGAAACGGTGCATACCGTTTCGGACGCCTGGGTTCTTGCAAGGCACCCGTTCCGAAACGGTACACCCCTGTTCCGAAACGCCTGCACGAAAATCAGCAAACAAGCATACTAGATCATGCAATTGGACATTCAAACATGCTCCAAACACCACCAAACTTTACCAGCATGCAATTAAACATATTTAACACATATAAGCATCATCAATTCAACAATATGACATCTCATGCAAAAAGCCCCAAATCAATGGTCATGCTTCCAACACAAGCTATCTACTCAAGCATCAACTTGCAAAACAAGCATATAAGGTTCAATCCAAAAACCAGCAACATCAACCACATTCAACATACTTAGGGAGTCATAAACACCTCCCAAAACAAATACATTGGTCCCCCATTGCCAAAACATACAAAAGCTAAAACACTTATAAAACCTTCATACATTGAGCTTTACTTGTACTTGTTTGCTTGCCTCCTCTTGCTGCCCTCAATGCACTCTAATGCTCTGCATTATTGAATCAAGAAAACGAGAGAGCGTAAGCCAAAGCTTAGTGAGGAGTGCTCTTTAAAAACCATTCAATAATGCATTTAAAACCATTTGTAAATCATGCTTGTAAACAACCTTTACACATGCTCAAAGCATACTTTAAATCAAGCAATATCATGCTTCCACATTTCATTTAAACAAGCATCTCATGCTTCAACATAAACATTAAATCATGCATCTCATGCATCTCATGTACTATACATGTCATATTGGCTCAAGTGATACATTTCATTTATGAAATCAAGTTCAACAACTTTCCCCAAGGATTTTTAAACACCTTGGACCCCAAGGACTTTTAAACACCTTGGCCATGGACTTTTAAACACCATGAATGGACCACACAAGGACTTTTAACCACCTTTGTGTCCGTAGCTTGAATTACCCCAAGGACTTTTAAACACCTTGGCCCCAAGGACTTTTAAACACCTCGGCCCCATGGACTTTTAAACACCATGGAAAGGAGCACCTAAGGACTTTTAACCACCTTAGAGTCCGCAACAAGATTCATCCAAGGACTTTTAACCACCTTGATGATCTTAGGTAACAAGGCTCACTCAAGGACTTTTAACCACCTTAGTGACCTTCACTTTTACAAACCATCACTTGCCAATACACACTTTATACATCATATAACCCACTGTTTTAAAGCATTTAAACCAAGCCATTTCATCATGCATTTCAAAGCATTAAATCATCATTTAACAATGCATAAAACAAGGTACTCTTACCTAGAGACACCTTCAACACATGGCTTAAAACATCAGCATAAATCATGCTAAATCATCAGCAATTAACATGCTAAAACATGCTTTCCAAAACAGTAGCAAAACATGCAAAATCATCATTTCACATTTCATCAAAACATGGCCACCACTTTAAGAGAGTAATCCGAAAACTTACACTTGAGCTTAGCAAAGTTGTTTAGACTTAAACTAAGCTCCCAAAACCTTCAACCTTTGGTTTAAAAGCTGAAAATCCATTTTCACTCACCGATTACCACTTCGCTTCAAGCCAAAGCACCAAAACAAGCCTCCGGATCAACAAATCTTGGATCCTAGGATGCCTCCCCTGTTTCAACACATTAAAGCAGAGGATTAATGCATCATCATGCATTAATTGCTTCAATGAAAGCATCTAAACTCGCTGCTCTCACTAAACCTCCATTTTCGGCCACCAAACACAACCGAAAATGCATCCGAAACACTTCTAAACAAAGCCCAGCCACAAACCAGCAAAACCTCACTTCCATCAACATCAAAACACATCTAAAAACAACCTATAAGCATCCTTATACCTCCAGCAACATCAGATCACCAAGATCACCACAAAAGCTACCTTAAAACACAAGCTAAACTTAGGAAATCCAACCTATCCGGAATTGCATCAATCAAGACTCATTTCCACATCAATTTAATGATCATTTAACATCAAAATCACTTCTCAAAACACAGATTTAACAGATCAAACGAAAATCAAGTGAAATCATCAAGATCTTGCATAATTAGCCAAGATCCTTAAATCAACCTTAAAACCTTTAATCAATTATCAAATTAGGATTGAAAACTTTAGGAATTTCATTAAAGAACTTGAAGTTCAGAGGAGAAGGACGTTCTTACCTCCAAACTTGAGTTTCTCCTCTTTTTGGAATAGAAAAGCTTGATGAAACTTGAAGCAATTGAAGAGGATTTGAAGACACAATGATTTGCAATCAATTGAGAGTTGAAAGAAGGTTTTTAGGTGATGAAAATCAGACTTAGATCTCTGGAAATGAGTGTTTGGGTTGAGAGAAAAGATAGAGGGAAAATAGGTAGTTAAAAGAGAAAATGGCCAAAATAGATTTTTCCCTCCTTTTGATTCTTTTAAAATCAGAATTATGGGTTAAAATATCTTAGAAAAATCTGGAGAAACTCCCTTTGGGTAAATAGCTCCTTAAAGATTCAAAGTTTCAACCCTTTATAAAATAGCCACCAAACTTTCAAAAATTACATTTTGGTCACTAGCCAAAATGTCACATTTCCGAAACTCATTTTCCAAAATTGATTTCACAGTTCACTTAATTATAATAAAAGATGATTTTAGAACATTTTTCCATAATTTTTATGCAACCCGAACTAGGCTTTCCTAATTTAACCTCTTACGATTCGAACAGCACTTTGACCAACCGGTCAACGCCCAAGACTTCCAAGCCCAAAACCGGGGCGTTACAACTCTCCCCCCCTTAAGAAATTTCGTCCTCGAAATTTACCTGAAGGAAAGAGATAAGGAAACTGCTTCAGCATATCATCCTTCCGCTCCCACGTGGCTTCCTCAACACCGCGATGCTTCCACAGCACCTTCACCAACTCAATGGTCTTGCCACGAAGAACTTTGCTATCTGAACCCAGAACCTTCACCGGTTCCTCATCATAGGTCAAATCCGGATTCAATTCCACCTCCTCCACAGGCAACACATGCGAAGGATCAGATCGATACCTCCGGAGCATAGAAACATGGAACACATCATGAATCTTCTCCAGCTCCTGAGGTAACCTCAACCGATATGCAACAGGACCCACACGCTCAACAACCTCATACGGTCCAATGTATCTAGGGCTCAGCTTACCCTTCCGCCCAAACCTCATCACCTTCTTCCAAGGCGAAACCTTCAAGAACACGCGATCACCCACCGCAAACTCTATCTCCTTACGCTTCAAATCCGCGTAAGATTTCTGCCGATCTGAAGCAGCCTTCAACCGCTCACAGATGAGCTTCACCTTCTCGGTGGTACCTTTCAACAAAGCAGGCATCGAAACCAACTTTTGACCAGTTTCAGCCCAACACAGAGGAGTCCTACACTTCCTCCCATACAGAGCCTCATAAGGTGCCATCTGTATACTTGCCTGAAAACTGTTGTTGTAAGCGAACTCAACCAAAGGCAGATGCTTCTCCCAAGAACCTTGGAACTCTATCACGCAGCATCTCAACATATCCTCCAAAATCTGAATAACCCGCTCAGACTGGCCATCCGACTGAGGATGATAGGATGTACTGAAATGCAACCTTGTACCCAGAGCTTGATGCAAACACTGCCAAAAACGCGATGTGAACCTCGGATCCCTATCCGACACGATCGACTTAGGCACACCATGCAACCTCACAACCTCAGCAATGTACAGCTCTGCCAACTTATCCAAAGAGAACGTAGTATGCACAGGCAAGAAATGCGCACACTTCGTCAGGCGATCCACAATCACCCAAACAGAATTCTTCTTCGACGGAGACAAAGGCAAACCAGATACAAAATCCATGGTAACCCTCTCCCACTTCCATTCAGGGATTTTCAACGGTTGCAACAAACCAGAAGGAACCTGATGTTCAGCCTTAACTCGCTGACACACCATACACTTGCTTACAAACTCTGCCACATCCTTCTTCAAGCCCACCCAATAGTACTCATCACGAAGATCGCGATACATCTTTGTACTACTAGGATGCATAGCAAAAGGACTACTATGACCTTCAGCTAGAATAGCACGCCTCAACTCAGCATCAGCAGGCACTACTATCCGACTACCAAAACACAACACTTCATCCTCATTAAAACAGAAATCCGAAGGCCTACCCTCCGCGATATCCTGAACATGAGACACCAAGGAATCATCCAACAACTGCTTATCCTTGATCAACTGAACCAACGAAGGTTTCACTTGCAACTCAGCAACAAGACCACCATCCTGCGATATACTCAAGCTAGCAAACATAGCTCTCAGCTCAACAGCTACCTTCCTACTCAAGGCATCCGCAACAACATTGGCCTTTCCAGGATGATACTCTATCGTCAGATCATAATCCTTGAGCAACTCCAACCAACGTCGCTGCCTGAGATTCAACTCCTTCTGAGACATCAGATACCTCAAACTCTTGTGATCCGTGTACACAGTACACTTCTCACCATACAGATAATGCCTCCAGATCTTCAGAGCAAAAACCACTGCAGCCAACTCAATATCATGCGTAGGATAATTGCGCTCATGCACCTTCAACTGCCGCGACGCATAAGCCACAACCTTACCCTCTTGCATCAGCACACACCCCAAACCAAGATAGGATGCATCACTGTAGACTACGAACTCTTTCCCTGATTCAGGTTGAATCAAGATAGGAGCTTGAGTCAAAGCCATCTTCAGCTTCTCAAAAGCTTGCTGCCTCGCTTCTGTCCACTCATACTTAACATCTTTCTGCAGCAACTTCGTCAAAGGAGCAGCAATCCTGGAAAAACCATCCACAAACCTTCGGTAGTATCCTGCCAAACCAAGGAAACTACGAACCTCCTGAACAGACTTAGGAACTTTCCAGCTCATCACTGCTTCAATCTTCTGAGGATCAACACGAATCCCCTCAGCTGAGACCACATGCCCAAGAAAAACAACCTCTCTAAGCCAAAACTCACACTTGCTCAACTTAGCATAAAGCTGATTCTCCAACAAAGCTTGCAACACAATCCTCAAATGCTCTTCGTGCTCTTCCTCGGTATGCGAGTACACAAGGATATCATCAATGAACACCACAACGAACTTGTCCAGGTATTCATGAAAAACACGATTCATCATATCCATGAAAGCAACAGGAGCATTTGTCAAACCAAACGGCATCACAAGGAACTCATAATGCCCATACCTTGTCCTGAAAGCTGTCTTAGGCACATCCACATCCTTCACCTTCAATTGATAATACCCTGACCTCAAGTCAATCTTAGAGAACACAGCAGCTCCCCGAAATTGATCAAAGAGATCATCAATCCTCGGCAAAGGATACCGATTCTTGATAGTCAACTTGTTCAGCTGACGGTAATCAATGCACATCCTCATCGTGCCATCCTTCTTCTTCACAAACAAAACAGGAGCACCCCAAGGCGAAACACTCGGCCGGATGAAACCACGATCAAGCAACTCTTGCAACTGCGTCTTCAGCTCCTTCAGCTCTTTAGGTGCCATTCTATAGGGAGTAATGGACACAGGAGTGATATTCTCATACAGCTCAATACCAAACTCCACCTCACGATTAGGAGGTAAACCAGGCAACTCCTCAGGAAAAACATCAGGAAACTCCTTCACAACCCTGATATCCTGCACCCTCAGCTCCTTCGAACTAGGATTCATCACAAAAGCTAGAAAAGCTTCACAACCTTGCCTCAGCATCCTGCTCGCCTCCAAGGTAGAAACAACATTGGCAAGAAACTTCACATTCTCACCAACCACCACCACTTCATAATCATCCGCAAGCTTAAGCGAAACCCGCTTATTCTCACAATCCACCACAGCACGATGCTCAGCCAGCCAATCCATACCAAGGATCACATCAAAACCATAAAAGGGCAACTCCATAAGATCAACAAGAAAGACATGCTCTTGAACAACCAAAGGACACCTTCTATAAAGCTTACGAGTCACAACAGTTTCACCAAAAGAACTAGTGACTCTAACACCAACATCCAAAGACTCAACAGGCAAACCAAGCAACTCAGCATGCTCACGAAGAATGTATGAATGCGTAGATCCAGAATCAATCAAAGAAAGCAATGACAAGGATTGCAAAGTAAAGGTACCTGCAATCACATCAGCATCATTCCTTCCTTCGCGTTGAGCATACACCCTCGCTTGGCCTCCACCCTCAGGTTGAATAGCCACAACATGAGCTACTCCACGCCCACCTTCCTCTCGCCTCTGAAAATTACCACGGCCGCGCCCACGACCTCTCTGCGGTGCTGCAACAACAGGAGCACGCTCTTGACCACCAGCCATCCTCGGACAATCACGTCTCAGATGATCAGCTGAACCACAGTTCCAGCACTCATAACCAGCTGCCATCACAGGAGCTTGCACCTCCCTCCCAGCACGAGGACAGTCACGCCTCAAGTGACCACGGGAACCACAAATCCAACAAGCACTAGGGTCAGCTCTAGCATTGCCACCCCTAGCAGGTGCACCTCCACCTCTCTTAGACGAAGACTGAAACCTATGATCGCGTCCCCTCTTGTTCCGTCCACCGGAACTATATTCAGCAGCTCTTTTCCCAGAACTAACTCCAGCACCCTTAGCAGACAAACTCAGGTTCATCTCGATGTCTTTGGACCGACTAACCAGCACATCGAAATCATTGTACTCAGCTGCCAACATATAGGTCTTAACTTCCGTCACCAAGCCATAACGGAACCTTTCGCACCTCTCGCGCTCATCAGGTATCAACTCCGGTGCATACTGGCTAAGACGTACGAACTGTACTTCATACTCAGCCACACTCATGCTCCCTTGGGTAAGAGACATGAATTCACGCTTCTTTTCATCCAGATATCTAACTCCCAGATATCTCCTCTTGAACGCATGCTGAAAGAACGTCCAAGTAACATCAGCATCAGCCATCCCAGAGATTGTGGTCGTCCACCACGTATAAGCATCACCTTGCAGCAGTGACACCACACATCCCAGCTTTTGCACATCAGTGCAACTCATCTGTCCCAAGACACGCTTGGTACTCTCCAACCATGCTTCAGACCTCTCAGCTGACATACCCCTAAACTCAGTCCCACCAAGACTGCGCAAACGTTCCAAGGGTAGTCTAGCACCAGCATCTCCTTGATGCCCAGCTCCTTGAGCTCCAGCTACTGCTGCTCGAAACGCACCCGCAATAGCTTGTACCAGCACAGACATGTCAGGCATCGCTTGCCCCTGACCAACCTCAGGTCTTGCAGCTCCAGCACCAGCTGCCTCAGCTCCAGCTCCAGCTCTTCCCCTCTCCGCACCACCACCACCAGGTGGAGGAGGAGGTATCACAGCACTACCAGTGTGCTCATCATTCACATTCCCCTCCGGGGTCGTAGCTCTCGCGCTACTCCTTAACTCTCTACGTGGTGCCATACTATTACCATGCATAACAATATAAAATAAAACAAGTCAGGACCAGCAAGATAAGCAAATTCCAAGTATTCAAGCTCAATTTCCTTCAAAAACAACCTCATCTCTTTAGCTTTTGTTTGGCAATGGGTACCCTCATCATGCATCATCGCAACATGCATCACATACACATCATCATCACAAATTACTGAACATGCTTTCACTCAACAAGCATACAAACCAAACCATACTTCAATCATGCATACACACATTCCCAATTACTCGAGAACTCAGCTCTGATACCACCAAATGTAACCCCCGTAGCTCGGTCTAGACGGTTGACCCGAACTACGAAGATTACACGGGGAAAACCAAAGTCAACCCGAAAGTCAACCTTGATTAACGACCCTTTTTTTTTCTTTTTAGTCTTGTCTAGATGCACATTAACCTTAAGTGTGATCATACAAACAACATGTCAAAAGATCACAAACATCAGAGATCAAACAGGGACCCAATTGAACAAATTACAACTTTAGGGACCAAATTGTAAATTCTGATAAAATAAGGGACTTAACCCAAATTAAAGTTACCATCTTGAAATTAGTCATGTTTCATGCTTCTCTGTGAAATCTCAACTCAAAAGGACATCCACAGCTCATACAATTGATCATACAAGATTCAGGATCAAAACGCAAACATTTTAAAACATATAACTATCATGTCAGCCCCCTAACGGTCGACCGTTCCGGAACAGGCTAGCCCTGTTCCGAAACACGGGCCGTTCCGAAACGGGTTCCGGAACATGGCCTCGGCAGAGGCTAAACCGTTTCGAAACGGTGCATACCGTTTCGGACGCCTGGGTTCTTGCAAGGCACCCGTTCCGAAACGGTACACCCCTGTTCCGAAACGCCTGCACGAAAATCAGCAAACAAGCATACTAGATCATGCAATTGGACATTCAAACATGCTCCAAACACCACCAAACTTTACCAGCATGCAATTAAACATATTTAACACATATAAGCATCATCAATTCAACAATATGACATCTCATGCAAAAAGCCCCAAATCAATGGTCATGCTTCCAACACAAGCTATCTACTCAAGCATCAACTTGCAAAACAAGCATATAAGGTTCAATCCAAAAACCAGCAACATCAACCACATTCAACATACTTAGGGAGTCATAAACACCTCCCAAAACAAATACATTGGTCCCCCATTGCCAAAACATACAAAAGCTAAAACACTTATAAAACCTTCATACATTGAGCTTTACTTGTACTTGTTTGCTTGCCTCCTCTTGCTGCCCTCAATGCACTCTAATGCTCTGCATTATTGAATCAAGAAAACGAGAGAGCGTAAGCCAAAGCTTAGTGAGGAGTGCTCTTTAAAAACCATTCAATAATGCATTTAAAACCATTTGTAAATCATGCTTGTAAACAACCTTTACACATGCTCAAAGCATACTTTAAATCAAGCAATATCATGCTTCCAAATTTCATTTAAACAAGCATCTCATGCTTCAACATATACATTAAATCATGCATCTCATGCATCTCATGTACTATACATGTCATATTGGCTCAAGTGATACATTTCATTTATGAAATCAAGTTCAACAACTTTCCCCAAGGACTTTTAAACACCTTGGACCCCAAGGACTTTTAAACACCTTGGCCATGGACTTTTAAACACCATGAATGGACCACACAAGGACTTTTAACCACCTTTGTGTCCGTAGCTTGAATTACCCCAAGGACTTTTAAACACCTTGGCCCCAAGGACTTTTAAACATCTTGGCCCCATGGACTTTTAACCACCATGGAAAGGAGCACCTAAGGACTTTTAACCACCTTAGAGTCCGCAACAAGATTCATCCAAGGACTTTTAACCACCTTGATGATCTTAGATAACAAGGCTCACTCAAGGACTTTTAACCACCTTAGTGACCTTCACTTTTACAAACCATCACTTGCCAATACACACTTTATACATCATGTAATCCACTGTTTTAAAGCATTTAACCCAAGCCATTTCATCATGCATTTCAAAGCATTAAATCATCATTTAACAATGCATTAAAAACAAGGTACTCTTACCTAGAGACACCTTCAACACATGGCTTAAAACCTCAGCATATATCATGCTAAAACATCAGCAATTATCATGCTTAAACATGCTTTCAAAACAGTAAACAAATCATGCAAAATCATCATTTCACATTTCATCAAAACATGGCCACCACTTAGAGAGAGTAATCCGAAAACTTACACTTGAGCTTATCCAAGTTGTTTAGACTTAAACTAAGCTCCCAAAACCTTGGTTTCAAAGCCGAAAACCATTTTCACAAATCCACTCACCGATTTCCACTTTGCTTCAAGCCAAAGCACCAAATCAAGCCTCCGGATCAACAACTCTTGGATCCAAGGATGCCTCCCCTGTTTCAATACATTAAAGCAGAGGATTAATGCATCATCATGCATTAATTGCTTCAATGAAAGCATCTAAACTCGCTGCTCTCACTAAACCTCCATTTTCGGCCACCAAACACAACCGAAAATGCATCCGAAACACTTCTAAACAAAGCCCAGCCACAAACCAGCAAAACCTCACTTCCATCAACATCAAAACACATCTAAAAACAACCTATAAGCATCCTTATACCTCCAGCAACATCAGATCACCAAGATCACCACAAAAGCTACCTTAAAACACAAGTTAAACTTAGGAAATCCAACCTATCTGGAATTGCATCAATCAAGACTCATTTCCACATCAATTTAATGATCATTTAACATCAAAATCACTTCTCAAAACACAGATTTAACAGATCAAACGAAAATCAAGTGAAATCATCAAGATCTTGCATAATTAGCCAAGATCCTTAAATCAACCTTAAAACCTTTAATCAATTATCAAATTAGGATTGAAAACTTTAGGAATTTCATTAAAGAACTTGAAGTTCAGAGGAGAAGGACGTTCTTACCTCCAAACTTGAGTTTCTCCTCTTTTTGGAATAGAAAAGCTTGATGAAACTTGAAGCAATTGAAGAGGATTTGAAGACACAATGATTTGCAATCAATTGAGAGTTGAAAGAAGGTTTTTAGGTGATGAAAATCAGACTTAGATCTCTGGAAATGAGTGTTTGGGTTGAGAGAAAAGATAGAGGGAAAATAGGTAGTTAAAAGAGAAAATGGCCAAAATAGATTTTTCCCTCCTTTTGATTCTTTTAAAATCAGAATTATGGGTTAAAATATCTTAGAAAAATCTGGAGAAACTCCCTTTGGGTAAATAGCTCCTTAAAGATTCAAAGTTTCAACCCTTTATAAAATAGCCACCAAACTTTCAAAAATTACATTTTGGTCACTAGCCAAAATGTCACATTTCCGAATCTCATTTTCCAAAATTGATTTCACAGTTCACTTAATTATAATAAAAGATGATTTTAGAACATTTTTCCATAATTTTTATGCAACCCGAACTAGGCTTTCCTAATTTAACCTCTTACGATTCGAACAGCACTTTGACCAACCGGTCAACGCCCAAGACTTCCAAGCCCAAAACCGGGGCGTTACAATAATAATAAAAATAAGGATAATGATAGTAGTATTTATTTATGTGTATATATATATTTTTCTTTTTCTCATTTTTTTAAAATTACCTAACAGCCCAATAAGCCTAAGATTAACACAAGCTAAAGGGGTTCGAGGTCCAGACAAAATTAGTGATTACACCACCAAATGTAACCCCCTCGTCCCGGCCTAGCTAACAGACCAAACCGAACGAGTCACACGGGGAAAATCGAAGCGAAACCCATAAGGATCTCACTCCGATTAGTAACCATATTTTTTTTTATTAAACTTCTATAGATGCCATTTATATCATATGTGATGCCACTAACAACGGAAGAAACAAACTGTAACGCCCCGGTTTTGGGCTCAGAAGTTTTGGCGTTGACCGATTCGGTCAAAGTGCTGATCGAATATATATAAGAGTGAATTTAGGAAAACCTAGTTCGGGCTGCATTAAAAATATGGAAAAATATTCTAAAATCATCTTTTAATATATAAAAGTGAACTGTGAAATCAATTTTGGAAAATGAGGTTCGGAAGGTTGACATTTTGGCTAGTGACCATAATGTAATTTTTGAAAGTTGCGGGACAGTTTTATAAATGATTGAAACTTTGAATCTTTAAGGAGCTATTATTCCAAAAAGGATTTCTCCAGATTTTTCTAAGATATTTTAAGCCTAAAATCTGATTTTAAAGATTAAGAAAAGGGAGGGAAATCATTTTTAACCAATTCTTAACTAATTTTTCTATTTTCTCTCAAATTCTCTTTTCTCTCATTTTCTCTCTACCCAAACAAGATTTTCCAGATTTCTTTATCTGATTTTGACATCTACATCTTTCATTTCAACTCTCATTGGATTTTTAATCATCTCATCATCAAAACCTCACAATTTACAAGTTGATTCATCAAGCATTTTGGCTCTAAAGTGGAGAAATTCAAGTTTGGAGGTAAGAACGTCCTTCTCCTCTAAACTATCAGTTCTTTACTGAAATTCCTAAGTTCTCAATCCTTGATTCATGTTTTATTAAAGGCTTTTCAATTGAGATCTTGATTTTTGGCAAAAATGCAAGATTTGGTGATTTTGGTAAAAATTTCGTGTGATCTGTTTAAGCAGGGTTTTGAGGTGTTAAAATGATGTTAAATGAATGCTAAAATGATTAGAAGTTGAGGTTTAATCAATGCAATCCCGGATAGGTTGAATTTCCTAAGTTTGGCTTGAGTTTTTGGTTGTTTTTGGAGTGTTTTTGGTGATCTGTTATACCTGGAGGTATAAGGACGTGGTTGTGATCTTTTTGCATGTTAGATGATGTATAAAAATGGTTAGAAGTGATGGATATTGGCTGGGTTAAGTTTTGGAAGTGTTTGGAGATGATTTCGGTTGTGTTTGGTAGCCAAATTGTTAGATTTGTGGTGAGCAGCGAGTTGTGTTGTTGTTGCTGGTGTTTTAATGCATAAGGATGCATTAATGTTCTGTTTTTATGTGCTTGAAACAGGGGAGGTTGATCCTTGAGTTTTGGAGGTGTTTTCGGAAGGTTTCGGAAGCTTGGAAAGCTTGTTGGCTAGGCTTGTTTGGTAATCGGTGAGTGAAAATGGATTTTCAGCTTTTAAACCAAAGGTTGAAGGTTTTGGGAGCTTAGTATAAGTCTAAACAACTTTGCTAAGCTCAAGTGTAAGTTTTCGGATTACTCTCTTAGAGTGGGTGCCATGTTTTGATGAAATGTGAAATGATGATTTTGCATGATTTGCTACTGTTTTGGAAAGCATGTTTTAGCATGTTAATTGCTGATGTTTTAGCATGATTTATGCTGATGATTTAAGCCATGTGTTGAAGGTGTCTCTAGGTAAGAGTGCCTTGTTTTTATGCATTGTTAAATGATGATTTAATGCTTTGAAATGCATGATGAAATGGCTTGGTTTAAATGCTTTTAAACAATGGATTACATGATGTATAAAGTGTGTATTGGCAAGTGATGGTTTGTAAAAGTGAAGGTCACTAAGGTGGTTAAAAGTCCTTGAGTGAGCCTTGTTATCTAAGATCATCAAGGTGGTTAAAAGTCCTTGGATGAATCTTGTTGCGGACACTAAGGTGGTTAAAAGTCCTTAGGTGCTCCTTTCCATGGTGGTTAAAAGTCCATGGGGCCAAGGTGTTTAAAAGTCCTTGGGGCCAAGGTGTTTAAAAGTCCTTGGGGTATTTCAAGCTACGGACACAAAGGTGGTTAAAAGTCCTTGTGTGGTCCATTCATGGTGTTTAAAAGTCCATGGCCAAGGTGTTTAAAAGTCCTTGGGGTCCAAGGTGTTTAAAAGTCCTTGGGGAAAGTTGTTGAACTTGATTTCTAAATGAAATGTATCACTTGAGCCAATATGACATGTATTGTACATGAGATGCATGATTTAATGTTTATGTTGAAGCATGAGATGCTAGTTTAAATGAAATGTGGAAGCATGTTATTGCTTGATTTAAAGTATGCTTTGAGCATGTGTAAAGGTTGTTTTCAAGCATGATTTACAAATGAATTTTAATGCATTATTGAATGGTTTTTAAAGAGCACTCCTCACTAAGCTTTGGCTTACGCTCTCTCGATTTTCTTGATTCAATAATGCAGAGCATTAGAGTGCATTGAGGGCAGCAAGAGGAGGCAAGCAAACAAGTACAAGTAAAGCTCAATGTATGAAGGTTTTATAAGTGTTTTAGCTTTTGTATGTTTTTGGCAATGGGGGACCAATGTATTGGTTTTGGGAGGTGTTTACGACTCCCTAAGTATGTTGAATGTGGTTGATGTTGCTGATTTTTGGATTGAACTTTATATGCTTGTTTTGCAAGTTGAAGCTTGAGTGGATAGCTTGTGTAGGAAGCATGACCTTAAATTTGGGTCTTTTTGCATGAGATGTTATCTTGCTGAATTGATGATGCTTATATGTGTTAAATATGTTTAATTGCATGCTGGTAAAGTTTGGTGATGTTTGGAGCATGTTTGAGTGTCCAATTGCATGATCTAGTATGCTTGTTTGCTGGTTTTTGTGCAGGCGTTTCGGAACAGGGGTGTACCGTTTCGGAACGGGTGCCTTGCATGAACCCAGGCGTCCGAAACGGTATGCACCGTTTCGAAACGGTTTAGCCTCTGCCGAGGCCATGTTCCGGAACCCGTTTCGGAACGGCCCGTGTTTCGGAACAGGGCTAGCCTGTTTCGGAACGGTCGACCGTTAGGGAGCTGACATGGTAGTTACATGTTTTGAAATGTTTGCGTTTTGGTCCTAAATCTTGCGTGTTCAATTGCATGAGCGGTGGATGTCCTTTTAAGCTGAAATTTCACAGAGGTGCATGAAACCTGACTAATTTCAAGATGGTAACTTTAATTTGGGCTAAGTCCCTTAATTTATCAGAATTTACAATTTGGTCCCTAAAGTTGTAATTTGTTCAATTGGGTCCCAGTTTGATCTCTGATGTTTGTGATCTTTTGATACGTTGTCTGTATTGTCACACTTAAGGTTAATGTGCATCTAGATAAGATTAAAAAGAAAAAAAAAGGGTCGTTAATCAAGGTTGACTTTCGGGTTGACTTTGGTTTTCCCCGTGTTATCTTCGTAGTTCGGGTCAACCGTCTGGACCGGGCTACGGGGGTTACATTTGGTGGTATCAGAGCTGAGTTCTCGAGTAATTGGGAATGTGTGAATGCATGATTGAAGCATGGTTTGGTTGGTATGCTTGTTGAGTGAAAGCATGTTCAGTGTTATGATATGATGATGTGTATGTGATGCATGTTGTGATGATGCATGATGAGGGTACCCATTGCCAAACAAAAGCTAAAGGGATGATGTTGTTTTTGAAAGAAATTGAGCTTGAATACTTGGAATTTGCTTACCTTGCTGGTCCTGACTTGTTTATTTTCTATTGTTATGCATGGTAAAGTATGGCACCACGTAGAGAGTTAAGGAGTAGCGCGAGAGCTACGACCCCGGAGGGGAATGTGAATGATGAGCACACTGGTAGTGCTGTGTTACCTCCTCCTCCACCTGGTGGTGGTGGTGCGGAGAGGGAAAGAGCTGGAGCTGAGGCAGCTGGTGCTGGAGCTGCAGGACCTGAAGCTGGTCAGGGGCAAGCGATACCTGACATGTCTGTGCTTGTACAAGCTATTGCGGGTGCGTTTCGAGCAGCAGTAGCTGGAGCTCAAGGAGCTGGGCATCAGGGAGATGCTGGTGCTAGACTACCCTTGGAACGTTTGCGCAGTCTTGGTGGGACGGAGTTTAGGGGTATGTCAGCTGTGAGGTCTGAAGCGTGGTTGGAGAGTACCAAGCGTGTCTTGGGACAGATGAGTTGCACTGATGTGCAGAAGCTGGGATGTGTGGTGTCACTGCTGCAAGGTGATGCTTATACGTGGTGGACGACCACAATCTCTGGGATGGCTGATGCTGATGTTACATGGACGTTCTTTCAGCATGCGTTCAAGAGGAGATATCTGGGAGTTAGATATCTGGATGAAAAGAAGCGTGAATTCATGTCTCTGACCCAAGGGAACATGAGTGTGGCTGAGTATGAGGTACAGTTTGTACGTCTTAGCCAGTATGCACCTGAGTTGGTACCTGATGAGCGCGAAAGGTGCGAAAGGTTCCGTTATGGTTTGGTGACGGAGGTTAAGACCTATATGTTAGCTGCTGAGTACAATGATTTCGATGTGTTGGTTAGTCGATCGAAGGACATTGAGATGAACCTGAGTTTGTCTGCTAAGGGTGCTGGAGCTAGCTCTGGGAAAAGAGCTGCTGAATATAGTTCCGGTGGACGGAACAAGAGAGGGCGTGATCAGAGGTTTCAGTCTTCGTCTAAGAGAGGTGGAGGTGCACCTGCTAGGGGTGGCAATGCTAGAGCTGACCCTAGTGCTTGTTGGATTTGTGGTTCCCGTGGTCACTTGAAGCGTGACTGTCCTCGTGCTGGGAGGGAGGTGCAAGCTCCTGTGATAGCAGCTGGTTATGAGTGCTGGAACTGTGGTTCTGCTGATCATCTGAGACGTGATTGTCCGAGGATGGCTGGTGGTCAAGAGCGTGCTCCTGTTGTTGCAGCATCGCAGAGAGGTCGTGGGCGCGGCCGTGGTAATTTTCAGAGGCGAGAGGAAGGTGGGCGCGGTGTAGCTCATGTTGTAGCTATTCAACCTGAGGGTGGAGGCCAAGCGAGGGTGTATGCTCAGCGCGAAGGAAAGAATGATGCAGATGTGATTGCAGGTACCTTTACTTTGCAATCCTTGTCATTGCTTTCTTTGATTGATTCTGGATCTACGCATTCATACATTCTTCGTGAGCATGCTGAGTTGCTTGGTTTGCCTGTTGAGTCTTTGGATGTTGGTGTTAGAGTCACTAGTTCTTTTGGTTAAACTGTTGTGACTCGTAAGCTTTATAAAAGGTGTCCTTTGGTTGTTCAAGAGCATGTCTTTCTTGTTGATCTTATGGAGTTGCCCTTTTATGGTTTTGATGTGATCCTTGGTATGGATTGGCTTGCTGAGCATCGTGCTGTTGTGGATTGTGAGAATAAGCGGGTTTCGCTTAGGCTTGCGGATGATTATGAAGTGGTGGTGGTTGGTGAGAATGTGAAGTTTCTTGCCAATGTTGTTTCTACCTTGGAGGCGAGCAGGATGCTGAGGCAAGGTTGTAAAGCTTTTCTGGCTTTTGTGATGAATCCTAGTTCGAAGGAGCTGAGGGTGCAGGATATCAGGGTTGTGAAGGAGTTTCCTGATGTTTTTCCTGAAGAGTTGCATGGTTTACCTCCTAATCGCGAGGTGGAGTTTGGTATTGAGCTGTATGAGAATACCACTCCTGTGTCCATTACTCCCTATAGAATGGCACCTAAGGAGCTGAAGGAGCTGAAGACGCAGTTGCAAGAGTTGCTTGATCGTGGTTTCATCCGGCCGAGTGTTTCGCCTTGGGGTGCTCCTGTCTTGTTTGTGAAGAAGAAAGATGGCACGATGAGGATGTGCATTGATTACCGTGAGCTGAACAAGTTGACTATCAAGAATCGGTATCCTTTGCCGAGGATTGATGATCTCTTTGATCAATTTCGGGGAGCTGCTGTGTTCTCTAAGATTGACTTGAGGTCAGGGTATTATCAGTTGAAGGTGAAGGATGTTGATGTGCCTAAGACAGCTTTCAGGACAAGGTATGGGCATTATGAGTTCCTTGTGATGCCGTTTGGTTTGACAAATGCTCCTGCTGCTTTCATGGACATGATGAATCGTGTTTTTCATGAATACCTGGACAAGTTTGTTGTGGTGTTCATTGATGATATCCTTGTGTACTCGCGTACTGAGGAAGAGCACGAAGAGCATTTGAGGGTTGTGTTGCAAGCTTTGTTGGAGAATCAGCTTTATGCTAAGTTGAGCAAGTGTGAGTTTTGGCTTAGAGAGGTTGTTTTTCTTGGGCATGTGGTCTCAGCTGAGGGGATTCGTGTTGATCCTCAGAAGATTGAAGCGGTGATGAACTGGAAAGTTCCTAAGTCTGTTCAGGAGGTTCGTAGTTTCCTTGGTTTGGCAGGATACTACCGAAGGTTTGTGGATGGTTTTTCCAAGATTGCTGCTCCTTTGACGAAGTTGCTGCAGAAAGATGTTAAGTATGAGTGGACAGAAGCGAGACAGCAAGCTTTTGAGAAGCTGAAGTTGGCTTTGACGCAAGCTCCTATCTTGATTCAGCCTGAATTAGGGAAAGAGTTTGTAGTCTACAGTGATGATCCTATGTTGGTTTGGGGTGTGTGCTGATGCAAGAGGGTAAGGTTGTGGCTTATGCGTCGCGGCAGTTGAAGGTGCATGAGCGCAATTATCCTACGCATGATATTGAGTTGGCTGCAGTGGTTTTTGCTCTGAAGATCTGGAGGCATTATCTGTATGGTGAGAAGTGTACGGTGTACACGGATCACAAGAGTTTGAGGTATCTGATGTCTCAGAAGGAGTTGAATCTCAGGCAGCGACGTTGGTTGGAGTTGCTCAAGGATTATGATCTGACGATAGAGTATCATCCTGGAAAGGCCAATGTTGTTGCGGATGCCTTGAGTAGAAAGGTAGCTGTTGAGCTGAGAGCTATGTTTGCTAGCTTGAGTATATCGCAGGATGGTGGTCTTGTTGCTGAGTTGCAGGTGAAACCTTCGTTGGTTCAGTTGATCAAGGATAAGCAGTTGTTGGATGATTCCTTGGTGTCTCATGTTCAGGATATCGCGGAGGGTAGACCTTCGGATTTCTGTTTTAATGAGGATGGGGTGTTGTGTTTTGGTAATCGGATAGTAGTGCCTGCAGATGCTGAGTTGAGGCATGCTATTCTAGCTGAAGGTCATAGTAGTCCTTTTGCTATGCATCCTGGTAGTACAAAGATGTATCGCGACCTTCGTGATGAGTACTATTGGGTGGGCTTGAAGAAGGATGTGGCAGAGTTCGTGAGCAAGTGTTTGGTGTGTCAGGGCGTTAAGGCTGAACATCATGTTCCTTCTGGTTTGTTGTAGCCGTTGAAAATCCCTGAATGGAAGTGGGAGAGGGTTACCATGGATTTTGTATCTGGTTTGCCTTTGTCTCCGTCGAAGAAGAATTCTGTTTGGGTGATTGTGGATCGCCTGACGAAGTGTGCACATTTCTTGCCTGTGCATACTACGTTTTCTTTGGATAAGCTGGCAGAGCTGTACGTTGCATGGTGTGCCTAAGTCGATCGTGTCGGATAGGGATCCGAGGTTCATGTCGCGTTTTTGGCAGTGTTTACATCAAGCTCTGGGTACAAGGTTGCATTTCAGTACATCCTATCATCCTCAATCGGATGGCCAGTCTGAGCGAGTTATTCAGATCTTGGAGGATATGTTGAGATGTTGCGTGATAGAGTTCCAAGGTTCTTGGGAGAAGCATCTGCCTTTGGTTGAGTTCGCTTACAACAACAGTTTTCAGGCAAGTATACAGATGGCACCTTATGAGGCTCTGTATGGGAGGAAGTGTAGGACTCCTCTGTGTTGGGCTGAAACTGGTCAAAAGTTGGTTTCGATGCCTGCTTTGTTGAAAGGTACCACCGAGAAGGTGAAGCTCATTTGTGAGCGGTTGAAGGCTGCTTCTGATCGGCAGAAGTCTTACGCGGATTTGAAGCGTAGGGAGATAGAGTTTGCGGTGGGTGATCGCGTGTTCTTGAAGGTTTCGCCTTGGAAGAAGGTGATGAGGTTTGGGCGGAAGGGTAAGCTGAGCCCTAGATACATTGGACCGTATGAGGTTGTTGAGCGTGTTGGTCCTGTTGCGTATCGGTTGAGGTTACCTCAGGAGCTGGAGAAGATTCATGATGTGTTCCATGTTTCTATGCTCCGGAGGTATCGATCTGATCCTTCGCATGTGTTGCCTGTGGAGGAGGTGGATTTGAATCCGGATTTGACCTATGATGAGGAACCAGTGAAGATTCTGGATTCAGATAGCAAGGTTCTTCGTGGCAAGACCATTGAGTTGGTGAAGGTGCTGTGGAAGCATCGCGGTGTTGAGGAAGCCACGTGGGAGCGGAAGGAGGATATGCTGAAGCAGTTTCCTTATCTCTTTCCTTCAGGTAAATTTCGAGGACGAAATTTCTTAAGGGGGGGAGAGTTGTAACGCCCCGGTTTTGGGCTCAGAAGTTTTGGCGTTGACCGATTCGGTCAAAGTGCTGATCGAATATATATAAGAGTGAATTTAGGAAAACCTAGTTCGGGCTGCATTAAAAATATGGAAAAATATTCTAAAATCATCTTTTAATATATAAAAGTGAACTGTGAAATCAATTTTGGAAAATGAGGTTCGGAAGGTTGACATTTTGGCTAGTGACCAAAATGTAATTTTTGAAAGTTGCGGGACAGTTTTATAAATGATTGAAACTTTGAATCTTTAAGGAGCTATTATTCCAAAAAGGATTTCTCCAGATTTTTCTAAGATATTTTAAGCCTAAAATCTGATTTTAAAGATTAAGAAAAGGGAGGGAAATCATTTTTAACCAATTCTTAACTAATTTTTCTATTTTCTCTCAAATTCTCTTTTCTCTCATTTTCTCTCTACCCAAACAAGATTTTCCAGATTTCTTTCTCTGATTTTGACATCTACATCTTTCATTTCAACTCTCATTGGATTTTTAATCATCTCATCATCAAAACCTCACAGTTTACAAGTTGATTCATCAAGCATTTTGGCTCTAAAGTGGAGAAATTCAAGTTTGGAGGTAAGAACGTCCTTCTCCTCTAAACTATCAGTTCTTTACTGAAATTCCTAAGTTCTCAATCCTTGATTCATGTTTTATTAAAGGCTTTTCAATTGAGATCTTGATTTTTGGCAAAAATGCAAGATTTGGTGATTTTGGTAAAAATTTCGTGTGATCTGTTTAAGCAGGGTTTTGAGGTGTTAAAATGATGTTAAATGAATGCTAAAATGATTAGAAGTTGAGGTTTAATCAATGCAATCCCGGATAGGTTGAATTTCCTAAGTTTGGCTTGAGTTTTTGGTTGTTTTTGGAGTGTTTTTGGTGATCTGTTATACCTGGAGGTATAAGGACGTGGTTGTGATCTTTTTGCATGTTAGTTGATGTATAAAAATGGTTAGAAGTGATGGATCTTGGCTGGGTTAAGTTTTGGAAGTGTTTGGAGATGATTTCGGTTGTGTTTGGTAGCCAAATTGTTAGATTTGTGGTGAGCAGCGAGTTGTGTTGTTGTTGCTGGTGTTTTAATGCATAAGGATGCATTAATGTTCTGTTTTTATGTGCTTGAAACAGGGGAGGTTGATCCTTGAGTTTTGGAGGTGTTTTCGGAAGGTTTCGGAAGCTTGGAAAGCTTGTTGGCTAGGCTTGTTTGGTAATCGGTGAGTGAAAATGGATTTTCAGCTTTTAAACCAAAGGTTGAAGGTTTTGGGAGCTTAGTATAAGTCTAAACAACTTTGCTAAGCTCAAGTGTAAGTTTTCGGATTACTCTCTTAGAGTGGGTGCCATGTTTTGATGAAATGTGAAATGATGATTTTGCATGATTTGCTACTGTTTTGGAAAGCATGTTTTAGCATGTTAATTGCTGATGTTTTAGCATGATTTATGCTGATGATTTAAGCCATGTGTTGAAGGTGTCTCTAGGTAAGAGTGCCTTGTTTTTATGCATTGTTAAATGATGATTTAATGCTTTGAAATGCATGATGAAATGGCTTGGTTTAAATGCTTTTAAACAGTGGATTACATGATGTATAAAGTGTGTATTGGCAAGTGATGGTTTGTAAAAGTGAAGGTCACTAAGGTGGTTAAAAGTCCTTGAGTGAGCCTTGTTATCTAAGATCATCAAGGTGGTTAAAAGTCCTTGGATGAATCTTGTTGCGGACACTAAGGTGGTTAAAAGTCCTTAGGTGCTCCTTTCCATGGTGGTTAAAAGTCAATGGGGCCAAGGTGTTTAAAAGTCCTTGGGGCCAAGGTGTTTAAAAGTCCTTGGGGTATTTCAAGCTACGGACACAAAGGTGGTTAAAAGTCCTTGTGTGGTCCATTCATGGTGTTTAAAAGTCCATGGCCAAGGTGTTTAAAAGTCCTTGGGGTCCAAGGTGTTTAAAAGTCCTTGGGGAAAGTTGTTGAACTTGATTTCTAAATGAAATGTATCACTTGAGCCAATATGACATGTATTGTACATGAGATGCATGAGATGCATGATTTAATGTTTATGTTGAAGCATGAGATGCTAGTTTAAATGAAATGTGGAAGCATGTTATTGCTTGATTTAAAGTATGCTTTGAGCATGTGTAAAGGTTGTTTTCAAGCATGATTTACAAATGAATTTTAATGCATTATTGAATGGTTTTTAAAGAGCACTCCTCACTAAGCTTTGGCTTACGCTCTCTCGATTTTCTTGATTCAATAATGCAGAGCATTAGAGTGCATTGAGGGCAGCAAGAGGAGGCAAGCAAACAAGTACAAGTAAAGCTCAATGTATGAAGGTTTTATAAGTGTTTTAGCTTTTGTATGTTTTTGGCAATGGGGGACCAATGTATTGGTTTTGGGAGGTGTTTACGACTCCCTAAGTATGTTGAATGTGGTTGATGTTGCTGATTTTTGGATTGAACTTTATATGCTTGTTTTGCAAGTTGAAGCTTGAGTGGATAGCTTGTGTAGGAAGCATGACCTTAAATTTGGGTCTTTTTGCATGAGATGTTATCTTGCTGAATTGATGATGCTTATATGTGTTAAATATGTTTAATTGCATGCTGGTAAAGTTTGGTGATGTTTGGAGCATGTTTGAGTGTCCAATTGCATGATCTAGTATGCTTGTTTGCTGGTTTTTGTGCAGGCGTTTCGGAACAGGGGTGTACCGTTTCGGAACGGGTGCCTTGCATGAACCCAGGCGTCCGAAACGGTATGCACCGTTTCGAAACGGTTTAGCCTCTGCCGAGGCCATGTTCCGGAACCCGTTTCGGAACGGCCCGTGTTTCGGAACAGGGCTAGCCTGTTTCGGAACGGTCGACCGTTAGGGAGCTGACATGGTAGTTACATGTTTTGAAATATTTGCGTTTTGGTCCTAAATCTTGCGTGTTCAATTGCATGAGCGGTGGATGTCCTTTTAAGCTGAAATTTCACAGAGGTGCATGAAACCTGACTAATTTCAAGATGGTAACTTTAATTTGGGCTAAGTCCCTTAATTTATCAGAATTTACAATTTGGTCCCTAAAGTTGTAATTTGTTCAATTGGGTCCCAGTTTGATCTCTGATGTTTGTGATCTTTTGATACGTTGTCTGTATGGTCACACTTAAGGTTAATGTGCATCTAGATAAGATTAAAAAGAAAAAAAAAGGGTCGTTAATCAAGGTTGACTTTCGGGTTGACTTTGGTTTTCCCCGTGTAATCTTCGTAGTTCGGGTCAACCGTCTGGACCGGGCTACGGGGGTTACACAAACACGTACGAGAACCAAACAATTCAGACGATCAGGGCCAAACTTGCAATTTTCTACAGGCCGTATCGATACCCTCAAGGGTGGTATCGATACACATTTCAACGTTCAACACTCCAAAGTCAACTTCAGAGGACCGTATTGATACACTCAGCCCGTACCGATACCCTCAATTTCTCATCAAATTCACATATTTCCAGTAGCAAAAATGGTATCGGTATGCCTTCCCGTGTATCAATACACTTGGCTTAAAGCATGAAAGCCGTATCGATACGACCCCAACCATATCGATACCCCTGACTCGACAATGCAGAAATTTGCTAGTTTAAGCAAAAAAGCAACACCATAACACCAACTTAAGACCTCTAAACATGCATACATACACGAGCCAACATAGAGCAATCAAGAAACACTCATTTAAGGCAATCAAACATACAACAAAGCTCAATTCATCCAACAATGTTTAATAAGTAACCAAACATGCTTAACATCCACCAAAAAGGTCAAAAGCCAAACCAAGCATACTTCAACACTTTAAACATGTTAACAACATTAACAATAACAAAACATAAGAGTTTGGACACCAACTCAATAGCAACAAGTCTAGCATTCCCATTGCCTAAGCATTATTACAACTAAGAAAACCATACTTTGAGCTAGCAAAGAACTCCAAGAACTCCTCCCTTGCCCCTCTTGCCTATGAAGCTACTAACGACCTGCATTGTTGGAAAAAGAGAGCGTAAGCTTAAAAGCTTAGTGAGCGGAGCTCTAAAACACAACAACAACAATGCAGTTCAAAACACACACACACACACACACACACACACACACACACACACACACACACACACACATATATATATATATAGTTTTGAAAACAAAACAATTTAAGGAGGAAGTACAATAAAATAGAAACATAGACAAAACATGGTATGCACATGCATAACCAATTTTCGGTGGGACTACACATCACCGTACACAACAACTAGCATATTTCCGGTGGGACTACACATTACCGTACTCATCTACTAGTCCTCTCCGGTGGGACTACACATCACCGTATTCAACAACAACTACCATCACGTGATGCTCAACAACAACTATGACAACACAACAACATTAAAAAGGTGATAAAAGCAATTGCATTTCAACCAACAACGTGTATAAACACATTCATTGACACTTAACGAAACAAGACACGAAACACTACACTTACACTTGGGTTTAGGCTGGCCCCTAAGGCTCCACCCAAACCCCAAGAAACCTTCCTTGAACATTATAAAGCTTCAAACAATTTCCACTCACCAGCACACGTATGAAAGATGATCGAAAAACCGTTTCAATCTTCTTCAATACCCGATGTTGCGTCCAAAACCATTTCCCCTACTTCTAACCATTTCAAACCAAAGTATCAATACATATTCTAACACCAAAACTCACTGAAAAGTAACAATCCATCAATCGACACATTTACTCAATCAAAACAAAGCCGAAATCAACCGAAACGTTGTCAAAACATCATCCAAACACAATATGACTTTACCCAGCATTTTTAACCTTCAAAATTCACCAACTAACATCTAAAAACACCCATCTTAAGTCTGTATAACTCCAACCCTCGTTTTACCACAAAACTAAGCTAAAACACCACTTTTCACCTTCAAAACTTACCCACTGCACCTAGTTTCAGGTTTTATGGGTTTAAGCTACTTATTAACATTATTTAGCATCCAAAATTAGTTCAAAAACATCCCACCAAGCACCCATTAAAAACCCATACGAAAATTTCATAAACCCATCTTTTTGTTAAGATTTCAAAAAGATAAGATTTAATAAATAAAAGTCAAGGTAAAAGTGATGATTACCTTTGAAAATCTTCTATGGAAAAGCCTTTGAGTCAAGGAAGAGATGGTGGGAAGCTTTTGGGTGAAAGTTTTGAGCTTTTAAGTTTTTGGAATAAAGATGACTCTTCAAATCCCAAAAACCCTTTCAGAATTTCATTAATGGCTTTATCGTAAATAATGACACTTTTATAAAAATCACCATTTTAATTTAAATTTAACCAAAACTAGTCCTAGATCAAAACTGATAACTCCCGGGCCCAAAACCCGGAGCGTTACAAGTTTAGAGTTTATGTTTTAGGATTTTAGGTTTAGGAATTTAGATTTTAAATTAAAAAAATTAAAAAATAGTATATTATATTTTTGAGTAGCTCATGAGCTTTTCGAGTATGGTATCTAGTAGCTCGACTCAGCTTGTCAAGAACTCGAGTCGAGTCCAATCGAGTCGAATGTTGACCAAGTCGAACCCAAATAGCTCGTGATTTATCTCGTCTCAATTACAGCCCTAAGTTAAACAACATTCTAGTATTTAAAGTTGGACCTTATTATCATTTTTAGTATTTGAAAATTTCTTTTGTTTTGTTTGACTAATTTTCCAAATGTGAAGTATTGTATCTCATCAGTGTGGTTTTTAGACATTTACAAGAGGAGCGACTCACGTTCCCCCAAGGGAAGAAGAGTCCAAATGAGTTCAATTAAATATTTATAAGAGAAACAAAAGATTTTAGTTTAATAAATTACAAGAAAAAAAGAGATATTTTAAAAAGGGTCTCATAATATATTTTTTCTAAGATAAAAATATATATTTTTAAAAACCTTGTATCTTTGAGATTATAGATTAAAGAGCCTCAATTTAATAAAACATCACATGGTCTCGTAGACCTTTAAATCGGCCCCGGTATCTCATTCAAATTTTTTATCACAAAAAAGTCATCGAACATTTTTAAGAATGTTTACGTGACATAAAGTATTTATTAAATTAAAAAGTATAAGATAATAAAAAATTATTTTTTTCATATTTTTATTGAATCTATATTCCTTCAGTTACGTGTAAAAATCAAGATTAAAACGAAGTAATACAAGAAAAGTACGGAAATGATATAGAATAGCTATCAGACATGTACTTCCATAAAAAATTAACAATGAACCGGGAGAAAACATAGACGTTATTAAATAAAAAATCCTTTTTAAATAGTTATTTACATAAATGACCATCATCCAATGTTATTTAAAAAATAACTTCCAAATCGTTCACGTAAGGCGTCCTCGCGTTCTGAAAAAAGCGAGCCATAACCTCGTGTTCTACATATAGCAATATATGTCCGACGTGGACCGACTTTTCATATTGCGTAATTTAAAATTACTAGATAAGACATCGCATTTTCCAAAACGCGAGGTCACCGAGATTTTGAAGAGACACATTAATGTATCGCGGTAATTACTGTAGGGACCTCGCGCTTTACACATAGCGAGGTCCCATTAACCGTATTTAAAAGGTCCCATTAAACGTTTGAAACCTTAAACCCTAATATGTTATTTAAATTTTATTAGTGCTTGATTTTTTAATTACAGTAAGAAATCAAAATCTTAATCAAATTACCAAATTAAAATAGTGTTTGATTTTTTAATTACTTATCCCAATTAAAACAGTGTTTGATTTTTTAATTACTTATCCTATTAGATTTTTTAATTATAGTGAGAAATCAAAATCTTAATCGAATTACCAAATTAAAATAGTGTTTGATTTTTTAATTACTTATCTCAATTAAAATAGTGTTTGATTTTTTAATTACAGTAAGAAATAAAAATCTTAATCGAATTACCGAATAAGGATAAAAATTAAATTTAAAAACCTCTGGAACTTGCTATCCGCAGAAAGCGAGTTCCAGTCAAAGAGTTGGAATTCGTTCGGAATGAATCGTTGGGCTATTCAACGGACCTCGCATTTTGCATATATCGAGGTCTATTGAGGTCGCTTTGTGTGGGGTACTAGGACTCCTATAAATAGGCCCCATTCTTTCGACTTTTATCATATCAAATTATCTTCTCTTGTTCTTCAATTACTATTCTCCATTGTTTTTATTTTTAAAGTTTTCAAATTTTCGGTACTATGGCGAGATTATTGAGGCTCGACGACAGACACATGTTTAATTTCTGGCGCTCAAACCCCACGGTAATTTTTTAATTGTTAATATTTTATTTAGTAATTTATGAATTTTAAATTTTATTTTGAAGAGCTATGAACGTGCCTTGAATTGTTTCATCAACCGCATGGGAGCACCGCATCCGGATATTGTCCCTTATTTGCATGAATTCAGTTTTGGCCATGTTTCCCACCTATTTGACGGTCCGAAGTTGAACCATCCGATGATTAACGCGTTACTAGAGAGGTGGAGGCCCGAGAAACACATTTCACCTTCCATGCGGTGAGGCAACTATTACCTTGCATGATGTTGCTTTTATTCTCGGTCTGCCTGTTGACGATGAGGTTATCACCGGGATTGCGAAGGCAGACTGGTCGGACGTGTGTGAAAACTTGCTTGGACTAAGGCCGGAGGTGGACGATTTCGATGGTGGCAAACTCAAAATAATATTTTTGGACAACAATTTGACCAACGTACCCCCAGGCGCGAATAAAGTAATGAAGATGCTATAAAATTTTTATTGTTTATTATTATGTATTTATTTTGAAATTTTATTTTATTGAAAATAATTTGATAATGAAAAAAATTGTTTTTGCAGCAGTTTACTCGTGCCCATATTCTACGAGTTATTGGGGGTCTTGATGTCAGACAAATCTCGCAACAAGGTCTATTTGATGTGGTTGCCCCATCTAGCGAGTATTGTGGAATCCAAAAACAAATTTTTGGGAGGGACAGTGTTGGCATATCTATTTTGGGAGTTATGCAGACCGTCGACTCGGAGAGATGTGCCATTGGCAGGTGTCTTTGGTTGTTGCAGTCTTGGGCATTGTTTTGAATGTTGTTTTTAAGCTCGACGCCTCGAAACCCGACCCTATTTCAATTCCCACTTATTTGGAGGTACTAATAAATATTTATTTTATTATTTAATATTAGAATACTTAGAATTGTTTTTATGAATTATAGGTGGTTGGGTCAATTAACACACGTGGGACTACTAACCACCCAACGTGATTATCGACTATTGATCGATAAGACAAATGGTGTAAATTGTTTTCATAATTTTTTTATTTAATTTTTTTTTGAATCGGGAATTTTTTAATTTATTTTTTTAAATCGAGTTTATCTAACTGATTTGACATACTTTTTGTAGTTTTTGTGGATGCCGTACGTGGATCCAGATATTAAGGCATGCATTATGCCTGGAATAATACTGAGTGAGGGCGTTTGGATTCTGATGGTTCTGCTTATAAACTACGAGATAGTCGAGTGTCATCCTACCGACCGCATGATACGACAATTCAACTATATCCAAAGGATTCCGGATGAGCCACCCAATTTGGACGCATTGCACAAGTTAGTAAGACGGAAGTCAATTTGGGCCATCATCACACGGAGTGGATACAATAGTAGATGATCCATTTTGGTAGGTGGGCTTGTATTTTGGTACCCATTGGGGTCTACAATGTTACTTATGAGTATATGTCGTGGTACCATCAAAATGGGAAGTCGCATCTACTAACTCCGGAGGAGCGAGAATGTAACGCCCCGGTTTTGGGCTTAGAAGTCTTGGGCGTTGACCGGTTCGGTCAAAGTGCTGATCGAATATATAAAGGTGAAATTAGGAAAGCCTAGTTCGGGTTGCATTAAAAAAATGGAAAAATGTTCTAAAATCATCCTTTAATATATATAAGTGAACTGTGAAATCAATTTTGGAAAATGAGGTTCGGAAGGTTGACATTTTGGCTAGTGACCAAAATGTAATTTTTGAAAGTTGCGTGACTGTTTTATAAAGGATTGAAACTTTGAATCTTTAAGGAGCTATTATTCCAAAAAGAGTTTCTCCAGATTTTTCTAAGATATTTTAAGGTTTTATTCTGATTTTACAACACATGAAAGAGGAGGGAAAGTCATTTTGACTATTTTATAACTAACTTTCCATTTTTCTTCCAATTCTCCTTTTCTCTCCTTTTCTCTCAACCCAAACACATTTCTCCAGATTTTCTCCTCTGATTTTGTCACTCAAATCTTCCTTTTCAATTCTCTTTGGATTCCTAATCATCTCTACAACAAAACCTCACCATTTGCAAGTTGTTTCATCAAGCTTTTTGGTTTTAAAAAGGAGAAATTCAAGTTTGGAGGTAAGAACGTCCTTCTCCTCTAAACTATCAGTTCTTTACTGAAATTCCTAAGTTCTCAATCCTTGATTTGTGATTTGTTAAAGGCTTTTCAATTGAAATCTTGATTTTGGCTTAAAATGCAAGATTTGGTGATTTTTGGTGAAATTTTCGTGTGATCTGTTTGGGTAGTGTTTTGAGGTGTCAAATTGATGTTAAATGAATGCTAAATTGATTAGAAGTTGAGGTTTAATTAATGCAATCCCGGATAGGTTGAATTTCCTAAGTTTGGCTTGAGTTTTTGGTTGTTTTTGGAGTGTTTTTGATGATCTGTTATACCTGGAGGTATAAGGATGTGTTTGTGATCATTTTGGATGTTAATTGATGTTTAAAAATGGTTAGAAGTGATGGATCTTGGCTGGGTTAAGTTTTGGAAGTGTTTGGAGGTGATTTCGGTTGTGTTTGGTAGCCGAAATGATGGATTTGTGATGAGCAGCGAGTTGTGTTGTGTTGCTGGTGTTTTTAATGCATAAAGATGCATTAATCCTCTGTTATTGTGTGCTTGAAACAGGGGAGATTGATCTGTGAGCTTTAGAGGTGTTGCGGAAGGTTTCGGATGCTTGGAAGGCTTGTTGGCTAGCCTTGTTTTGTGTATCGGTGAGTGAAGTTGGGTTTTCAGCTTTTAAACCAAGGTTTGAAGGTTTTGGGAGCTTAGTTTAAGTCTAAACAACTTTGCTAAGCTCAAAAGTAAGTAAATGGTTTTCGCTCTTGAATTGTGTTGTGATTTGGCTTTTAAAGCAATTGTGTTTGATGGTTGCAGTGCATGTGGTTTGCATGGTTTATATTCTGTTTTGGAAGCATATTTTAGCATGGTTTAACGATGGTTTTGAAAGCCATATGTGAAGGATGCTCAAGGTAAGAGATCCTTGGTTTTGTACATGGAAATTGTGGTTTTGATGCATGGTGTTGCATGATGTTTAATGGCTTTGTGTAATGCTTTAAAACAGTGGATTGATGATAGTAAATGATGGTTTTTGCATTGTGGTTATGCATGTGAATCATTGGACTAATGATGGTAAGATGGTTATATTGGCAAGTGATGTAAGTGGTTCTTGGTTTCTTTGATCGGATATAGTTAGCCGGCTATAGGATTGGGTGCACCGTGAATTAAGTCGCCTTGGAGGTGGAGTGGTTAAGTGTGAACCGGTAAACTCCCTTCAAGTATCCTAACGAGATGGTTAAGGTCATAATGGAGGTGGAATGCCCATTCGAGGACCTTGGTTAAGCAAAGGTTATATGGTGGTTAAAAGTCCATATATGGGAACCTTGTGCTTGTTAAGATCACAATAGAGGTGTAAGTCCATGTGTGGATCTTGTGTAGGGTGTCCCGGATCTCGTTAGTGATGTTATACAACTACCAATCGGTGATGCAAAGGTTGTATGGTGTTTGAAAGTCCATACATGGGAACCTTGTGCATGTCAAGGTTGTATGGTGTTTAAAAGTCCATACATGGGAACCTTGGGAAAAGTCAAGGTTGTATGGTGTTTAAAAGTCCATACATGGGAACCTTGGGAAAAGTTGAGGTTGTATGGTGTTTGAAAGTCCATACATGGGAACCTCGGGAAAAGCTAAGGTTGTATGGTGTTTAAAAGTCCATACATGGGAACCTTAGGATGGTAAGGTCAAATGGTGTTTAAAAGTCCATTTGGAGACCTTGGATTGGTAGTGTGTATGAAGCGTGGGGGACAACGCTTGTGATCCGCGTATCCGATCGGGTGTTGAGTTGAAAAATGGATGTGGTTGATCACTTGGAAGCCAATGTAATGTTCTTGATTATAAAGAAGCATGAGATGCTTGAAAAGATGCATGTTTGCATGGAAAGTGTATAATGCTTGTGAATGCATGTTTACTTGTTAAGTTGAACAAGTGTTGATTATCATTTGGTAAATGATGCATGTGTGCATGGAATCTCTTTAATGCATTGAAGTCTTGTTAAGACTTGTTTTAAAAGGCATGTGATGATGATGTTGTGGTTCATATATTGCCTTTGGTTAATGCATGTGTTGGATTGATTGAGTAAATGGTTTTAAAAGGCTTCTTGCTTGAAATGATGTTCAAGTATATGAAAGGTATAATATGAAATGGAAGTGTTTTCCAAGGTTTTGAATTTAACTTTGCATATGGTGTTTATGCATGGAATGGTTAAATGGATGACTTTGCAAGTTGTGCTTTGAAAAGGTTTTTCTTAGCTTGCTAAGCTAAGGGTTGGTTTTCATGTATGTGCAATGCATGGTTTTAAGCATGATGTTGAAAGAGGGTTTTCAATCTTTGCTTGGTTATCAAATCGGGTTTGTTTTAAAAGTGATTTTATGACCCGCTACATTGACGGTGTTTTGGTTTTGAGCATTCCTCACTAAGCATTATGTGCTTACGCTCCTTTTTGTCCATCAATGCAGATCCTTGAAGTTTGGACAGCGAGAAGCAAGGGATTCAAGGAGGACTCCAATTGAGATGTATGTCTCGGTGAATAGCTATAGTTAATAAAGGCAATGGGGGTAGAATCTCTTGGGTTGATGTTTATGTGTTTGTATATGATCGGACAAGAATGGTTATATGTTGTTAATGTTGTTGGAACATGTATTTGGCTTCTATGAGATTGATTTGGAAGTTTATGCTTGAATGGTTGCTTGTGTAGGAAGCATGCCTATAGATTTGGGGCTTTTCATATATGTGGATATATGGTTGAATTGTTGATGCAAGTATGTCTCTTATATGTTGAATTGCATGTTGGTAAAGTTTGGTGGCTTTTGGAGTATGTTCTAATGGTCAATTGCGTGTTTTAGCATGTCTTTTTCTGCATTATGTGCAGGGCATTTCGGAACAGGGACTACCGTTTCGGAACGGATGCCCTGAATCAGCCCAGGCGTCCGAAACGGTAGACATCGTTTCGAAACGGAAAGCATTCTGCCAGTCACCTGTTTCGGTACGCGTTGCGGAACGGCCCCGCGTTTCGAAACGGGCTCTGCCTGTTTCGGAACGGGTGACCGTTGGGGGCTGACATTGGCAGTTAAATGTTTTGAAATGTTTGCATTTTGGTCCTGAATCTTGTTTGTGCAATTGTATGAGTTTGGGATATCCGTTTGAGCTGAAATTTGACAGAGAAGCATGAAACATGATTAATTTTAAGTTGGTAACTTAAAATCTGGTTAAGTCCTTAAATTTTTCAGAAATTACAATTTGGTCCCTAAAGTTGTAATTTGTTCAATTGGGTCCCTGTTTGATCTCTGATGTTTGTGATATTTGAGTATGTTGTTGTGTGATCACATCTAAGGTTAATGTGCATCTAGACAAGACTAAAAAGGAAAAAAAGGTCGTTAATCAAGGTTGACTTTCGGGTTGACTTTGGTTTTCCCCGTGTGACTTTCTTAATTCGGGTCAACCGTCTAGGCCGGGTTAAGGGGGTTACATTTGGTGGTATCAGAGCCAGGTTGCGAATGCTTGGGGAAAACGGTAAGTTGTTGTGATGTGTGTTTGATGTTTACCTTGTTGTGTGGTTGAAAGTTGGTTGAAACACGTGTTTCTGAGCAAGTTGCTGATGTTTTCAAGCATGTTTTGTGGTTATGAATCTTGGTTGAGCTTATGTGGATTTGTGCTAATGCTGTGAGCTGGTGTTATGCTTGATGAACATGTATTGAGTATGTTATGTTGCTAGTATGCTGTTGCAAGTGGATGCTGTTTGGTGTAAGCATGATCAAAGTACGTTGTTTGATATGCTTGATGTTGTGATATCCATGTTTGTGTTGACTGTTATGTCATGTAAAAGGGGAGGATTCGGGATTCCCATTTCCTTATTAATATAGCTATTGTGTTATTTTGGAGTTGGAGTTTGAATCCTTGCTTAAAGCTGGTCTAACTGGTTTGTTTGTTTTGTTGTGAATGTTTGTTGTTGTTAGTAGTATGGCGAAGTCGATGATAGAATGGCAGTTGGGTGAGATGGTTGCTGCCTTAGGGCAGGTTGTTAAGGCATGGAATTCACCCTTTTGTAGAGGTGTTTTGTCTCAGTCTTCTGTGCCTGGGGTTGAGGTGGTAAGGCAGGAGAAAGAAGCTGGTTCTGTGATGAAGAGTTCATCACCAGTTGCTCAAGAGGTGTTGGGAGTATCTCGGGTTGTAGCGAAGGTAAAGTCAGTGGATGTGATGGCGGTGGGATGTGTGGGTTTGCCGAAGCAGCGTTTGCTTGATCTGGGTGCTGTGGAGTATCATGGTTCAACACCTGAGACATTTGAGGCCTGGTTGGCCAGTGTGATTCTGGTTTTGGATCAGGAAGGCTGTGATTATGCTTGTAAGCTGGGAAGTGTTGTTTCTTTGATGCTGGAGGATGCATGTGTCTGGTGGACATCTGTGGCGGTGGCGTCACATATTCATGATATCGACTGGGATTTCTTTGTGTCTGCCTTTTATGAAAGGTATCTTGGAGAGAAGTTTCCAAGGGTTAAGCAATGTGAAGGAAGTGCTGTTGTGGAGCAAGTGTTGCTTGAGCAAGGAGTGGAAGTTCAGCCACCGGTATGTGATCGTTGTGAAAGGCGCCATGTTGGAGGTTGTTGGGGCGCGGGTGCTTGTTGGAATTGTGGTTCTAAAGTGCATGTGAAGCGTGATTGTCCCCTTGGGGTGAAGTCAGCTTCAGTGGTAGCCAAAGGGTCTCTGAAAGGTCGTGGGCACGGCCGAGGCAAGGTTCAGAGGTGGCAGAAAGAGCAGAGGGTTGTGAAGAGTTTGGGAAATGAAGTTTGCTGGAAATGTGGGTCTGCTGGACATATGAGACGTGATTGTTTGATGTTGGCTCGGAACAGCCAAGGTTCCTTACCGCAAGAGGTCGGTGGTGACCCTAGTGTGTTAGCTGGTGCTGCAGCGGTGTGGCAGGAGGATGTTGGTTCCGCGAGAAAGAGAGCTCGTCTGATGAATCTTCAGGGTGGTGTTGTGTTTTCAGGTAACCTTGTTAAGTAATCTTTGCTCTAGTTACCCTGGTTTGGTTTCTGTTGGTTTTCCTTGCGTGGTAAGTTTAGTCTTGTTGCTAGCATGTTTGGGGTAATAGTTGTAGTTTGGAAATATCTTTGGTGTGAAGAAGGTTTTAGTGAGTATCTTGTGGTTAATGGTTGTTGGAATGATGGAGTTAGATAAGTTAGAGGTGAGGTAGGAGGTTGTTCTTAGACGGATTTTGAGGATGTTATTGGAGGGTGTGAACTGGCATTCATGCACAGTTAAAATCATTGTTATATGCTATATTATATATGTGCTGGTCCATGCATACATGAGGCATGACATTAGAGGTTTGCATACATGTACATCAGGCATTGATAGGGCATGTAGGTGATCATGCATACGATGTTCACACTCGCTAATAACTAATCAAATCTGTTAGTGTGGTGGTTGGGTTAGGTTGGATGATGGGTTTTTAGACGTTGTTTTGGTGCTGGGAGAGAGTTAGAAGCAATGGAGAATATTAAGCTAGTGCTGGAGTTAGTGAGAGTAGTATAGCCTGTTGGTAGAAGGATAGTGTTGTTGCTTAAGGAGTTTAGTGGTTTGGTGGTGAGGAGTACCGGTTGAGTTAGAATCGGTCAAGTGGTTTGAATAGCTAAGTGGAAGGGGTAGTTCCTTGGTGCTAAAGGATGTTGCAGTTTAGTGGTTGTGTTTCCAAGTGCTGAAGCAGCTTAGCGTTTAAGTTGTTATGGAAGGGTTGTGTCTGTAAGTGTTGGTTCTTAGCAACCCTTGAGGAGTTGAGAAGATGATCTGTATGTTTAAGCTGGGCGATGTACTAGTAAGGCAGGTGTTGTAGTCAAAGTTTGCGGTGGATAGGCAATGAAAGATCGAAGGCCATTGTTGTTTGAAAGGATTCTTGTGAGAAGTGGTTGGTTGGTTGTGAGTATGTGAATTTCTTTTGAAGTCAGTTGGTGGTGTGTGGGATGGTTGGCGGAGTTGAGTTGGGGTTGTGATGTAAATTTTGGAATCTGGGTGAGTAGTCCTTGTGAGTTGTTATGGTAATGATGGTGGCGGATGTGAAGGATTGTTAGCATTCGTTGAGGAGTTTGGGTAAGCAGTTGATGCTTAAGAATTTTTGTTTGTTGGGAAAATTCTTGGAAGAGGTTTGGGAGTTTGCAAGAGTTTTAGAAGTAGAGAAGTTTGCACAGTGGCTGATTTGGTTTGGTTGGTGTCATTGTGTAAACAAGTCTTGGGGGTTGTGTGTTGCAGTGATGTGTGCTGTAAAAGTTGAAGTTCTTCAGGTTGATGTTGGGGCTGTGTACAGTCCGGATGTGTGAAAGGTTAAGTTGTGGCTATCTTTGTGTGTTTTGGTTTTGCGAACAGTATGTGGTGGTGATGAGTTTGGTGGAGTTTTTGTGTGGAATGTGTTCAGTGATGGTTGAGGCTGTTGTGTTGCCTTGTGTGTTGGTTTGAGAAGGTTGTGGTTCCTTTTTCGCCAGTTGAAATTTCGAGGACGAAATTTCCTAAGGGGGGAGAGTTGTAACGCCCCGGTTTTGGGCTTAGAAGTCTTGGGCGTTGACCGGTTCGGGTCAAAGTGCTGATCGAATATATAAAGGTGAAATTAGGAAAGCCTAGTTCGGGTTGCATTAAAAATATGGAAAAAAGTTCTAAAATCATCCTTTAATATATATAAGTGAAATGTGAAATCAATTTTGGAAAATGAGGTTCGGAAGGTTGACATTTTGGCTAGTGACCAAAATGTAATTTTTGAAAGTTGCGTGACTGTTTTATAAAGGATTGAAACTTTGAATCTTTAAGGAGCTATTATTCCAAAAAGAGTTTCTCCAGATTTTTCTAAGATATTTTAAGGTTTTATTCTGATTTTAAAACACATGAAAGAGGAGGGAAAGTCATTTTGACTATTTTATAACTAACTTTCCATTTTTCTTCCAATTCTCCTTTTCTCTCCTTTTCTCTCAACCCAAACACATTTCTCCAGATTTTCTCCTCTGATTTTGTCACTCAAATCTTCCTTTTCAATTCTCTTTGGATTCCTAATCATCTCTACAACAAAACCTCACCATTTGCAAGTTGTTTCATCAAGCTTTTTGGTTTTAAAAAGGAGAAATTCAAGTTTGGAGGTAAGAACGTCCTTCTCCTCTAAACTATCAGTTCTTTACTGAAATTCCTAAGTTCTCAATCCTTGATTTGTGATTTGTTAAAGGCTTTTCAATTGAAATCTTGATTTTGGCTTAAAATGCAAGATTTGGTGATTTTTGGTGAAATTTTCGTGTGATCTGTTTGGGCAGTGTTTTGAGGTGTCAAATTGATGTTAAATGAATGTTAAATTGATTAGAAGTTGAGGTTTAATTAATGCAATCCCGGATAGGTTGAATTTCCTAAGTTTGGCTTGAGTTTTTGGTTGTTTTTTGAGTGTTTTTGATGATCTGTTATACCTGGAGGTATAAGGATGTGTTTGTGATCATTTTGGATGTTAATTGATGTTTAAAAATGGTTAGAAGTGATGGATCTTGGCTGGGTTAAGTTTTGGAAGTGTTTGGAGGTGATTTCGGTTGTGTTTGGTAGCCGAAATGATGGATTTGTGATGAGCAGCGAGTTGTGTTGTGTTGCTGGTGTTTTTAATGCATAAAGATGCATTAATCCTCTGTTATTGTGTGCTTGAAACAGGGGAGATTGATCCGTGAGCTTTAGAGGTGTTGCGGAAGGTTTCGGATGCTTGGAAGGCTTGTTGGCTAGCCTTGTTTTGTGTATCGGTGAGTGAAGTTGGGTTTTCAGCTTTTAAACCAAGGTTTGAAGGTTTTGGGAGCTTAGTTTAAGTCTAAACAACTTTGCTAAGCTCAAGAGTAAGTAAATGGTTTTCGCTCTTGAATTGTGTTGTGATTTGGCTTTTAAAGCAATTGTGTTTGATGGTTGCAGTGCATGTGGTTTGCATGGTTTATGTTCTGTTTTGGAAGCATATTTTAGCATGGTTTAACGATGGTTTTGAAAGCCATATGTGAAGGATGCTCAAGGTAAGAGATCCTTGGTTTTGTACATGGAAATTGTGGTTTTGATGCATGGTGTTGCATGATGTTTAATGGCTTTGTGTAATGCTTTAAAACAGTGGATTGATGATAGTAAATGATGGTTTTTGCATTGTGGTTATGCATGTGAATCATTGGACTAATGATGGTAAGATGGTTATATTGGCAAGTGATGTAAGTGGTTCTTGGTTTCTTTGATCGGATATAGTTAGCCGGCTATAGGATTGGGTGCACCGTGAATTAAGTCGCCTTGGAGGTGGAGTGGTTAAGTGTGAACCGGTAAACTCCCTTCAAGTATCCTAACGAGATGGTTAAGGTCATAATGGAGGTGGAATGCCCATTCGAGGACCTTGGTTAAGCAAAGGTTATATGGTGGTTAAAAGTCCATATATGGGAACCTTGTGCTTGTTAAGATCACAATGGAGGTGTAAGTCCATGTGTGGATCTTGTGTAGGGTGTCCCGGATCTCGTTAGTGATGTTATACAACTACCAATCGGTGATGCAAAGGTTGTATGGTGTTTGAAAGTCCATACATGGGAACTTTGTGCATGTCAAGGTTGTATGGTGTTTAAAAGTCCATACATGGGAACCTTGGGAAAAGTCAAGGTTGTATGGTGTTTAAAAGTCCATACATGGAAACCTTGGGAAAAGTTGAGGTTGTATGGTGTTTGAAAGTCCATACATGGGAACCTCGGGAAAAGCTAAGGTTGTATGGTGTTTAAAAGTCCATACATGGGAACCTTAGGATGGTAAGGTCAAATGGTGTTTAAAAGTCCATTTGGAGACCTTGGATTGGTAGTGTGTATGAAGCGTGGGGGACAACGCTTGTGATCCGCGTATCCGATCGGGTGTTGAGTTGAAAAGTGGATGTGGTTGATCACTTGGAAGCCAATGTAATGTTCTTGATTATAAAGAAGCATGAGATGCTTGAAAAGATGCATGTTTGCATGTAAAGTGTATAATGCTTGTGAATGCATGTTTACTTGTTAAGTTGAACAAGTGTTGATTATCATTTGGTAAATGATGCATGTGTGCATGGAATCTCTTTAATGCATTGGAGTCTTGTTAAGACTTGTTTTAAAAGGCATGTGATGATGATGTTGTGGTTCATATATTGCCTTTGGTTAATGCATGTGTTGGATTGATTGAGTAAATGGTTTTAAAAGGCTTCTTGCTTGAAATGATGTTCAAGTATATGAAAGGTATAATATGAAATGGAAGTGTTTTCCAAGGTTTTGAATTTAACTTTGCATATGGTGTTTATGCATGGAATGGTTAAATGGATGACTTTGCAAGTTGTGCTTTGAAAAGGTTTTTCTTAGCTTGCTAAGCTAAGGGTTGGTTTTCATGTATGTGCAATGCATGGTTTTAAGCATGATGTTGAAAGAGGGTTTTCAATCTTTGCTTGGTTATCAAATCGGGTTTGTTTTAAAAGTGATTTTATGACCCGCTGCATTGATGGTGTTTTGGTTTTGAGCATTCCTCACTAAGCATTATGTGCTTACGCTCCTTTTTGTCCATCAATGCAGATCCTTGAAGTTTGGACAGCGAGAAGCAAGGGATTCAAGGAGGACTCCAATTGAGATGTATGTCTCGGTGAATAGCTATAGTTAATAAAGGCAATGGGGGTAGAATCTCTTGGGTTGATGTTTATGTGTTTGTATATGATCGGACAAGAATGGTTATATGTTGTTAATGTTGTTGGAACATGTATTTGGCTTCTATGAGATTGATTTGGAAGTTTATGCTTGAATGGTTGCTTGTGTAGGAAGCATGCCTATAAATTTGGGGCTTTTCATATATGTGGATATATGGTTGAATTGTTGATGCAAGTATGTCTCTTATATGTTGAATTGCATGTTGGTAAAGTTTGGTGGCTTTTGGAGTATGTTCTAATGGTCAATTGCGTGTTTTAGCATGTCTTTTTCTGCATTATGTGCAGGGCGTTTCGGAACAGGGACTACCGTTTCGGAACGGGTGCCCTGAATCAGCCCAGGCGTCCGAAACGGTAGACATCGTTTCGAAACGGAAAGCATTCTGCCAGTCACCTGTTTCGGTACGCGTTGCGGAACGGCCCCGCGTTTCGAAACGGGCTCTGCCTGTTTCGGAACGGGTGACCGTTGGGGGCTGACATTGGCAGTTAAATGTTTTGAAATGTTTGCATTTTGGTCCTAAATCTTGTTTGTGCAATTGTATGAGTTTGGGATATCCGTTTGAGCTGAAATTTGACAGAGAAGCATGAAACATGATTAATTTTAAGTTGGTAACTTAAAATCTGGTTAAGTCCTTAAAGTTTTCAGAAATTACAATTTGGTCCCTAAAGTTGTAATTTGTTCAATTGGGTCCCTGTTTGATCTCTGATGTTTGTGATCTTTGAGTATGTTGTTGTGTGATCACATCTAAGGTTAATGTGCATCTAGACAAGACTAAAAAGAAAAAAAAAAGGGTCGTTAATCAAGGTTGACTTTCGGGTTGACTTTGGTTTTCCCCGTGTGACTTTCTTAATTCGGGTCAACCGTCTAGGCCGGGTTAAGGGGGTTACAGAGAACGAGAAACAGACGGGCCTCCCTGAAATCATCCACCTACGCAACATCCCCCAACGTAACGTGGTACCTGTAAGGGGGAGGTGGCCAGAGAAAAAGAACACACGCTCTCGGGGCATCGTCATCGGGAACAACGTAGACACCTGCCCAGTCAGCCGCACAGCCAGAGACACCGATGCCAGCACCTGCATTCCAGCACTTGACTTTCTCGTCATTTCATCCCACATGTAGTAGTCTATCGTTTCAGCAAATGGGGAGTTCGTCGGAAGGTTTTTTCACAGACGCATTTCGTCCGCTTATGATAGTTCCCCCAGTCAACTATCCGACACTACCTTATGTTGGTGGGACTCGTATTTCATTTGGGGATGACGATGACGATGATGTTGGTGCCATTGTTTGAAGGAATCCGCGTTGGGATTGTCATTTACCGCAGTGTGGTACGAGTGGACATAGGTGTCATTAGGATTATTATGTAATTTATTTTTTATTTATGTAAAACAACTTTATTATCATTTAATCCAAAAAAGCTATGTTATATCGTGGTAGATCTTGTTAGTTTTTTAGAATTACAATTAAAGATAATTTATAATTACAATTACTTAAACAACGTAAATAACATTATAATTATTTAACAATCACAATTACTTAACAACCTAAATAACTTAACAACACAATTACATTTTGTTGAAATGTATAAAAGATGAGTCAGTGTAACACCTCAAAATCTGGTCTAGTCGGAATTGGGTCACGGTGATCAGAAATCTCACATTGATGAAGTCTAAATATTGTATCAGCTTGTTAATTATTTGATATTGGACTCTATTTGAGTTACATTATTGTCGTTGGACCATATCGAATAATATCGAAACCTAATATGTGATTAAATTGAGGAAATTGCAAGTTTGAGGGCAAAACTATAGTATAGTAGGAGTTAAGGGACTAATCTTGCGATTAGCCCCTCCTTAATTAAATCCCACCTATGTGGGATAATCTTAGAGCCAAAGAATATATAAGAGAATACTAAAGGAGATAACAAAAGACTTACCAAGAATTATCTAAGCAAACACCTCTCTTGTTTCATCATATTCCACTAAGCACACACCTCCATTGGAGAGGAACTTAAGCTTGGTTTTCATTGATTTATAGATATCAGATCGTTGTTATCGTTCGGGTGTGCAATATTTTTCAATCAATCATTAGATTCCATGGATGTATCAAGCTTAATCTCAAGCTAGGGTTTTGACCATCCATGGATAATCCATCGTTGTTGTTTATATTGAAGTCGGATATCGATTTGGATATCGTTAGCTAGGAACAAAGGAGTGGTCATCCGAGAGCCGTAAGAGCGTCGAATATCAAGGTGAGTGTAGTTAGAGTCTCGGGATTAGGCGAGGAGCCTTCTCCAAATCATTAGTATTGATTTCGATTAAAATAGCTAACATCGTTTGTAAGGATATTGTGTCAGATTAATATTCGGAAGCATTGAGTAAGTATTGGTAAGTTTGCATCGATCATTGGTATTGGCACGGCTATTGTGCATTGGAACTAATATAGTTATTGTTATTGAAATATAGGAAATGGGTTCATTGACCATAGTTATTGATGATATGAATATTGAGCATCTATTGTTGTTGTTATAGACATTGAACATTGTTATTGGAATTATAACTTTGTAAGAATTGGATATCGTATTGATCATTGGACATTGATTTGATGTTAATATTGAACCTCAGATTTGAACGGACTTTGGATACAATTTGCATGCCATAAAATTCATGAGCTCAGTGTACGAGTGGATTATGGTCCTAAGGCTACGACCTATATTGATTTGGCGAGGTGGAGGGACGTGTTTTGGTATTGGTCACATTGGTAAGGCGGAAGGACTAGGCCATTTATTAATTTGGCGAGGCGTAGGAATTTGCATATCCACTATCTCAATTCAATCCACGGGTTAACAACGAATTTGATATGCTAAACATTGTATATTAAAATATGATATTGATATTGATAAGCATAAGAACATGTTTATGCAGCACTCATTGACATCTATATCATATATGACTACCTCACTAGGCTATGTATGCCTAACATGTGTCATCTCATGCATTTCAGGTTAAGGAACCGACTATAGTAGTAGATCGGAAAAGTCAAGGCAAGAAAGTCACTACAAGCCAAGACTAATGTATTTTGACTTTATGAACTCCTAGGAAGGCAGAAAAGTAGTTTAACTAGTATTTTGTGCCATTTTTGGTATGCTTGTAATGTGCATAAGTTGTAATGTTATTAAAGGCTCTAAAATGACTTTTGGTATGGCTAAAAGTGGGTAAAAATGACATATATGGCTCACATAGGGGAAAACCTAGTAAACATATTCAAATAATCATGAAATTTGGCATGCTAGTAGTTTATAACATTGAAATATTGTGTATAAAGTTTCATTGCATTTGAACATTGTTCGGTAAGTCAATTTGATTAAAAACCAGCAAAAACTATCATTACAGGTCAGGCCGTATCGATACGGGGTAATGGCGTATCGATATGGTTAAGCGTAATTAAACTTAAGGAACATGGCATATTGATATGGTTTGGAGCTGTAACGAAACATTTTGCTACTGGAATCCCTCGTTTCGACACGGGTCTAACCTATATCAGAACGGGTCAAAGTCAAAAAATGTCAACCCGTACCGAAACATGGCTTACCTGTATCGATACGGGTAATGGGAAAAGTCAACCCAGATTGACCATCGTGTACATGTATTGGAACAGTATCAAGGTGTTCCGATACAAGGTTAGTTAAGTTGGTTAAAAGACATAAATTGAAGGTTTACATTGGTCACAGTCTGGTCACTAAAATTAGGATGATTAAATTGGATGAGTAAATGAATTCCGAATAGTATGAAAATTTACAAACTTGTCATTATTGTATTGAATTTTATTATGGTATAGTCAATTGCATCAAAGAACTTCTAATTTATCAGATTTATAACTTAGTCCCCTAAACTTGTAATAGTTAAGAATTGATCCTAATTGATTAATTATCATTTCATGTTGGGTAAATTGGACTGATTTGTGTACTCAGTAACGTTTTATTAATATAACATTGATCACATGTTGTTTATTGATTGAAAATTTGTTGTACCGATTTTTGTACTGTTCACCGGTAACACTTTCCCACCCGATTATCGACCAGGCCGGGAAGGGGGTGTTACACTCACTTTCTGTGTCATCATAGTCTTTGGACAAATCTGATGTTAAGTTTAGTTCCTCATTTTTTTTGCTTTTTATCCAGTCGTCTACGTAGTTACGTATCAGAGCTGCCTCTTCGTCTTGTGTAGACAGAGTTGCTTCTTCGTTTTTGGATGAAGAAGCAACATCATCAAATTTTATTGTCAACTCGATGTTCGTACACTCGATACGAGTGTAGCTTCTAAACATATTTTGAAGGTCTCTAGCATTTGATAAGGGGACCATGTAATGCACCTCAGAGCCATGCTTATCAATGAGTATTTTCGCCAACAAACAAGACATTTTGCGTGTTATAGATTCGCTAAGATGCGTTGAAATCAAATCATATAGCTCGTCTTTGTTGATCTTGCTGCCGAAGGAAGTGTAGAAATAGGTTATGGAATGGAACACTGTTGCAGCAAATCTTGCCATCTTCTAGACACTTTCGGCTGTAAAGGAATGCTTACAGATCAAATCATTTCACTATAGCTAAGATGATTTGAAGTTTTTTATAGTCGGTGATGCACGTTTTAAAAATTGAAACTCGCTTTCTGTATCTAGTGGGGTTGCATGCCAAGTCAGGAATCTCTATAGACCTCGTGTTTTGCAGGATGTGAGGTTTCTGCCATGTCAGGAATCGCTATAGACCTCGCGTTCTGCAGGACACGAGCTTTCTGCCATGTCAGGAATCTCTGTAGACCTCGCATTCTGCAGGACGTGTCTGACAGGATTGAAAAAATTGAAGGTTCCCCAGTTTTTGCGGGGAAACAACTGTTGTTCTTGGTGCCCTTATATCATACAGAAGAACATGTTACGTTTAACACCAAACACTTGGTATCAATTTCAGCGGTTCATAGAAGACAAGGTGAGGAGAAGTGAGGCACACCAACTTAATCTGCGTGATGACGCTTTCAGATAAGCGTGTCAATTGTACATTTATGCGTGACTTCTCGATTTCTTACATAGTTTGAATTAAGAACAAGGTCGCTAATGTATGTTCTTCTTTTTGGATGATCATAGATATTTACGAAATATGTCGAGACGAGGAAGTATTAATCCCTTTGTATATTATGACATCGAGATTATGGCCGATGCATCTCTCGACATCGTCTTTTGAACCTCAAATACTATAATCCTAACGTTGCGAAGGAAATTAACGTATAATAAGTTGATGAAGGAAGTGAGGAACAATGTGTCACATGCTCGTGGAAAAAGGCTTGAGCCGTTGAAATATCGACTACCTACGTCATACTAACCAGTAACGTACTAAATATTCAATGTCGCGGACAACAGTGATGTGGAGTTGATGCTGGATGCCCACTTGCATTATTTACTCGGAGGACCGCTGGAGTTGTATGCAATATTTTCTCATGACAATTATGATATCCTACACCCAAATTGGCAGCATTAGAATTTTGACTTCGATCCTATTGCCAACGTTCAGAGCCCGACAACCAATTTGCGCAATGATTTCAACTTATTAACCACACACAGTCCATGCAACGACTTCGATGGATCATTGTCTTCTATGCTAAGACATTCTTGTGTAGCCAGTTTTGACTTCAACTTGAACCTGCCACCGAATGTTGACTTCGGTGCATCATCGTATTCTATGCCCAGACATGCAACGTACAATCCGTACAGTATGGGTGCTGGTGTGTCATCATCGTAAAACTACATGATGGCGCAAGACCATGAAGCGTTTAATCCATTCAAAGATTTCACATCTAGATGATATTAAACGTATATCCCTACTGAGGAGTATGTTCAACAACCTGTGGGGAGACATTCTTATGCTAGTTTTGTCGACCTATATCTTGGTAATACGTTTCATGAGTGGTCTCGTGAGCGTTCTCACGATCGACAAGCAACTGCTTAATTTGTTCTCGTAGCATTCAACGATTTAGACCTATTCTGATTTGAGGGTTTAGAAAACTATGAGGTAGAACCGATAAGAGAGTTGGGGCACGATGGTGACGAGCAAGGCCCCTTCCACGATGAACGAGAAGATCTTGACATGCCTGACGAAGTAGAGAAATATGACGGATTAGGGGATGTATTCGAAGGCAACGAAGAATATGCCCAACCTACCAATGTTCCATATCGTACCAACGTTCCATATCCTGTCGTCTTGGCTTCTGTTTACCAGCTACTATCACACTTCACAACAATTGATATCGAAGCCTTTAACGTTCCAGAATTCTCACAATTCCCAGAACTTGAGCAGTACAACCGGCATGCTAATGGCGAACTCAGTATTGGGATGACCTTCTTGAGGAAAGAACTCACTGTGGATGCCATCAAGAACTACAACATACGAAACTCAGTTATGACGACCGTTAAGAACACTCAACCGGATTACTACATTGCGGAATGTACCCACAAGAGCTAGAGGTGTAATTGGAGGGTTCGTGTATCGTGCTTGAAGAGGTTGAACTAGCTATGGCAGATCACAAAACTCGAGGGGCCTCATACGTGCACCGTCAGTAGACTAAGTCAAGAGCATCCTAACTTGGATGTGCACATGATCTACGACTCCTTCATTCCACTGGTCAAGGAAAATCCATATGTAACGTTTGCCACGTGTATTGATGAAACCAAAACTTAGTACGGCTACATAGTTGAGTACCACAAAGCATGGTACACAAGGTGGTGGGTCATATAGAAATTGTATGGCCAATGGGAGGAATCGTACAGAGACTTGCGCCCGTGGCTAAACTTAATGCAGAAACACATACCGAGAATAGTTGTGAAGATGGAAACTGTATGTAACGCCCCAATTTTGGGCCTCGGAGTTAGTCAGATAGTTAGACGGTTCGAGTGAACCAGATTAGGCGGTCTAGTCTAGTTTTGGTAATTAAATCAAACTAAAAGATTTTTGGGCGAAATAAAATATAGAAAAATAGTCTAAAATACTTTAATAATATTTTGAAATTTTTGTTAAGCTCAATTTGATAAAATAAATTGAGTTGAAATAACATTTTAAAGTGGTGACTAAATTGTGAAGGTTGCAAAATTATTTTAGTGACTAAATCGTAAAGAAGTTAAAACTTAGAATCTTTAAGGAGCTATTACACTAAAGTTTTTCATCAGCCTTTTCTCTTAATTGGGTTATTTTTAAAAAGATTTTAAGGATTTAATAATTACTAAATAAAATAGATTTGATAAAAAAGATTTTTGAAAGCTTAATCATTTTCTTATGTAACTTATCTTTTTCTCTCTACTTTCTCACTTGCCACACTAAACTTCTTTCACTAAAATGATGAGAAATCAATTGATTTGATTTCCTTTTTGGTTTCCTAAATTAAATCTCACAATTATTCAACAAATCTCAATGAATTTCTTGAAGTTTTCAATCAAACAATGACAATCAAGCGAAAAGCAACTTGTTAGAGGTGATCTTCTTAATTCTCCTCTAATAAAAGTTTTTTATTATTGAAATTCCCAAGTTCTTGACTCTTTTGATTTGTTTTCCAATGTGGTTTGATTAAATAATGATGAAATCTTGATTTAAGGTGGGTTTTAATGGAAGGGATTAATTAATCTTGTTAATAGATTTTAATTGCTGAGATTTTGATTGATTAAGATCATGTTTAAAGTGTGTTATATTGTTATGGAAAGAGATTTGTAAATGGAATCCCGGAACTAGGTGAATTGCTAGACTTTTAGGTTAGAAATAGTTGAGTTTTGGGCTATTTATGTTGTTAATCGAATGCTGGTGTTATTTGGATGTTTTTTTGATGAATGTTGATGATGTTTAGATGTTAATTTCGTTGGGTAAAGGTTGGTAGCTATTTATATGGGTTTTGGCGATGTTTTCAGTTATTGTTGAGGGGCGATTGTTGGACCTATGATAGAAGGAGTTGAGGAGTTGTGTTGCTGGGATTTTAGATGCATAAAAGTGCATTAATCCTCTGTTATATTGTGGATAAAACAGGGGAGGTTGATCCAACATCGTTAGAAGAAGATTTGATATCATTGGATGCTTGAGATCGCTTTGGCGAGTTGAGCGAAGCATTGTCAGTGAGTGAAAACGGCTTAAAAGCTTTTCAAAGGTTTGAGAACACTATTTAGGGTTTAGATTGAGCTTGAAACGCTAATCTAAGCCTTGAAGTAAATATGGAGGATTTCGCTCTCGGTTTTCGGTTTTCATTATTTTATTAAATTAATGCTCATGCTTTAGAGATAGATTTGTTTTACCTACTGTTATATGCATGTTTTAGAAATGAGAAATGTTGCATATGTTTATATTTTGATAACACATGTGTTTAGAAAATAGTATGCAACATGTTTGAGAAAATATCTAAATACATGGGTTGATGTAATTGAGATGCTTTGATGGAAATTGGTTTGAATGTTGCAAATGAGAAAAGTGAGGTATCTTGTTATAAATGAATATATTGGCAAGTGGAAAATGGTTTTAATGCTATTGATATAATTGGTCGACCATAGGATTAAAGTGCACTATAAAATGTAAAATCGATCATGAGAAATTCTTCGGTTACACAATAGGGGTAGTTCTATTGTGAAGTGGTAGGGGTAGTCCTATCACATACGAGATATTGGTAGATTCTATTCCCGGCCGAAGTGAGACTATGGTGGGGGTAATTCCGCCATGAGACTTGACGGGGGTAGCGCCATCAAGGGAATCCGTGTATCCGAACATGTATGGATAGGGGCAATGCTATCCAAAGATAGAGGTAAGTCTATTCGGGTCACTTTTTAATGCCAATATATACAATTTAAGTGTATCATGGTTTGTAAATAGGTTTTGTATAATGTGCTTTATACATGAGATTTCTCTTTAAGCTTTGCTATTTGATAAACAAGCATGAAAGGCTTAAATCGAGGTAAATGCCCGAGATTCGTGATACAGGTTTTAGAAGCATTTTATCAAACTTGTTTTGGAAGAGAAGTAAAGCATGAGATGAATTGAGCATGATGTTAGAAGAACGGTTTTAATCAAATGGTTTTTAAATGCATTGTTGATGGTTTTATTTGAGCGGCCCTCAGTGTGCATCTATGCTTACGCTCTCCTTTTTCAACAATGTAGAGAAGTAGCTTTCCAAAGACAGCGAGAAGGTAAGAGAATGAGTTTCAAAAAGTGTGCTGCTCAAGTATGATTTCCGAAACTAGTCTAATATATAATAAGGGCAATAGAGGTTTAATAATGGTTTGGAAGCATGTCTTTTAAACTTTTCAATTTGATGCAAGTTTATGTTGGTTCATAAGACTTGTAAATGGCATTCGACGTTAGTCTATGCTTGATTTGGGGGTTGTTGGGAAATACAAGCATGTTGGGTAGGAATCATGCCTATAGGTTTTCCTTTGTTGCCGCAATGCTTATGCTTTTATATTGAGGTGGTCGTTGGTTGATATGACGATGTATGACCACTGTGGTATTGGTGCTTGAGTCTTAAATGATGTTTGGGGTTAGTTTTGGATGTTTTTAGGAGGGTTCTGTAGTGTTTTGAATGTGCAGATTTTGAAAACCTACAAACAGGTTTTGAAACTAGTCAGCAAGTTTCGAAACTAAAGGGCATTTTGCTCCAGGCAAGTTTCGAAACCAGCAAGCCAATTTTGGCTACTGGAGTACTGGTTTTGAAACCACCTTGAATGGTTTCGATACCTATCGTGGGGACCCATCTGTTATGTTGAAAATGGTTTCTAAAGTTATATTTTGGTCCCTGGTTGTTATGTATGCAATTGGATGAGTTTGGATGGTCATTTTAAGCTGAAATTTGACATGTATGCATGAAAACTGACTAATTGAAGTTTTTTTAAATCAAATTTTAAGCAGGTACTTAGAGTTTTATATTTTTATGTTTTGGTCCCTAAATATTGGTAATGCTTAATTGATGCTGCAAATGAACTTGGTTTGAGACGAAATTTCACATGTATGTTTTAAGTGGACTTAATTAAAGATCGGTAAGGTCAATTGAGAAGTTATATTAAAATTACAAAAAATTTGTAAAATGGTCCCTAATCCTAGTTATCAAGCTTTCGCAAATCGAATTGAAGTTGGTTTCTTCGTATCTTCTTCCATTGTATGTATGAACACCTTAGGTTATACTAAATGCATCCAAATAAGATAAAAGAGAAAAAAGGGGTCGGTTATTGAGGAAAACCTTCACAGGTTTTCTTCGATAATCCTCGTGTAACTCGCTCGAGTCGGTAGAACGGCTAAACTGGGTTAAGGGGGTTACACTATAGCAGCGTACCAAAATGACCGTGTCGCAGGAGGAGTGTGTCAATTCTACTAGTTATTTTGGACATTTCCGCAGTGCATCAAAGCATTCAAATATTGCAAGCACATGGTTCAGATTGACGACATTTGGTTATACGAGAAATACACACAATTTTTGTTATTGGCGATCGCACAAGACGACAACAGAAAAACCGTTCCCATCGCCTTCACAATAGTCGAAAAGGAAGATCTCGAGTCCTGGGTATTCTTCCTTACGAACTTACGAAGGCATGTCCTATCTCATGTTATGCGTGAAAAAAAAGTTGGGTTATGTGTTATTTCTGACAGAGGCACGACGCTCCTATGGATGTTCAAGCGTATGGTCCCGTCTTGGCAACCTCCCTATATACATCACCGGTATTGTTTACGCCACATTGCTGCAAACTACTTACAGAAGTACAAAAATAATGATGAACATCGAATGATGCTTCGAATAGGTACATCCAACTCCACTCCTTTTCATTTAAGATATCTTCCTATTTATTATTCATCGTTAACTACACCATATTTTTATAAGAAACTTGCATTACATGCAAAAGGTCGACGAGCTGTTTGAAGAACTTCTACTCGGTAACAAAGATGGCTACGACTACCTAGCTTCAATTCTTACCTAGCTTCAATCCTAAAAGAAAAATGGCTTCGATCGTATGATGGTGGTAAACGATATGGTCACATGACAACGAACTTGGCTGAGGTCGTGAATTCATCACTGAAGAGAATGCGACATTTTCCTATCACCTCTACTGTCAAGGCTACATATTATCGGGTGGCTACCCTATTTGCAACCTTAGAAAAGCAAGCAACATACTATATGGAAGGTGGCCACATGGTCCACCCACACCTTCGCGATACATTTCAAAACTTTGCGCGATATTCAAATGTGATAAGTGCTACCTACTTCTCATGCCGACAACATATTTTCTGTGTATCAGAATATTCGAGGTCGTTGGAAGGCATACAATACAACTCATACGTGGTTAATCTGCAAGATAGAACATGCGAGTGTGGAGTGTTCCAAACATTCATGTACCCATGTCCCCATGTCATTGCTGCTTGTTCGTCTGTACAAATTAGCTACATGCATTTCGTTGACCCAATATACTTACTCGAAACTGCATCCAAGGTTTATGAATACAAGTTTCCTCCCATCGGGAATAAAGTTGATCCAGCCGCAGTTGATGGTGAACCTATAATATGGCTATATTTTAGACTATGACGCAAAAAATAGGTTGTCCACGATCAACGCAGATTTGTTGTGCTGAAGATTTGGTCGAACATCAAGAAAAACCAGACAACCGAAACTATGCAGTAGATGTGGGAATCTCGTACACCAAAAGAAAAAAATGTCCTAATCGCTCATGCCCCCGTATTAATTAATTTTACTTTCTTATTGTACCAATGTTATCTTAAGTAATAAGATCACTTCGTTAAGGTTTCCAGTGTTTTGGAACCATTTTAAACGTGATTATTTACACGGTTATGGAGGTTAATTCCTATGTGCCAATAACAATTAATTACAATTCTCCATAACCTTTTTACATAGAATTTTACTTTTAAAATTAAAGGGACCTCGTTCTATGCAGAACGCAAAGTCTAGTGCAACGTCAAATCTTGCACGTTCTCTGGTGTTGGCACGTCGAATCTTTGTGGAAGTCGCGTTTTGCAAAACACGAGGCACTTCTATATAAAAAGAAGTTAGGACAGACAAACTCACCAACATTTTCTTTCTATCAACCCAAAATTTTCTAAACTGTTACTGATTACCATCATATCCGAAGAAAAAAAACCACCACCCTAATGGCAACAAACCACGTTTTTTGGAATATTTATTTGCTATTCGCGGGTTGTCAGTTTTCGTGAGAGGGGTGTTCCGCGTTTTTTTTCAAGATGAACGACATATCACAATGTCAGGAAAAATGTGGTCTTCTTAAAGTGCCAGAAATCCTCTTAACATTTTTTGAGGTTGCAAGTAACTTATTTTTATGCCTTAATAGTGGAGGCTAGGTGAATACCACCGCTAGTAATCGGAGTCAAAGCATCTACCAGTGCACCTAATGATGGAAGTGGTTTGCAATTACAACCTTTGGGGACCTTAAAATCCTCGACTGTCCATATCGTCAAATAATGTTTAGGGGTACAATTGACCGGTTAAAACATCGCTGACCTCCCCCTAGTTATGTACAAGATGCCATCTTTGACCGGGATCAGTGGCCTAACTTTCATAGTCTAGTTTCTTCATTTTATGTATTTGTTTGAAAAGTAACAAACTTATATTGTTATTTTGAGCCTAAAAAGCTTCGAAACCATTTTCACGCGCTTGTCACACCTGCTAATTAGAATCACAAATAAGTTATAATTAAAATTGCTTAACATCTAAATATTACATCTACAATTACAATTCTCATTTTTAAATAAGGCAGAAAGAAAGGGCAAACAAACCCACCAGCATTTGCTATCACTTGAGAAAAACATGTATCAGATCCGAAGAGAATACACAACTTTACTACTAATGGCAACAAATCACGTATCAGGAAAATTGTTTTACAAATTTATTTCCCTGATATTGTGATCTATTCATATAAGTAGTTGCATTTACACGATGACTACATTATTTTGTTGGTTAATAATATTCGCGATATATGTCTTCCGTGTTTTGGTTCAAGATCTACGACAAATCGCAATATCAGGAAATGAGTGGTTCAAGACCACCACATGTAACGTAGTTGGAGCCTCTAGCATCACGAATGATGTTAGGCTTGTAGCACGCTCGATCGATGACCGAAATCCATCAAAAGAGTTGATTTTTCTCCTTGGAAGAATTGGCTAAAATATGAAATAAAGATGGACAATTTGCACAAGGATTTTAGAGTGGTTCATCTACATGACTGAGTCTACACCCACTACCTTAGCACTCCACTAAGAACAGAACCGCTCTAGTTTTTCACTAAGGCTAAACTAGAACCTCTCCTTTTACAAGAGATTTGTTTGGTAAACTAAATACCTCACAAGGTGGGTGTTTACACAATTTTAGCTCACAAAAGTGTAGAGGATTTACAATTAAAAGTACTCTCTTAAACACTATTTACAAGAGAAATGAAAATATGAGAATTGAACTCAAATTCTCTTGATCATGTTGCTTGGATGTGTTCTCTAATCATCTTCAAATGTTCCAGCCTTCATAGTAATGTTATGAAGAAGATTGTGGCCGTTGGAGACCGTTGGGATCATATAGAGCCACTAGGGCCTTTATTTCTGCAATAAATGCAGTTCTGGAGCTGTCCATTTTGATATGCTCGAAGCTGTATGAGAACACCCTTCTTCAGAACTAGCCGTTAGAGTCGATGTAGTATGTCGTATCAAAACACGTTGGGCCGTATCAGAACGCCCGTATCGAAACGTCTAGTGTCGCATCGAAACAACCTGCAATTCAAACAGTCGTTGGGAAATAGCCATTGGGGATTTTAGCCATTGGGATCTTTGCCACGTATGCGTATTGAAACGCATGAGGGCGTTTCAAAACAACCCCTATCCGTATCGAAATAGGAAAGCCATGTATCGAAACGGGTTTTGGTAGTTTCAAAAGAACTGTAGCTGAAACCTTAAGGCGTTTCGAAACGGGGTAAGCAGTTTCGGTACAGTCAAGTTGGAGACTTGGGTTTGGCTACTTTTAAAACCTTTGAAACTTCCTCAAACATAATTTCAAGTTGTTTGGACTTAAAAACATTTTTGAAATGTTTTCAACTTAGTCTAAAGCTAGTTTCTAATTATTATATCAAAACAAATATCTCAACAATTTCCCTCTTTTGATATAATAAAACCAACTTGAAAAATTGTGTTTGGCATTCTCCCCCTTTGTAAATTAAATTTTGAATAAGAGATTATAGATTCAAAAGAAATTAAAGCTCCTCTTTATTCACTTGAAAAATCAAATTTTCAAAAACATTCTCCCCCCTTTTTGTTATATGAAAAATGGTTCAAACCAAAGTTTGAAAACTTTTAAGTCCATAACAATGGAGAGTTTAAAATTTTGACAAAATAAGAAATTTTGTTTTGAAAATAGGCCCCCCTTACTCAAGCATCAATTTGAGGCTTAAAAATTATCCAAGACTTCAAAAAGAAAATTAGATAACCAAAGATATAAAAATAGAAGCTTTAAGCTTAGAGGTTACCCAATTTCTTCACTTGCGTGGCTAGAGGATTTCATGTCTTTGCATTGCTTTCCATTTGCTCCAACACACATACAAAAGACGTTTACTTGATTTTTGGTATCCAAATTGCTTTGGATCTATTCATATTAGTAACAATGTATTTAGTTCCCGTAGGAACCCATACTTGTCTAATCCTATAAGATTTTCTCTTCTTTATAGGAAAAATATGTATAGAATGACCATGATAATGGCAATGTGAGCATTTTTTCATTATGTGACAAGATGAGTTATTGAAAACAATATCTTTTTCTTTTGTTAAGCATTCAAGCTTAACTTTCAAATCGAGATTTTCTTTTTCTAAAACATCTTTGCTTGTTTTTGAAAACTCTAAATCATTTTTCAAAATCTCATTTGGTTTTCAAAATCCAACTTTGTTTTTAAAAGAAAATTATTTTCAATTTCAAGTTTAGAAATCATTTTCTTAAATTTGGAAATCATGGTCTCAAATTCCAAAAATAATTCATCGAAAGCATATTGTAACTCATCAAATGAATATGCATTTGGATCATTAGAGTTAGAAGATATCTTGAGCTCACCGAGAGCCAAAACACCATCTACCTTGGGTGATTGGAGGAGGTTAGCACAAGATGGAACACTGTATTTCTTCTCTTCTTTGACATATAGTATCTCAAGTTTCTCCCACATTTCTTTAGCCCTTTTTCATGTGGAAATTTTCTTGGTATCTTCTTCATTGAGGCCACAAAGAAGGATGTGCATCGCTTTTGCGTTTAACTTTGCCTTCATGTCGTTTTCACTCCTTTGCTTCTTCTTTTTCTTCTTAGAAGCTTCCAAGTAGCCATCTTCAATAATGTTCCAAACCTCATAATCATGAGATTTGATAAAATACTTCATGAGGTTGCTCCGTTGGAAGTATGCTTCTCTTTTAAAGAGCGGAGGACACGATATAGAGTGGCCTTCTTCAAATCTTGCCATTTTCTTAAACGATGGACTTCGAGCAAATGATCTTTACTCCCGGATGTTAGTCCTTCGATGGAGACAAGGCTATATGATACAAATTGTTAGGCTTGTAGCACGCTTGAATTGACCACTGAAATTCGTCAAGAGGGTTTATTTTTCTCCTTGGAAGAATTGGCTATAAACCAAAATAAATATGGACAATTTGCACAAGAATTTTAGAGTGGTTTGACTACACAACCGAGTCTATATTCACTACCTTAGTCAAACCACTAAAGATTTCCCAATTCACTATGAATTCTTCCCCTTTTCTAGGCTAAGGATGTAACCCTTTACAACCCTATCTTTTAATGGCTAAGATAGAACCACTCTAGTTTTTCACTAAGGCTAAACTAGAATCTCTCCTTTTACAAGAGATTTGTTTGGTAAACTAAATACCTCACAAGGTGGGTGTTTACATAATTTTAGAACACAAGAGTGTATAGGATTTACTATTAAAATCACTCTCTTAAACATTATTTACAAGAGAAATGAAAATATGAGAATTGAACTCAAATTCTTTTGATCATGTTGCTTAGATGTGTTCTCTAACCATCTTCAAGTGTTCCAGCATTCATAATATAGTTAGGAACAAGCTTGTGGCCGTTGGGGATCAAATAGAGCCACTGGGGGCCTTTATTTCCCGCAATAAATTTAGTTCTGGAGTTGTCCGTTTCGATACGCTCGAAGTTGTATCGGAACGCCCTTCTTCAGAACTAAATGTTGGAGTCTGATGCAGTATGTCGTATCGAAACACTTTGGGTCGTATCGGAACGCTCGTATCAAAACATCTAGTGTCGTATCGAAACAGCTTGTAATTCAAATAGTCGTTGGGAAATAGCCGTTGGGATTTTTGCCACGTAGGCATATCGAAACGCACAGGGGCATTTCGAAACAATCCCAATTCGTATCGGAATAGGTAAGCCTTGTATCAAAACGGGCTTTGGCAGTTTCAAAAGAATTGTAGCTGAAACTCTAAGGCGTTTTGAAACGGGTAAGCCGTTTCGGTACAGTCAAGTTAAAGACTTGGGTTTGGCTACTTTTAAAACCTTTTAAAAACATTTTAAAACCTTTGAAACTTCCTCAAACATAATTTCAAGTTGTTTGGACTTAAAATTTTTTTTGAAATCTTTTCAGTTTAGTCCAAAGATATTTTTCAATTATTATTTCAAAACAAATATCTCAATAGATGATGATGATTATCAGGTACTCACGAAATCCATGAAGCTAGTCCTCGACTGTCTACATCATGGAAGAAGGTTTAGGGCTCCAACAACTAGGACGATCTATGGCGCCATTTGTCTATATCAACGACACATCTCTCGGCGGCCATAAAACTCGGACAAACTATTGCATCTCTGGTCTAAATCAATTCATATGTAGTTTATTTTGTCTACATGTTTAGGGGTACAATTGACCGCATGTTTAGGGTAGAATTTGGTCGTCTACGTGGCCTAACCCAATAATTTATTTTCTTCATTTTATATATTTGTTTCAAATTAATAATTTCACAATGCAATTCATCAAAAAAAATAAGCTTTGGAACCATTTCGACGCCAAAAAATTAGCTTTGGCACCATGATTTATAATTACAATTACTGAACGACTAAAATTTTTTGCTTCTTATTTTTTAATTACTACTCTTTTTAATTACAATTATATGTCTCTGGTGCTATGGCTCTAAGCTTAAGGATTACACGAATGCGATGATTAACTTCCCGGATAAACCCATCAAACATGATTCTCAAGGCATTTTACCTTTTTATTCATGTCCAAAAAACAAGCTTTGGAACCATTTTCAGGGCCATTTTTATACCGTTTACAATGTCTGTTCTGTGCCAATATTAGTCTCAAATGAAAGATAAGTTCCAATACTAGGCCTCTAATCTAAAATATTACGAAGATTATTCTAATAATAACACGGGAAAACACCTCCAACATGCCTACCAAGCCATTTCAACTTCTTATTCATGGACAAAAACTAACGTTCGAACCATTTTCGACGCGTTTTTTATACAATGTGCAATGTCTCGTACGTGCCAATATCAGCCTCAAATGAGAGATAAGTTCCAATACTACGTTTCTAAGCTTTAAAATTACCAAAATTATCGGGCTAATGGCACAATAAAATGCCTTGAACATGCCTATACACCCTTGTATTTCGGCCTAGATTAGGAGGACCTTGCTTTCTGCATAATACGAGGTCCCTTTAATTTCTGTCACGATATATTCAAAATGTGAGGTCCTTATCCAGTAATTTTAAATTACGCAATATGAAAAGTCGACCCACGTCGGACAGACCTCGGTATATGTAGAACGCGAGGTCATAGCTCGCTTTTTCCAGAACGTGAGATCACCTTACGTGGACGATTTAAGGGTCATGTTTCTAAATAACATTAGATGGGAGTTATTTACGTAAATAACTATTTAAAAGGAGCTTTTCTATAATAATGCCGAAAACATAGTACTGTAAATTTCAAGTGTACTTTATATATCTAAGGAGCAAATAAAATTCGAACTATGGATAAAAATATATCAACACCGTTTAGTTTTTGGAACAATAAAATTATTTATAAGTCCATTTACAAATTTTAGTGTTTATAATGATGAATTTAATGAAATAATCACTAGAATGTAAAAACAATTGCAAAATTAATAAACTTTTGATTACAACATTCCTATCCACAAGAAATTATATCATGGACTTTCATTATCACATCAGTCATTGTTTAAACAAATAAAAATTATTTCTTATTTTTTATATTAACTTTTTAACCAATGAATAGGGGTGTAAATGAGATAAGTTAAATTTGAATAGTGTTAAACTTGACTCGAACTCGAAAAATTCAAAGTTACGCTCGATTCGAAAGCTTGTAAATTCAAAATTATCAAACTCGAATCAAATTTGAAATAAAATATTGAAGCTGAAGTTCTAAAAGCTTGGACTCAAAAACCTCAAAAAATTAGTTTCAACTTTTTATTAAAAAAAAACCAGTTCATTAAACTAAAAAAATTTACGGTGGAGTTCGTTTTTTTTATATTTGAATTTTGGGTATCAATAATCTCCATTGTCATGTCTTTATTGCTAATTTTTTAAGTAAAATTATTAATAATTTATTATGAAAAAGTTTTAATTTTTTAATATGACTTTTTCGAATAGTTTACGAGCTTTTTGAGTCGAGTATCGAGTAGCTCATTTCGGCTCGTTAAATATTCGAACAAAGTTCGAGCTCGAGTCGAGTGTTGATGAAACTTTGACCGAGTAATTTTTATTGGTGGGTTAAAAATATTTTTTTAAAAAATATTTTTTTAAAAAATATTTTTTAGAAACTATCATTTGAGTGGGATAATGATATTGAGAAAAATAATTAAATAAGTAATTTTTATTGGTGGAGACCATAATCGATGTAATAAGGATGATATATGACATAACTTCTCCATAAACATTTCTTACCACATTAGTGTCACGACCGTTTTTAAAACTATTGTGTAAAAATAACCTGACGATTAGAGTTTTGGAAATCGAAGTTTTTCATTTTAATTTGATCTTGAAATTAGGGTCTTTTCTATTTTAATTTAGATTTCCTTTATTTATTCTTAAAAACCTTTTTGGAGTCACCAACGGTCACTTTGGTAGACTGGACACCATAAAAATGGACTAGAGATTCTTTTAATAAAATTCGGGTTCGGGAGTCGGTTGCGTGTAGGGAAGAGTTAGCACCCATACAACGCCCGTTATCGGTACCTTATTAATTCCATGTAGCATTTTGACATTTCGAACATTAATCTGAATTTAATTAAACCATTTAACTATTAAATGGATTCCATTTCGAATAGGGATATCATTTTGTAAGAAAATACATTTTTGGACGAATATAAGTAGTGAAACGTCCAAATACATTAGGACACTTCAATTTATATTCGAAATGTATCTCAACACAAAATGTTTAAAGCATGTCCAATTATTGTCTTGTCATTTTAAGTAAAACCTAATTAGGTCCCCATTAGTTAATTAATTAAAATTCTATGAATATTATTAATTTTTGAGCTTTTATGGCAATACCCAAATGATTGAACACTACCCATATCTAGCCCAAAAGTAATATTATTCCTAACATTAATGATACTAATTATTTAATCTTATTTCAATTTTATTAAACTAACTACATATATTTCAATTTTCTATGTTCAAATGAAACATTGAATTTCTTACTTAGATACCCCTTGACTAACATCACATTACAATGTGATACTAATCAACTTAGGATATTTAAGCCTTATTCAACATCCATTCATTTACTACAATGTCCTCTCCTATTAAATTATTTAGATTTAATTAGAGAACTTAGTTTTAAAAGGCTCTAATCCTATTTTATTAAGTGTATTAAGTTCCCGTACTCATGTATACTATATGATTATTTGAAAACATGCATCAAATACAAATAATTAAATAATTGAAATAGAGAAATTACACTGCCAAGAACAAATTTAATTAAATTTAGAACTGTATAGCTTATTTACAAGGGAATGGTGACTAATCTATAAGAAAGAACAAACTTGAGAGCCCAAATCTAATTCCCCTAAAAACAACCCAAACCCATTAGAACTCTGCCCAAAAAACTATCAACCCAATCTTAATCAGATTGTGGACTCATATCCAGACCTGCTCAAAAGAGCGCGGGTCTACTCCTTAACCCGGCACCAAAACGGTGCCACATTGGCTCACCCATAAAAGGACCTTTACCGGGTCAAATCAACCTTTTCTCGAATCACTCTCTCTCTCTCTCTTCGTTCCCTTTCTCTCTGAATTCTCTCGACACGAACACTTCATACCCGAGAAACCTCATCTCACCTCGATCAAAACTTTTAGTTCATCACAAATTCATCATTTGTTCTTCCCTTTTTCGCACTTTGATCAATCTAAAACACCAAATCCCCCCACTTCATGTTTCTTTCAGATCAAAACACGTTTTTCACTCATTATTCATCATCTATTCTTTATTTTTCACTCTTCAAACCAACTCTAACACCCGAACTATACTGATACATGTTTTTACTCAATCAAAACTCTAATTTCCCAAGAACACGAACCATCTTTCCCAAATTTCCTCATTTGATTCCCAAACCAACATGAACCCTAACCCAACGTGTTTCCCAGCCGCCAGAGGCGACATCGGTCACCGACCGTCGCCTTCGATCGTCCCTTACCTTTCTCCGGTGACCAAAAACTTTCTGATCATCTTCTTCGTTCAACCTGCATTTTCCGATCATCTTCTCCGACCAAACCTATAACTCCGGCCATCGCGCTCCACCGCCAAAGTGATTTCTAACCACCGTCTATCGCACCACCAAAACCCTAAAACTTCTATTTCCCATTTTTCAAGCCTAAACCCTAATCTAGTCCTGAATTCATCAAAATTGACACCCTCGCCCAGTCCTAGACTAACTACTTGAAAAAATCAAAACCTAAAACTACCTCTTCGACTCTGCCGAAAGCTCTAAAGCTTCTCAAATTCTGATCACAACCTCGCAAATCTTAGATAAGCTCTAAATCTAGCTTTGATTTCCCTAGATCTAGTGTTGCGTGTAAAATAGTCTATCGCAATTGTAGTGCAAGTATACACGACGCAAGTAGTAAAGTGATACAAAGTATCGGATATCGTCTCCACAGGGATTGGGCTAATAGCTTCACCTAAATTCACTGCACGAAAGTAAAGGAAATAATTAAGAATTGTCACGAGAATAATAAAGTGAAAACGTAATTAAAAGGAATTGAGATATCAAGGTAGAGAGAATGGGCTGGTATTGAGTTGCTCAGTAGTGTAGGTATTGATTTGCTTAGGATCTCCAGTTCTGTCGTCGCACCCGTCGCCAACAGCACCTGTCGCGGCGTCTGTCCGTCAGCTATCGCGGCAGCGAACACTAACTCCGTACTTCAAGCTTGGCAAGAATCCCAGATCTGCCTTGCCCTATCCCTAGGCACAAGTCTGTCGATGATCACGTCTTTGATGATACCTCCCGGCGTGAATCGAAGGATGAACACCGATGTGTATGAATTCTTCCTTAGCCACTTAACCTCGCCTTATCCCTAAGCACGAGATGGTTCAACTATAAACTAGAGAACACGCTTTTATCTCTTTCGTATACTTAACTCTCCCGATGCTAAGTAAATGGATAACCTCACAATGCTCTCCCAATGCTCTTGCAAGATATTAAAACCAAGATAAAAGAACTTGAAGTTTATTTTATTGAACTTGAAATATCCTAAAACAAAGCAACCCTTGCAACTACTTTACAAAACAACCCGTAGCCCTAGGGGGAAATTAGAACATATCGGTGACAGGTAGACGGCAGGGTTTTGGTTTAGGTTATGGGGTAGTCGGCTATGCCCTAGGTTTAATCTATGCCCTTTATATAAGCTTTGGGCTCAAGTTATCTAAGGTAACAAGGATTACAACTTTAATTAAAAGTAAGATTCTAATAAAGACTAAATCTCTAAGGATTCCTACTTTTCAGCCGCCTCCTTGTTTACATGGGAATTCTTCTCTTTGAGCTTTGGCTTGACATATCTTTTGATCCGGGGCTTGGAAAAATATTCGGCTTCCACACGACAAACGAGCAGATTTTTCTCTATCTATCGAGGTCCACTTCACTTTTCCTCTTCATGAATCTGCTGTCATCATGCTGTCACGACAGGTCCGTGACAGGTTCGTCTTCTTCAGCTGCTTGTCCAGTTCAGCTCTCCTGCTTATCTGCCCTGCACCTGCCTTCAACATCTACTGTGACAGATACCTGCAAAAATAACCATCTTTCAGTAGAATCCGTGCCTTTTATATAATTGTGATGTTTTATTGAAAACTAACCTAAATGCAATGAAATGATGCTTGAATGCAGCAGAAATATGGGTTTAAAAAGGTGTAAATGATAGAACTTTTACACACTCAACACACCCCCAAACTCAAGTTTTTGCTTGCCCTCAAGCAATGAAGACTTAAAAGAAAACTGAAAATTTTTGTGTTGGCCTTCAAACAGTGAACTGTCCCTTACCTGTCGCTCATTCTCTATGGCGGCAGCAACCTGTCGGAGAGGTTAGGATCTGTCCGGAATCTCCCTATAGCTCTCGTGCAGTGTGTGCATGCTTGTGAACAGTTATATACTAAGACTCTTTTAGTTTCACTAGAATATTCAACTCCTTAACTTGAATTTTATGCCAAAGTTTACTTTCTTTTAGAAGGCACATTTTCATGCTTCTTCTTCTATTTTCAAGCTAAATTTTTCTAGAGCCAGTTTTGGGTACCTCTAGTTAGCTTCCTAGAGCCGGTTTCGGGCACCTCTAGGTTTTTGATTTTCTTTTGCTAAACTTCTTTCCTAGAGCCAGTGTTAGGCACCTCTAGGGGCTATCCAAGTTCTAAGCTTCCTATTCTAGTTTGGCTAAAAGAAGTCTAAGCATTATAACCGTCACAAAAGTGTTTAAGTTTTCAGAACTATAGAAAGGCTCTAAACATTTCCTTAACCTGTCCTAAAGATGCTGCCACAACAGAGCTGTCATGACAGGTAAGTTAACTTCACAGTTTTAAGCCAACAGTTTAAATTTTCTGATTTTTCTGATTTTTTTTTAAAAGAACTTAATTAATAATAAAAACAATACTTAAACAAAATATGTGCTAAAGACTCCATTAAATATGGAGGGTTGCCACCCCCAAACTCAAGGGTTGCATTGCCCTCAATGCAAAATGACACTAAAACAAATAAAGAAAAACATGAAAAATAAAAGTACATCACAAATATATAAGGGCAGGCAGCAATAAGAGAAGAAAAAGAAATAAAAACTTAAATTTTATGCCCTGTCCTCATCACTGCTGCTGACGCGGATCTGATGGTAGCGTCTGCGTTGGGGAGGTGGCTGGGCAGGTTCCGGAGCAGGTTGGTCAACAGGTTCATCAGCCTGTTGAGGTGCAGGTTCTTCCTCCGGTTGGGGGACAGGGTCGTCAGCAGGTTGAAGGGCAGGTGGCTCCACTAGTCGAACATCAGAACTGCCGCTGCTGTCCCAGCTGGTACTCGTAATGGCTTTGGACAGCATCCTCTTGTTGGCCACATGTTTGATTCTTTTCACCCGCGTAAAAGCGCTGTCCAAGTTTCTCCGGACGAGAGGGCTGTCGTCAGTGGCAGCTCGCTTGGTGCCTCGAGGGGAAGTGTCCGTCGATGGGCTGCCGGCTGCTGTCGGGGAAGGTGTGGAGGAGGCAGATTCTCCATGGGGAGAGACAGGTGGTGTGGGAGTGGGGGAGGGTATATTAAAGTAATGGGCGGGGAAGGTGGGGAAAATGACATCCGAAAAATTCAAAGTGTTGGTAATAAAATTTACCGTTGCGTTGGAGAAATCGCGGATGAATGTCATTAAACCCATCTGCCGCTCCTCTATCCTCAAGATGGCAGCTAAGATGTCGGCGTTCTGACCTGCCGGAGCGGTGTTGGTCGCAGCTTCTGGGGCAGGCTCGGTGGCAGGTTCATCATCAGATTCAGCAGGTGGGGCGTTTGGATCGAAGGCGTTGAGGGGCGTTACGACGATGATCTCCATCAGGCTGGAGATGTTACTGTCGGTCCAGCCGCTGCCCTTCTTGATTTTGTCTGAAGGGTCCTCCGGTACGGTAGCGCAGCGGCAGAGGGCCGTAATGGTGAAGGGCAGGCATAGTCGTGAATCTGTTCTGAAGGCACAATCGAGAATGCTTTCTCGCATGTACCTGCCCACGTTGATCGGCCTGTCATGCATGATAGAGTGGATGAGGGCAAGCCGCTGCCTGTTGACTGTCGTGTGGTGGGATGAGGGCAGGATACGCTTTTTAATAAAAGCGTTCCATAGTTTAGCCTCGGGGAGCAGCTCTGCCCGGTTGACGGAGTTAGGGTTCTTCTTGCTGGTGCTCCAAGTTGTGCCCTTTTCTGTCAATTCCCTCATGACAGCATCGTGGCCGGCAGCGTCGAGGGAGTCCCAAAACTGTTGATGAGCGTCGTCATTGGGGCCAAAGAAGAGGCCGAAGACATGATTGATGCTGCTGGCGGTGAAAGGAACTGTCACTCCTCGGACGACGACAGATGTCGCCGACTTACTCTCGATCGCCTCATAGAATTCCCTAACCAGGGTGTCATTAAGCTCTGCCGGCTGCTCGGCAAAGTCTTCCCAAAGTTGTGCCGTAATGGCCTTCATAATGAACGGCCGGAGTCCAAAAAGAGGAGCATCTCTGTTATAGATGAAGCTCCGTTCCTCCCAAAGTTCTTTGTTGGCGAACGGGGATGCTGCTGCGGAAGAAGAGGCGGCAGCAGCATTTTGGCGAGTCTGTCGTGAAGACATTTTTGGTTGCAAGGGCTGAAAAAGGAGAGAAAATAGATAAAACTAGAAGAGAATACAAGAGAGAAAAATCAGAAGTGAGGAAAAAATGAAAGGGAGAAGGGGTTTATATAGCTGTCGAGTAGCTGCCCATTTAATGCCGCAACGGCAGGCGGGAATAACGGAGCGGCAGATTGGATATGGCGTGTCTGACGCGTCTGACACGCATTAATGCGTCTGCGGAGCGTCTGCCGCACACTTCTTCGTCTGCCGTGCGTATGTTGACAGTCTGTCAAATCCGTCTGCGCCGGCAGCCGAAACGACAGGTTACTATAGATGGGCTTAGTTGGGCTGATGGATGGGCGGTGGTCTTGTGCCACTTCTTCTTTCTCACTTGTCTCTTTTATTTCCTAAAAACTGAAATTAAAAAAAAAAAACATTATTAAAATAAATCTAGTTCCTAATAAATAATAATAAAATAAAATAAAAATAAACTAGGTTAAATTAGGGATGCCTTGTGGGGCATCACCTAAGGTAACCACTTCCTGAATTCCTGGGGCTTCAGTCCCCTTATAATGCTTGAGGCGTTGTCCATTGACTTTGAATTGGTGCCCGTCTTTTAATGATTGAATTGTAATGGCACCATGGGGGAAAACTTGAATTACTTGGAATGGCCCAGACCATCTAGATTTGAGCTTCCCTGGAAAGAGTTTCAACCTCGAATTGAACAACAACACAAGCTGCCCTGGGCAGAACTGTCGCGGCAGCAACTTCTTGTCATGCCACTTCTTTGTTTTCTCCTTGTATATTCTTGCGTTGTCGTAGGCCATTGTCCGTATTTCCTCGATTTCATTCAAATCTAACAGCCTTTTCTGACCTGCCTTGTCCAAGTCCATATTTACTGCCTTGATTGCCCAATATGCCTTATGCTCTATCTCGACAGGCAGGTGACAGGTTTTCCCATAGATCAATCGGAATGGAGACATGCCCAATGGAGTCTTGAAGGCTGTCCTGTATGCCCATAATGCATCATTCAGAAGTAAAGACCAATCTTTCCTAGTTGGTTTGACCATTTTTTCAAGAATGTTCTTCACTTCCCTGTTGGAAATCTCAGCCTGTCCATTGGTCTGTGGGTGGTATGCTGTCGCTATCTTGTGCTTGACACCATATTTTCTCAAGGCGGCAGCAATTATCCTGTTGTCAAAATGTCTCCCTTCATCACTGATAATCGCCTTAGGGATGCCAAATCTAGAAAAGATGTTTTTATGCAAAAACTTTTGGACCGTTTTGGCATCATTCTTTTGAGTTGCGATTGCTTCTACCCACTTGGAGACATAATCTACTGCTAGGAGGATGTAAAGATTTCCACATGAAGATGGAAAAGGTCCCATAAAATCAATCCCCCATACGTCGAAGATCTCGACTTCTAAGATATTCTGCAGTGGCATCTCGTTTCTCCTTGAGATGTTACCTGTCCGCTGGAACCTGTCACAGTTTTTGTAAAATTCCTGTGCGTCCTTATACAGTGTCGGCCAGTAGAAACCTGACTGCAGCACCTTGGCAGCAGTTTTGTTGCCTCCTAAGTGTCCTCCATATTGTGAGGCATGACAGTGATGGAGAATGTCTTCTTGTTCTTCTTGTGGTACACATCTCCTTATAACCTGATCTGCGCACAATTTGAAAAGAAGAGGTTCGTCCCAATAATAATGTTTAACATCATTTTGAAACCTCTTCCTGGCTTGATAAGTAAGATCAGAAGGTAATATTCCGCTAACTATAAAATTAACGAAATCAGCATACCAGGGAAGGTTAGAAGACTTACCTGCCGCCATGGCTGTCGCGACAGCTATTGCGGCAGCAAAGAGCTGCTCATCGGGGAAGGTCTCTAGTATGTGTGTCTCATCTACAGGTAGACTCTGTCCCATCTCCAACCTTGACAAGTGATCTGCCACCTGATTTTCTGTCCCCTTTTTGTCTTTGATTTCAAGGTCGAATTCTTGTAATAGCAAGATCCATCTTATCAACCTAGGCTTTGCATCCTTCTTTGCGAACAGGTACTTAAGGGCAGAATGATCGGTATGTACTATTACCTTCGTTCCAAGTATGTAAGAACGAAACTTGTCGATGGAGAACACCACAGCTAACAGCTCCTTTTCTGTGGTGGTATAGTTTACTTGGGCGTCATTCAATGTTTTGCTGGCATAATATATGACATGAAACAGCCTGTCCTTGCGCTGCCCAAGTGCTGCCCCGACAGCATAGTCACTAGCATCACACATAATTTCAAACGGTTGCGTCCAGTCTGGTGGCTGTACTATGGGGGCTGTCACTAGTTTTTCCTTCAGAACCTTGAATGCTTCAGTACATTCTTCATTAAAGTTAAAGGGTCGGTTCTGCTCTAAGAGATGACATAAGGGCTTCGTGATTTTTGAGAAATTTGCAATAAATCTCCTATAGAAACCAGCATGCCCTAGGAAACTCCTAATGCCCTTGACTGTGGTTGGCGGTGGCAGCTTCTCTATGACTTCAATCTTTGCCCTGTCGACTTCTATCCCACGGCAGCTAATCTTATGGCCTAAAACTATCCCCTCATCTACCATAAAATGGCATTTTTCCCAATTAAGAACAAGATTAGCTTTTTCACATCTTTCAAGTACCTTTTGAAGGTTGCCAAGGCAGCTCTCAAAATCGTCTCCAAAGACAGAAAAATCATCCATGAAGATCTCAAGGAAGTCCTCTACCATGTCGGAGAATATTGCCATCATGCACCTTTGGAAGGTGGCAGGTGCGTTACAGAGTCCAAACGGCATCCTCCTAAATGCGTATGTTCCGTAGGGGCATGTGAAAGTCGTTTTCTCTTGGTCCTCCGGTGCAATAGCAATTTGATTATATCCTGAATAACCATCAAGAAAACAATAATAAGGTTTACCCGCTAATCTATCAAGCATTTGATCAATAAAGGGTAAAGGAAAGTGGTCTTTTCGGGTAGCTTTGTTAAGCTTCCGATAGTCCATACAAACCCTCCAACCGGTCACAGTCCTGGTTGGGATTAGCTCATTGTTTTCGTTGGTTATCACAGTCATGCCTCCTTTCTTGGGAACACATTGCACCGGGCTTACCCATTTGCTATCGAAGATGGCGTAAATGATACCAGCGTCTAACCATTTAATTATTTCCTTACGCACTACCTCCTTCATTGCAAGGTTCAACCGCCTTTGGGCATCAATAGTCGGCTTATGATCTTCCTCTAGGAGGATTTTGTGCATACAGATTGCCGGACTAATGCCCTGAATGTCTGCTATAGTCCATCCTATCGCCCTTTTATGCTGCCTCAACATGTCGATCAGCTGTCGTTCCTGTTCCTGCGGCAGCTTAGCAGAGATGATCACGGGTAGTGTTTTATCACTACCAAGATAAGCATATTTAAGCTGCCCTGGCAGGGGCTTAAGTTCTAAGACAGGTGGTTCAACAGTAGATGGCTTTTGGATTAAATGATTATCCGAAGTGTAATTCAAGGGTTCGAATAACTTACCTGGGCGATGGTCTAACCAGTCTACCTCCTCATGACCTGCAGTATCAGATGAATTGGATTCAGAGGAGTTGCTGTCGTCGGTGCTGTTGTCGTTGCTGTCGTGACAGGCTTGTAAATGGCTGTCGCAGCAGTGACCAAATTTTATATCCTGGCAGCCTGACCTGATGCAGGGTTGATCAAAGGTCACCTCAATGATGGCCTTGCATTCTTCATCCACATCAGCATGTTTCATTGCTTGGAGAACATTCAACTTAATTTCTTGATCGTTTACGTGCATGGTGAGTTCTCCTTTCTCCACATCAATCAATGATCTTCCCGTGGCTAAGAAGGGTCGCCCTAGGATGACTGGTGCGTTCTCATCTGCCTCACAATCTAAAATAAGAAAGTCAGCAGGAAAAATAAGTTTATCCACTCTTACCAAGATGTCTTCAATTTTTCCCTCGGGGTGAACGTAAGAGCGGTCGGCTAACTGTAGGGTAACTGTCGTGGGCCGCGCCTTGCCAATACCTAATTTCTGAAAAACAGATTTGGGCATTAGATTGACACTAGCACCAAGATCACATAATGCCTTACCCACAAATTTATCTCCGATTACGCAAGGTATGAGGAAGCTCCCTGGATCCTTCTTTTTCTGGGGTGGTTGTCGATGAAGAATACTCATGCAACCTTCTTGCATCCTTACCGTTTCAAATTCCCCAAGTTTAGATTTTTTAGACATAACATCCTTGAGAAATTTAGCATAACCGGGCATTTCCCTAACAGCATCTAACAACGGAATGTTAATATGAACCTGTTTAAAAATATCATAAATCTTTTTAAGTTGAGATTCATGCTTAGCTTGCTGTATCCGTTGCGGAAAAGGTGGTGGAGGGCGATAATCAGCAATGCGCCCTTCCCACTGCATGCGAATCTGAGGTCGATACTCATCTTTTTTCTCCTCTGTCGCTTCTGCTGTCGTGACAGGCTCATCGGCAGCAGTCTGTTCATTGCCTGCCGGGGCAGCTTCCCCGGCAGGCTTATCCAAGGCAGGTTTCTTTTCTGTTTCAGCTTCTTTTTCCGGCCCTGGTAACTTTTTCCCACTCCTAGTAGTAATCGCCTTACATTGCTCATGAGGGGGCGTTCTAGCATTTTCAGTATTGCTAGGGAATCCTCCATTCTGCCGTGGCTTAATATGCTGCGACACCTGACCCATTTGTGTCTCTAAAGATTTCAAGGTGGCCTCATGGTTTGTCATTCTCATCTTAGTTTCATCCATAAAGTCTTCCGTTTTCTTGACAAACTTATTGATGTTATCCATATACGTGCCAGTCTGAGACATAAAGGTGGCCAGAGTTTGCTCCAATATACTACTCGTGGCAGGTGGTGGCTGCTGTTGTTGCTGAGGCGGCAGGTTCTACGGCAGGTTTTGCGGCTGTGGCTGTTGTCGCGTCAACAATCTAGGACCCCCCTGATTCTGATTATATGCTTGCGGATTTAGAGCATTGTTGGGGTTACTCCAGGAAAATTTGGGGTCTTTCCTCCAATTAGGGTTGTAATTGTTGGAATTATAGTTTGGCTTGTAATTTCCAACATATTTTCCTTCTTCTATATTTATAGGGCACTCATCCCTGCTATGATTTCCCTCACATGTAGCACAAACTTCCTCGACAGCAAACCCTCGTACTTCCTCTTCACTCAATAAGTGTTTCATGGCTTTAGTGAGGAATGCTACCTGTGATTTCATAGTGCTGTCGGCCTCATAATCCTTGACAGCAAGGACCCGTTTACCCCCTCTTCTAGCGGTTGGAAACTGCTCCTCATTCTTAGCCAGATGTTTCAGAACTTGCAGTGCCTCGTCTGGATCTTTGTCCAATAGTAGTCCATTTGCTGCAGAATCAATTCGAATGCGAGTTTGTAAGTTAGCAGCATTATAAAACTTAGTTACCTGATTCCAGACGGGGAATCCATGCATTGGGCAGTTTCGTATAAGAGTTGTGAATCTGTCCCAGGCCTCGTGCATTGGCTCGTCATCTTCCTGTTGAAAAGTAGCAATTTCATTACGTAATCGCTCAGCTAAATGTGAAGGATTAAAACGAGACAAAAATTCACGAGTTAAATCTGCCCAAGTCATGATAGAACCCGGTGTAAGTTTATTCCACCAAGTTTTAGCTCTGTCCCTCAATGAATGGGGGAATAACCGAAGCCTCAGTATCTCCGGACTAACTCCTGGTAGTCTAAACGAACCACAGATCTCCTGGAACGTTTTGAGATGCTCCCTGGCATCTTCTATCGCAGAACCACCAAACTGCCCGACATTGTTGATCATACTAAACATGACAGGTTTAAGCTCGAAGTTGTCAACGTCAATATCCGGCAGCGTGGTCTCCAGCTCTACATGATCGTTCAGCATGTAGTCACGACATGACCGTCGTCTATCTGCCCCAGGCGGGTCGCCGACAGGTGGGTTATTATTGCCAAGGGGTGGTATGAAACCACTAGCAGGTTGGTTATGGCCCATCTGCTCTAGTTGTTCTTCAAGGTATTCGTTTCGGTCTAAGAGGTGGCGAATCTGTTTCTTGAGATTAAAGGAACATTCAATCTCCGGATCTAATTTATACTCAGGATCTTTACCTCTTTTCGATCTGCGCATAAACAGGAAAACGTTGTGAAAAGCAAGAGTTTAAAAACACAAAAGAAAAATAAAAAAAAATAAAAAAAAAACGAAAATAAAAACAAAAAGTGCAAGGAAAGAAAGGTGTAGTTATGTTGCCAATCCCCGGCAACGGCGCCAAAAACTTGTTGCGTGTAAAATAGTCTATCGCAATTGTAGTGCAAGTATACACGACGCAAGTAGTAAAGTGATACAAAGTATCGGATATCGTCTCCACAGGGATTGGGCTAATAGCTTCACCTAAATTCACTGCACGAAAGTAAAGGAAATAATTAAGAATTGTCACGAGAATAATAAAGTGAAAACGTAATTAAAAGGAATTGAGATATCAAGGTAGAGAGAATGGGCTGGTATTGAGTTGCTCAGTAGTGTAGGTATTGATTTGCTTAGGATCTCCAGTTCTGTCGTCGCACCCGTCGCCAACAGCACCTGTCGCGGCGTCTGTCCGTCAGCTATCGCGGCAGCGAACACTAACTCCGTACTTCAAGCTTGGCAAGAATCCCAGATCTGCCTTGCCCTATCCCTAGGCACAAGTCTGTCGATGATCACGTCTTTGATGATACCTCCCGGCGTGAATCGAAGGATGAACACCGATGTGTATGAATTCTTCCTTAGCCACTTAACCTCGCCTTATCCCTAAGCACGAGATGGTTCAACTATAAACTAGAGAACACGCTTTTATCTCTTTCGTATACTTAACTCTCCCGATGCTAAGTAAATGGATAACCTCACAATGCTCTCCCGATGCTCTTGCAAGATATTAAAATCAAGATAAAAGAACTTGAAGTTTATTTTATTGAACTTGAAAAATCCTAAAACAAAGCAACCCTTGCAACTACTTTACAAAACAACCCGTAGCCCTAGGGGGAAATTAGAACATATCGGTGACAGGTAGACGGCAGGGTTTTGGTTTAGGTTATGGGGTAGTCGGCTATGCCCTAGGTTTAATCTATGCCCTTTATATAAGCTTTGGGCTCAAGTTATCTAAGGTAACAAGGATTACAACTTTAATTAAAAGTAAGATTCTAATAAAGACTAAATCTCTAAGGATTCCTACTTTTCAGCCGCCTCCTTGTTTACATGGGAATTCTTCTCTTTGAGCTTTGGCTTGACATATCTTTTGATCCGGGGCTTGGAAAAATATTCGGCTTCCACACGACAGACGAGCAGATTTTTCTCTATCTATCGAGGTCCACTTCACTTTTCCTCTTCATGAATCTGCTGTCATCATGCTGTCACGACAGGTCCGTGACAGGTTCGTCTTCTTCAGCTGCTTGTCCAGTTCAGCTCTCCTGCTTATCTGCCCTGCACCTGCCTTCAACATCTACTGTGACAGATACCTGCAAAAATAACCATCTTTCAGTAGAATCCGTGCCTTTTATATAATTGTGATGTTTTATTGAAAACTAACCTAAATGCAATGAAATGATGCTTGAATGCAGCAGAAATATGGGTTTAAAAAGGTGTAAATGATAGAACTTTTACACACTCAACATCTAGGTTTCAGGCTTTTTAGGTTACTGTTATTTAAGTTCTTCAGAGCTTAGATCTAATTTTTATGCTTTGACAGAGGGAAATGAAAGAATAGGACGAAATTTACCTTCTAATGGCAGTGAATGAGCTCTGGTGGCAATCTCCAGCGAGCGTTTCAACTTCCAGACAGTGAGGTAAGACCTTCGAGCTCCTTCTCTCATCTCTTTCCAATTAATGTGCTGATTATTGTGTAATTATCATCTAATAAATGTTTCTCTTTATTTATATCTGAGTGGAGCGTGACGTTATTATCGATGCCAATGAGGCCAACTGGATCCAGCTGAGGGGATCTATCCGTGTGAGGGTAAGTTGGCCAATCCTGGCTCGACATGTGGCATCGCTGGGAGGGAAAAAGAAACACAACACCTGATATGGGAGAGAATAATAAAATTTGGGCTGATTTTGTATCTATTTGGGTATTAGACTGATTAAAAAAATGGGCTTTGTAGTTATAGACATTATAAATGGATTCTTGACTTTTAACCTATTTTATTTGTTTAACAAAGGGTTTTATTATTTATTATATTTATTTGGTTTTATTTGTATCAAATTACTAACATATATGGGTACCCGGACAAAATAAGGGTATTACAACTGCCCCTCTTTACTCATTTCTGTGGAACATGAATAGGGCAAAAACCGAAAAGACACGAATTTTGTCCAACCCGCCTGGCCATTGCGATCTGAAGCTGTTCTTATGATTATGAAATGCTTCAATCTTCCTCCTATCTCTTTCCTTTGCTAGGGATGATCTCTTCTTATTAGGAATCCTTCCTTCGCTGATCGAACTCTTCTTTGTTGCTGGATGAACTCTTCTCATCAGGAATTCTTCTTTGTCGAGTGAACTTTTCTTATTAGGAGCTCTGTCTTTGCTGGGCGAACTCTTCTCATTAGGAGTTCTATTTTTCACTGGATGAATTCTTCTAATTTGGAATTCTTCTTTGTTGAATGAATTCTTCTCATTTGGGATTCTTCTTCATTGGATGAATTCTTCTCATTTGGAATTCTTCTTTGCTGGGCAAACTCTTTTCATTCGGAGCTCTGTCTTTGCTGGGTGAATTCTTCACATTAGGAGTTCTAGGGTGAACTCTTCTCATTGGGAGTTCTTCAGTCTTCTTGAAATATTAATCCATCTCTCTCTGTAAAGGTTTTGAAAAAACAAGTGCTTCATTCTTCCGACATGTTGGACAAGGTCTGAAAAAACTAAATTATTCGTTATTCTTAAATGCGGCGAAGCTTGGAATCATTACACTTTTTATTCCTTCGAAATGCTTATCCACCTCTATGTAAAAGTTTTGAACAAGCGAGCTCTTCTCATTTGAAACTCTAGATTCTTTGCTATGCGAACTCTTCTTGTTAGGAGCTCACCATTTCTGCAAAAAGAAATGTCATCAATTAATAAGAATTCTTCTTAGTGTAATATGAAATATCTTCAATATTCCACTTGAAGCACTGAATCTTTAAATTCACTGATTTTCTGATTATGGTGACTTGATCTTTCAATCTGAGACTCGAATCAGATCTCTTATTGCTTTCTCTATTAGTCTATCTCTTTCTACACTCAGAAATTGCATGATCTGCAAAAAGTCAATTCTATCATTAATATTCCAAAATAACTGTAAAGCAAATATACAACTTGGATATATAATTAAGAAACTTCAAGTGTTTCAATAAGAAACATTGAAACTTTTTAACCAATTAAACTGCGAATCCTCTTCGTTTGAGCACAAAGTCGATCTATCTTGTTTTCCATTCTCCCTCTTTTAACTGGTAACCCAAAAGGTTAATATCTTTGTCAGTACCATTCCCCAACTATCTTACTATGACACCATCTAAAATGTTCTCATCATTTTTGGAGGTGTCGGTCTGAAGGACTTGGAATCATGCCCTAAGGACTTACAGATGACCCGAAGGATTTAGGATTGTAATACACTTCCTTTTCTGTGCAAACAATCGAATATCTTTGTAGAGATCCGCCTCTTCAAACGGATTGAACACTTTGCTGAGATCTGCCTCTTCAAAGGAAAATGTCCCCGCCTCTGTAAATGGAGTTTCTTGATATTTGTCTCTATAAATGGACGGTCTTGAGATCTGCCTCTGTAAACAGAATGTCTTGGGATATGCCTCTATAAATGGAATGTCTTGAAATCTACCTCTGTAAATAGAATGTCTTGGGATCCACCTTTGTAAACAGAATGTCTTGAAATTCACCTCTGTAAAGGAAAGGTCTTGAGATCCGCCTCTATAAACGTTAGGTCTTGAGATCCGCCTCTTCAAACGGGCTGAAAGCTTTGTTGAAATTCATATCTTCAAACGAGTTGAAACCCTCGCCGAGTTCCGTCTCTTCGAACGGATTGTAATCTTTGCTGAGATCTACTTTCTCAATCTTGAAGTTGTAAATTGAAATCTAACTTGTTCTTTCCTGCTTCTTTAAATTCCTGCCAAAACATGAAAAATGCTTGAAATGTATGAGTTAGCATGCTCCTATCTTATGGATGCCTAGCTATGAATGATGCATTAATATTGTCAATTGAGGACCACTTGGGTGAGCTTTCATTTTTAGGGAAGCTCAAATTTCTTTGCTTCACTTTTCAAAAACTCTTTTTGCTGTAAAAGCGGCTCATCTCACACTAAGGTTCAATCTTCAGGATCTCTGCATCATTTGCTCTAAAGCGCCTTTTCAGGTTTTCACTTTAGATTGCTTTTCTCAAAGCGCTCTTCCGGGTTTTCACTTTAGATTGCTTTTCTCAAAGCGCCCTTCCGGGTTTTCACCTTGATTTTTTTTCCTTTTTTCTTTTTTTCTCAAGGCGCCTTTTCAGGTTTTCACCTCAGCTTTTTCTTTTTTCTTTTTTCTTAAGGCTCTCTTTCGGGTTTTCACCTCGGCTTTTCCTTTTTCTCTTTTTTCTTCTTTTCTTCTTTTTCTCTCTCTTTTTCTTTTTTCTTCCTCTTTTTTATTTCTTTTTCTTTTGAAAATTCCTTGCAAGTTTTCACCTTGTCTTTATTTCCTGATGTTTCTTTTTGCTCCAAATAAGGCTAATGGAACTCATACTTGCCTTTCATAGATTCTTCCCATAAGCTTTTTTCCATATCTCATCACGCACTTCATGTTGGAAAAGCTCATGTTCTGATGACAACTCATTTCCTATGAAGCCATTCTTTCTATGTCTTCATTCAACTTCTTTGACAACATTCTTTTCCATGATTTCAAAGGGACCATCACTTCTATTATTTTAGCTTGTGGGCTTTATTCATTGAAAACATATTGTTTTGGGAAGTTCTTTGTGGCATTGCCCCAATCTTGAATCAAACTATCATCTTTGTCTGCTCTAACATTCACAAAGCTTTCCTTTCTCGCAATGCCTTAGAAGTAACAATCTTCAGACGTAATGATCTTTGCTTTTGAATAGGACGAACCTTTAATAGATTGGTCATGCTGCAACTTTTCTCCAAAAGATGGCTCATGTTCTCTCTTTGCCCAAGGTTGTTTATGTTACTTTCTTGCAGCTTTGTTTAAATATTTCTAACACTCTGAGTTGTGTAATTTTCCTCGACATACTTTTCATCAATTACCAAGTACCGAGGCCACCTCCTGTTCTGCATGCACTTAAAGGATTAGTACATCATAATAATACCCACAAAATCATTTGCTTTTTATCTAATCGATTTATTTTTAAGATGCTTGTTGAAACGGTAAGTGAAAGGCTCAAATATTATTTTAATAAATTAGAATAATTTGATAAGTCGTGGAAAGCATGATAAATTCAATGAAATGCACCAGGTACCTATTGTTTGATGGAGCGAGAGCCTTTCAATCGAAATAGATCCTTCCAACCCCAAATTTCTTCAAAATTGCAAATTTCAAGAAGGTTTTTTGTCGGATAACTAATCTCAAATGCTTTTGAACTGCCATTTCAGGTTTTTAGCTCAAATCTTCCTTTAGTTTCAAGACGCCCTTTACGGATTTTCATCTTGAACCCCCCCCCCCCCATTTTCTTTTGATTTTTCTTTTTTTATTCTTTTTATTTTGATTGTTTTTTATATCTAAGGCACCCTTTTTGGGTTTTCATCGTAGATATTTTCATTTTGCGAAGCGCCCTTTTTGGGTTTTCACTCCGCTTTTTCCTTATTTTCCTTTTTTCAGTCTCTTTTTTAATTCTTTGAGCGTAATACTACTTGACCGAGTTTGAGTTTATTTAATTACTTAGCTCATCTCTGATCATCTATGGTTAAAATCATCACTCCACTGGAAAGAGGTCTCCTTGATGTATAACCCTTTCAAATTAGGCATCCATTTCCCACAAAAATCTTTATGGACTGGAAAGATCTTTTCAAGCACTAGATCCCCTACTCGGAATTCTTTTAGACAAACTTTCATTGTTGTGAGCTCGCATCGTTCTTTCTTGGTACATCTAACCATGTCAAATTACTTTTAATCTCATCTTTTCAATGAAATTCAACTGACCTTATCGAGCTTTTACTCATTGTACATCGTCCAATCTCACATATGTTAATACATGACGATGAAATCTAAACCTCAATTAGTCATGCTGCTTCCATCCATAGACCAAAGAATACAATGTTTCCCAGGTTGAAGTGCACACTATGGATCGAAATACATACAAGGTTAACGGTAATTTCTCAATTTGCTTTTTCCAAGTCTTTGAGATAGTCCCTTCGTGTTTATGTTTGCCAAATTTATTACCCCATTTGTTTCTGAGCAATTAATCACAGAATTATGATAATTTGTCTTGAAATGTTCACCAACCTTATGATATTATCTTATTTTACATATTAGAGGCGCCATCAATGACAACTCTCTCTGCGAAACTAGATCGACAAATAATCGCTATTCAACATCTTGCAAGTTGTTACTCTTGTAATACCAAAATAGGAAGCAAGTTTCATCCACTTGGTAAGGTGATCAATCACGACCAGGATAATATGGTGTCTTTGGAGGTTTTTGAATAAATTTGCCTTATATAGCAAAAGACATTGTTTGTTCTCTTCTATTATGCACATCGAATCCTCATATGGGAGACTAAAGTTCAAGGACTCTTGATCATCTGAAGCACATCTCGCCAAGTAACCCGTCATAGTTTTCTAACGATATCAAACTCTGATAATAATATTCGCCAACGAGCCATTCTCTAGTCAATGCTAGTGTTTCCATCAAGAGTTTCAAAGTATCAATTCTTGAGAATGAGCAAGCAGAATGATACAACATATTTTTTCTGAGCCCTCAAGCTACCGAAACAACATGGCTCTTGAATTGGTGGATACCACATTTTGTAACTGATGATTATTTGCTTAGATAATAAATGGCTCTTTTCTTCACGTCTCATCATGTTGGCACAATGCACCCCATTGAGTTTTATAAGTTGTTAAAGAATCAATGACCAAACTGGAACTGGTGTTATCAGAATTGTGCACTTTGAAAATTGCTTCTTGACCTTTCTAGGGCTTCTTGATTTTCTTCATCTCATACTCTTGGATCAGTCCATGTCAGCAACTTGAACATTGAATCACATTTTATCTGTTTGTTAGGATGAATAATTTAATCTCTCTGGGCTTCTTCTTTTTTTTATTTTCTTTTTTGCTCGCTTGTTTTCTTTTTCTTTTCCTTTTTGCTATTTTTTCTTTTTCTTCTTTTTTCTTTTATTTCCTTTTTTCTCCGAGGGAGAAGATTTTGAATAACTTTCACTTTGTCAGGATAAATTTTAGTTCCGCTTTTGCTGACCCATCAGTTTCCCAAATGTGAGTTCCAAAAGTATATTTTGACGAATTGGACCTCAACTTTAATTTAGTTACCATGGCCCTCTGATATATTGCCAGTGATTTTAGCTTGTAGTAAAATGAATCTCATACGATTGTAAATGTTGTGTTCTCTGCTTCGTTTGGATCAAAAGAAAATTGCCTTTCTGGCCCACTATAATGTCCCAGCCATCTTGATGGAGTCATCATCAAATTGCCTTTGCAACATTTTTGGACTCATTCTTCCAACCTTTTGGTGAGTAGTTTTGCATTCAGACCTTATGAGTAACTTGTGCATAATATTGTCAACATCTAAATTCTTACAGCCATTCAATCAAATCACACTTGGCTTTTGCTGAGGAAGTTGAATGGATCTTTGTTTCTCACTTTCGTCTCAAGTACCCAAATTCAAAATCTCAATTTCTCACTTGTGAGGTAGGATCTATTTTCCTCATTTCCAATCAACCTTGATACTTTCTTAGGGACATTAGCTTCCTCTTCATCTTCGCATTCCTCCGTCAATCATATGGACTATTCTATTTCGGAATTAGGGTATGATTCATTCATACAATGAGTAGTAGAGGCCCTGTAAAGAAATTAGGAATACATACATATACTTGAAGAGAATGAATATTTTAGGGTGCATGATTTCCATTTGAGAAAAACCATGAAAGAAACAAGCATCGAATACAAATAAACCGATTAACCTCCTTTACAAAGGGCCCTCAATGCTCGCGGACAAAAGCGATTGGGATGGTTCATGATATTATTCTGTAACGATCCTAAAACTACAGACAGATCTTCTATGGTCCAACTATCAATCCTTATTCAAGTAAGACTTGAGTGAATTTCAACCTTAACAATTCTTCACTTTCCCTTGCCAGCAAAAAGACATGTTTCATCTTGTTTATACTATGTTGTTTTCATTGAGCCTTGAATTAAGATCACACTGTCAATGAGTTTCCTTGTTTCTTCAATCAATTTTTTGCTCTTTTCTGTAGAATATTTGATCATTTGCATATGGAAATTGACAACTTCTTCTGGTCGATGCCTAAATGAACTCTGCTTTTCCTACTCTTGGTTGGATGTGTCAAGCTTTCAGTGGTCACGTGTGTTCGAGGTTTCTTTATTGCTAGTTGCTGATCTTGGATCGGTTCCATCTTTCCTCTCCTTTTCCTTTTCTTGAAGCCTTTCAGCTGTTGGTTTCTGGGCGATCCTGTTGCATTGGATCTGATCATGGAATCACCTATCTTAATGGATTGACCTTCATGTCAACTTCCAAAATTCCTTGGTTCAAAAAGTTTTGAACTTGTTGCTTGCAAGTGTAACAGTCCTCAATGTCATGATCATGAACTCCATTATGATACTCGCAATGATTTCTGATATTGTACCAACTTGGATAATGGGGCTTTGAAGGTTTTGGATGATGCGGTGAAGCCTCGAGCAATTTGAAGTACAACTCACGATAAGAAACATGAATAAGATCCGATATAGCCTTTGATTTTCCACTAACATGAGTACTTTGAGCATTTGAATTTGAAATATTCTTTAGTAAAGAAAACTTTAATGAGGTAGATGTCAAAACATTACTCTACTCTGGTAAACCCTGAACTGTAATGGATTACCCCCAAAAGCCTATTGTAAATTCTACCCCTTTTCCTTTATCTCGATCTTTCTAGCCACCGCTGGTCTTTTTTGGAATTTGGGTTCTCTATTCTCAAAACATAAATGTCCATTCCTGTTGAAGCCACTGACTATGCATTTCAGAAACACACAATCTTCCACAGAGTGACTGAAATCTCAACAATAATAACCGCAAGCATTTCTCATGCCATAGAAAGACTTATAAAACTTCGATGGAACTGTCATCAGTAAATGATTCTGCACAAGGTATGGCAACAAATCTGAATATGGTATTGGGATAGAAATAATCGTCTTTCTTTTCTAGCTAAACCATTCAACCTCCTTATCTTTTGTTTATATACTTGTTGCCCCTCTTTTTTTGACGTAGGCAATTCCATTGTGAGAAATTTTTTGACATCAATTGAATCCTTGACTTTCATCTTTTCAGAGAAACACTCCGAAAACACATGTGGTTCTGCAACTCTATTGGAATCATCTTGTTCTTTAATAGTCTCACAACCCTTGGAAACTACAGATCTAGGGAAAACATCAAAATTCTGGATTTTACTCGGACTTCCTGTATTCGTGTGATTTATAACATCCAGTTTAGCTCTATCAATTTCTGTCAATACATTGAGGCTAGGAACGTCATCTCCAAAGTTTGTTTTCAATTTTTCTGAATCATTGATTGATACTCTGATAGCACCAGTCTGTTCTTCCTTTGGGACCGATCTTTCAGTTGAACCTTTGTGTGAGATAAGTTTTCATTCTGATCATCAATGTTGGTATTTCCATTTAAATTTTTTTTTCTTAGCTTCCTTGATTCCAAGTAATGTGGTAGTTCGTGTTACCATCTCATTTTGAGACTGATCAATCTTTTCCTCAATGCTTCCCAAGAGGTCCTCAACAACTCCTTCAGATTGCTTCGCCTTAACAAGCCTATTGCCCATGTTTCTCAAAATATTGGTTTTCAGCTTTCACACGATTATTTTAAAAATAATGCAATATTATTTAAACAAAATAAAATTACTATTTTTAAATTATTTTTTTCTTTCTAAAATGCAATATTTATGCAATGCAATGCATGAATGCACGAGGCATCAATTTCAAGGACTAGTCTTTAGAGCAACATCCATTAGCCAAAAGGCCGAATACAAGAAATATACAATTTGACTACAGAGATCAACTTGCCATCGTCCCTAGGCTAATCACTTTGTTCTGCTTTTGAGTCAGCATTTGTCCTAGCTTGGTGCTGATATCAAGGTGTTGTTACAGGTTCATGGCTTCAATGGATAAAATTTGTACGAATCGGGCGACTCCCAAAGTTTGGCTTCTAAACTTGATCATTTCATGACTCTGCCTTCGAATAGTTTGGGTGGATACCTCCAGCTTGCCTTTTAGTTCTCTTGTCTTCCATTTCTAGTGCTCCATCGAAACTTGTAAACTAGCATTTCAAATCCTGCCATACTCATTTTCAATTCTTACATCTCTTATTCAATATCAGCTTTTCCTTCATCATTGTACCTTTTTAGTAATTTTCTCTATTTGTGAAATTCGAAGTGACGATTCTAAGTTGAGAGCTTGGTCCAACTATATAAATCTTTAACCCTTAAATCATTTTCCTTGCTTCCCTTTAAATGTCTTCTTGTAATTGCTTGCATTCCAACATATTCTAACATATGACTCCCTTGAAATTGTCCCTTTCTTGAACTGAGTCTTCTCTGACTGAGTCCACATCGTCGTATTGCCTTCTCCTTGTCTATCGAACTTATTGGCCACTAAGAACACTGTCTAACTTGATTGATCCTTGAATCGATACCTCTAATGAATGCAAAATGATGCTAGGTAAAAAAAGACAAGAAAACAAAATAAACAAAAAAATTGTGTCAGTATTGTGAATTAATATGAAAAGCAAATAAATAAAATTCAAACACAGGAAAACATGATATATTTAACAAAGAAAATAATCAGAGAAAAATATTTAAACCAACATCACATGTCCTAGTTCCTTGTCTTTCTTTAACGGGGTAGGCTTCTAAAAACAGAATGTGGACTTTGTTCTAGACTCTTGGTTCCCAAACTGTCGTTACCATCTACTGCGACAGTAAGACATCGATTCGGTAGTATAGGTCCCTTATAACAGAGGCGTGGGCTCCATAGTGCATAAGATTAGTATACCAAAAGAAGACAAAAATCCGCACTCAGAGCTGGAGAGCATCACATCAGATATTGTCTTTCTCCCACTTAAGGGTGAAAAACCCAGGTCGATGGTTTATGCATGAATGACAGATATATCATACACAAAACGGACCAAAGTTTTGGAAATCGAGGTTTTCTTTTTTAATTTGATAAATTAGGGCCTTTTCCATTTTAATTCAGATTTCCATTATTTATTCTTAAAAATTGTTTTGGAGTCGCCACCAGTCACTTTGGTAGACCAGACACAATAAAAACGGACCATAGATTCTTTTAATAAAATTCTCCAAGCTTTTGATTTTCTTGCTTGTCTCCCTACTATGACAGCGCTTCGAAACTCCAATGTTGTTTTTACTGAGAAGGTTAAGATGATCATTAAGAACCATGCCCTTGTGGGAAAAATTCATTCCAACTGTCTTGCTAAGCATAACACTACTTTGGCTATTTTAAGGAAGGCAAAGAAATGTGATTATTTAGAGTATCACGACTTGGAGAAAAACACTGCCAAAATACGTAAAATCTTGGTCGGTGCAGGACCGCTTGCTAATCCTTAAGGAATGACCTTACGAGGCTGCTCTAGAGGAGATTGGTTTCTCAATCGAAAAATTCTGGGTCCAAATCCATAGCCTTCCTATGGCTGTTATAACGAAAGAAAACACTTCCAAAATATGTAACATTTTCCCTAAGTTCTTTGGTTCCAACCTTGGATCCGATATGAAGGTGAAATAAGATTTGCAATTGGCTATCAAGGTCACTATGCGTGTCGAGGATCCCTTAAAAACATGATTCTTATTGAATAGGAAGAATTTTCAACCTCTTGATGTTTCTATTAAGTCTGAGAGAATCCCAGAATTCCGTTATGGGTGTGGGAGAATAAGGCACGCAGAGAAGGAATGTTGGTTCGACCCGGGGAAATACAAAAGGGCTAGCAGATATGGACCATAGCTGAGGGCTTCCCCAACATGGAAGAAATCTTCTATTGGTAAAAATCTAGTGACGATTACAGGAAACAAGTTCAACTGATACTTGCATATCAAGCTTTGATGCTCAAGGAAGATGAAAATCGTTCCCAAAACAATTCCAAGGTAGAGGCTCAGCTACCAATTCTATCATAGTCCCCTAGAAGATCTACTCCCGAGAATACGAGGTTCTTTGAGATAACCTCGGTTGCAGTCTCTATCAATGGGTCCCTGAGAAAGATAGGGTGTCTAAAGTCAACAAAGAGTTTAGCAATTTCCTAGGTTCTGATGTGATTGCATTTAATGCCTGAGTCTCCTTTTGATCTCGAGCATATTAATTCTGATCATGGTAGCCTGCCCAAATTTACTGCAATGCTCAGAGGATCAGAGGAGTCTTTGGGGACTGCTTTAGCCGTTTGCTTGAGAAACATGGAGGTCTGACCTTTCAGGAAAAGGAAATGGATGAATTCTTCGCATAAGCCTTTCTCTAGCTCAAAAAAGTGAGATTTTGCAGTTTATATCAGAAGGGGTTTATCAAGAATTTCATGAAAATTGGTGTGCTCAAGGTTTTGGGCCGATTGCTTGTGAAAACTTGCTTAAGCTTGCCTTCTTCCCTATTTCCTTCACTAACTCTTCCCCACTGATTAGTAAGTTCGAGAAATTCAAGAGGGGTCAACAGTTAACGTTAGTTAAACAAGCTACAATGAGTAAGCATGTACGAGAGATAACACGGATGACGATGGATGAATTCAGGATCCTGGAGCTTGGTCTGAACCACTTTGGTTTTAATATCACTAAAATTCCTTCTTTGTGATTGATGATCAGCTGATGCTCATAGATGGTAATGAGGACCATGGAATGATCTAGGAGACCAGTCTCTTGGGGGAAGGCAAGTTAGAGTCGTTGACGAATAAGAATGACACTTTTATGTATGTGGATAACCCTTCTCTAAGTTATCTGCCTCAGCCATTATTCGTTTCAGACCTGCTATCTTCGAAGGATGGAAGGATCCAAGCTTAGCTAAGGGATTGTTTTCTTCCCAAAAGATCATTTATACATCTTGGCTTATAAATGATCCTAGGCTCTGGTGTCTTTTTCTGGTGTGGTGGTGTTGTGTTTGTTAGGGCGTTTCTCATTCTAAGAACTAGGTTCAGGTTTCTTTGATGATCATCGTTGGCCCTCCCAAGTCTGGTATGTCTCCTACATCGTCTATGATGACAAGATCCTCTTCCTCGTTGAGAAAGGGAGCATGCCTCCTGATGGAGCTCTCGCATGGGCGTAGTTCGAGCTGTATCTTTGCTTTGGCCTTTGTCTCTCTTTTGTCGTGTTTTGGCTTGGGTTGTTTTATTTTTTCTTTCTGTTTTTGTGCTTCAACCCTAAAGCTTTGTTCCTGTTTTGGTATGCCCTATGTGGGCGTTGCATGGGGGGGGGGGGGGGGGGGGCTGCATGGCTATGTTTGTATTGGTTGGTTGTTGTTGCCTTGATTTATTGAATTTTCTTTTTTATTGTAAAAAACTTAAAATGGGGTCACAAGATAGGTATGCATATTTTTCTTATTTTTTTACTTCCCCTTCATATACTAAATTAAACTTAACAATTTTTTTTAAAAAATGGATATGCAGTTGATACCAAGGGAGTTTTACACATCGGCCTTATGGTTTTAACAAAGGAAAACTATCAACTTCATCATTTTTCTTAGTATCATCAACTCACTCAAATAATAACTTCTAAAAACTGATTTTAGAAATTGATATGGAAAAATATAAATGAAAATTTTCTTTTAAAAAATTAACGTGAGAGAAATGAAATGAATGGTTTTTATTAATTGAAACTAAATTTGATATGATAAGAAATTTTCGTAATATAAATTTTCGAATATATAATATAACTTTTCTAAAACCACTGACATTAAATCTCTGGCTGACAAAATTAAAAATAAATTTATTATTGAATGATACAATTCTTCAATGGCAATAGTGATTGACACCGATCGATGAGTACAGGCTAAAACCAATCCATATAAAAGGAAACGAATACAACACTATAATTAATTTAAGTTGTCATAATTTATTATTTAAAAAAAAGTTGTCATATTTTAAAGGGAAAATTATACCGGTGGTCCCCAAACTATTACCGTTTTTCTATTTTGGTCCCTAAACTATGTTTTTCGGCAAAATTGTCCCTTTTGTTACATAGTTCTCATGTTTTGGTCCCCGACGTTAAATAGCTAACGGTTTTGCTGACGTGGCATTTTTTAAATATTTTTTAATCATTTCTCTCATCTCTTAAAAAAATGTCACGTCAGCAAAACCGTTAGCTATTTAACGCCGGTGACTAAAACAAGAGAACTATGTAACAGAATGGACGATTTTGCCAAAAAACATAGTTTGGGGGACCAAAATAGAAAAATAGTAATAGTTTGGGGACTACCGGTATAGTTTTCCCTATTTTAAATTAATCAACGTCTTTTAAAATTTTCATGTAAAATGAAAATAATACAATGATGACATTATTTTGCTTCACTTTAAAATCAGTAGGTACAGGCGCATACGATATTTCAGTTTAAAATTCCTTGCTAATAATAATTTGTGAATGTAATTAAGCATTATAACATTTTGAATTGACTAACCTATGTTCTAGTTTTCCAGAATTTTCATGGGGGTTGGGAACAAGGCGTTGGTTATTTTATTTATATACCAATTTTTAAAATTAATTATTAAAACAACACTCTTTTCAATTATTTATCAAAATAATATTTATTTTTGATATAATGAATAAATGTACGTCCTGCCAATTATGGCTTTTGGAAGGAAAATTTTAGTGTAAGGTTAAAATGCGACCCAACATAAATTCTTACGATTTTTGTAAGAATTTGTGTAATTGCATAAATTCTTATCAACTTGGTAAGAATTTGTGTAACTGCATAAATTCTTATCAACTTGGTAAGAAATTGTGTAGATTTTGCCTTAGGTAAGAATTTGTGTAACTACACAAAATTTTATATTATAACCTAAATTCTTACCATTTGGGTAAGAATTTGTGTAAATCCACCTCATTTTAGCCTCACACTAAGTGTGTCTCACCCTAGAATCTCCTATTTTGGAATGTGTTTGACAGAAACACTTTTACCCTACATGATAATTTAGTCAATAAATTTCACAAATTTTGAATTTGTAGAACTAATGTTTTGATATAATAATTGAAAAATGTTTTGGACTGATTTAAAAAGTATTTAAAACATTTCCAAAGTCCAAACAACTTGAAATTATGTTTAGGGAAGTTTTTAAAAGGGTCTTTCATGTTTTTCAAAGCCAAACTTCACAAAACTGTCCAGGTGTTTCGAAACACCTTAGGGCGTTTCGAAGCAGGGGATTTCAGTAGCAAAAACGTTTCGAATCGAGCTTACCCTGGATAGGATTTTTGCCCAGCATTTCGAAACGGGCTATGTCGTTTCGATACGCCTACATGGCATTGACCACAACGGTCATAAATCCCAACGGCTATTTTCCCAACTAACGTTTAAATGCAGGCGTTTCGATACGGGTCTAGAGCATTTCGATACGTGTTCCGAAATGGCCAGGGGGTGTTCCGAAATGGGTGCCCTGACAGACTGCAATGGCTCTTTCTACTTAAAGGGTGTTTCGAAACGGGTTCGAGCGTTTCGAAACGGGGAGCTGCAGAACTACATTTATGGTGGGAATTAAAGTCCTCAATGGCTCCAATATGATCCCAACGGCTAGTAACGGCTACAAACTCATTAGGGAGTATAAAAGGGACCTCCAAGCATCAAGAGAAGGCTAATGCTCATATTGTCAAACATCAAATGATCAAAGATTGTCTTAGAGCTTAAATTGTCATTTATTGTATAGACAAACACTAGTAAGCCAAAATTGTCAAATTTACTCAAGTGTTTTAGGTTTTGGGTGAGTGCTTAATTGTGCAAACAAACACCTATTAGAGGGTTTAAGTTTGCTTATATTGTCTTTGTAAAGAGGGTTTCAATCAAGGCTTTGGGTAGAAAGCTTGATTGGTTGTAAGGGTTTCCTCCTAAGCCTAGAAAAGTGGATGAATCAATAGTGGATTGATTGAGAAATCCTTAGTGGGGAGCAAAGGTAGTGGATGTAGACCTTGGTTAGAAGGTTGAACCACTATAAATCATTGTGTCAATTTACATTTTAGCCTCCACAACCCTTTCACCCAAAAATCCACCTCTCCACCACTTGGTGAGCCACATCGGTTGAACGAATCGAGCCCCACACAACTCAACAATTGGTATCAGAGCTTGGCTCAATCGAAGGGGATTCACATCCTATTGAGAAGATCCGGAAAGCTCGATCACTATTTCATCAATCGGCTCAAATGGCACAATCAATCGACAAACCGCCTTTCTTTGACGGAACCCACTATGCCCATTGGAAGACAAAGATAAAATTTTTCATCAAATCTAGAGATTACAAGCTATGGGATGTGGTTGAAGATGGTTCGTTCGTGCCTCAAAGAAGCAAAGCGGAATGGAGTGCCGACGATCGCAAGAAGATAGAGCTTAATTGCAAAGCCTTGCACATCTTGTTTTGTGCTTTTGGCCCAACCATCTTTGAGAAGATGTCTTCTTGTGAGAGTGCCAAGGAGGTATGGGACAAGCTTGAAGTCACATACGAGGGAACCAATGAAGTCAAGGAGACCAAGATTAGGCTTCTAATCCTTGAGTATGAGAACTTCAAAATGGATCCGAAAGAGAACATCGAGAAGATGTTTGATAGGTTCTCCACTATCACCAATGGTCTCAATGGCTATGGAGAATCCATCCCGGAGGAGAAGCTTGTTCGAAAGCTCATCTACTCACTTCCCGAGTCTTGGGACTCAAAGAGGACCGCCATCATCGAAGCAAAAAATTTGAAGACCTTGAAGCTTGATGAACTCATGGGGTCTCTCCTTACTCATCAAATCATGAAGAAGAACAAAGAGGATGAGAAGAAGAGGGAAGAAATTTGAGCTATGGGAGAGAAGAAAATCAAAGGGCTTGGCATCAATGCAAGTGCCATGGCTCTCAAATCCTCCACTTGTCATCATGTCTACTCAAGTGAAGAGGAGGATGAAGATGAAGAGATAGTTCATCTCTTCAAGAAGTGTGCCCCGTTCATGAAGAAAGCTTTGACAGAGCTTGAACGAGAACCCAAGAGAAAGGAGAGGGCAAGCACTTCAAGCCATATAAAAGGGGCACATGTGGCTACTTGGAGTGATGAGGACTCCACCGACAATGAACAAGCCAACCTTTGCCTTATGGCCATCGAAGAAGATTCAAGGGTAACTTCTAATTCATCTACTTCATGTTCTTATTCTTTTGATGAATTACAAGATGCCTACGATGATTTGGTTTTAGATTTTAAAAGCCACATTTTGAAAAACAATAAATTGATTTCAAAGTTAAAAATTCAAAATGATTTGCTTTCTAAAACCAAACTTGAACTTGAAGCAAAACTTGAAGAGTTTGAATTAAAATGTTTTGATTTACAAAAATTGCTTCAAAAAGTTCAAGAAGAAAAGGATTTGATTTCCAAAGAGCTTGAAAAGAAAAACAATTTTGGAAAATCAAATTTTTATGTTAGACAATCTAGTGCCCCTAGATTTATAAAAGGTAAATGTTTTAGAAGTGTTAGGGTCACAAAAGGACTAACCACTTCAATTAAAAAGGATGACATTGAAAAATGGATTCCTAAGGGGACTAAAATTTGTGCTACTAATGTTCATGGATCCAAAGCAATTTGGATACCAAAAATTACTTGATTGTCTATTGTTAGGTGTGATGGAGATGGTCAACAAATCAAACATTGAGGGGGAGCTCCATGCACACAAGGAAGAACACTTGAAGAAGGAAGGCTTCACATCCTACCTTGAGTTCAAGTGTTGGTAAAAATCTAGTTGTTTTAGCATTTATTTGTTTTATTTTTAGTTTATTCAACTAGATGATCATAAATGTTGGACTAACATTTTTAATGATGCTTTGAGAAAGGGGGAGCCATTTTAAAACCAAAATCTTATTTTTGTCAAAGTTTTTACCTCTATTGTTATTTTGAACTTAATGTTTTAAATTCTTTTTGATATAACAAAAATGGGGAGAAATGGTTTGAAAAATTGAATTTTCAAATAAATAAGGGGGAGCTTTATTTGAATTAAAATTTTGAATTAAAATTTTTAATCTCTTATTCACTTTTTAAAGATTAAGGGGGAGAATCCCAAACAATTTTTCAAGTGAGTTTTATTATATCAAAAAGGGGGAGATTGTAGAACTAATGTTTTGATATAATAATTGAAAAATGTTTTGGACTGATTTAAAAAGTATTTAAAACATTTCCAAAGTCCAAACAACTTGAAATTATGTTTAGGGAAGTTTTTTAAAAGGGTCTTTCATGTTTTTCAAAGCCAAACTTCACAAAACTGTCCAGGTGTTTCGAAACACCTTAAGGCGTTTCGAAACAGGGGATTCCAATAGCAAAAACGTTTCGAAACTTGTTTCGAAACGGGCTTTCCCTGGATAGGATTTTTGCCCAGCGTTTCGAAACGGGCTATGCCGTTTCGATACGCTTACGTGGCATTGACCACAACGGTCATAAACCCCAACGGCTATTTTCCCAACTAACTTTTAAATGCAGGCGTTTCGATACGGGTCTAGAGCGTTTCGATATGTGTTCCGAAACGGCCAGGGGGTGTTCCGAAACGGGTGCCCTGACAGACTGCAACGGCTCTTTCTACTTAAAGGGTGTTTCGAAACGGGTTCGAGCGTTTCGAAACGGGGAGCTGCAGAACTGCATTTATGGTGGGAATTAAAGTCCTCAACGGCTCCAATATGATCCCAACGGCTAGTAACGGCTACCAACTCATTTGGGAGTATAAAAGGGACCTCCAAGCATCAAGAGAATGCTAATGCTCATATTGTCAAACATCAAATGATCAAAGATTGTCTTAGAGCTTAAATTGTCATTTATTGTATAGACAAACACTAGTGAGCCAAAATTGTCAAATTTGCTCAAGTGTTTTAGGTTTTGGGTGAGTGCTTAATTGTGCAAACAAACACCTATTAGAGGGTTTTAAGTTTTCTTATATTGTCTCTTTGTAAAGAGGGTTTCAATCAAGGCTTTGGGTAGAAAGCTTGATTGGTTGTAAGGGTTTCCTCCTAAGCCTAGAAAAGGGGACGAATCAATAGTGGATTAATTGAGAAATCCTTAGTGGGGAGCTAAGGTAGTGGATGTAGACCTTGGTTAGAAGGTTGAACCACTATAAATCATTGTGTCAATTTACATTTTAGCCTCCACAACCCTTTCACCCAAAAATCCACCTCTCCACAACTTGGTGAGCCACATCGGTTGAACGAATCGAGCCCCACACAACTCAAAAGAATTACGTAAAAATCATGTTTGAATAGTTGTATCTTTTAGGGGTTTGAAAAAAAACATATGATAGAACTAAGGAAATGAAGTTCAAAGAGAATAGGAAGGATGTTACTCTTCTCTGTATATAAAGAAGATTCATTTCTTATTGTAATCAAGTTGATTTTGATGTTTAGATCATTTCTCTTCCATTTCTATCTCTCTGTGTCATCTTTTATTATGGTATCAGAAGTATCATCTATGGCAGAAAATGCTTTTGCAAAACCTTTCGCCAACAAGACTATCAATTCATCTTGATGACTCAAAATACATCCTTTGGAAGTAACAAATATTATTCGCCATCGAAAGTCTAGTTTAGTCTTATGGTTCAATTTGTTGCTAGAGAAGGAGGGATCATAGTTAATAATCCTGAATACGTTCGGTACAAGAAATAAGACAATGCTCTTTGTTTTTGGTTGCTATCTTTCATTGGATCTAGAATCTTACCTTCTCTTGTCAATTGCAAGAATGCACTAGACATTTGGGAGAAAGTGAAACATATTTTTTCGGTGGCTTCCACTACTCTTGTTATGCACTTACATTGTTCCTTAAAGAACATCAGAAAACATGATCAATCAATGGGAGAATATCTTGCGCAAATTCAGGGTGTGTGTGACAGTCTTGTTGCATGTGGAAATCCTTTGATTAAAACAATGCATATTTCCGCCATTCTTTCTGATTTTTCGCCGAAGTATGAACCGGTGGTGGTCGTTATAACCTCAAGTTAGCAACCTTACAAGCTTGATGGTGTGTCCAATGTTCTTCTTGACACCGGGTCTCAGCAGCTTGAGTTCTTGAGCCAAGGTTCCTTAATCAAACTGGCTCAATGTCTTTCTCATGAAATGATGGTGCATTCTCAAGGCCCATTTCCTGGTTCTGGATCGTTTAATAATACAATAACCCAAATTTAGGTTATTCCTTTGGATATTCTAATACTAATAAAAACAATTCCTCTCACCGAATGTCCCCCATTCTAGGGTTTCAGTCATCTTCAAACCCTATGTTTCATCCTAATAGAGGAGTTTCATTCAGAGGTCATAGAGACAAAACTATGGTGGCCGCTCTCGTCCATATTGCCAAATCTGTGGAAAGATTGGGCATTTGGCCGACATATATTTTTTCTCTTTTGATCAGTCGATTAATGGGTTTTGTAATAACGCGTCTGTAAATCAAGTTTTGTTTTCTTAGGATTTTGTTGAAGATCAAGGGGTATCACTAGTCTTCAATCAAGGATCTCAATTTACGGTCAAGGTACTTCTAAGATGTTCCATAGTTCTACTCAAAACTTCGGGTCTGAAGCAGTTATTGCAACGGTAGCTGCAGTGGCTGAAGATTTTGGCTATGGAGATGCTACCTGGCATCCTGATTTAGGAGCCACTTCTCCTCTTACGCCGGATGCAGGTAATATCATTTCTTCAATTCCTTATTTTGGTCTTGGTAAGGTCTCTGTTGCAAATGGTTCTACTGTTCCCATTTCTAGGGTTGGTACTTCAACTATAGAGACTAGTTCTCAACCTTTAATTTTAAATAACCTCTTACATGTTCCCCTAATTAAGAAAAATATTCTATCAATTTCTAATTTTACTAAAGATAATAATGTATTTATTGTTTTTTCCTAACTCATGTGTTGTAAAGGATTTGACAACGTAGCAACTGATTCTTCAGGTTTTCAAAGTGATGGACTCTACAAATTTGTTTCTTTTGATGCTTTGAGTTTGTCTTTTGAAGACTCTTCTCTTTCTTATATTGTTTCTGCTAATAAATGTTATGTTGTTGATTTTGTTGTCCATGATGTTAGTTCTGGAATAGATAGGTCTTTTCCTAGTAATTGTACTTGTTAAGCTTGATAGGCTAAATTTCCTTCAACCGAAATGGATTGCCAAGTGGTGAAGAAGTTAGATTTTTGGGTGATTGATTTGTAGAAGCAAAAAATGAATAACACGATGAATTTATAGTGGTTTGGGCTTCGAACAAGCACCTACATCCACTATATTAGCAAATATGACAATTTTGGCTCACAAGTGTTTGTTTGCACTCTTTACAAGAGAAATAAAATAAGCAAACTAAAAATCCTCTCACAAAGTATTTGTTTGCACTCTTTAAGCTCTCACCCAAACCTAAACACTTGAGCTAATATGACAATTTTCGCTCACAAGTGTTGTCTATACAAAAGATGAATAATTAAAGCCCTAAGACAATTTTCTCATCATATAGTTGTTGACAATTGAAGCATTAGTCTTCTCTTGATGCTTGGAGGTCCATTTTATACTCCTCTTTAAGTTCATAGTCGTTACTAGCTGTTAGAGATGAATTGGAGCCGTTAGAGCCTTTATTTCCCACCATAAATGCAGTTCTGCAGCTTTGCGTATCGATACTCGAATGTCCGTATTGATACAATCCCTTTTTGGAATTAGCCTTTGAGCACTTCCAACTGATGCGTATCGATATGCATGTTAAGCATATCGGTACGGTACTTCAATTTAAAAGACCGTTGGGAAATTAACCGTTGAGGGTAGTTGAGCGTATCGGTACGCGATCTAGCCGTTCAATATTTTAAAGCACGCCGTATCGATACGGCAAAGGTGTATCGGTACGGGTTTTGGCTACTGGAATTTCCCTGTAGCTGAAACCCTAAGGTGTATCAATACGGTATTAACCGTATCGGTACGGTAACAATAAATTTATGGATTTCGCTACTTTAAAGACATTTTAAATTGTTCCAAAGCCTTTTAGAAACCCTTAAACATATTTCCAAGTTGTTTGGACTTTTAAAATATTTTGAAATCTTTTCAATTTAGTCCAAATCAATTTTTCAATTATTATACCGAAACACATAGTTCTACAATCTCCCCCTTTTTGATATAATAAAACTAATCTTGAAAAATTGTTTGAGATTCTCTTCTTTTGTATTTAAAAATTTGAATAAGAGATTTTAAAATTTAAAAGTAGTTAAAGTTCCCCTTTATTCACTTGAAAAATCAAATTTTCAATTTTTTTAAATCATTTTCCCCCTTTTTTGTTATATAAAAAAGAATTCATAAAACTTTAGGCTCAAAAAATAACAAAAGAGGTTTAAAGAATTTGACTTTTAAAAATTTTGGTTTTAAAAATTAGCTCCCCCTTACACAAGGCATCAAATAATGTTAGTCCAACAATATGATTATCTAGTTGTTATATAAAATAAATCTAATAGAAACAAAAACAACTAGAAATTTACCAACACTTGAACTTCAAGGGAGGATGTGAAACTTTCCTTCTTCAAGTGTTCTCCTTCTTGTGTGTATGGAGCTCCCCCTGAAATTTAGACGTGTTGATCACTCTCCATCACACTTAAACAAGACAATCATGTAAATTTTGGTATCCAAATTGCTTTGGATCCATAAATGTTAGTAGCACACAATTTTGTCCCCTTTGGAATCCATTTTTCAATTTCACCCTTTTTAGTTGAAGTACTTAGTCCTTTTGGGACCAAAGTACTTCTAAAAATTTTGCCATTAAAAAATATAGGGGCACTAAATCGTCTAACATAAAAATTTGATTTTCCAAAATTATTTTCCATTTTAAGCTCCTTGGAAATCAAATCATTTTCCTTTTTAGATCATCAATTTCTTGTTGATAACCTTTTTCTAAATTTTGAAGCAAATTTTGTAAATCTAAAATTTTAAGTTCAAAATCTTTGATTTTTGCTTCAAACTCTAAATTTGTTTTTAAAACCAAATCATTTTCAATTATTAATTTTGAAATCAACTTTTTGTTTTTCCGAAAATGAAGCCTTGAATTCAAAAACCAATTCATCATAGGCTTCTTTTAACTCATCAAAAGTATAAGAATTTGAACAAGATGAGTAAGGAGTTACCTCACCCTCTTGGAGGGTCATCAAACATAAGTGGGTTACCTCATCATCTATGGAGTCTTCATCACTCCAAGTTTCCATATATGCTTGCTTTGAAGATGATCCCCTTTTATTGCTCTTGTGGGAATCCTTCATCTTCTTCTTCGATTCATGCTTGGATTTAGCTATCTCGTTCTTCATGAATCATGTGAACTTTATAAAGAGATGAATCATCTCTTCATCTTCACTTTCCTCCTTACTAGATTATTCGTGTTGGCATGTGGAGGATGGAAGGGCAATGACATTGACATCAATGACTTGCTTTTTTATCTTCTTATCTTTCTCCCTCTTCAAGGGTTTAGTCATCATCTCATGGGTGAGCAAAGATCCAACGAGCTCATCAAGCTTGAGCTCTTTCAAGTTCTTCGCTTCTACAATTGTCGTCTTTTTGGACTCCTATGAATCGGGAAGTGAGTAGATCAACTTCCAAACGAGTTTGTCTTCCAGAATCTCCTCTCCAAGACCTTTGAGTTTGTTGACAATTGTGGAGAAACGGTCAAACATCCTCGTGATGTCTTCATCCGAGTCCATCTTGAAGTTTTTATACTCAAGGTTGAGAAGCATGTCCTTTGTTTCCTTTACTTCATTGATTCCTTTGTATGTGACTTCAAGCTTGTCTCATACCTCATTGGAATCTTCACAAGAAGACATCTTCTCATAGATGTTGGGGCTAAATGCACAAAAGAGAATTTGCAAAGCCTTGCTTCATTGTGGCACGAGCGGACCTTCTTCAACAATTTCCCAAAGCTTGTAATCTTTGGCTTTGATGAAGAACATAATTCTTATCTTCCAATAAGCGTAGTTGGTCCCGTCGAAGAAAGGTGGCTCATCGATGGATTGTGGCATTTGACCAGTTGATTGAATTGATGTATCGAGCTTCCCGAATCACCTCAATAGGTGGTTAAACCTTCTCGGTTGAGCCTCGCTTTGATACCAATTTTTAAGCTTGATAGGCTCGATTTCCTTCAACTGAAATGAATTGTCAAGTGGTGGAGAAGTTAGATTTTTGGGTGATTGATTTGTGGAAGCCAAACATGAATGACACGATGAATTTATAGTGGTTCAGCCTTCGATCAAGCACCTACATCCACTACCTTAGCTCCCACTAAGGATTTTCCAAAGAATTCACTAGTTGATTCATCCCCTTTTCTAGGCTTAGGAGGAAACCCTTACAAACGGTTAATCTTTCTACCTAAAGATTAACCAAACACTCTATACAAGAGAAATAAAATAAGCGAACTAAAAATCCTCTCACAAGGTATTTGTTTGCACTCTTTAAGCTATAACTCAAACCTAAACACTTGAGCAAATATGACAATTTTAGCTCACAAGTGTTGTCTATACAAAGAATGAATAATTAAAGCCCTAAGACAAATTTCTCATCACATAGTTGTTGACAATTGAAGCATTAGTCTTCTCTCGATGCTTGGAGGTCCCTTCTATACTCCTCTTTAAGTTCATAGTCGTTACTAGTTGTTAGGGATGAATTGGAATCGTTGGAGCCTTTATTTCCCACCATAAATGTAGTTTTTTAGCTTAGCGTATCGATACTCGGATGTCTGTATCGATATAGTCCCTCTTTGGAATTAGTCGTTGAGCACTTCCAGCTGATATGTATCGATATGCATGTTAAGCGTATCGGTACGGTCCTGCAATTTAAAAGACCATTGGGAAATATGTCGTTGGGGCAGTTGAGCGTATCGTTACGCGATACAACCGTATCGGTACGCGATCTAGCCGTTGAGTATTTTAAAGCACACCGTATCGATACGAAAAATGCATATCGGTATGGGTTTTGGTTACTAGAATTTCCCTGTAGTTGAAACCCTAAGGTGTATCGATACGGTATGAACCGTATCAGTACGGTAACAATAAATTTATGAGTTTGGCTACTTTAAAGACTTTTAAATTGTTCCAAATCCTTTTAAAAACCCTTAAACATATTTTCAAGTTGTTTGGACTTTCAAAACATTTTGAAATCTTTTCAATTTAGTCCAAAACAAATTTTCAATTATTATATCAAAACACATAGTTCTACAGTATTGCTCCTGCTAATAGTTCTGAGGACCTTGTTTCAATATGTCCTAATCATCTAGAGAGTTTTCAGTATCTTTATGTTCCTAGTGATTCTTAATTGTGGCATAGAAGGCTTGGCCATCGTTCTTGTGAGGTCTTAGTCAATTTTTCCAAATTCTATAATATTTCTAATATCTATAAAAGTAAAGATTCTTTCTTTTGTGATGCTTGCAAATTGGGAAAAAGTCACAAGTTACAGTTTCCGAAATATGTTTTTGTTTGCAATTTACCTTTACAACTTATTCAAATGGATGTATGGAGCCCTACTATAACACCTCATACCCAGCATGGTCGAGAACCGAGTCGGAAAGTGTCACCGGTAAGTGATTCAATGATCGATGCAATAGATTTTCAATCAATAAACAATACATGGACAATGTTATACTAAAAAATCATTACCGAATATACATCTTAGTCCAATTTATCCATTATGAAACAATAATTACCCATTTAGGACCAATTCATTAATCATTACAAGTATTAGGGACTAAACTGTAAATATGATAATTTAGAGGTCCTTCGATGCAATTACCTATACCACATTGAAATTCAATACACTAACAGCAACTTTGTAAATTTTCATACTATTCAGAGTTCATTTACACATCCTATTAAGTCATCCTAACTTCAGTGACTAATTTGTGAACAATGTAAACCTTCAATCTATGTCTTTTAACCAATTTAACTAACCCTATATCGAAACACCTTGTTACCATTTCGGTACGGGTGTACGATGGTCAACATGGGTTGACTTTCCCCACTGCCCGTACCGATACAAGTAAGCCCTATTTCGGTACAGGTTGACTTTCGTTGACTTTGATTGTTGATTTGTTCCGATACAGGTGACAAGATCGTAAGTGAGCATTAATTGCCCGAGGGGCAAGCAAAGGTTTCTGGCTGAGTGCATCAGCTACACCGTTAGCCGTTCCCAGATGATAATCAATGACAAGATCATAATCTTTAAGAAGTTCCATCCATCTTCGTTGCCGTACATTTAACTCTTTTGTGGTCAATAGGTATTTAAGACTTCTATGATCGGTGAAGAGATAACATTTTTCCCCATAGAGATAATGTCTCCAGATTTTCAATGCAAAGATAAGTGCAGTCAACTCAAGGTCATGAGTAGGGTAATTCATATTGTGCTGCTTAAGTTGTCTCGAAGCATAAGCGATGACCTTTCCTTCTTGCACCAATACACATCCTAACCCGAGATGTGATGCATCACTATAAACTGTGTAGTCTTTTCCAGACTTCCAGACTCGGGTTGGGTCAGGACTGGTGCATGGGTCAAAACTTGTTTTAATTGATCGAAACTTCATTGTTGTTCCTCAGTCCAACAAATAGAGCTTCTTTTCTCAATAGCTTAGTCAATGGAGTTGCTATCATGGAAAATCCTTTTACGAATCTTCTATAATAGCCAACAAGACCAAAGAAGCTTCTAACTTCTCCAATATTCTTTGGTATATGCTAATTTATGGCGGCTTAAATTTTCTTTGGACCCCCTTGGATACTTGAAGCCGAAACGATATGCCCAAGGAAGGCAACTACGGTGAGCTAAAACTCGCACTTAGAGAATTTAGCACACAACTGCTTCTCCTGAAGGGTCTGAAGCATCATGCGAGGATGATCTCGATGTTCTGCAACATTCTTGGAATAGATCAATATATCATCTATGAACATCACTACGAATTTATGAAGATAGGGTCTAAAGACCAAATCACTAAGTCCATGAATGATGTCGGTGCATTGATTAGCCCGACGGGCATTACCAAGAATTCGTAGGGTCGTATCTCATACATAAAGTAGTCTTAGGGATGTCACATTCTCAGACTCTCATTTGATAATAGCTCGGCTTTAAATCGATCTTGGAAATCACGAAGGCATCCCTTAGTTGATCGAATAGGTTGTCTATGCTGGGAAATGGATACTTTTTCTTGATAATCACCTTATTTAATTGTCGGTAGTCAATACACAGTCTCATCGAACCATATTTCTTCTTACGAAGAGACCCGGAGCTCCCCAAGGCGAAGAGCTCGGTTGAATGAAGCCTTTGTCAAGCATTTCTTAAATATGAAATTTATACTCTTTCAGCTCAACAATTTCCATTTGATAGGGTGCAATGGAAACCGGGGTAGTTTCAGGTTGCACTTCGATATCGAATTCCACTTCTCAGGTTGGGAGTAAACCCGAAAGTTCATCGGGGAAGACATCAGAGAATTCACACTAAGTGTTAATATCCCATAATAGGGGTTCATCCTTAGCTTCCAATGTCAAAACACCCAATGAAGGGTTCCTGACGTTCATCAAAACAACACTTTCCTTACTAAGACCTCGAAGGTACATTTTCCTCTTACTACAATCTAGCCAAGCTGGGTGTTCACCAAACCAATCTAAGCCTAGTATGACATCAAACTCGATAATCAGTATCACCAATAAATTGGTCGAAAGTGAAATCCCTTGAATCATTAAAGGACAATTCGTACATACATGGCTTATGATGACACAATTATTCCGATATCAATGCTCGATACAATTTTACAAGGATTCATTAGTCAATACAATAATTTGCTAACCAATACTTAATAAGTTCTGGGTTGTCATTTACCCTATTGGTGAGGATGTAAGTCCATTATTGGGAAGACTAAGAAATAAGGATTCAATCTATTGGATTTACCGCCATTGAGGGGTGGTGCAGGCTTTTCAGGCTTCAATAAGGACAAGGATTGTTAATATATTTCAGCGATGTGTTATGCTATTTCTTTAAGCTCAACAATCTACCTTGATAATTCAAGGCTTAATAATTCTTATAAGATCTTACAGACTTAAAGGGTTTCCCCTCTATCCCCTCGTCGAGAGTTGAGGAGCCAATGACAAGCTCATCTAAATGAATTGCAGTAATACATTTTTATAATATAAGGGAAGAGATCGGGTTAGTCGGCAAGTCACAATACACAATAAATAACTTCTAGGTGGCAAAGTAATACAATATCAATGCAATAATCTTTGGTTTAGTCCTAGAATCGACTAAACTCTAGCTCTGATACCATAAATGTAACACCCCTACCTGGTCTGGTCGAGAACCAGGTCGGAAAGTGCCACTGGTAAGAAATTCAATGATCAATGCAATAAATTTTCAATCAATAAACAATACATGAACAATTTTATACAAAAAACGTTACCGAATATACATCTTAGGCCAATTTATCCACTATGAAACAATAATTACTCATTTAGGACCAATTCATAAATTATTACAAGTATTAGAGACTAAATTATAAATCTGATAATTTAGAGGTCCTTCGATGCAATTGATTATACCACATTGAAATTCAATACATTAACAGCAAGTCTATAAATTTTCATACTATTAAGAGTTCATTTACTCATCCTATTGAGTCATCCTAACTTCAGTGACTAATCTGTGAACAATGTAAACCTTCAATCTATGACGTTTAACCAACTTAACTAACCCTACATCGAAACAGCTTGTTACAGTTTCGATACGGGTGTAAAATGGTCAACCTAGATTGCTTTTCCCATTACCCATACTGATACAAGTAATCCCTGTTTCGGTACGGGTTGACTTTCGTTGACTTTGACTGTTGATCTGTTCCGATACAGGTTAGGCTCGTATCGAACAAGGAATTCCAGTGGCAAAACGTTTTGATACAGCTCCAAACTGTACCGATACACCCTGTTCCTTAGGTTCAATTATGCTTAACCGTATGGATACGCCATTACCCCATATTGATATGGCATGACCTGTAATGACAGATTTTTGTTGGTTTTTAATCGAATTGACCTACCAAACGGTGTTCAAATGCAATGAAACTTTACACACAATATTTCAATGCTATAAACTATTGGCATGCCAAGTTTTGTGACCATTCATATACGTTTACTAAGTGTTTACCATCTTAGGCCTTTTATGCATATATGGTCGTTTTAAGCAAACTTCAACATGTCATTTAGGGCCCTTTGCACCTACCCCAACTACAGGTAAAACACACATATCAAGGGGTCCATATGTTACCAGTTTAACTACCTTGCCACCATACTAGGAGTTTATAAGGGCGGAATACATTACTTTAGCTTAATAGTGACTTGCCAAAATCCCTCGACTGCTCTGATCTCCTGTCAATGTTCCGTTTAACCTGAAATGCATGAGATGAGATAAATTAGGCATACTTTGCATAGTGGGGTAGTCATAGTTAACAATAAATATGATGGTATGCAACTCATATTATGTTAGGGCGATGACATTACTTTAACAATACCAAAGCCATATTAATGTCAATGCTATAACGAAATCATTACTATGACAATATTTAAGAAAATATTCATGACGTATTTTAATAATATTCCCTTGGATCGAAATAAGATAGTGGATACGCGAATTCCTACGCCTCGCCAAATTGATATATGGTCTAGTCCCTCCGCCTCACCAATTGACCAGTAACACAAACATCCCTCTACCTCGCCACAATAAAGGTCGTAGCCCAAGGACCGTAGTCCACCCGTACCAATGAGCTCATGAATAGTATTGTATGCCAATTGTATCTAATGTCCTTTCGAATCCAAGGTTCAGTAACAATATCGATATTTAATAATTCCAATAGTAAAATCAATGATCAATGTTCCAATGCCAACATCAAAATTAATAGTCATTTTCAATACCAATAGACAATGTTTCGATGTCAAAGACTCAATGACAATATCAATACTTATACGCAATGACTATAATAATGCCAACTTTAATGTAAAACGTCTATGTCAAGGCTACTAACAATGTCTAATAATCAATACTTCTATGATTTCAATGTCCCAATATTAACAGTGACAATGTCAATGATGCCATGTTCAATGTTCCAATGTAGTGAGGACGACCACGACAATAACGATGATGTTACGTCTTATGCTTCGATGACAACAATATTAGCAATAACAATGCTATATTTGATATTTAGTACGGTAACTTATCAATACTCGCCAATAAAGCCTCCAAAGAGGTTCGATGTAATGATCCTTAGACAAAACGTTAGCTACACAAAATTGATATTAAAGAAATCGGGAAGGCACCAAGCCTATTCCCGAGACTCCGACTACACTCACCTTATTTTTAGAAACTCTTAAGGCTCTCGGGCTACAATTCCTTTCCTTCTACTTTTTGTTGGAGACGTCAATTTCCCCCTTTCCCAGTACTCGAACTAAATAGAATCGCAAGGAAATTAGTATAATGAATATGGTGACATTAAAATCAATGTCTAAGGTCAAAGCAATTATTAACTACAAAAACCCGTAGGTTAAAGCTTATATTATAAAGATGATAGCTTAGGATTCATCAATTCCCATTTAAAATTGGCCAACGTCAACTTGTAACCCCCTTAACCCGATCTAGACGGTTGAGTCGAACCGAGGTGGTTACACGGGGAAAACTGAAGCCAACTCGTTAAAGCCGACTCCGATTGACGACCCCTTTTTTCTTTTTATCTTTTCTAGATGCAACATTAGACCTATGTGATCCCCAAAGAATATAGGAAGAAACGACACAACGATCGGATCTCGTTTAGGAGCTTAATTGTACAAACTAGACATTAAGGAACCAAAATTTAATTTCTGAGAATTACAAGGACTTCTTTGATTTTAAGTTTACCATTAATCAATTAGTCATGTTTCTCTGTAAATTTTCATCATAAACTGACTAGCCAATCACACCCAATTGCATACTTGAAAATCAAGGACTAAAATTCAGCAGTTTCAAACTTATAAAGATGCCATTAACAGAATTAACGGTCGCGTATCGGTACGTCTGGGTCTGTATTGATAATTTGGATGGCAGTGACCAGAGTCACAGAAAGTGTATCGATACGCTTCCCCGCGTAACGGTACGCCCTTCAAGCCCGTACCAAAACGCCTGTGCAGAAAAGTACAAATTTGGCTTATGCGTATCGATACGCAAGCTTGTGTATCGATACGCATACCAGAACTATCCCAAAAACAACCTTGAAATCATTTCAAACTTCAACAAATCATCCAAAAACATAATTACATGCTTATGGCATCCACACAAACATATAGACATGCAATTCCAACTACATAGCAGCATTTAGTAGATAAACTCAAGCATAACAAGGCAAAAGATTAAGCATGCTTAAGACACAAACCATAATCACTCCAAATAACAAGAATAAGCACCAAAACTAAAATAAAGGCCTCTTACAACCCATATAAACCATATAAAACTTGCATCAACCACAAGGAGTCCAAAATACATCTTCCAAAGTAAACCATTAGTTCCCATTGCCAAATATCATTACTAAAGTAAATGCAAAATATCACCATACTTGAGCTTTACTATTGCTTGGATCTTCTTAAATCTCTTTGCTGCCCAAAGTGTCTCAATTATTTGCATTGTTGGTAAAAGAGAGCGTAAGCACGATAGCTTAGTGAGGCATGCTTTAAAAACACCAACACAACAATGCAAGCTTTTAAAACTCTTTCTCGGAAACCATTTCTACAACATGTTCTTTCTATCTCATGCTTGAAAACCATTTCAAAGCAAATCTCCATTTGAAAATCACATGTACCATCTATCTATCTCATGCATTCAACCAATGCAAATCTCATGGCAAAGCCTTACATGCTTGACATTCAAAAGCATTTCATAAATCTCAAAATCTCATATGCATTTCTCATAACATAAAATCATTTCAATATTGGTACATGTGAATCAAATACAATCTCATATATTGGCATTTCATATTTTATCTTTACTCGGATATGCAGATTAGCTTGACATAAAGCCAAGTCCTACCCCGGTGGAATCTCACATCACCAGACTCTCATGGCGGTATCACTCTTTGCCACAAAGCTTGGATGTTTCACCAAGACCTACCCCGATGGTATCTCTCATCATCAGATTCTCACTTTGGATCGGGATGGCACTACCCCCATTGCCCGACTCCAAAGAGCACGTACGATTTTTTTGTTTATGGTGCACTTTCATCCTATTGGTCGACCAATTATATCTGGTAATCATCTCATCATCTATGCCAATATATTACATTAAAATCATCATCTCACCTACTGTTTTGCTGCAACATTTCTCAAATCTATCTCATCACATTTCAAAACCATAATTCATGCATAGCATTTAATCAAAATCTCAAAACTCTTTACAAAGTCATGTTATCTCACGGGATCAACACATAACACCATCTCATGTTATAAATCATGCATGAAATGGTAGGAATTTGTTATACAGACACACAGCCTCGTATACGCAACGTTGATCTTGCGGAAACGGATAAGGATGTTGGCATGAATGTTGGATCGGTGAAAAGATGGCTGAAGATAGGCGATGACAATGGAGATGGAAGATAAATGGATAAATTGTCCTCGACACCCTCTTGATCGCAATTAACCAAGCAAACAACCTCAAGCGGCTCTAACCCACCCTCCTAGACGCAGTTACCTAGGCAAGCAGGAGTGTGAAGATCAACAACAAATTCTGACGAACTTGAAGAATCGCTTCTAAAATAAAGAACACAAGTTATACTTCTTGCAAGTATGAACTCAAAAGAGAATTTTTTTTAACCATTCAAATCTCAATTACAATGTGGTTGAAGCCTTCTTATATAAGCCTTGGAGAAGTTCTAGTCCTAGTAAACTTAAGGAATTAAATACAATAAATAAATGTTGAAATCTAATCTCCTAATTACATAAGTAAATTCTAATAATAAATAAATATTGAAAATAAAATCCTAATTAAATAAATCTAATCCTAATAGATATTGCAGAATCCTATATTGATTTAAATTACAAATAATCAAATAAAATCTTGAAAATTCGTAATTATCCAAAAATCTCGTATTAATCCCGTATAGGAATTTCTGCATGCGTTGTCTTTGCTAAAATAGACGTATCTCGAGTTCTGGATGTTCGATTGAGGCGTTTCAAGATCCATTGGAAAGCTAATTGACAGGCATACAAGTTTCAAAAAAGACATGTCGACCCATAAATGCCTGAATCCCATCCAAAACTGGGTCGCAAGTTGACTGACGTTTCTGACTTGCAAAACAATTTTAACTTCTTTTCCAAGATGATTAGTTTCACCCCTCTCATGTATGTATCATTCCCCCACTCCTCAAAAAGATTCTCCCTTGAATCTAAACCGGTAAATGGAGGAAGTTCATCAAAGTACCAGGAAAGAGAAGATGTCTTGAGGGATCCTTGTGCATAGTCTCTTTTTGCAATGTATTTTGCAAGTTCCTTCTCATTGAGATCATCACTATTGTTCTTTTGGTTGAAAAATGACTCATTCTCATCTTCAAAATTGTTATCAATGCTAGAAGAGAAATAAGCATAAATAGAATTTTGAAAACAATCAATGGTACCTTTTGATTGTAGCGTACCATCGTCGGTGTTTGTCGTTTGATGGTCATCTTGAATCCGAATAGTAGGTTTGTCACTGGAAACAAACACACCACTTACAATTTCTTCCTCATCAATAGGCAAGGTTAAACTCTCGATGGTATCGCCTTCCTCATGTTCTTTAGGAGAACAAATTTCTCCATCATGCTCCGAATCACAGATTTCAATATCATTAGAAGACATGAATTCAGACAACATAACTCTCAAATTTTTTTCTTGAAAATAAGACTTATCTGGACAATCATACCCTGAATGATCTAGTCGACAACAATAATGACATCGAGTCCCCAAAAGAGTAAAATCCAATTCGTTGCTCAATGACATCCTCAAGAACGACCTGAATCTAATACCAAATGATACGAACATGCAGCCTCGTATACGGAACGTTGAGCTTGCGAAAGCGGATAAGGATGTTGGCGTGAATATTGAATCGGTGAAAAGATGGCTAAAGATAGGCGATGACGATGGAGATGAAAGATAAATGGATAAATTTTCCTCAGCACCCTCTTGATTGCAATTAACCAAGCAATCAACCTCAAGCTGCTCTAACCCACCCTCCTAGACGTAGTTACCTAGGCAAGCAGGAGTGTGAAGATCAACAACAAATTCTGACGAACTTGAAGAATCGCTTCTAAAATAAAGAACACAAGTTATACTTCATGCAAGAATGAACTCAAAAGAGAAATATTTTTTAACCATTCAAATCTCAATTAAAATGTGGTTGAAGCCTCCTTATATAATCCTTGGAGAAGTTCTAATCCTAGTAAACTTAAGGAATTAAATACAATAAATAAATGTTGAAATCTAATCTCCTAATTACATAAGTAACTTCTAATAATAAATAAATATTGAAAATAAAATCCTAATTAAATAAATTTGATCCTAATAGATATTGCAGAATCCTATATTGATTTAAATTAAAAATAATCAAATAAAATCTTGAAAAATTCGTAATTATCCAAAAATCTCGTATTAATCCTGTATAGGAATTTCTGTATGTGTTGTCTTTGCTAAAATAGACGTATCTTGAGTTCTGGATGTTCGATTGAGGCGTTTCAAGACCCGTTGGAAATCTAATTAAACAGCCGGACAAGTTTTAAGAAGACATGTTGACCCATAAATGCCTGGATCCCATCCGAAAATGGGTCGCAAGTTGACTGACGTTTCTGACTTGCAAAACAATTTTAACTTCTTTTCTAAGATGATTAGTTTCACCCCTCTCATGCATGTATCAATTTGTCTATCTCAAATCAAGAGCATGTCAAAAGAATTTAGAGGCATCAACCACTTTTCGAGAGCAAATTCTAAACATACTTACTTCCGGACTTAGGATGGTGTTTCAAACCAATCCTAAATCCCCAAACCACGTTTCCTTGTCCCCCCAAGGACTTCTAAAACCATTTGAACTCACCGATTACGTTTTGCTTGCTTGCCGAAACGATTTATAGGCTTTCGGCACTTCCGGATCAACACCAAATGCGCTTGATGAAGTCTCCCTTGTTCATTACACATAAGAGCAGAGGATTAATGCATCATCATGCATTAAAATCTCCAGCCACTTATTCTAACACGCTCCACTGCTCAAAACCAACATTTCAGCTATCCGAAATAATCGAAATCACGTCCAAACTTTCTCAAATCAAAGCCCAGCCAAAATCTATCAATTCTAACCCTTTCTAAACTTCAATCAACATCAAAAATCATCACAAACACGACCTTATAACTCTCGCAATAGCAGAACACCAAAACACTTCAAAACCACAAATCTACATCTAAAACTTAGGAACCCAAACCTATTCGGGATTTATTTGTTAAAACCTCAATCTCAACATCAAATGTCTTCCAAAACATGTTTGAAATCAACCTCAAATCAGAGTTTAACCTAGAAATACAAAAATCATCAAAATCACATCAAGAACCTTGAATTTAGCAACTATTTCTTGTTTATAACATTAAAATAACTTAAAAACCATTAACAAAGGATTGATAACTTGGGAATTTCAGTAAAGAACTTATCATTAGAGGAGAAGGACGAAGCTTACCTCTAATGGCTGATTTCTCCTTAATTTTGCAAGATTTCTTGAAAATCCAAAGCAAAAACAAAAAGGATTTGATGAAGTAAAGATAGGAAATCCTTTGAAAGATGAAAACTCAGAAAATGAGATGAAATTTAGAGGCTCTTTGGTGAGAGAAAAGTGTTTGGCTGATTGGAAGTTGAGAGAAAATGAAAAGAGAGAAAACTATCGTAAAGTAGTTATGAAAAGTCAACCTTTGATTTTTCTTTTAATTCCTTTAATTAAATCATTATTAAAACTCCAAAATTAAAGAGAAATATGATGAAAATAATTGGTAAAATTAGCTCCTTAAACATTCAAAGTTTCAATCCTTTACAAAATAGTCACTAGTCAACTTTTGCAAAAACTGCATTTTGATCACTACGCCAAAATGTAATATTTTCAAATCACATTTTGTAGAATTGTTTTCACCATACTCACTTATATAATAAATGAGGATTTTTAGATATTTTTCCATATTTTTAAAACATCCCGAACTAGGTATTCCCTAAATCAACCTTAAGGGTTCGAACTGTTTCTGACCGACCCGATTCAACATCTAAGACATCTAGGCCCAAAACCAGGGCGTTACACAACCCATGAATTCAAGAAATTGAGGGAGGGTTTCTACTTACCCAGCAAAGGGATACACAATGGGATCATATGGAAAACCTCAAGCTTTTAAATTTTTATCAATGGAGGTGCTAAATTGTAAGCTTGAAGAAGACAATAATGGTGGTGCGTGCTTCCTGAGCAAAAAGGTGAACTTAAAAGTGAGAGGGTTCGGTGTAACTTCATTTGGTTCTTGGAATTAAGAGCACCATTCTATACTTAGATTAATAACCCGGTGAAAGCTTTCTTCATGAGTAGGAAAGCTTTCATCAATATTTTAATCATTTTTTTTCTTTATTGATTAACCAACCCAATAATTATGGTTGTCATCTTTTTAATAAAGACAGACAACTTCACGTGAAATCACCTGAAGCAAAGAGGTGATTCATCTCAAGAACAAGAGAATTACAAGGGTGATCATTTACCTTTTTAACCTTTGCACTATTACTCTTATACTTTCAATTTCCACAATTTAGTCACTAAACAATGTTTCGATATATTCAATAGGGTCCCAAATCGATAAATAGACTCAATCAGAGTCTAACATCAATGTAATTGATATAGCGATCAAAGTTAACACAATACTAGGACCTTTCCCGTGTAAGATTTCCGATCGTTGGAACTCAATTCCGACTAGACCAGATTTAGGAGTGTTACAATTGCACCTTTAAGTTCCAATAATTTCTCTTACTATGTTAGTTTTTAGATGATGCGACTAGGTATACTTGGATATACTTTGCTGCCAGGAGATCTGATGTTCAAAATATAGTTATTTCTTTTCATAAAATGGTTGAGCGACAGTTTGATTGCAAGCTTAAGAGTATGCAGTCTGATTGTGGTATTGAATTTAAAACATTAGAAGGTTATTTTGTTCAACATGTAATCGAATTTAGACTTACACGTCCTTATACTTCTAAACAAAATAGTAAAGTTGAAAGAAAACATCGGCACATAGTTGATCTTGGTCTCACTCTTTTAGCTTAGAGTGGTATTTCATTTAAATATTGGTTTGATTCCTTTTATACTTTTGTTTATATCATCAACAGGTTGCCTACCAAGACTTTATGAGGTTTATCTCCTTATGAAAAACTCTTTAGTAAACAACCAGATTACAGTTTTTTGAAGATTTTTAGGTGTCAATGTTTTCCTCTAACAAAACCATACAACCATCATAAACTTCAGTTTCGGTCAAAACCTTGTATATTTTTGGGTTAAAGTGCTATCCAACATGGCTAAAAATGTCTTAGATCTGATAGTAAGGTTTATGTTTCCATACATGTTCAATTTAATGAACAATGTTTTCCATGTTTGCAGAAAAAAGGTGGTCAAGACTTCAGGAAAGAGGATGATGTTCATAGAGTCAAATATTCTGGTCCATGAAGCTTAAAGACAATTTCAGGCTCATAGTCTTTAAGTATGAGTCTTGGCATCTCAGGTTCTAGATTTTCGAGTTCTGTCGAGTCACCAGATTCACATATTCATACTATTCAGTCTGGTCAACAAATAATAATCTTGAGCCATTAGATCTATCTAATAATCCAAGTATGGATTCATCTTTTTCTGAACACCATATACAAGCTTCTACTGATAATAAAAATAGTCCAGTGGCTTCACAAGACTCATCTGGTGATTATGCTAGTTCTTCTTCAGAAATAGTTAAAAATAGAGCTCTAGTCTTCCATTCCATGGTACCAGATCCAAGGCTGGCATTTTTAAACCAAAAGTGTTATACACTGAAGCAGTTTCAGAGGTACTAGATAATATACATCAAGCTATGGCATTTATTGATTGGAAAGAAACAGTTATGAAAGAGATTGAAGCTTTTGTTCGGAAAGGCACATGGGAACTCACTGTCTTACCTTCAAATAGCGTACCTATAGGTTGTAAATAGTTTTTCAAGATCAAACGGAACTCTGATGAAAGTGTAGCACGACACAAGGACATGCTTGTTGCAAAGGGTTTTTCTCAACAAGCAAGATTTGATTATACTGAGACATTCAGTCTTGTTTTCAAACTTGTAACGGTTAGAATTCTGCCAAGTATTGCTCTTAACAGTAGGTGGATTCTTCGACAAATAGATGTAGATAATGCGTTTCTAAATGGACATTTATCAGAAGAAGTCTACATGCAGCAACCTCTCAATTTTGAATAAGAAGAATCTTCTGAAAATTAGTTAGTGTGCAGATTAAAAAATCCATATATGGTCTCAAGCAGGCTCCTCGAGCTTGGTTTGATAAATTTTGAAGTCGTTTGGTTCATAATCTGGGGTTCGCAACTTCATTAGATGACTCTTCCCTTTACTTTCGAGAGGTTCAAGGCAATAAAATTTATATCATGGTCTATGTCAATGGCATATTTGCTACTGGGAACAAACCGGAAGAATTTAATCATGTTACTAAAAAACTTAAACATGCCTTCTCCCTAAAAGATTTGGGACAGCTCACTTTCTTTCTTGGGATGAATGTGCAATCTGTTGAGAAAGGAATTATTCTAAACCAGAAGAAACACATTATGAAACTTCTGGACAAAATTAAGATGACTGATGGAGTTCCAATACCTATGGTAACTTTTCCTCTCTCTGACTGATGGTAATTCATTTCTAGACAGTACTCTTTATAGATAAATTGTTGGCAACACATTTGCACCACAAGACTAGATATCTAACTTTCTGTAATAAGGTGGTCAATTTATGTAATCTTCTTTTGCTAAGCATTAGAACACTATTAAAAGAATCATCAGATATCTCAAAGACACCATAGATCATGGCTTATTCTTTAGTACCACTTCTACTCCAACTATTTCAGTTAGTTATGCTGATTCTGACTGGGGAACTAGTATAGATGATAAAAGATCTATTGGTGGTCATTGTATCTTTTTGAAAGAAAACTTAGTGGCATGGAGTTCTAAAAAACAAAATGTTGTATCTAGATCTTCCACTGAAATCGAGTTTCGAAGTTTGGCTAATGTCATGTGTGAAGCTATATGGATCAAGTCACTACTTACAGAGCTCAATATCCATCCGACAGCAGCTCATGCAATCTGGTGTGACAATACTAGTGTCATTTCCCATTCATCAAATCTTGTTCATCATACAAATGTGAAACATGTTGAGTTGGACCTTATCTTTGTTAGAGAAAAGCTCATTGATGAATCATTTAAAATAAATTATGTACCTGCGACAAATCCAGTGGTTGATGTTTTAACCAAACCACTCTCTTCAACGTTCTTTCTTCATCTTAGACAACAATTAAAGGTGTTTTATGCTGATAAAATTTGTCTACAATCAGTTAATTTTGCTTATACAAATGAAGCCTCTACTCTACAAGGTTGTTTGTGGAAAGGATTGGATGCATGATACATTCGAAGAATACAATTAGCATGGGTAAAATTAAGAAGAAGAAGAAGAAGAAGAAGAAGATGAAGAAGAAGAAGAAGAAGAAGAAGAAGAAGAAGAATGATATAACTAAGGAAATGAAGTTCAAAGAGAATAGGAAGTCTGTTATGGATTATGTTACTTACGGTTATAAACAATAGTTAGGTTGTCGTTTCAATTATTCAAAGAAACTCTGTTACTCTTCTCTGTATATAAAAGAAAGTTATTTCTTATTGTAATCAAGTTGATTTTGAGGTTTACATCATTTCTCTTTCATTTCTATCTCTCTGTGTCATCTTCTATCAACATATAAGCCGACATTTTTTACACTACTAGGTTAACTTTGAAAAATAGAAGTTTACAGTAAAATTATAGTATCAAATTCTTAAAAATAATTATATATTTTATTAAAAAAAATATAATTATAAGTATAACAAGTTAAAAATGCAAAATCAAATATTTAAAATCGATAAATGTTGAAAGATTCAAATAGTCTAAAATAGAATTTTCGAGACAAAAATGATGATAAAATGCATTTGGCAGTGGCCAACGTGTAGATCTCTAAAGGTCACATGGATTAAAAAATTTCAATTACACACTCGAGCACAAATTATTACATTTAAGAGTTTTACACTATACATATAATTCAAATAATAACATGATTTATTTTTTACAACACACCGTTGATTTAAAATATTTTTTCAAAAATAGAAAAAAGCAAAACTGACAAAATATATTATTCACGTAAATAAAAAATTCATAAAATTTACTAATTTAACTATCACATAAAAGTACCGTATTTTGTTAAACACGCCTAAAAGTACATGGCGAACAATTCACGGTTTTACGCAAATTTAAAAGCCATAATATATCGATAAAAACGTTTGAATAAAGAATGGTGTCACAATAAAAATAAATTTTGATTTTCGGATTGAAAGTGCTTGAAGCCTTAAACTTTTGAAAAAAAATTAAATTTTTAATTTTTTACATTCAATTAAATTCTTAAATCAATAATTTGAATCAATTATTTAATTAATTTTGACCATTAATTTCTTACGGCTATTTTTTGAGATATTATTTCTATGTGGCACGTGACAAAAATAACATTTATAATTCTCTTTAGAAAAGTAATATTAACAATTTTTATAAATTTTATTAAAACTTTTATAAAAAATTAGTAAAATAAAAATTTTAAAAATATCGAGTGACAATATTGTTTTATAATAAGTTATATCAATTGATTTAAAAAGTAATTAAATTTAACAATCAATGTTGAAGATTTTAAAATGTAAAAATTTAAATGAGTGAAAAATCAAATGTCTAAATAATATTTTTTTAAGAAATTAAATAAATTTTTAGTTTTCTATAGAGAAATTACAAATGTCGCGCGTATCTCAGTGCAAAAACTGTCAAATTTTTAAATTTATACTCGAAATGTTTTTGAATAAAAGTAAAAAACTACAATTAATAAATTGAATTAATTATTTTAGTTGGAAGGGTTTAATTAAATACAAAAGACTCAAAAATTTACATTTATATTTAATAAATGTCGAAATTTAAATTTATACAAAATAAAACAATAATGTTATTAATTTTATAAGAATTGCACACAGTAATATTCAGATCATCCTGTATAAAATGTCAACCATATGTAATGGCAATAAAATAACAACCCAAAAGTCAAAATAAGGATATACATATATATGTGTATATATACCTCAACATATAACAACTGGACGAAATTAACAAATGAAAAAAATGTAAAGGAAACCAGGGAAGAATCAGTTGAGAGTAACAACGGGTGAGTGTATTGATTAGTTTCCACAGTGCCATTTCGATGTAGGAACACAGCTCAGGTAATGGCACCAGCTGCAATGGTCGTTTCCCTTCTCCCCTCTAAACACCATTACTAACCCCACCGCAAAACTGCCATCATTCGAACCGGAGAACACAAGGAAATTAAACAAAATCACCGGAACTATAAACACGAGGAACCATCTATGAAAATTTGTCTGGCTGAAGTTAATAGCATAGGGTATAGAGAGCTTACCCAACAATGAGTAAAACCGCAGCAATCACCCAGAACATGTATTGGTATGCCTTATGCTTGGATCTTACGGGAGCACCGGCAGGAAGATTCTTACGTCTCACCCACCCAAACTGGGGGCGAAGCAGCAAAACAAATCCAAGGAGAAAGCCGGCCAAGAAACCTCCAATATGTGCAAAATTGTCAACATGAGGAAGAATCCCTACTGCCAAGTTAATGGCAATGATGACCAAGAGTGTGATCAGTGCTGCAGCCTACAATACAGAACGGCAAAAAAATGATGTCCACAGTTACTTTTCAAGCCAAATGTAGAAAGGTTTTACAATAAACCCGTAAATGATACAACCAAGACAAATCGCAATGTAGCAATAAAACCACATTTACCAATTACACACATTTTCCTTGAGCTTTTCTTAGATGGCATTGCCGATCAATAGATCATGGTTACCAAGATCTACTTATCTTAAAACTCCAAACATAAAGGCAAGTACCATTTTCAATTGCATATAGCATGTAAAAGTTTGCCTTTTTCAAAGGAGATAGAACCGAAGGGGAAGTAAGATACCTTATTTGTATAAATAGTCCAATTAGTCAGCAGCTCTGATAACATTGCCCCAAGAAGGCCAAATAAAGCACCCGAGGCACCAACAGAAATACCACGCTGAATGAAAAGAGCCGATAGTATGCTCCCACCAAGACCAGACAATAGATAGATAAGCCCAACCCGTACTGCCAGGAGAAAGAACAAATATCAATTATAACACCATGATGGGACAAAGCCTCTAGATCTAGGTAGATATCAAAAGAATGATCCAAAGAAATATTTATAAAATCCAGCTGACCACTGACCAGAGTACTGTTGGAATGAATAAAATCATCCACCAACACCAATTAATGCAATGAATGGATCATATAAAAAAGGCGTATTTATAGGACATTTCATTCTGTTCACTGATCATAGAATGACCAAGCACTTTTAAATGTTGCATATTCCAAAAATATTATGTAATGAGAAAACTTCTCTAGTAGATAATTTGAAAAAATTAATCGAACATTAAGAAAGGAACAGATAGCGTACTGAATCCAAATTGTTGTTCAAGGCGTATTCCAATAAAGACCAAGCTCAACATGTTTGCGAGCAGATGAATAACTCCTGCATGCAGCCAGATGCAAGTGATAAGCCTCCATCCTTGATTGCCATGCACTATCTTTTCCCAATTCAGCGCTCCCAGTTTTTCCAACCTGACAAAGAAAGCGAAGTAACATTACAAAAGTACACGAGTTGCAATTATAACCAATAACATGGCGTAATAAAAGAAGGGTTGCTAAACCATGAAGACATAAAATGTTCAACTTCACAGTGAATTGCTCAAATCCAGTGAACAACTGAAAAACCATGTACATTCTGAATGGGATAGCCAAAACACACCTTGCAGTTAGTTACTATTAGAAAGATTCAAATTTGCACTAAACCATACAAAAAACAAAAGTAAAGCTCCATGACCCCATCCCTATTACATCAATTGAGATCAAATGTCTTTTGTAATATTTACCATGAATTCTTAAATAAACAAAGTAACTTCATCACTCAGTCCATCATTCCCAAACATGCCCTTTTGTACTAATATTTACAAAATTTTAAACATTCTTTTTAGATTTTTTTTTTTTTTTTTTTTTGGGGGGGGGGGGGGGGGTAAACAAGAGATTTTTATTGCCTCATGGTCTCAAATACCCAATTCCAATTCCACTTGCATCACACATCAGTAAACTCATTAGATCATCAAATGGTTCAAGGAATACATATGCACTTTAGCTAGACAAAGCAAAATATGAGATTCCATAAACAAACTAATGAACAAGAACAAATAAACCTCATAACCTTAAATAGTATCAATCAAACCACACAGAAGTTTCTGCTATGTATAGTTTGTTCATCAACTCATGGATCAAAACAAATCAAAGATTGATAAACCCTCAGCATGATCGGAGGATAAGATCGACCGGACCGAGACGAATCGTCAAAGAAAAACTTCCTACATAGACAACTTCTAAAAGATACCAATAGTCCAAAACAGTTACAGAAACATGAAAGCTCACAATCCATGACTAAAACTTGCAAGCAATCTTTTCCCCCCTTTTTATTTTGTTATTTCTTGATAACTAATCAATTTGCTTTCACACACGGCTCTAAAATATTGTCTGGTAACTTCATCACAATAGAAAAAACACAGAATCTCAGAAAACAAGAGACATCAAAGAGTCGGTTTAAACATAAAGAAGACAAATTTAGATATGGGGGAACATGAGACTCACGTATTAGAGGAAGGACCGAAGAGAGGATTTTCTTTGGTAGGCTGAAAAGAAAGCCTGCCAAGGAACCTAGCCACGCAGCCGCCTTCCAATCCGAGGTTGTTCTTAGGACAATTATTAACATACATGACCACAACAAAAAAAGCGACATTAGCCACAACAAACATCGGAATAAGCCATGATGTCCAATACTTTTCATCCTTCTCCACATAGTATGGAGAAGATGATTGGTTATAGGTGTTTCCCCTGTTCTTCCCATTACCTCCTCCTCCTCTTTCTACATCCCCAGTTGCCATTCTCCTTCAAAACAAAACTCCCTGTTTAATGGACAAAGTTGTGGTCTTTTTTTCTGGGTTCTTTTGGGGGGATTGAGTTGAAGTTTATATCAACTACAGAAGAGCGGCTTGAAAGAGAAATTGATGAGAAACAAATGGAGAGAAAAGAGATGGGTTTTGCTTAGTTTATTGTTGGTAAGCGTTGAAGCTAAAACATGGTACTGGCTTTTTCTAGATTTACGCTTTGGTTTGGATTTGAAGCACCGTGTGTCTCTTTCATTTTGTTGGGTTACTTCTCGGTGGTTTTTCAGGAAGGCGGTGGGGTTTGATAGAGTAACCCAACCTTTTATTATTATTATTATTATTATTATTATTATTATTATTATTATTATTATTATTATTATTATTTATCATTTATCAAAGAGAAATTCATTCAAATAGCACAACACATCCAACGAAAAAAACGAGCAATCGAACAAGTCCCATAAAAGGACAGAGAAAACCATAAAGAAATTGGAAAGCAAAAGGAGGCATGTAGGCCATGGAACAACCGAAAAAATTAAACACAAAGAGAAAGTTCTAACACAAAGCTGATATACACATTTCCGACTATAATTGTGTGAGAGTTCTATTCGGAGGCAAGCTCTCTTTCTCGAACAGCCAGTGACCACCGAAGATATTAGGGATACCTATTTGAACCATTGAACTAAAAAAACGTCAATCACACCACCAAACTTATTAAATCAACCTATTTTGACCACCGCCGTTAAAAAATTAACGGAGGGGTGACGGAAGTGCCACGTGGCAGTTGATGGATATATTTAAAAATTACACATTTGGTCCCTGTTATTTACACATTTTTTCAATTTAGTCCTAATTTTCAATTAATAAAATAATAAATTATTTAATTAGGTAGTGACACGTGTCAACACCTTATTGGAGGACTTTAATTATTTAGATTTAATTTTATTAATTTATTTTCCTCCTCCAATCAGGTGGTGACTCGTGTCACCACCTATTTAGAGGAGGAAAACAAAATTAAGCATAAATGCCACCCAGGGGATTCGAACCTGGGTGGTGTAGGTGGAAATGCAATAGTTAAGCCATTGCACCAAGCCCAACATTATGCTTTAAAACACCCAACTTAATATATAACTCTTATTGGTTTCTACATTTATAACCCAAAAGCTCAAACCCTAAACATTAATTTTACATATATAAATCCTAAACCCTAACCCTAAATATTTTAAATTAAACCTCAAACCCTAAAAATTTCAAATTAATTTTACGCTAAATATTTTAAATTAAACCCTAAACTCAAACCCTAAACATTTCAAATTAATTCCATGTTAAATATTTCAAATTAAGGCTTAAACCCTAAATATTTCAAATTAATTTGAAATATTTAGGGTTAGGGTTTAAGGCTTAATTTGAAATATTTAACATGGAATTAATTTGAAATTTTTAGGGTTTGAGTCTAGGGTTTAAATTAATTTCACGCTAAATATTTCAAATTAAACCCTAAATATTTATCATGTAATTAATTTGAAATTTATGGTTTAAGGTTAGGGTTTGGGGTTTAATTTGAAATATTTAGGGTTTAGGGTTTAAGGCTTAATTTGAAATATTTAACATGGAATTAATTTGAAATTTTTAGTGTTTGAGTTTAGGGTTTAATTTAAAATATTTAGCGTGAAATTAATTTGAAAATTTTAGGGTTTGAGGTTTAATTTGAAATATTTAGGGTTAAGGTTTAGGATTTATATATGTGAAATTAATGTTTAGGGTTTGAGCTTTTGGGTTATAAATGTAGAAACCAATAAGAGTGAAATTAATTTAAACCCTAAACTCAAACCCTAAATATTTATCGTGTAATTAATTTGAAATTTATGGTTAATATTTAGGGTTTAAGGCTTAATTTGAAATATTTAACATGGAATTAATTTGAAATTTTTAGGGTTTGAGTTTAGGGTTTAAATTAATTTCACGGTAAATATTTCAAATTAAACCCTAAATATTTATCGTGAAATTAATTTGAAAATTTATGGTTTAAGGTTAGGGTTTGGGGTTTAATTTGAAATATTTAGGATTAGGGTTTAAGGCTTAATTTGAAATATTTAACATGGAATTAATTTGAAATTTTTAGGGTATCATTTATCAAAGAGAAATTCATTCAAATAGAACAACACATCCAACGAAGAAAAAACGAGCAATCGAAAACCATAAAGAAATTGGACAGCAAAAGGAGGCATGTAGGCCATGGAACAACCGAAAAAATTAAACACAAAGAGAAAGTTCTAACACAAAGCTGACATACGCATTTCTGACAATAATCATACGAGAGCTCTATTCGAAAGCAGACTCTCTTTCTCGAACAGGTAAAAAGTATTATCATCGTAATCAATGCAGGAAAAATGTCAATCGTAGTAAAACAAACGGCAATCATCACAGCAACCTGAAGGAGGTACTCGCAATGAGAGGCGCCCATAGAGAAAAATGGTCATTCCAACCCCAAAATAACTAAAAACCTAATATCATACAACCCCTCAAAATAAAATATGATCACAGGGGAAGGAAAAATCCATAGCTATGCTTTGTTCCTTCCATCCTATAAGCATAGCTAGAACCAAATGACTCATAGGTATTATTAGGGGTGGGAATTGTCGGGTACCCGATTCATCCGGGTACCCCAAATAAAGGCCCGTGTTCCGGCCCACTTTTTTCGGGTACCCGAAATTCGGGTACCCGACACACCCGGGTACCCGTCTAATCGGGAACCAGGTACCCACCAGTTTCTTTTTTTTAATTCGAATGATTTAAATATACCTAAAAAAAGAAAAATTCGAATTATATAATCCAACATAAAGTTTAATATTCGAAATATCAAACCCAAATAACATTAGAGTGAATAATTCTAATAAAAAACACAAACAACATTAAAATCCATAATTTTAAACAAGTTTCAAACACACAAATATAAGTCTCTAACAAGTTTCAAACACACAAATATAAGTCTCTAACAAGTTTCAAACACACAAATACCATATTACCATAATCTTAAACAAGATCCTTCAAATATAAGTCTCTAACAAATTTCAAACACATAAGTTTCAAACACACAAACACACAAATATAAGTCTCTAACAAGCTTCTTGGATCCTTCGAAATGCTTTCCAAGATCCTGTAAAATAGCACAAAACAATGAATTTTCAGAAAAGAAAAATGATATATATTCAAAGAGATCAAAATCCAACATGTTGCAAACATCATATCAAGTCTACTACATCGCATAATTTAACTCTAAGTCTCTAACATATGATTTATTCTTATCAAAACTCAAAAGAGTTCAAACAATATACTATAGAATTTATTGCTTACCAAAGTCAATGACACTTCGAGTACGGTCTCTGAAACTTCAGTTGTCTCATCAATGACAATTGTTGGTTGCTCCAATGTCAAATCTTCCATCTCTGCATAACAAATTTTATGTATACAATAAGTCAATAACAATGTCAAAAGAGTTCAAACAATATACTATCAAGTATCATGTGTGTTTTTAAACATAAATATTTAAAATCTAAACTTGAAATCGAAGACAAACCTATTTCTATATTCTCCAATAATTGCAAGTTCTCCTCTATTACAATAGGGTCATGAGAAGAACGAATCTAATCTTGAGTGCAAATAAGAGCTTCTACCAATCTAGGAGTCAAAGACGTGCGAAATGAATCAAGAACACGTCCTCCTGTGCTAAAAGTGGACTCCGAAGCAACGGTAGAAACTGGAATTGCAAGAACATCACGTGCCAATCTCATAAGAATTGGATAGTTGTTTTTTTGCATAGACCACCAAACCAAGATATCAAAATCATCACTCTCAGGAACACATTTATCGCCCAAATATCTGTCTAGCTCAGTCATTGTTTCAAAAGTATCGGCAGATTCAATCTCAGTCACATAGTCCTTTCTCAAATTTGTTATTTTTAACTTCCTTATTCCTTCCTCACCATCTTGACCACTAGAAGTAAGATTTGCAGAGCAAGGTGTCTTTTGTGTTGAAGAAGGTTGCATAGAAGCATAAAAATCAAACAATGATGTCAAAACATCTTTAATCCGTTGACACAAGACATAAGAATTACTAGGATCATAAGAACGACGAACGATCCACTCAACATATCTTAACTTATGCCTAGGGTCAAGAACTAAAGCAATGAACATCAAGACATTCAAATTATTAACATTCGCCCAATATTTATCAAACTTCAACTTCATTTGGCGTGCCATGCTCCTAAGCCCATCACTCGATTGCAAGTCATCAACATAACGATTAATTGTATACCCAATATCATATATTTATTCGACAAAGGTATTACCAGTCACATACCTTGATCCAGAGAAGCTCAATGTAGTATCATAAAATATCTCAAGGAAAGGCAAGAATGAAGAAACCTTATCCCAATCTTCATCATCATGAGCACCACCAACCTTCCTAAGCTCCTTTGTGTAAGGAAGGTACTTAGTCTTCAAATTTCTGAATGCTTTCTTAAACACTAAAGCACTTTTGAGCATGGAATAGGTGGAATTCCACCTTGTTTCAACATCCAAGCAAACAAGAGTTTTGCTATCTATATTCTCCTCTTTGACACAAGATTGAAACTTTTGAAGTCTTACAGGAGAGAACCTCACGTACTTCACAGCAGCACGAACCCTCGTAACAGAAGAATCAACATCTTTCAGCCCATCTTTAACAACCAAATTCAGAATATGTGCAGCGCATCTCATATGCAAAAATTCACCATTCAACACACTTCCATCCCACAAGTTCAGAATCTACTTCAAATACTTGATTGCTAGATCATTAGAACTAGCATTATCAACTGTCACCGTTAAGATCTTTTTAAGATCCCACTCTTGCAAGCACTTTTCAACTGCCCTACCAATAAGCTCTCCAGAATGACCGGCAATTGGGCAAAAGTTGATAATCTTCTTATGCAACTTCCAAGCATCATCTATAAAGTGGGCAGTAAGGCACATATACGACAAGTTCTGAGCAGATGTCCATGTGTCTGTCGTAAGACATACTCTAGAGGATAAATTACTGAAGAAGTTCTTCAACGTTCTCCTATTTTCAATAAAAAGAGCATAGCAGTCTTTTGTAATAGTACCACGTGAAGGAGGAACAAAGTCAGGAATAGCAACTTTGCAAAACATGCGAAAGCCTTCACGTTCAACAAAACTAAATGGCAACTCATCCATAATCACCATTTTAGCGAGTGCTTGTCTAATCTGCTCTTGATCAAAACGCCAAAGTTTAGGAACACTAATTGTTTCTATTGTTCCATCTGTGTTGCACTTTGTCTTGGACTCAAAATCTAGGATTGTTTGTGTTTTGTCCAAGTTAAAAGGAGCTTTCTTGCATCGATTCGTGTGACGCTTCATGGCATTGGTTCCATTGGCAGTTGAACAAGATATCTTTGCAGCGCAATAAATGCATTCAGCTCGGTCTTTATCACCATCAATTGCTTTAAAATGATCCCAAGCAGCAGAAGTTTTTTTTCCTTTTACCTTCTTTAGTTGGTGAAGCTTCAACATGCTTCTTTCCCTTCCTTTTCTTGGTTTCAATTCTACTTGTTGGAGTCTTCTCATTCTTTTCATGTTCTTTAGGTGACTAAGTTGAGGAAGATAGAGTCACATCAACATTTTCTCCAGTCATCGACATATCTGAAAAGGAGAAGATAAAATTCAACATTTGTGTTCTCTTAACTTTCTAGTTCACAAAACAATATAAATTCTACATCAATTAACCTCAATTTGTAAAGCTTCTTCATTGCAGTTCACAAAACAATATAAATTCAAGAAAACAAATAAACAGGAGGCAACCATATCCAAATGAAGCTGTCAACCATGGTATTTAGTTTACAGTGATAAACTGATAATAGAATGCACAACGACATATGTCACAAACAGAACTGAGACTGTTAATAAATTGATACCAAAAGACGGCATACAAAAGCAACTAAACTATAGGGATTATGTTAATAGGAGTTTATTCATCCTTTACAAAGAAAGCATAGCCTAAATACCATACATTTTCAAAGAGGAATAATATACATTTCCCAGGAAACTAACGATGCTTTATGTTCTTTCATTTGCATCAAATTTATAAAAAACTAGGCAAATTTATTTTCTTTCATTCAAACATCTAATATCACCATTGAAGACCCATATGATTCACAAAGCACACAATTTATCAGAAATAATACTTTCCATCAAAATCTTAAAGCTATGACATGCATATGTAAATAAATAATCAGGCGTTGGAAAAACCAACACCATATATCTTACCCAATTCAAAATCCTGGATACTGAAATTCTCTTGAGGAGCTCTAAATGAAAAGCTTTTAGATCTGTGATGAGCATTGTTGGAAGCAGCATTATTAGAAGATGAATGATTTGAATTGTGACTAATTAACATCAATATAGAATAATTTACAAACAGAACTAAATAGTATCAACAATAATTTTATTTGTTTTAACAATACTATTCATTATTATTTAAAGTGATACCAATTGTTAATAGGTGATTTTTTATAAGTCAAGATCACACGGTTCAATTTATAAAAGACGCAGTAATTTAAACCTCCCTAATATTATTCTAAAGTACAAGGGAAAATCTAGAATATGCACAAGATCACACGGTTCAATTTAGCTTATACAGTTCCTTTTGTGAAAATTACAGTAACTAAGCATTCATTAACCATTCATTTAATCAAAATTCAAAAGCATACAAATTCAATTACAGATTTACAGTAACATTAGTCAGCAACTCAACATTCATTAAGCAACTCAGCATAAAACAAGACTGACCGGTGGCGGTGGGCGAACGACGGACCGGCGGGCGGCGGCAAGCTTCTGCTCGACTGCAAACCAGTGGTGACTGACTGACTGCCGACCGACTGGTGAGGGCGAACGAGGGTGGACTGCTGTAGTGCTGCTGACTTGCTGATGCTGATTGTTGAGTGCTGAAGCCGGCGGCGACGAGTCGACGACAAGGTGGAGCCGTGGTGGAGGACTGCCGGGGAGTGGGGACTGCCTAGATTTAGATTAGGGATTTGAGGACTAAGATTTGGGGGAAAATTCAAAATGTCGGGACTAAGAAGATAGGGCAGACTCGTGATGTTTTTGATAGTTTTAATTTTAATTTTTTAATTACAAATAATAAAATAAAATATATATTATAATTATAATTAAAATAAATAAAAAATATATATATAATCGGGTCACCGGGTACCCGACTGGGACCATTTTTTCGGCCCAGTCCCGACCCGAGTACACGGGATAAAAATCGGGCCGGGTACCCGACCCGAAAAAAAAATTTCTTAGGGTATTACTCGTCTAATTTAATTCGGGTCATCGGGTATTTGGGCCGGGTCAATCGGGTCGGGTAATTTCTCTCACCCCTAGGTATTATGGATATCCCTGGTCAGAGATATCCGCTGAAGCAGCAACTGGAGGAAATCACGTACTAATCGAACACAAGCCGAAACTGTTGACGTTAAAGAAGGGAATGAGTTTATGGACCGGAGCCTAGAGTGGCAAAGGACGTCGCCACGAGGACCGGCCTGAAAAATACTTGGGTGACTGACTACCTTGTCATACTCTTGTTTGTGAAGTCCCGAAAACGCTTTGAACAGTTCGGCCAAAGAAGATATGGAACAAACAGTCTCTTCGGACGGTAAGGGACCCCAACACGAAGTCAAAGCAATGAGACCAGCAACACCCCTCATCTTAAATCTTTGAACTACGCCACTTACCTACCCTCAACCTCATTTCTTTTCCTTCTCGGGTGAAGCCGCAGTTGTGGTTGAAGGGATCGATGCTCACCGGAAGAGACTGCAGCTTGTTACTCTACCGAGAAAGACCCTTTTTACCCTCGGGCCTTACGATGTTGCAACCGTGGAGAGATCCAACCATCAGGAACGGAAAACCAATCAATAATCACCATGTCATAAGAAACTTGCACTGTCTAGAGCCCAAGAAGAGACTTTACGTCGAGAGATAGAGAGTGCAGAGAGAGTCATGTGTGGTTTCTTATTTTCCATGCAGACTATTTTGTACATAATCTAAGGAAGTATTCTATATCAATTACCCACACCTTCATTTTAGGCTTAATATAAAAATAAAGGTAAAAGGTCAAAAATAGCCCCCAACGTTTCACCTTTTGGTCATTTTAGCCCTATCTTTTTTTGTGCAAATAATCACCTAAAGTTTCATTTTTTGTTTAAATTTCGCCCTTGTTGGATGAAAACCGTTAGTCGACTAAAGGTCAACGCTTGAGGCTGACGTAACATGTCTGCAGGGTATGAGAAGATGATGTGGCACTGCCACATGACATTTTTGCTAACATGGCATTTTAAAAAAATTAAAAAATTAAAAAATTATTTTTTAAAGAAAATATTTTTTAAATATTTTTAACCAATCACCACATCAGCAAAGTGTCATGTGGTAGTGCCAGGTCATCTCCCCATGCCCTACAAACATGCCACGTCAGCCTTAGGCGTTGACTGTTAGTTGATTAACAGTTTTCATCCAACAATGGTGCAATTTGAACGAAAAATAAAACGTTAGATAGTTGTTTGCACCAAAAAAAGATAAGGCTAAAATGACCAAAAGGTAAAACGTTGGGGGTTATTTTTAACCTTTTTTCAAAAATAAATGTCCGTCAACACAAAATGCAAGGAAGTATTCTTACCAATATACATTCACCTTCATTTTAAGCTTAATATAAAAATAAATGTCTGTCAACAATAAGTGATTAAATTTTCAGTTGATACTATTTTTTTTCTTTTAGATTGTGGGTAGGAAAAATATTAAAATAAATGTTCAAATTATAATTTTTTTAATTTAGGCACTTAAATTAATTTTTGGTAGGTGTTTAACATTTTATTTTGTTAATTTAGGGTGTGTCCTTTAACAGTTGTTTAAAAAATCTATTATCCAATCAAAATATGATATGTGACTTTGATTTTTTATTTCTTTTAACTTACTTTTAAAATAAAACCCTAACTTTTCCAAAATTTACAAAATAACCTCACATCTGTAAATTCCAAAATCCGACACTATCTTCGTTGTTCATCACACTGTCGGTTACAAAATAAAACCTCCTCCTCTCCACACAAGACCTGCACATTGTTCGTCTTCTAGTCGACCGTCGTTCACCTCTCATCATTATTTTTTATCCTTTTAAAAGAGTTCGACATTCTTTTGATGTTAGAGACGTCGCTATTGACCTCCGGCGATGCAAAGGTGGGGTAAATAACCGTGGGCATCCGACCAAGGACAGAGCCAAGATTTGGGGTTGGGGGGCAAACTATAAATGTTTGGAAGTGGGGGATTCATAAATAAACCAATTTTTATTTTTTTATAAATAGGGTGACAAAGTTGAAAAAAAATTCTTCGGGGTGGGGAGGGGGCGATTGCCCCTCCCACCCTCACATAGTTTTGTCCCAACGTCTAATGGCAGAAGTAGTAGGCACGACATTGACAATTGGCGACGACAACAATTGAAACCGGGATATGGAACTTAGGTCTTTGAGGACTTGGGGATTTACGAACTATTTTGAGAATTTCAATTTTTTTAAAATATAAATTTTATTTTTTAAAAAAATAAAAGAAAATAAAATAAAACATGTCACATATAATGTTTTAATTGATTAATTTTTTTAAACAATCCTTAAGGGACATGCACCTAAAATTAATAAAATAAAACTTAAAACACATATTTTTATAAAAAAATAGACACCTAAATTTTAAAAAGTATAATTTATACAGTTATTTTTATATTAAACCTTTATTTTTTAAAAAACAAATAGTATTATTTAATTTTAAATTTGAAAAGAAATTTTATACTTTCAATTTTTTGGAACAATGAAATCTGAATTTTATTAATCATCATGAAAGATATTACAAATACAATGTATCAAAAAGAGAAAAAAAAGACTAGTTCACTAAAAATCTCATACAGATGAGATTAACATACCATCAAAACCCATAAAACTTCATAAATCTTCTTGTCTCTAGCCAAGCTAGACGTTTTACAGGATGAAAAAAAGTGGTGAGCTAACCAAACTATCAGACAGATTGCTCCTCGGCTAACAAACTATCAAACGAGTGAGAATCAATCTTTTCTATGACCATCGACAGAATCAAATCAGAAAGATAGCGTCGTGATGATCTCTATACGAGCATCAAACGATCGCTACGATATGCTGAAATCGTGCCAAACAACAAATAAAACAAATCATAAAAGTCAATGAAAAGCATGCCATAAATGCAGAGGCAACACATGCCACAAAAGTAAAATTTTTTATTAAAATTAAGAAAAATATAAAAGAGTAAGAAAAATAATGAACACCACTGATTAAGAAAAACGAGAAAAGAAAAACTTGCCACCGCTATAAAAAATTATGTTTGGGTGAAAAATTAGCCCTACGATTTAAAAGTATGTTCAGTTTAATCGTTAATATGTTTCTAAAACTTTTCATTTTCTTTTTTTTTACGATAAAGGGAGTTTGTCATGGATTTATTAAAGTTTTAAATAATTTTGAATTCATATTCTCTTATATTATAATGATGATGAGTGATGACATTTAAATTACAAATCAAACGACATTTTAAATTTTTATACGATTGTTTTTAAATTGGTTTATTTTGCATTAGGTTTAGTTATTTTAACTTTTTTTCATTGCTATTTTCATTTCTCTATTTTTTTATTTTCTCTAAGGCGGTTGTAAAACTTTTTTAAAACTTTCTTTTTTTATCATTTTTTTACCGACGGCAGCCTTTGACCGTTCTGCTTGTTCTGTACATAAATAAAATTCATCTTTTTCGATGAATGTTTCGTTTTTTCAAGTTTGTTTCTTGTTTCTCTTCTACTTTGTCGAATTCTTATTCAAATCTGTTTTTATGGCAGTTCTTTTGTCTGCTTGGTGGCTTCTTTCGTCTGCTTTTTAGCAGTTCTTGTCTGTCTTCATGATAATAGTCCGTCTTTTGACAGTTACGCGTTCAAGTGACGAGTATCAACGAGCGCTTTTCAATGAAAGTGGTCGTTCTATACATGTTATAATTCTCTTTGGTGGTTTGTGTCGGCATGCCAAGATCAAGTAAGAGAAGAATTTTTGTTATATTCAAAGAGCACTTAAGGTAAAGTATAGTTTTTCTGGATTTTTATTTCAAAAGATTTCTTCTAACAGTGTTAGGTTTGGTATGTTCAACGTCATTTACACTTTTATATTTTTGTTGTTTTGTTCTGCACTGTATTTCTATTATAAAAGGTGTGAGTCTTTTGTATTCATTTCTCTATTAAATATAATCCAAATTCAAAATAAAACCTTTTTCCTATTGACCATTTTTCTTAATAAACTAAACTACAAGTTGCAATCTTTGGTTTATTCGCTCAACTAATTTCTCAGTGGCTCCTCATCCTTTTTTATTTTTAATTAGCTGTTAACCACATAATCTCAATATTAATCTCAACCAAATTAGTAACTAAATCAAACTGGGAAGAAGGGGGAAAGTGATTGAATACTTCATTTAGTGACATAATTTTTACTTTGACTGTTTATTTAGACTAGATCAATTATTATTTTCTTCTTGATTAACTAGACTTAATCATTTTGAGCTTGATTCATTTTGATTTTTGCAATTGGAATTATTTGACTATTACATTTCTCAAATCGGATTGGATCACATATTGGCCGCCCCCTTCAAATTATGCCACCTTTCAATAAACAATTAAAGCTTCTTTAAGGTGAGACACATGTCTTTTTCCCAAAGACATAAACATTTAAAAATGTTTATGTAATTATTTTTTATTAATTCAACGAAATTTTGATTTAATCACATATGGTATTAGAAAGACATTTATATTTTTAAGGTGATATTAAGATTTGAGCTCATATAAAATGAGACAATAAAATTTTTTTTGACCACTTGATAATTACAATTAAAAAAATACAATCAATCATCCTTCCTTTTTTCTGTCAAAGGGGATACAAATAATAGAATTTCATTCCAACAATATTTTTTTCTTCTATTTTTTGTTGGGGTTGATCTCAACTCTAGTTCCGTTTAAAATAAAGTAAACTGAGTATAATGATTTTTTTTATGAAGTTTCAGAAGTTATAAAATGGTTAATAATTTTATCGAATTGTTACAAAATAATAATTATATGTAATAAACTTGCGATAGATTTTAATAAAAAAAATTAAATAACCATTTTATAACAGTTCAATAAATTTAATAATTATTTTTGTAATAGTTTAATGAATTTGATGATTATTTTATAATTGAAACTTTAATGACTAATTTTTTCCCACTTATTTTAGTGATTATTTATGATTTATCCATCTCTTCATCAAACGAATTTCAACCATGCATTTGTTTTTTCATGCTCATAATGATTATATATATGTCCAAAGTCATGACTAACTCTCCTAATGAAAAGATTTAATAAACCACAACTTGCATATTCAACTTGTCGATGATAATTGTTTGTCGTGATTTAATTAAACCTTACTCATTTCAAGGATTTAGACGCCCCTCCATCCACCCTTATTCTATGTTTAAAACGCTTAAAGAAATAAAAGGGTTGTATTTGATAAATTATTCATACATGAATTTTTATACTATTAATGAATAAACTAGAGTCGAACCATTAAAATTTATTATAGTTTAATATCATGTAACGAGATTGAACTATTACTACTCAAATCGTAATATCATATTCACATTTTTCCACAAATTGGATGAGATCACGTATACTTTAGCATAGTAAAGGGACTAAATTCATAATTAATCATATATGTATATATATATATATATATATTATAACAATATACGAATTGTTCAAAGAGGCGTTTGGATTTGAAGGACCAGAATTGAATAATATCAAATGCGAAGGGGGAAACAGGAAATAAAAGAAAATGGAGGTATGTTATGTTTGAGTTGGTTGGTGAATGACTGAATGGTGAAGGTGGGCAACGTTGGTTGCTTTTAAGCTACTTCCTCATCTCTATGACTTCGCCAATTGTCTGACTTCCTCCCTTCAGTCGCTTTCTTCCACCAAAAACGTTTAATCTCTGCCCCTCATTTTTTATAGTAATTAATATCTAATTAATTTGGATCGAATTTTACATAGGTCTACTATAAAGCGATTCTTCTAATTTAATTTTCTGCATTCACAACACTTATATTTGAATTTCTAAGTATTTCATCCTATTATACTGTCCCTTCATCTTTTATATGCCCCCTCCTTTGTCCCTCTTCATGTGTGTGCCACCTTAAACTTAGTATTTAGGTCAAATTGTATGAATATTTTTGTTTCTTACAAAATTTTTAAAATTATTTTAATTCCTAAACTTTTTCATTTTTAGTCCTTTAACTTTTAATTTTTTGTCAGAAAAAGCTATATGGTAAGTTAACATCATCTATTTTTGTCAAATTGTTACAACTTTTTAAATATTTTTATTACATTTTTAATAATTTGAATATATTTATTTACTTTTTTTATATTTTATCATTTCTAAATATTTTTTTATGTAAAAGAACAACATAGATAATGCAAGCATTAACAAAATATAAAAAAAGTTGACGTCAAATTTTACTTTTTTCCGTTTTTTATATTTACTTTTTTATATTTTATCATTTCTAAATAATTCTTAAACATTTTTCGTTTTTTAGTTCTCTTTCGGATGGGTTGGTCTTTACCTCTAGCACAACTAATGTTTGGGAATATTTCAAGGAACACTTCAGTAAGCTTGATGGATTGCGAATCTATGTTCTCCATCGTGAAATCGCTCTTCTCGCTCAAGGTGAGTCTTCGGTTTCTACTTATTTTACAAAGTTAAAGCTCTTATGGGATGGATATTATGCCATGATTTCTCTTTCTTCCTGTACCTATGAAATTTCTCTAGTAGAACCCGCAACATGTTCTTCAGCAACGTCTATTCCAATTTTTAATGTGACTCAATGAGACCTACTTTGCAATTTGAAGCTGTATTCTAATTATGAAGTTGCTTCCCACTGTTAATTAGGCGCATTCTCTCATAATTCAAGAAGAGTCACATCACAGTTACCTTTCTAGTATTTCGCATATCTTTGATTCAGTTGCAGATGTTCCTTTTTAGCCTCCTCTAGTCTCGACTTCTATGCTTACCACTGAGCAGTACAATATACTTTTGAGACTTTTGCAGAAGTATCCACAATCTGAGTCTGCTGCCAACTTTGCAGGTATGGTTTCTCGAAGATTACTTACTACTGAGTCTGTCACCTGAATTTTGGACACTAGTGCAACAGATCATATGGTATTTGATATTCAAAACTTGGTAAATCTTGTTTCATGTGTTCTTCCATATTTTTTCATTTATCCAATGGTAAAATTGTCCCTATTTCGCATACTGGCTCTTTTTTGTTTGATTCTGACCATATGCTTCATAATGTGTTGTATATCCCTTATTTCACTCATAATCTTCTCTCGGTTTCCAAATTGACTAGTAAACTTCAATATGTTATTATTTTTTATCCTGAGCTTTTTTATTTTTCAGGAACTCTCAACTAGCATGATGAAGGGGGTTGGTAGGAAGTCAGGGGATTTATTTGAGTCTTCAAGTTCAAAGTCTTGTTTGCATTCATATTCTTATTTTCCATTTTTCTTGTATTACTGATTCTCAATGTATGTCTCTTTCTTGTGTTGATAATAAAATTGATGTTTGACATGCTCGTTTAAGCCAAGCCTCTCTTACTACAATGCATAAAGTCCCTTTATTTTCTACTGCTAAATTTGATACTGATGCTCTTCATACTTGTATTATATGTCCATTAGCTAAACAAAGTCGTTTAACTTTTCCTATTATTAGTTTTGGAGTCGAGCATCCTTTTTATCTTCATATTGACTTGTGGGGACCATATAGAGTGTCCACTCACAGTGGCCATCGATATTTTCTTATTGTGATAGATGATCATACTAGAATGTCTTGATTTTTCTTGTTAAAACTGAAATCATATGTATATATTTCTCTTAAGAAATTTCTAGCCTTTGTTCACAATCAATACAATACTACTATAAAAGTTATTCATAGTGATAATGGCTCAGAGTTTTTCAACAACGAGTATTCAAACCTTTTCACCTCTTTAGGAATAATACACTAGAGTTATTGTGTTCACACTTGTAACCCCCTTAGCCCGGCCTAGACGGTTGACCCGAACTACGAAGATTACACGAGGAAAACTAAAGTCAACCTGAAAGTCAACCTTGATTAACGACCCTTTTTCTTTTCTTTTTAAACTTGTCTAGATGCACATTAATCTTAGGCGTACTCTTGAGATAAGCATACTAAAAAATCACAGCAATCGGAAAGCAATAAGGGACTCAAAATGTAAAATCTGGAAATTAAGAGGACTTTACTAATTTTTAAGATACCATTATGAAATTAGTCAGGTTATATGCTTTTCTGTCAAATTTTACCTCAAACGGACATCCCAAACTCAAGCAATTGCAAATACTAAGTTCAGGACTAAAACATAAAGATTGCAAAACACAAACCATACAAATCAGTGCCCAATGGTCAAGTGTTTCGAAACGGAAATCGGCCGTTCCGAAACGCGGGACCGTTTCGAAACCTGTTTCGAAACACAGCTTGGCAGTAACAAAAGTATTTCGAAACACCTCTACCCGTTTCGAAATGCCCATGCCAATTCATGCACCCGTTTCGAAACAGGCAAGGGTGTTTCGATACACCCTGCCCAGAAACAACAGAAAAACCTGGTTTTACACATCCAAACACCATCAAACATACTTTAAATCAATCCTCAACATAACAACAACAGGCCAAGCATCATAACTACCAAATTGCATTAAAATCTAGATGCAAAACAAACCTTAGGTGCGCCAACTCTTTCAACACATCCAACACTTGGTCATGCTTTTAAAACAAGAAGCATAGTATAACAACTTATGAATAAGAAGATTCAAATGTTGCAAAGCGATAAACAACAAAATTCAAACCACAAACCAAATATGGTCAACATACTCAATCCCATTACACATCAATATAAAAGACTCTCCCCCCATTGCCTTTATTATATATAGCTATTAACCGAGACATACTTCTCAAATGGAGCTCTCCTTGAATCCCTTGCTTCTTGCTGCCCCAACTTCAATTATCTGCATTGATGGACACAAAGGAGCGTAAGCACATAATGCTTAGTGAGGAATGCTCAAAACCAAAACACCATCAATGCAGTAAATCATAAAACCCTCTTCAAAAGTAAGTGCAATTCAAAAAACCAAAGCATTGTTTGAAAAACCCTTTTTAATCAACATGCTTTAAATCATGCATTGCTCAATCATGAAAACCAACCTTTAGCTTAGAAAAGCTAAATAACTCACTTCAAAGCACATTCTTGCAAAACCGTCAATTAAAACCTTTCCAAGCATGAACACCTTATGCAAAGTTAAACTCAAATTCCTTGAAAGAAATTTCCTCTTCATAACATACTTTTCTCATGCTTAATGATCATTTCAAAGCAAAATCTTTGGAAAACCATTTGTTCCCTCTAACTATCTCATGCATTCAACAATGCACAACACATGAACTACCAAAAGCAACATTTACATTTCATGCCTTTCTAGACAAGTCTTCACAAGACTTCAATGCATTAAAGAGATTCCATGCGCATATACACCATTCACAATAGAAGATAAACACTTGTCCAAGCTTAACAAGTAATACATGCACTCTTAAACCATTACACACTTCCCATACATCCTTGCATCATTCCAAGCATCTCTCGCTTCATTACATTCGAGAACATTACATTGGCTTTCAAGTGATAATTCTCAAATCATTTTAACTCAAGAAACAATCGGATACGCGGATTACAAGCGTTGTCCCACACGCTTCATACACACTACCGAACAACACAAGGTGGAGTTTACCGGTACAATCTCAACCCCTCAACACCCATGATGGAGTTTAACGGTACAATCACAACCCCTCAACATCACTCATCGGAAGTTGTATAACTCACTAGCGAGAGCCGGGACTCACCACAAGGCATACACATGGGTGCTACCTCAACCATTGTAATCACCTTAACCAAGCTCACACACGGGAGCAATCTTCCACCGTTGTGACGCTTAACAAGATCCACCCACGAGAGCCATCCTCCATCGCGGTGACACTTAACAAAGTCCACCCACGAAAGCCATCCTCCATCGCGGTGACATTAATTTCCTCAATTGCTAGGGTACTTGGATGGAGTTTACGGTACAATCACAACTCCTCAACATCCAAGGTGACTTATTTCACGGTGCACCCAATCCTATAGCCGGCTAACTATATCCAATTAAAGTAACCAACAACCACTTACATCACTTGTCAATATAACCATTTTACCACATTAATCCACTGTTTTTACAAGCATAACTAAAATGCCAAAACCACAAGCATCACATGCTTTAATCATATGCACCCAACACATGCAAGTCAAGGATAACTTACCTTATGCATCTTTAACATAATGGCATTAATAACCAACATTAAATCATGTCCAAACATGCTAAAAAAGAGTAATTTAAACACAATCATCCCAAGTGCATTTAAAAAACAAAGCATAGCTCAACCAAGAGAGAAATTCCATTTACTTACTCTTGAGCTTAGCTAAGTTGTTTAGACTTAAACCAAGCTCCCAAAGCCTCATCCAAAATGTTTCAAAGCTGGAAAACTCTTTACCACTCACCGATACACAAACTATGCTAGCCGACAAGCCTTCCTAGCATCCGAAACCTCCAACGCCATCTCTATTGCCTCCGAATCATTCTCCCCTGTTTTAAACACATAACAACAGAGGATTAATGCATCATTATGCATTAAAATCACCAGCAACACACCTAAACTCGCTGCTCTACATAAATCCAACATTTCGGCTACCAATCACAACCGAAAACACCTCCAAACTCTTCCAAAACTTAACCCATCCAAGATCCATCACTTCTAACCATTTTTAAACATCAAATAACTTCCAAAATGATCCCAAACTCGTTCTTATACCTCCAGCATTAACAGAACACCAAAATCACCCCAAAAACCACCATTTTCACAAGTAAAAACTTAGGAAAATCAACCTATTCGGGATTGCATTGATTAAACCTCCATTTCACATCATTTAAACATCCAAAATACATCTCAAAACAGAGCCCAAACATCCAATATGAATTTCTTCAAAATTAAATCCAAATCTTGAATTTTAAGCCAAAATCAAGATCCCAACATTAAAACCTTTAATAAAACTCAATTTAAGGATTGAGAACTTGGGAATTTCAGTAAAGAACTGAGTATTTAGAGGAGAAGAACGTTCATACCTCTAAATGTAGATTTCTCCATGTTTAGAGCCAAAATCCTTGAAAATTCAATAAGCAAATGAAGAGGATTTGATGTAGAATTGATTAGGAATCATTTGAGGATTGAAATCTCATATTTTAGTGTGAAAATCAAAAGAAAAGTTGCTGTGGAAATGTGTTTGGCTGAGGGAATTTTGAGAGAAAATGAATCATTAAAAACTAAGAAAAATTTGGAGAAATCAATCTTGTGTAAATTAGCTCCTTAAATATTCAAAGTTTCAATCCTTACAAAACAGTCACGAACTTTTCAAAAATTACATTTTAGTCACTAATTCGAAATGTCATATTTCCAAGCATTATTTTGTAAAATTGATTTCACCACTCTCTTATATATATATATATATATATATATATATATATATATATTAAAAGATGATTTTTAGATATTTTTCCACATTTTTAATGCATCCCGAACTAGGCTTTTCCTAAATCCACCTTTTATATTCGAACCGAAAATTCAGACTGGTCCGGTTCAGACCCTAAACTTCCAAGCCCAAAATTGGGGTGTTACAACACTCCCCAATAAAACAGGATTGTTGAACGTAAGCATCGACACATGTTAGAGGTTGCTCATGCCCTCCGCTTTCACTCTAATGTCCCTATCTTGTTTTGGGAGAGTGTTTTGACTACCTGATATATAATCAATTGGTTGCCATCTTATGTTCTTCATTGGCAGTCCCTAGTTGAGGTTCATACTAAAAAACAACATGTTCTTTCTCATCTTAGGGTCTTTGGGTGCCAGTGTTATGCTACCCAACCTAATTACCATGATAAGTTCTTCCCCAAAGCCATCCCCTCTGTCTTTATGGGTTATTCAGCCACACAAAAGGGTTATGTTTTATTCAGTTTAACCACTAAGATTTTTTTTCTCAATAGAGATGTTCGATTTCATGAACATATCTTTCCTTTTCATTCTTTTTCTTTTTTATATGCTTTTTCGTTTACTACTCAACCATTTATTTCTAATGTAGTTTTTGAGTTTTGAATCCTCTATCACTTTCTTCACCTCAATCTACACCCATATTTTCTCCACCACATCCTCCACCATAGTCCATTCATTCTCCACCATATTTCTGACCAATTTGTTTTTGATTTTTTTTTTGCTTCAACAAGTGTCCCTAGTCAATATGTTCAAAGTCTTAGAAGATCATCTCATGTTTCTAATCCACCTTATTGGTTGCATGATTATGTTGCATCTTGCCAATCTTCTTCTTCAATTCAGTCTCTGTAACACCTGGTTTTGGGCCTATATGCTTTAGACATCGGATCCGACCGGTCGAGAACAGTTCAAATCGCGTAAAGTGATTTAAGGAAATCAATGACCGGGATAGGATAAAAATGTGGTAAAAATTGCTAAAATCCTCTAAAAATATGTTTAAGAGGTTGGTCAAATCAATTTTACAAAAAGAGTTTTGGAAATGGGACATTTTGAGTAGTGACCAAATTGTAAAGTTTCAAAACTGTGGAAAATGTGATTTTTAAAGAAGAAGCCAAATTCCTAGTGTAACGCCCCGGTTTTGGGCTTGGAAGTCTAGGGCGTTGACCGGTCGGTCAAAGTGCTGTTCGAATCGTAAGAGGTTAAATTAGGAAAGCCTAGTTCGGGTTGCATTAAAAATATGGAAAAATGTTCTAAAATCACCTTTTAATATAATTAAGTGAACTGTGAAATCAATTTTGGAAAATGAGTTTTGGAAGGGTGACATTTTGGCTAGTGACCAAAATGTAATTTTCGCAAGTTTGGTGGCTGTTTTATAAAGGGTTGAAACTTTGAATCTTTAAGGAGCTATTTACCCAAAGGGAGTTTCTCCAGATTTTTCTAAGATATTTTGAGTTATAATTCTGATTTTAAAGTATATCAAAAGGAGGGAAAAGCCATTTGGCTAATTTTCATAACTAACTTCTCATTTTCTTTCTCTCATTTTCTCTCAACCCAAACACTCCATTTCCAGAGATTTGTTTCTGATTTTCTCACCTAAATTCCTCCTTTCAACTCTCATTTGATTCCTAATCATTGTATCTTCAAAACCTCTTCAATTGCTACAAGTTTCATCAAGGTTTTTCATTCCAAAAAGAGGAGAAACTCAAGTTTGGAGGTAAGAACGTCCTTCTCCTCTGAACTTCAAGTTCTTTACTGAAATTCCTAAGTTTTCAATCCTAAATTGATGTTTAATTAAAGGTTTTAAAGTGTTGAAATGGATCTTGGCTTATTATGCAAGATTTTGATGATTTTTGATGATTTTCGTTAGATCTGAGTAATCTGTGATTTGAGAGGTGTTTTTGATGTTAAATGATCTCTAAATTGATAAGGAATTGAGTTTTGATTGATGCAATCCCGGATAGGTTGAGTTTCCTAAGTTTAGCTTGTGTTTCAAGGTAGTTTTTGTGGTGATCTTGTGGATCTGATGTTGCTGGAGGTATAAGGATGTTGTTAAGTTGTTTTTAGATGTTTTATGATGTTAATGGAAGTGTGGTTTTGCTGGTTTATGGCTGGGCTTTGTTTAGAAGTGGTTTGGATGCATTTTCGGTTGTGTTTGGTGGCCGAAAATGGAGGTTGTGTGAGAGCAGCGAGTTTAGGTGCTTTCATTGAAGCAATTAATGCATGATGATGCATTAATCCTCTGCTTTGATGTGTTGAAACAAGGGAGACATCTTTGGATCCAAGAGTGGTTGATCCGGAAGCTTGATTTGGTGCTTTGGCTTGAAGCAAAGTGGAAATCGGTGAGTGAAGTTGGGTTTTCGGATTTTAAAACCAAGGTTTGAAGGTTTTGGGAGCTTAGTCTAAGTCTAAACAACTTTGCTAAGCTCAAGTGTAAGTTTTCGGATTTTCTCTCTAGTGGTGGCCATGATTTTGATGTGATGCAAAATGATGATTTGCATGTTTTAATTACTGTTTTGAAAGCATGTTTTAGCATGGTATTTGCTGATGTTTTAAGCCATGTGTTGAAGGTAACTCTAGGTAGGAGTTCCTTGATTTTATACATTGAAATAATGTGGTTTGATGCTTTGAAATGCATGTTGAATATGGCTTGGTTTAATGCTTTAAAACAGTGGATTATATGATGTAAAAGATGTATATTGGCAAGTGATGTTTTGAAAATGTTAAGGTCACTAAGGTGGTTAAAAGTCCTTGAGTGAGCCTTGTTACTTAAGAACATCAAGGTGGTTAAAAGTCCTTGGATGGTTCTTGTTGCGGACACTAAGGTGGTTAAAAGTCCTTAGGTGATCCTTTCCATGGTGTTTAAAAGTCCATGGGGCCAAGGTGGTTAAAAGTCCTTGGGACCAAGGTGGTTAAAAGTCCTTGGGGTGATTCAAGCTATGGGCACAAAGGTGGTTAAAAGTCCTTGTGTGGTCCTCATTCATGGTGTTTAAAAGTCCATGGCCAAGGTGTTTAAAAGTCCTTGGGGCCAAGGTGTTTAAAAGTCCTTGGGAAAGTTGTTAAACTTGTTTTAATAAATGAAATGTATCACTTGAGCCAATATGACATGTTGAGAATATTGTGAAGCATGAGATGCTTGTTTTAATGATATGTTGAAGCATGAGATTACTTGTTTAAAAGTATGCTTTTGAGCATGAGCAAAGGTTGATTATAAGCATGTTTTGTAAATGTTTTTAATTGCATTATTGAATGGTTTAAAAAGAGCACTCCTCACTAAGCTTTTGCTTACGCTCTCTCGTTTTCTTAATTCAATAATGCAGAGCACTAGAGTATCTTGAAGGGCAGCAAGAAGGGCAAGAGTTCAAGTACGAGTAGAGCTCAATGTATGGAAGGTTTTTGTTAAACATTTTAGCTTTTGGATGATTTGGCAATGGGGGACCAATGTGTATGTTTTGGGAGGTGTTTGGAACTCCCTAAGTTTGTTGAATGATGATTTGAATGCTGGTTTTTGGATTGGATCCTTATATGCTTGTTTTCAAAGTTAATGCTTGAATAGCTAGCTTGTGTAGGAAGCATGCCTATAGAATTGGGGCTTTTTGCTTGTGATGTTGTTTGGGTGAATTGATGATGCATATATGTCTTATATATGTTGAATTGCATGCTGGTAAAGTTTGGCAGCATTTGGAGCATGTTTGAATGATCAATTGCATGTTTTGGTATGCTAGTTTGCTGAAATCTGTGCAGGCATTTCGGAACAGTGTGCACCGTTTCGGAACGGGTGCCTGGAATGAACCCAGGGGTCCGAAACGGGGTGCACCGTTTCGAAACGGTTTGGTCTCTGCCAGACCCCCGTTGCGGAACTGGTATCGGAACGGCCCGTGTTTCGGAACAGGGTCAACCTGTTTCGGAACGGTCGACCGTTGGGGGCTGACATGGGCAGTTATATGTTTTGAAATGTTTGCGTTTTGGTCCTGAATCTTGTTTGTGCAATTGTTTGAGTTTGAGAAGTCCTTTTGAGCTGAAATTTCACAGAGAAGCATGAAACCTGACTAATTTCAAGTTGGTAAGATTAATTTGGGTTAAGTCCTTTAATTTATCAGAAATTACAATTTGGTCCCTAAAGTTGTAATTTGTTCAGTTGGGTCCCTGTTTGATCTATGATGTTTGTGATCTTTGAGTATGATGTTTGTGTGATCACAATTAGGGTTAATGTGCATCTAGATAAGATTAAAAAGAAAAAAAAAGGGTCGTTAATCAAGGTTGACTTTCGGGTTGACTTTGGTTTTCCCCGTGTGACTTTCTTAATTCGGGTCAACCGTCTAGGCCGGGTTAAGGGGGTTACACCTAGAATCTTTAGGGGGCTTTATGGCAATTTAACCTTTCCTTAATATGACATGTGTTTTAAATGGCTTTTAATTAAATAGCTTTAATTGGTTTTATTTTAATTAATTAAAATGGGTAGTTGATGTGAGATTCTATTACGTAACTATCATTTTCTCTTCATTTTCAGCCAAACATTATTTTCATTCTTTTCTCCCAAACACTCTCCTAACATTTCCTAATCAATTTTCAAGAAATCCTTTCAAGTTCTTCAAGATTTTGCTAAGGAAAACTTGTCATTCATTGAGGAAAGCAAGGATTGGAGGTAAATTTCGTTCTCATCCCCTAATCAAAGTTCTTTATTGAAATTCCCAAGATCTTTAGCTTCTAATTAATGTTTTTTGTTGAGTTTTCATTATAGTTTTGATTGGAGATCAAAATCTTGTAAAATTATGGTTGAAATCTTAATTTTCGGACTTGTTTTGTTAAGCTCTGTTATGGATTGATTTTAATTGAATTTTAATTGGGTTAATATGTTGAAATGAAGTTTTGATAACATAGATCCCGAAATCCTTGATATCCTTGAGTTTCTTGTTAGTTTTAAGTGAGCTTTTGAGGAGAAATGGGGGAATCTATCTTGCTGGAGGTATAAGGTTGGGTTAGGTTGTTAATTAGATGTGTTTTGATGTTTATAATGGTTTGGAAGTGATGTATGTTGGCTGGGCTTGGTTTAGGAAGCAATCGATTCAGTTTTCGGTTGTTTCAGATGGGTAATTTGGTGTAGTTTGGGTGAGCAACGAGTTTGTGAATTGTTTCTAGTGTTGAAATGCATTTTAATGCATTTAGATCTCTGTTTTGATGTTGTGAAAACATGGGATCTTGATTTGGGAGCAAACAAGGTGTTGTTAGAGGCTCCGGAGGGGTAATTTTTGTGTCGGTGAGCAAGGCTTCACGTATCGGTGAGTGGAAATGGAATTTCCTACTTTGTAACGCATTGAGCGTGGTCTTGGGAGCTTAGTGTAGGTTTGATACACTTAGCTAAGCTTAAGAGTAAGTGGTTCGGAAATCTTTCTTTCGAAAATGTGCTATGTTTGATAAAAATGCACTTGAGTTGTATATGGTTTTGATTACTGTTTTAAAGCATGTTTTAAGTATGGTTAATGCTAGATTTTAATGCCATTGTGGAAATGATGCACTAGGTAAGTGATCCTTGGTTTTATGTGATGAATGCATATGATGTTAAGCATGGTTATGCTTGTGGTAATGGCATTGTGTTTATGCTTATAAACAGTGAATTAATGATGTTAAATGATTATATTGGCAAGTGATGAAAGTGGATTTTGTTTCTTGTAATCGAATATAGTTAGCCGGCTATATGATTAGGTGCACCGTGAATAAAGTCGCCTTGGATGTCGAGGGGTTGTGATTGTGTCGTAATCTCCATCCAAGTACCCTAACGATTGAGGCTAAGATCACAACGGTGAATGATTTAATCCCGTGTGTGAGTCTTGTGGTATGTGTCCCGTACTCTCGTTAGTGGAATTATACAACTACCGATGGGTGATGTTGAGGGGTTGTGATTGTGCCATTAATCTCCATCATGGGTGTTGAGGGGTTGTGATTGTGCCATTGATCTCCACCTTGTGTAGTCCGGTAGTATGTATGAAGCGTGTGGGACAACACTTTTAATCCGCATATCCGATTGTGTCTTAAGTTGGTTTTTTTATGGTTTGAGAAATGATCACTTGTAAGCCAATATAATGTTGTGAATAATGGACTAAGCATGAGATACTTGTGATTTATGCTAGAATGCATGTGATGCTTGGTAAAGCATGAGCAAAGGTTTATTTGCTGTTCTTAAGTGATGCATATGAGCATGTATTCTAAAAAAGTGCATTGATGCCATGAGAGGGCATGTTTTATGTAAAGGCATGTGTTGATAAATGATGATTTGCCAATTGTGTAGAATGCATTGATGAATGTTGTTTAGCGATCCTCACTAAGCTTTTTGCTTGCGCTCATTTGTTTCATCAATGCAGAGAACTAGGCATTCGAGGCAGCGAGAAAGAAAGGGGAATCCAAGCACTTTTGTCTAGCAAAGTATATGGTTTTTCTTTGGTGTAATAAGAGGCAATGGCTGGGGTTTCTACTCTTGGATATTTGAAGATGTTGTTAATTACTTTGAGCATGTTTGGTTGTTTGTCTTTGGTTTGTAAATGGCCTTTGGGGGATTGAATTTTGTTTGAATGATTGGTTTTGGCTTTGTATGGCTTGGAAGACTGGGGAGCATGCCTTTAGTACCTATGCTTGCATGAATGATGCCATGTTTTAGTTTATGCTTCATAATGATGATCTTTGGTGCTTAAACATTTGTATGTATGTTGTGGTATGATTTGGAGTGCTTTCAGATTTTTAAAGATGGGAAAAACCAGCAAAATCTGCTGTTGCAGGGCAAGGCGTATCAGAACGGCCTTATCTGTTTCGGAACAGAGGCCTGAAATGGCCATAAGGCTTCGGAACGTGTAGGAACGTTCCGGAACGATTTTGCTACTGGAAAGGGGTGTTTCGATACGAGTTTCAGAACACACCCGAGTATCGAAACGGTCAACCTGGTTTCGAAACGACCGTTTCGGTACAGGGCCTTGTGTTTCGAAACACCCGACCGTTGGAGTTGATTTTGAATGGTTTCAGGTTTCTAATTCTTACATATTGGTCCATGGGTCTTGAATGTTTAATTAAATGAGTTTGGATGATCCGTTTAAGATGAGAATTGACATGTTGGAAAAAATAAACTTAATTTTGGTTTGGTAACGATAAATCATGTTAAGTCCTTATAATTCTGGAAAATTTACAAATTAGTCCCTAAAGGACAACCATATGCAATTGTACCCCTAATTGAACCATGTTCGCTGTGTCACTTCTGCTAAGTTGCTTTGCTATTCACATAGGTTAATAATGTGCATATAGAAAAGTTTAAAAGAAAAAAAGGATTGTTAATCAAGGTTGACTTTAACAAGTTGACTTTGGTTTTCCCTGTGTAATCTTCGTAGTTCGGGTCGGGCGTCTAGGCTGGGCTAAAGGGGTTACAGTCTCTATATTTTTTCAGGCCATTATCCCATTTCTTATTTTATCTCTTATTCCCATTTGCCTTATTCCATACAAACTTTTCTTTCTTCTACTTCTCTTCTTGTAGGATCTCATTCTTATTCTGAAGCCATCAAAGATCCTTTATGGATCACTGCCATGAAAGAGGAGTTACATGCTTTGGAATCTAATGACACATGATCTGTTGTGTCTTTGCCACAAGGAAAGGTTCCCATTGGTTTTAAATGGGTGTACAAAATTAAGTACAAAGCTTCTATTGATGTTGAGAGATACAAGGCACGATTCGTTGCTAAGGGCTACAATTAAAAGGAGGGAGTAGATTACAGAGATACTTTTTCCCCTGCTGCTAAGCGTGTGAAAGTTCAAACTGTGTTAGCCCTTTCTTCCATGAATGCTTTGTGCAACCCCCTCGACCCGGTCTGGGCGAATGACCGAACCAAACGGATCACACGAGGAATATTGAAGTAAACCAGGAAGTTTACCTCAATAAATGACCCTATTGTTTTCATTTTATCTTGTCTAGATGCCCATTATCATCCTATATGATTAACATCGTAGCAAGGCGATTTGCAACTCCAATAGACAATGTTCAAGGACTCAATTGCTTACAAACACATTTTAGGGACCATTTTGTAATTTTACCAAATTACATGGACTTCTTCACTTTTAAGTTACCAACCTTTAATTAGTCACATTGCATACTTCTGTGCCAAATCTCAGCTCAAAAAAATCCCTTATGCTTATTGAATTGCATCCACAACATTCAGGGACTAAAATGTAAAGAAACATAATTTCAAAAGATTCCAATAACTAACTTAACAACTTGTCGTTTCGATACAAGTTGCCCTGTATCGAAACATCCGTATTGGAATAGGGTCAAGCGGTTCGAAGCTCGGGCCCGTATCGAAACATCCCCAAGGGTGTTTCGAAACTTGCACTTCGAGTGTGTGAGAAAGGGGCCATGGTGGCTGGAGATGCAATGAATAATAGTGGTTTGTGTGAGATCAGTGGTAAGGGATTTGTTGTTTGAAGAAGATGAACAAGATATTTTACAGAGAGAACAATGTGTTTCTCTATATTTTCTTATTATTCTTAATTTAAATAAGACTTATAGTAAATCTAAATTACTAATTAGGAATAAACTCTAATTACACATTAAATAAAAACTCTAAGACTCCTCGTCAACTTACACTCCCCCTCAAGCTGGTGAGCAAATATAGTAGAGCACCAGATTGGATCTTGGATGTGATGCCCTACTCATTTATTCTGTTGTTTCTTAGAGAAAAATGCTCCCCGTTCTCGAGAGTCTTTGATTTGAAGAGTGAGGACAGAACCATGACGTTCTTGCGCAGCAATTTTTGATGCCATTCAACTTATGGTACACTTGAGATGGTTGATACATCAATTGGAATACAAAGACTGCTCCAACATGTAGTTCCTGACTGAAAAGTCTGATGCGAATGATGTAGGAATGATCACATGAATCTACACTCCCCTCAAGCTGGTAGTTACACAGACTAGAGTTCCAGCTTGGATCTTTGATGTAGAATCCCTTAAAAAATATTATCTAGTTTTTAACGTTGAACAAAAACCTCTTCTCCTATCTTTTTGGATGGATGGCTAAGATAGAACCAAATAGTTTTAAGGCTAAACTATAACCTTTTCATCTATCTTTTTGATTGGCTAAGATAGAACCATTAAATAGAGAACAAAACAACAACATTAAACGAGTAGAAATTTCACCAGAGATATAAGATTCCAACGAGGGAGAAGCCAAGGAACGAGTGTGGCCTAATGACAGAAACAGAAAAGAAAAACGATGTGCATTTGAAAAATCAGATCATCGTCGATCTGTTTCAGATAAGAGATGGCAGTTGTGGTAACGACATCAAGACTATTGTTGGCTCTGATACTATGTGAGAAAGGGGCCGTGGTGGCTGGAGATGCAATGAATAATGGTGGTTTGTGTGCGATCAATGGTAAGGGATTTGTTGTTTGAAGAAGATGAACAAGATATTTTCCAGAGACAACAATGTGTTTTTCTGTATTTTCTTATTATTCTTAATTTAAATAAAACTTCTTGTAAATCTAAATTACTAATTAGGAATAAACTCTAATTACACATTAAATAAAAACTCTAACACTCCTCATCAACTTACACTCCCCTCAAGCTCTAACATTTCTCGGATAACTTACAGAGTAGCAAATCGTACCGAAACATCCCTTTCCCGTTTCAATACCCTTTAGCCATTTCAAGCTCACCGTTTTCGTATAGGCTCGAGTGTACTGAAACACCTGGGCCTGTAATGACACTTTTTGCTGGCTTTTCACACTTTAATCCATCTAAAACCATTCCAACATGCTTCCAACATGCATACAACATATTTAAACATCAAACCACAATCATACATGGCAGAATCAACATCATAACATGCCAATATGCAACAAAGGAATCTATAGGCATGCAACCTATGCAAAATATCCACTCAAGAGTCAAAACACAAACCAAGGCATAAACAAACAAGTAAAGGCCATTTACAAGTCATTAAGGGCATAACAAACTTGCAACAAAATAGGGAGTTTCAAAACACATCTCCCAAAACATTAAGGAAACCTCCCATTGCCAACCATTATTGTAACCCCCTTAGCCTGGTCTAGACAGTTGACTCGAACCGAGGTGATTACACGGGGAAAACTGAAGCCAACTCGATAAAGCCGACTCCGATTGACGACCTATTTTTTTTCTTTTTATCTTTTCTAAATGCAACATAAGTCCTATATGATCACCAAAGGGCATAAGAAGAGACGACCCAATGATCGGATTTCGTTTAGGGGTTTAATTGCACAAACTAGACATGTAGGGACCAAAATGTAATTTCTACAAATTAAAAGGACTTTTCTGATTTTTAAGGTTACCATACTCAGTTAGTCATGTTTCATGCTTCTTTGCAAATTTTCATCACAATCTGGCTAACCAATTATATTCATTTGCATTCATGAAGTTCATGGACTAAAATATAATGGTTTGAAACTTTAAAAGATGTCATTAGCAGAATTAACAGTCGCGTATCGGTACACCTAGGGACCGTATCGATACACGGGAAGGCAGTGACCAAAATCGTAGAAAGGGTATCGATACGCTCCCCCGCGTATCGGTACGCCCTTCAAGCCCATATCGAAACACTCCCCAACCGTATCGAAACCCATGTGCAGAAAAGCACAAATTTGGCTTATGTGTATCGATACGCAAGCCCGAATATCGATGCGCATACCAGAACTGTCCCAAAATCAGCCCTAAAATCGTATTATACTTCATCAAATCATCATCAAATCATATGGACATGTTTATGGCATCTACTCAATCATATGAGCATGCAATTCCATGCACATGGCAACATTTTGTTGACTAACACAAGCATAGCAAGGCATATAACGGAGCATGCTTAAACCACAAACCAAAAGCATACCAAGAGGTAAGATAAATCATAAAAACCAATATAAAGGCCTTATACAAACCAAATAAACCATATAACACTTGCATCAACATCAGGGAGTCCAAAAACACATCTCCCAAAACAAGCCATTAAATCCCATTGTCATATATCATTACTAAAGTAAAAGTATAACACCATACTTGAGCTTATCTATTCCTTGGATCCTCTTAAGCCTCTTTGTTGCCCAAAATGTCTCTGTTATCTGCATTGTTGGTAAAAGAGAGCGTAAGCACGATAGCTTAGTGAGGCATGCTCTAAAAACACCAATACAACAATGCAAGCTTTTAGAACTCTATCTTGAAAACCATTTCTAAACCATGCTCTTTCTATCTCATGCTTGAAAACCATTTCAAAGAAAATCATCATTTTAAAATCACATGTACCATCTATAAATCTATCTCATGCATTAAACCAATGCAAATCTCATGGCAAAGCCACACACCTACTTGATTTTCAGAAACATTTCATAAATCTCAAAATCTCATATGCATTTCTCATAGCATAAAATCATTTCAACATCGGTACATTTGAATCAAAGTTCATTATCATATATTGATATTTCATATTCTATCTTTACTTGGATATGCGGATAGCTTGACTCGAGGCCAAGTCTTACCTTGATGGGATCTTGCCACCGGACTCTCATGGCGGTATCTATCTTCTCCATAAAGCTTGGGTGTTTCACCAAGACCTACCTCGATGGTATCTCTCATCATCGGACTCTCAAATTGGATCGGGGTGGCACTACCCCCTTTGCCCGACTCCAAAGAGCACGTACGGATTTTTAGTTTATAGTGCACTTTACATCCTATTTATCGACCAATTATATCTGGTAATCATCTCATCATTTATGCCAATATATTACATTCAAATCATCATCTCACCTAGTGTTTTGATGCACATTTCTAAAATCAATCTCATCTCATTTCAAAACCACAATTCATGCATAGCATTTAATCAAAATCTCAAAACTCTTAAAATGCCATTCTATCTCATGGGATCAATATGAAACATCATTTCATGTCATAAACCATGCATAAAATAGTAGGAATTTGTCTATCTCAAATCAAGAGCATGTTAAAAGCATTTAGGGGCATCAACCACTTTTCGAGAGCAAATCTAAACATACTTACTTCCGGACTTAGGATGGTGTTTCATACCAATCCTAAATCCCCAAACCTTGTTTCTTTGTCCCTCAAGGACTTCTAAAACCATTTGCACTCACCGATAACGTTTTGCTTGCTTGCCGAAATGATTTCTAGGCTTCCGGAACTTCCGGATCAACACCAAAGGCGTCCGATGAAGTCTCCCCTGTTCATTACACATAAGACAGAGGATTAATGCATCATCATCCATTAAAATCAACAACCACTCATTCTAATTCGCTGCTCTACTCAAATCTAGCATTTCGGCTATCCGAAATAACCGAAATCCCTTCCATACTTCCTCAAATCAAAGCCCAGCCAAGATTTATCAATTCTAATCTTTTCTAAACCTCAACCAACATAAAAAATTACCATAAACACAACCTTATTCCTCCAGCAATACCAGATCACCAAAAACACCTCAAAAACCACAAATCTAGCATCTCAAACTTAGGAACCCAAACCTATTCGGGATTTATTTGTTAAAACCTCATTCTCAACATCAAATATCATCCAAAATATGTTAGAAATCAACCTCAAAACGGAGCTTAACTTAGAAGTATGAAAATCACCAAGATCTCATCAAGAATCTTGAATTTAGCAACTATTTCTTTTTTTATGACATTAAAACAACTCAAAAACCATTAACAAAGGATTGATAACTTGGGAGTTTCTGTAAAGAACTGATCATTAGAGGAGAAGGACAAAGCTTACCTCTAATGGTTGATCTCTCTTCAATTTAGGCAAGTTTTCTTGAAAATCCAAAGAAAAAAGCAAAATGATTTGATGAAACAAAGATAAGAAATCTTTTGGAAGATAAAATCCCAGCAAACAAGATGAAAATCAGAGGAGAGAAAAGTCTTTGGCTGATTGGAAGTTGAGAGAAAATGAAAAGAGAAAACTATCGTGAAATTAGTTATGAAAAATCAACTTTAAATTTCCTTATTAATTCTCTTTTATTTCTTTAATTAAATCATTATTAAAAGCTCCCAAATTAAAGAGAAATCTGATGAAAACAAATGGTAAAATTAGCTCCTTAAAGATTCAAAGTTTCAATCCTTTACAAAACAGTCACTAGTCAACTTTTGCAAAAACTGCATTTTGGTCACTATACCAAAATATAATATTTCCAAATCTCCTTTTGTAAAATTGTTTTCACCATAATCATTTATATAATAAATGAGACTTTTTAGATATTTTCCATATTTTTAAAACATCCCAAACTAGGTGTTACTTAAACCAACCTTAAGTGTTCGAACCGTTCCTGACCGACCCGATTCAACATCTAAAACATCTAGGCCCAAAACTAGGGCATTACAACACTCCCCCACTTAAGAAATTTCGTCCTCGAAATTTTCCTGCTGGAAAAAGGTAAGGAAATTGCTTCTTCATGTCATCCTTCCTTTCCCACGTGGCTTCCTCAACGTCACGATGTCTCCACAAGACCTTGACCAGCTCGATGGTCTTACCCCAAAGAACCTTACTATCCATATCCAGAATCTCAACGGGCTCCTCATCATACGTTAAGTCTGGATTCAACTCAACCTCTTCTACATGCATAACATGCGACAGATCCGATCTATACATCTGAAGCATGGATACATGGAACACATTATGTATATTTTCTAACTCTAAAGGTAGTCTCAACTTTTAAGCAACAGGACCCACACGTTCTATCACCTCATATGGTCCAATGAACCTCAGATTCAATTTGCCCTTCCGGCCAAATCTTATCACCTTCTTCCAAGGTGAAACTTTTAGAAACACACGTTCTCCAACTGCGAACTCTATCTCCTTACGCTTCAAATCCGTGTAAGACTTTTGCCGGTCCGATGCTGCCTTCAAATGCTCACAAATGAGCTTCACCTTCTCGGCGGTTCCTTTAAACAAAGTTGGCATCGAAATCAACTTTTGCTCTCTTTCAGCCCAACAAATGGGAGTCCTACACTTCCTCCCGTATAAAGCCTCGTATGGTGCCATTTGAATGCTTGCATGGTAACTATTATTATAAGCAAACTCAACCAAAGGCAAGTGCTTCTCCCAAGATCCTTGAAACTCAATAGCGTAGCAACTCAACATATCCTCAAGCACTTGGATAATACGCCCCGACTGTCCATCTGTCTGCGGATGATAGGAAGTACTGAAATTCAACAGCGTACCCAAAGCCTGATGCAAACATACCTAAAACCTCGACGTGAACCTCTGATCTCTATCTGATACTATAGATTTCGACACGCTGTGCAAACGCACAATCTCAACAATGTACACCCCAACTAACTTATCCAAGGTATACATAGCATGCACAAGCAAGAAATGTGCACACTTCGTAAGGCGATCCACAATCACCCAAACAGAATTCTTCCTGGATGGCGACAACGGTAAACCAAACACGAAGTCCATGGTAATCCTTTCCCACTTTCATGCTGGGATTCTCAACGACTGCAACAACCCAAAAGGAACCTGTTGTTCAGCCTTAACCCGCTGACAAACCATACATTTGCTAACGAACTCGACAACATCTTTCTTCAATCCCACCCAATAGTACTCATCTCTCAAATCACGGTAAATTTTTGTACTACCAGGGTGCATAGCAAAAGGACTACTATGAGCTTCAGTCAGAATAGTGCGCCTCAACTCCACCTCATTCAGAACCACTATCCGACTCCCAAAATATAGAACACCATCATCGTTGAAACTGAAGTCCGAAGGCCTTCCTTCCGTAATATCCTGAACGTGAGGTACAAGAGAATCATCCAACAACTGCTTATCCTTCATTAACTGAACCAAGGATGGTTTCACTTGCAACTTAGCTACAAGGCCACCATCTCGCGATATGCTCAAGCGAGAAAACATCACCCTCAACTCCACCGCCACTTTTCTACTCAAGGCATCGACCACAACATTGGCCTTTCCCAGATGATACTCGATCGTTAGGTCATAATCCTTAAGCAACTACACCCAACGTCATTGCTTGAGATTCAATTCCTTCTGAGACATAAGATACTTCTAACTCTTGTGATCCGTGTACACAATACACTTCTCACCATATAGGTAATGTCTCCAAATCTTTAAAGCGAACACCACTGCCGCTAACTCAATATCATGCGTGGGATAGTTACGCTCATGCACCTTCAACTGTCGCGATGCATAAGATACTACCTTACCTTCTTGCATCAACACACACCCCAAACCAACATAGGATGCGTCACTATACACCACAAACTCTTTTCCAGATTCAAGTTGAATCAAGATATGAGCTTGCGTTAAAGCTTCCTTTAGCTTATCAAAAGCTTGCTGTCTCGCTTCCATCCACTCAAACTTAACATCCTTCTGTAATAACTTCATCAAAAGAGCAACAATCTTGGAAAATCCATCTACAAACCTTCGATAGTAACCCGCCAATCAAAGGAAACTACGAACTTCATGAACAGACCTAGGAGGCTTCCAATTCACCACCACCTCAATCATTTGAGGATCAACACGAATTCCCTCGGCCGAAACCACATGACCAAGGAAAACAGCCTCCTTCAACCAAAACTCACATTTACTCAGCTTGGCATAAAGCTGATTTTCTAGCAACACTTGCAAAACAATTCTTAAATGTTCCTCGTGCTCCTCCTCAATACGAGAGTGCACATGTATGTCATCGATGAACACCACACCAAACTTATCTAAGAACTCATGAAACACCATGTTTATCATATCCATGAATGTATCAGGAGCATTTGTCAAACCAAAAGGCATCACTAGAAATTCATAATGCCCATACCTTGTCCAAAAAGCAGTTTTTGGCACATCCACATCCTTAACCTTCAATTGATAGTACCCAGATCTTAAATCAATCTTTGAGAACACAACTGCTCCACAAAACTGATCAAAAAGATCATCTATCCTTGGTAGAGGATACTTATTCCTAACAATCAACTTATTCAGCTGACGATAATCAATACACATTCTCATCGTGCCATCTTTCTTCTTTAGAAACAAGACCGGTGCACCCCAAGGTGATACACAAGGCCGAATAACTCCTCGATCAAGCAACTCCTGAAGTTGCGTCTTCAACTCCTTCAACTCCTTAGGTGCCATTCGATAGGGAGCGATGGACACCGGAGTTGTGTTCTCATACAACTCAATTCCAAACTCGACCTCCCAACTAGGCGGCAATCCAGGTAACTCGTCCGGAAAACCCCCAAGAAATTCACACACGATCCTTGTATCTTGTACCCGTACATCCTTCATACTAGGATTCATTACAAATGCTAAATAAGCTTCACATCCTTGACGCAACAACCGGCTCGCTTCAAGCGTCGAAACCACATTAGATAAAAACTTTACATTCTCTCCCACCACCACAACTTCATAATCATCAGCAAGTTTCAACGAAACTCGCTTATTCTCAAAATCCACAACTGCCCTATGCTCAACTAGCCAATCTATACCAAGGATTACATCAAATCCATAGAAATGCAATTCCATGAGATCCACCAAGAACACATGTTCTTGCACCTTTAAGGGAAATCTCTTATACAACTTCCTCGTTACGACCGTTTCACCAACAGAACTAGTCACACGCCTACAAACATCCAAAGACTCAACAGGCAAACCAAGCATTTGAGCATGTTCACGCAATATGTACAAGTGTGTAGATCTAGAATCAATCAGAGAAAGTAATGAAAAGGCTGTAAAGTAAAGGTACCTGCGATCACATTAGTGTCATTCCTCCCTTCACGATGGGCATACACTCTAGCGTGGCCACCTCCTTTGGGCTGAATAGCTACATCATGTGCTACATTCCTCGCACTATCATCTCTACGTTGAAAATTGCCACGGCCGCGCCCACGCCCCCTCTTTGGCTCAGCTGCTCTCACCGGAGCCTATCCCTCTCTCATCGGCTAAGGACAATCTCGTTTCATGCGCCCACAAGAACCACAATTCCAGCATGTACCAATGTTGCCCCAACACTCTCTCGTGTGCCTCTTGCCACACCAATTACACTCAGGTGTACGAATGAAAGCATTCGACCCTTGCTGACCTCTTCCCGAATTACCTCCCCTACGTCTAGCACCCACAGGAGACCTTCGATCCCTCGGCCTCTTAAAACGATCCCTTCCAACATCAGAACCCGCAGCTCGCTTCCCTAAGCTAGATCCTCTTGCTCGACTCGCCAGACCAAGGTTCAACTCAATGTCCTTGGCTCGAGTGACCAGGACATTAAAATCAGAGTAATCTGATGCAAGCATGTATGTCTTCACATCAGCCACCAGCCCATATCTGAAACACTCACATCTCTCTCATTCCTTATGGATCAATTACGGTACATACTGGCTAAGGCGTACAAACTGTACCTCATATTCCGCCACATACATGCTTCCTTGCACAAGGGAGATAAATTCCCTCTTTTTCTGGTCTAGATAACGGACACCTAGATACTTCCTCTTAAATGCATTCATGAAGAACATCCAAGTCACCTCACCATTCTCTAACCCAGCTATAGTGGCCGTCCACCACATATAGACATCACCATGCAACATGGACACAATGCACCCCAACTTCTAGACATTATTACAGTTCATCTGCCCAAGGATCCTCTTGGTGCTCTCCAACCAAGATTTGGAACTCTCAGGGGTCAGCCCCCTAAACTCAGTCCCACCGAGACTACGGAGTCGCTCTAACGGCAAACTCGCACCAGCACCAGCCTGAGGTGCAGCCACATGAGCACCAGCTACTACTGCCCGAAAGGCTCCCGCAATAGCCTGAATTAGCACGGTCATATCAGGAGCAGCTTGCCCACTTGCTCCCTCGGGTTCAGCAACCCCTACTTCAGCTCTAGCAGCACCAGCCCCCCGCTCCACCACCACCGGGTGGTCCACGAGGAGGAGGAGGCGGTGAATTCTCAACATGCTCATCTGTCTCATTCCTCTCGTTCTCAGCCACAATATGCGTATTAATTCTAAGCTCTCTACGTGACCCCATTCAAAACAATGCAACTAGCAAAATGCAATAAAACTCAGTTAGGCAATATAAGGCAAGAAATCCAAGGTGATGAAGTTCATTTTCAAAACAATTCTTTCCAATAGTAATGATATGGCAATGAATTCCCCATCTATCTCCCAAACAAAGCATAACAACACAATTTCATCTCAAACATTTTACTTGCATGCATTTCATCTCATTAAAGCTCAAACATTGCATAATTACACAACATGCTTTCAAAAAGTTCATGTCTACTCACATTTACACTTACCAACCACTTACCAACGCCCCAATTATCCGTAAACCTGACTCTGATACCAACAAATGTAACCCCTTTAGCCCGGTCTAGATGATTGACCCAAACCAAGGTGATTACACGGGGAAAACCAAAGCCAACTCGTTAAAGCCGACTCCGATTGACGACTTTTTTTTTATTTTTATCTTGTCTAAATGCAACTTAAGTCCTATATGATCACCCAAGGGCATAAGAAGAGACGACACAACGATCAGATTTCGTTTAGGGGTTTAATTGCAAAAACTAGACATTTAGGAACCGAAATGTAATTTCTGCAAATTAAAATGACTTTTCTAATTTTAAGGTTACTCTTACTCAATTAGTCATGTTTCATGCTTCTCTGCAAATTTTCACCACAATCTAAATAATCAATTACATTCAATTGCATTCATGAAGTTCAGAGACTAAAATATAATGTTTTAAAACTTTAAAAGATGCCATTAACAGAATTAACGGTCGCGTATCGGTACACCTAGGGACCGTATCGATACGCGAGAAGGCAGTCACCAAAATCGTAGAAAGGGTATCGATACGCTCCCCCGCGTATCGGTACGCCTTTCAAGCCCGTATGGAAACACTCCCCAACCGTACCGAAACCCATGTGCAGAAAAGCACAAATTTGGCTTATGCGTATCAATACGCATACCAGAATTGTCCTAAAATCAGCCCTAAAATCGTATTAAACTTCACCAAATCATCATCAAATCATATGGACATGTTTGTGACATCTACTCAATCATATGAGCAAGCAATTCCAAGCACATGGCAACATTTGGTTGATTAACACAAGCATATCAAGGCATATAATGGAGCATGCTTAAACCACAAACCAAAAGCATACCAAAAGGTAAGATAAAGCATCAAAACCAATATAAAGGCCTTCTACAAACCAAATAAACCATATAACACTTGCATCAACATCAGGGAGTCCAAAAACACATCTCCCAAAACAAACCATTAAATCCCATTGCCATATATCATTACTAAAGTAAAAGTATAACACCATACTTGAGCTTATCTATTCCTTGGATCCTCTTAAGCCTCCTTGTTGCCCAAAATGTCTCAGTTATTTGCATTGTTGGTAAAAGAGAGCGTAAGCAAGATAGCTTAGTGAGGCATGCTCTAAAAACACCAACACAACAATGCAAGCTTTTAGAACTCTATCTTGAAAACCATTTCTAAACCATGCTCTTTCTATCTCATGCTTGAAAACCGTTTTAAAGCAAATCATCATTTGAAAATCACATGTACCATCTATCAATATATCTCATGCATTCAACCAATGCAAATCTCATGGAAAAGCCACACACATGCTTGATATTCAAAAGCATTTCATAAATCTCAAAATCTCATATGTATTTCTCATAGCATAAAATCATTTCAACATCGGTACATGTGAATCAAAGTACATTATCATATATTGGCATTTCATATTCCATCTTTACTCAGATATGCGAATAGCTTGTGATACGTATCCGGTTGCGTGATGACTGAATTCGTATGTGATGTTGCCCGATCGTGATTCTAGTATGAAGTTGCAAACTTGAAACTTGAGTGTGGAAGTGATGTATATGGAATGAAAATGGTGAAAGTTGTTGTTTTAATAGGTGCTGGAATGGTTGGTGATTATGTTTTGAAAGATAAATGTAAGAAAAAAATGGATAGAAGTTGATATGGATATATGGAATAGAATCGGTGTGGAACAAGGAAGAACCAACAAGATAGTGAATGTTAACCCAAACCTTACACGTTCTTACCCTTTGTGAAATGATGGAAGAAGGTTGGATTGTGACCCTTTAGCTATAATTGAGCTAAGAACCAACAATATAATCAAATGGAAGTGATGGTGGAACGTGACCCGCTAGCTAGAAAGCTAGGAACCAACGCTATAAATAGAATGGAGTGAAAAAGGAAAATTTGCCACAAGACTAGCTTGAAAGCCGATAAAGTTCTTAAAGAACAATGAAGAGAACACTCTCATATATTTTCATCAAAAAAGGTCCCTTACAAAGGCAAATGAGCATCCTATTTATAGTACATGGCAGCCTAGAATTTGAATGGACAAAACAATACATTAAGGCTCCAATTTATGACATTCAATGGTTTGTCTTCAATCCTATCAAGTGTGGCTGGCCATTTGTGTAATTTAGAATGATTTTGGACATAATAAGGCTTGAATGAAGACTTATACACGTCCAAGTGATGGATCCTTTGATATTCCCCTTGCTTGGCTCTTAAAAGTGCATGTAGATAACTTGGAATGAATCTGCCCATGTTTGCATCTAAGTGTATGTGTCTCTTCCACTTCCTTTCTTTATTTCTCAACTTTATTGGCTGAATAAAAGCATAATAAAGTCTTCTAAATGCTTCATCCTCCATGGAATTCAAAAAGACTCTCTCTTTAAATTGTGATAAAGATGACATGTCTCCTTGAAGAAGATGAAAAGTCTTCAATTGTTTCCATCTTAATCCCAACGTGTAATGACACTAAAAACACATAAAATATTAATCAAAATATGATAAAAATGTTATGCAAACTTAAAGAATTAATTGAACAAGTTCAATGGATGAACTAGTTTAATTAATGAACCTACATGCTTAAATGAAACACATACATAAGTGAAGTATTTTCATAAATGAAGTGCTTGCATAAATGCAACAACAAGCATATTTATTCTCATGGAATGAATGAACTATTATGCAACTACTCATGCAAATTCTTATGCAACTACTCATGCAAATTCTTATGCAACTTATTTCAACTTTCCAACAAACTCAAAACGTTGCAAGATCTAGTTGTTGCTGTCATTTCTTCATTCATTTTCTAGTATTGGCAAAGCAAACTTTCCACAACATCTTGAATCATTGTAGCTCTTGCACGAGTCATAGGCCCTATAGGAAATTCATTGGAATTCTTTCTGGTTGTGGTCACATCATTCCCTCCCTCTTGAAAGCAATTTGCCCCCAAATCGTCACCTGCATCATAAGGAGATAAATCAACAACATTAAAAGTAGCACTCACATTATACTCACCGGGAAGGTCTATTTGATAAGCATTATCATTAATCCTCTTGACCACTTGGAAAGGACCATCTCCTCGAGGCATAAGTTTCGATTTGCGTTGGGCTGGAAACCTCTCTTTCCTCAAGTGCAACCAAACCCAATCTCCGGGTTCAAAAGTTATTCATTTCCTCCCTTTGTTAGCTTGCGTCTCATATTGCTTTGTTCTCCTCTCAATGTTCTCCCGCACTTGTTGATGAAGCTTCTTCACAAATTCAGCTCTATTTTGCCCATCCTTATTTTTGAATTGATCAATAGGCAAAGGAAGCAAATCAATTGGGGTCAAAGGATTGAAACCATATACCACTTCGAATGGAGAACATTTAGTGGCAGTATGTATGGAGCGATTGTATGCAAACTCAACATGTGGCAAGTCCCCTTCCCAAGTCCTTAGATTCTTGCGTATAATTGTCCTAAGAAGCATGGACAATACACGATTGACAACTTCAGTTTGGCCATCTGTTTGTGGATGACAAGTTGTAGAAAACAACAGCTTTGTTCCAATCTTACTCCATAGCGTCCTCCAAAAGTGACTCAAGAACTTCACATCTCGATCAGACACAATAGTTCTTGGAACTCCATGTAATCTCACAACTTCCCTAAAAAATAGATTAGCAATATGGGAAGCATCATTAGTCTTGTTGCATGGAATGAAATGAGCCATTTTTGAGAATCTATCTACTACCACAAAAATGGAATCTTTGTTGTTCCTTGTGCGTGGAAGTCCTAGCACAAAATCCATGGAAATATCCTCCCATGGTGCATTTGGAATTGGTAATGGTGTGTAAAGTCCATGGGGCATGACTTTGGACTTTGCCTTCTTACATGTGATGCAATGCTCACACCACTTCTCCACGTCTCGTTTCATCTTTGGCCAATGCAAATGTTCTTGCAATATAGAGTGCGTTTTGGCCACTCCAAAGTGTCCCATTAGTCCTCCACAATGGGCCTCTTTGATAAGCGATTCTCTAATAGATCCTTGAGGGATACAAAGCTTTCCTTCCTTGAAAAGATACCCATCAGCCCTACAAAACTTCTCAAATGTTCCTTTTTCACAAGCTTTGTAAATTTCACCAAAATCATAATCAGATTCATAAAGCTCTTTAATTAAGGCAAAACCTACCAATCTAGAATCCAAAAGGTTAAGAAGAGTATACCTTCTTGATAAGGCATCAGCAACAACATTTGCCTTACCCTTCTTATATTTGATAACATATGAGAATGTTTCTAGGAATTCAACCCACTTGGCATGTCTCTTATTAAGCTTGTGTTGTCCCTTCAAGTGTTTCAGCGCCTCATGATCCGTGTGGATGATAAACTATTTAGGCCATAGATAGTGTTGCCACATTTCTAATGCCCTTATGAGAGCATACATCTCCTTGTCATAAGTTGAATAATTTAGAGTTGCTCCACTCAATTTCTCACTGAAATATGCAATAGGACGTCCATCTTGAGATAATACAACTCCAACTCCTAAACCTGATGCATCACATTCAATTTCAAAAACTTTATCAAAATCAAGTAAAGATAATAAGGGTGCATTGGTTAAAAGTTGTTTAATCAAACAAAAAGACTTCTCTTGTTCGTCTCCCCAAAAGAAGCTAGAGTTCTTTTTGATAACTCTGGTCAAAGGTGCGGCTATGGTGCTGAAATTGGGAACAAATCAGCGATAGAAACTAGCAAGTCCATGAAAACTCATCACTTGACTAATGTTAGTAGGTATCGACCATTCTTCAATTGCTTTAATCTTTTCTTGATCAACCTCCAAACCCTTTGAACTAACAACAAAACCTAAGAACACAACTTTGTTAGTGCAAAATGTACATTTTTGTAGGTTAGCATACAACTTTTCTTTTCGCAAAACATCCAATACTAACCTTAAATGTTGAGCATGATCATTCAAAGTTTGGCTATACACAAGTATGTCATCAAAATACACCACACAAAACTTACCCAAGAATGGTCGAAGTATATGATTCATTAACCTCATGAATGTACTTGGTGCATTAGTTAAGCCAAATGGCATAACCAATCACTCATACAAACCTTGCTTGGTTTTGAATGTTGTCTTCCACTCATCTCCTTCTCGCATTCTTATTTGGTGGTACCCACTCTTAAGATCAATCTTAGAAAAGATGTTAGAACCACTTAATTCATCAAGCATATCAACTAATCTAGGAATAGGATGACGATACTTTACCGTTATCTTGTTCACTGCTCGACAGTCCACACACATACGCCAAGTTCCATCCTTCTTAGGTACAAGTAAAACCGGCATGGCACATGGACTAAGGCTCTCTCTCACATAGCCTTTTTCCATTAACTCGGATACTTGTCTTTGCAACTCCATAGTTTCTTCCGGATTGCTTCTATGTGCTGGTCGATTTGGAATGATGGCTCCGGGAATGAAATCAATTTGATGCTCTATTCCTCGAATAGGTGGAAGCCCATTCGAAATCTCCTCCGGAAACAAATCTTCAAATTCCTGCAATAAAGAGACAATAAAAGATGGCAAACCAAGATCAAGGTCATTAGTGTTCAAAAGATTTTCCTTGTACATGAGTACAAGTGCCCATTTCTCTGAAAGCAAACACTTTTTGATCTCTTTCTCTCTTGCAAAAAGAATGGTTTGTTTTCCCTCATTTTTGTCACTCTCTTTGGATTTAAACTCTTTTTCTTTCTCTTTGGTTGTTTTGAAACTCTCTCTCAAGTGGATTTGGTGTTTATGGACTTGTTTTGGTGAAAGAGGGGCTAAAGTGATCTTTTTGGTTTGATGGGTGAAAGTGTAACGGTTGGTATAACCATCATGTATAGCCCTTTTGTCGAATTGCCATAGTCTCCCCAACAAGATATGGCTAGTATGTATTGGTACAACATCACACAACACCTCGTCTTTGTATTTCCCAATGGAAAATGGCACAAGTACTTGCTTGGTGACTTTGAGTTCTCCCCCATCATTGAGCCATTGTAGCTTGTAAGGATGAGGATGCTTTGTTGTTGCCAATCTAAGCTTCTCTACCATCAAAGTACTAGCAACATTAGTACAACTTCCTCCATCAATAATGACAAAGCATACCTTTTCGTTTACATGGCAGCGAGTATGGAAGATGTTCTCGCGTTGATCTTCTCCTTCTATGGCTTGCACGCTTAGGCTTCTTTTCACAACAAGAACCTCACCATGTACAACATGTTCCATCTCTTCTTCTTCTTGGATAGGAACATCATCTTCTTCCTCCTCTTGGTCAGTTTCGATCTCTCTATCTTCTCGAATGAGCATTGTGTTGCGATTTGGACATTGGCTAGCAATGTGACCTCGCCCCAAGCATTTGAAGCATTGCACATCACGGGATCAAACTGGCATAGTGGTGCTCGTTCCCTTACTAGTTTCAGCAATGGGTTTGACACTCTTTGTTGGAACGCTTCGTTCTTTAGGCGTAAAGGATGCCTTCTGTTTGTAGGTACCCTTCCCCCATTTAGGAGAAGAGACTCCATAGGCACGGGTTGTGCCCTTCCTTTTGAGTTGCCTCTCGACCTTCATGGCCATATGAACCATGTCTTCGATCTCCACATAATGTTGCAACTCAACAGTGGCCGCAATATTAGGATCAAGGCCGGATAGAAATCTTACCATGGTGGCTTCTCGATCCTCATCAATGTTGGTTCGGATCATGGCCACTTCCATCTCTTTAAAGTAATCCTCAACACTACGGTTGCCTTGGGTGAGATTTTGAAGCTTGTTGAACAACTCCCTATGATAGTGAGTTGGAACAAACCTCCTACGCATAACGGCCTTCATCTCATTCCAAGTAGAAATTGGATATTCGCCGTTCGTCTCCTGCTAGATGTTAACTGATCCCACCATATTAGTGCATAATCTATAAATTCAATGGCTGCAAGTTTTACCTTCTTAAGCTCGGAGTAGTTGTGGCACTCAAAGATGTGCTCAACTTTTTTTTCCCATGAAAGATAAGCTTCAGGATCCGTTCTTCCTTGGAAAGAAGGAATGGTTATTTTGATGTTGCTAAGATTATCATCAACTCTTGGTCAAGCTCTTTGGTTCCTAGGTTCTCGACGCCTCAAACTTTGATGGGAGGCTCGCTCGTCTATGAGTTCTTCATCCACCTCTCCCTCATACTCTTCCTCGTGATCTGAATTATGCCTTCGTTGAGATCTTTCCTCCAAATGATCTAATCGTTCTTGCATCGGCCCCAACCTTTGTTGCAACAACCTGTCCATCTCTCGGATAATATCTTGAAGATTGGAGTTAGTTGCATCTACGTTAACATTATTACTAGCACCAATAGTGTTTCTCACGTAATCTTGAGACATGATTAACTAATAAACCTCACTAGCACAAATTCTCACCGTTACACTCCAAGGAAAACACTCACACTCGTGTTTCACTTGGGATGGCTTTTACCCTTGTTGTGCACTCTTGCCTTTTACCGCTCTTGTTCTCCTATCAAAGTCCTTAGAGAACTTACTCAATGCTTAACAAGTTTGCTTGTGGAAATTGGCTGAAAGAAAGGGTTTAGAAAAAAAAGGCTATAGGTAGAAACGTAAAATGATTAGAAAATAACAAGGCAATAGGAAATAATAATTTTCTGAATTGAGTATTACCAACAAGAACCAAACTTCCCTTTTTTTCCTTTTTCTTTTCTTTTTCTTTTCTTTTTCTTTTTTTTTCTTTTTTTAATGCAAACCGGAAAGAGAAACACTTAACTTACTGAATCAAAATAGCTCTGATACCAAATGATACGTATCCGGTTGCGTGATGACCGAATTCGTATGTGATGTTGCCCGATCGTGATTCTAGTATGAAGTTGCAAACTTGAAACTTGAGTGTGGAAGTGATGTATATGGAATGAAAATGGTGAAAGTTGTTTTAATAGGTGCTGGAATGGTTGGTGATTATGTTTTGAAAGATAAATGTAAGAAAAAAATGGATAGAAGTTGATATGGATATATGGAATAGAATCGGTGTGGAACAAGGAAGAACCAACAAGATAGTGAATGTTGGCCCAAACCTTACACGTTCTTACCCTTTGTGAAATGATGGAAGAAGGTTGGATTGTGACCCTTTAGCTATAATTGAGCTAAGAACCAACAATATAATCAAATGGAAGTGATGGTGGAATGGTGGAACGTGACCCGCTAGCTAGAAAGCTAGGAACCAACGCTATAAATAGAATGGAGTGAAAAGGGAAAATTTGCCACAAGACTAGCTTGAAAGCCGATAAAGTTCTTAAAGAACAATGAAGAGAACACTCTCGTATATTTTCATCAAAAAAAGGTCCCTTACAAAGGCAAATGAGCATCCTATGTATAGTACATGGCAGCCTAGAATTTGAATGGACAAAACAATGCATTAAGGCTCCAATTTATGACATTCAATGATTTGTCTTCAATCCTATCAAGTGTGGCTGGCCATTTGTGTAATTTAGAATGATTTTGGACATAATAAGGCTTGAATGAAGACATACACGTCCAAGTGATGGATCCTTTGATATTCCCCTTGCTTGGCTCTTAAAAGTGCATGTTGAATCTGCCCATGTTTGCATCTAAGTGTATGTGTCTCTTCCACTTCCTTTCTTTATTTCTCAACTTTATTGGCTGAATAAAAGCATAATAAAGTCTTCTAAATGCTTCATCCTCCATGGAATTCAAAAAGACTCTCTCTTTAAATGGTGATAAAGATGGCATGTCTCCTTGAAGAAGATGAAAAGTCTTCAATTGTTTCCATCTTAATCCCAACGTGTAATGACACTAAAAACACATAAATTATTAATCAAAATATGATAAAAATGTTATGTAAACTTAAAGAATTAATTGAACAAGTTCAATGAATGAGCTAGTTTAATTAATGAACATACATGCTTAAATGAAACACACACATAAGTGAAGTATTTTTATAAATGAAGTGCTTGCATAAATGCAACACAAGCATATTTATTCTCATGGAATGAATGAACTATTATGCAACTACTCATGCAAATTCTTATGCAACTACTCATACAAATTCTTATGCAACTTATTTCAACCTTCCAACAAACTCAAAACGTTGCAAGATCTAATTGTTGCTGTCATTTCTTCATTCATTTCCTAGTATTGGCAAAGCAAACTTTCCACAACATCTTGAATCATTTTAGCTCTTGCACGAGTCATAGGCCCTATAGGAAATTCATTGGAATTCTTTCTGGTTGTGGTCACATCAGCTTGACTCGAGGCTAAGTCCTACCTCGGTGGGATCTTGCCACCAGACTCTCATGGCAGTATCTCTCTTTGCCACAAAGCTTGGGTGTTTCACCAAGACCTACCCCGATAGCATCTCTCATCATTGGACTCTCACTTTTGATCGGAATGGCACTACCCCCATTGCTCGACTCCAAAGAGTACGTACGAATTTTTAGTTTATAGTGCACTTTACATCCTATTGGTCGACCAATTATATCTGGTAATCTTCTCATCATTTATGCCAATATATTACATTCAAATTATCATCTCACATAGTGTTTTGATGCACATTTCTAAAATCAATCTCATCCCATTTCAAAACCACAATTCATGATTAGCATTTAATCAAAATCTAAAAACTCTTACAATGTCATTCTATCTCACGAGACCAATATGAAACATCATTTCATGTCATAAACCATGCATAAAACAGTAGGAATTTGTCTATCTCAAATCAAGAGCATGTTAAAAGCATTTAGGGGCATCAACCACTTTTCGAGAGCAAATCTAAACATTCTTACTTTCGGACTTAGGATGGTGTTTCAAACCAATCCTAAATCCCAAACCTTGTTTCCTTATCCCTCAAGGACTTCTAAAACCAATGGCACTCACTAATAATGTTTCACTTGCTTGTCGAAACAATTTCTAGGCTTCCGGCACTTCCGGATCAACACCAAAGGCGTCCGATGAAGTCTCCCCTTTTCATTACACATAAGAGTAGAGGATTAACGCATCATCATGCATTAAAATCACCAGCCACTCATTCGAACTCGCTACTCTACTCAAATCTAGCATTTCGGCTATCCGAAATAACTGAAATCACTTCCAACTTTCTCATATCAAAGTCCAACCAAGATTTATCAATTCTAATCTTTTCTAAACCTCAACCAACATAAAAAATCACCATAAACACAACCCTATACCTCCAACAATAGCAGATCACCAAAAACATCTCAAAAACCACAAATCTAGCATCTCAAACTTAGGAACCCAAACCTATTCGGGATTTATTTGTTAAAACCTTATTCTCAATATCAAATATCATCCAAAATATGTTAGAAATCAACCTCAAAACGAAGCTTAACATAGAATTACAAAAATCACAAAGATCTCATCAAGAATCTTGAATTTAGCAACTGTTTCTTGTTTATAACATTAAAACAACTCAAAAACCAATAACAAATGATTGATAACTTGGAAATTTCAGTAAAGAACTGATCATTAGAGGACAAGGATGAAGCTTACCTCTAATGGTTGATCTCTCTTCAGTTTAGGCAAGTTTTCTGGAAAATCCAAAGCAAAAATCAAAAGGATTTGATGAAACAAAGATATGAAATCTTTTGGAAGATAAAATCCCAGCAAACAAGATGAAAATAAGAGGAGAGAAACATGTTTGGCTTATTGGAAGTTGAGAGAAAATGAAAAGAGAAAACTATTGTGAAATTAGTTATGAAAAGTCAAATTTAATTTTCCTTTTTAATTCTCTTTTTTTTCTTTAATTAAATCATTATTAAAAGCTCCCAAATTAAAGAGAAATATGATGATAACAAATGGTAAAATTAGCTCGTTAAAGATTCAAAGTTTCAATCATTTTCAATACAGTCACTAGTTAACTTTTGCAAAAACTACATTTTGGTCACTATACCAAAATGTAATATTTCCAAATCTTTTTTTGTAAAATTGTTTTCACCATAATCATTTATATAATAAATGATGATTTTTAGATATTTTTTCATATTTTTAAAACATCCCGAAGTAGGTGTTCCCTAAACCAACCTTAAGGGTTCGAACCGTTCCCGACTGGCCCGATTCAACATCTAAAACATCTAGGCCCAAAACCAGGGCGTTACAATTATTACTAATAGGTAAATGTAAAAATCATACTTGAGCTTAATCCCACTCCTTGGAATCCTTCTTGCCTCTTTGCTGCCCAAATATGCTAATTCTTTGCATTATTGGAAAAGAGAGCGTAAGAACAAATGCTTAGTTAGAGATGCTCAAAACAAACCAACAACAACAATGCATTTTAAAACCATTTCTCATTTCGAAATCTATATCTCATCATGCTCTTTCTATCTCATGCTTGAAATCATTTCAAAGCAAAATCCACATCATTTAAACCACATGTACCATCTATCTCATGCATTCATCAAAATGCAAAGTCTCAAGGCAAAGCCTTACATGCTTAAATCTCATTAGCATTTGTCCAATCATGTTCTCATGTTAAAAACACAATGCATAAAATCATTTATAATCAAGGTACATGTGAATATCATATATTGGCATTTTAGCAACATTACTCAAATATGCCGATAGCTTGACGAAATCTTACATCGTCAAGTCCTATCCCGGTGGAATCTCACATCACTAGAATCTCATGGCGGCATCTCTAATCGACACAAAGCTTGATGGATTCATCAAGACCTACCGTGGTGGAATCTCTCATCATCACACTCTCACATTGGAACATGATGACACTACCCCCATTACCCGAACCAAAGAGCATGTAAGAATTTTGTATATTATAGTCCACTTCTCATCCTATTGGTCGACCAATTATATTCGGTAACAATAATCTCATCTCATGCCAATATACTAATCTTAAACATCACTACCTACTATTTTTCAATGCATAAACATATACCATATCTCATCCTAAGGGGTGATAATGAGCCTGACCAGCTCGCGAGCTACTTGGGCTCGGCTCGGTCAAAGCTCGGCTCGAGACCTTAACAAGCCGAGCCGAGTCGACCCAAGCTCGGCTCGAAAAGCTCGTGAACAGGCTCAGAATAGTATGTGTGTGTGTGTGTGTATGCACTAAAAGTAATCTGTTTAGCAAAAGATACAACAATTAAGAAAAAAAATTCACTTCTAAATTATAGTTATATTAAACAACAATTATAGTTGTAATTATTTAAATTCACTTCTAATAATTTTTAGATTATTTTCTAACACATATATTAGTAGATTACTAAAATTTAATGACTGAATTAAATTAAAGTAAATTTTACACTCTAAATTTAAAAAATAAAGGACTAAAATAATAAAACTAAAAGTAACATGGTTGAAATGAGTATTTACCCATTCCTATAAAGCTTGAAGGGAAAGAAAACAACTTACACTTACAATACACACCCAATATCCCACATATTTTACATACATAAAGCAATGAGAGCAAGCATCCTATAAATAGGTGCTTAAACTTTAAATAATAAACTAATTCACTCTTGGCCTTTTGGTTGAGATCAATTAAACATGGGTTTTTTTGTGCCTATAGATTTTTAGTTGAAACGACTTTAAATTTGAGCTTTCAAAGTTTGGATTGTTTTAATAATCCTTGAGTTTAGCATGGTTTTTTTAGTCGAACGAGCTTGCTCGAGCCGAGCCGAGCATGATGAGCTTCGAGCTCGAGCCGAGTTTAATAATATTATTTCTAAGCCGAGCTTGAGCCTAGCGAGCCTGAGCCGAGCCTAATAATATTATTTTTGAGCCAAGCCGAGCTTGGTCAGGCTCGAGCTTGGCTCGGCTCGTTAGCACCCCTATCTCATCCCATTTCAAAAGCATAAATAATGCATATCATTTTCTCAATAAATTCTATCTCTTTGAAATAAAAAATCTATCTCATGGGATCATGTAAATCATCATATCATTTCTCAAAACATGCATAAAACAGTAGGTATAATTCTATTTTCAAAACATGAGCATAATCATAAAAATCAACGAGATAAAAATCGAGAACAAGAGTGAAACATCTCAAACTTACTTCCGGGCTTAGGTTAGTGTTTCAAACTTAACCTAAACCCCTAAACCTTGCTTTCAAGTCTTTGAAAGGCTTTGAAAACCAATTCATGCAATACTCTAAAATTGAGCTTAGTATAAGTTGAATTATTAAATCGAATCTAAAATTAAATTAGACACTGTCCTAAATCGATTAAGATAATTAGGGACTTAATTGAGTAAAATTACAAATTTTCGAATTGAGCAATTTAGATAGCTAAATCAGATGAAATAAAAGAATGAGGAGTTGCATGCCTAAAACAAATATTTCCTAAGCTGCCCCTCCACTAATTTAATTATGTGAGTTAATTAAAAGGACAATTTGGATAATTTCATGTCCAAATATGATGACACTAAGTCATCTCCTTCAACCACTCTACATGGCTACACTAAGAATCAAAGAGAGAGAGAGAGAGAGAGAGAGAGAGAGAGAGAGAGAGAGAGAGTTTGAGAGAAAGAGAAGCCATTGTTGAGAGCTTGAAGCTTTGCATGGTTACGGAATTTAACTAGGAAGTCAAATTTAAGAGGCTCGGTAAGCTCCTCACCTTAGGTTGAGTTGATTGTGTGGTTAGATTTTCATTTTTGCATGATTGTGATGATGTTATGTTAATTATTGGTTGCTGAAAATTATGTAGAGACATTGTCAAATTGAGAGTCTTAATGAAATTGCTATGGAACCATGGTTTGTAAGGTAGCTGAAATGAAGTAGTGGCCTAATTGGCATATTTTCGATATTCATGTGTAAATTCTGATTTGACTTGAAAATTTGGTAATTCTGGAAAAATTGATGTAGGAAGAAATTGTTTAAAATGATGTTTACTGTTGGATTGAGGTCTTGGATGATCGAAAATGTTGTTAGGATTGTTGGAAAATTCATTAGAATCAAAACTGGTCACTTAGAATGTCTTGTGTGTAAATCAGGACTATTTTGTGTAAATTAGAAATTCTGGTAGTAAATTGGAACATAATGGAATACTAAAAATGATGGTTAAAAACAGGGGACTTGATATATAAATGAAGTGCAACTAGATTGGCTGATAAGTAGACTAGATTGAGTGTTTGAAATGATTAAAGTGCTTATTAGACGAGCTTGGGACTAATTTGGAAAGTTAATTAACTAAGGGACTGTATTGTTCTGTTTTGAGACCCTAAAGAACTTGAATGAACAAGGGAAAAATAGGTTGAAAATGTTTGTTAAGTCATAAAATGAAAATAAGAAACAAATTAGTATAATTGAATAATTAGAAGAAATTCTAATGAATTTGCCTAGAAGATTTATTCTAGACAGTGTCTTTGAAAAATTAGTATAAAATTCTAGGCATCGAATTATAAGCTAAAATTTTGATAGAAGGTACCTTGAAATGTCTACTTTAATCAGGAACAAACGACATAGATTCTAAGTTGTGTAGTGAAATTTGGAGATGAAAACTCATAAGTAGTGCAAACTGTCCAAACAGTATAAATGTTGTGTCTTTAGACAATAAACTATACTAATTGGATAAGAATTAAAATACAAACCTAATATGGTCTTAAAGACAATTCATTTATCTTTAAAACGATATAAAGTAATCGAAATTCCGACGTACGAATTGAGAGATATGATCAGATTAGTAACATGGGTGCAAGTTGCCAGAACTGGAAAACAATTTTGAGTGTATTGTGTTGTGCTTATTTGATTGAACTTATATGTTTGAATTGGATGTTAATATGCTTTCTCTGTATTCTTATATGAATTGCTAGACCAAAGAATTGATGAGAATTTGGAAGAATCAAGGGCTTGCCATCCAAATAGAAAGAACACAAGAATAGTCATCAAGGAGCAAGACTAGTAGAAAGCTTGGAGTATTGTGAGTGTAGTTAACTTAGGGTTAAGACTAGTGTGTTAACCAATGTTTATGCTTAAATTTATGTTTCTAGTTGAAGGCATGAAATGAACCTACTCTAAATTTGGTAATTGTTTTAAGGGAAGAAGGTATAAAAATCGAAGATGATAATATGATCTAAATTGTTAGTTGTTACCTTGGTTTGACATGTAACATGGTTTGCATATGTTATATGATTTATATGATTTGTTTGTTCTTTGATACATCGTGTTTATATGTTATTATGTTAGCAAATTGATTAAGACTAGCTAGGTGATACTCCTTTGATTTGAAACCTAGTTAGGCAAGCTTGTCTAAAGAAAAAATGCATCTAATGAAATAAATGGATAGTTAATATGATAGGAACTACTTCACTAAGTACTTATAGTACTTATCACTCTAATGTTTCCTTCTTCCCAAAACAGCAGGACCTCTCGTTCGAAAGCTATCTCCATCTTGATTCGAAGCCTTCACAAGCCAAGACAAGTATGCCTTGTTTCATTATGCTAGTTGTAACCCCCTCGACCCGGCCTAGCCACCAGACCGACCCGAACGGGTTACACGGGAAAAAACCGAAGCGAAACCCGCTAAGGCCTCACTCCGATTAGCAACCCTATTATTTATTTATTTAAATCTTGTCTAAATGTGTAACACCCCAATTTTGAGCTTAGAAGTTTGGGGTCTGAACCGGACCGGTCTGATTTTCGGTTCGAATATAAAAGGAGGTTTTAGGGAAAGCCTAGTTCGGGATGCTTTAAAAATATGGAAAAATATCTAAAAACACTCTTTTAATATATATAAGAGAGTGGTGAAATCAATTTTTTCAAAATAAGGTTTGGAAATACAACATTTTGGAATAGTGACTAAAATGCGATTTTTGAAAAGTTTAGTGGTGACTGTTTTGTAAGGATTGAAACTTTGAATCTTTAAGGAGCTAATTTACCCAAAAATAATTTCTCCAGTTTTTCCCTTAATTTGGATGGATTAATTAATGTTTTAATTAATTGAAAGAAAAGTGAAACTACTTTTTAGAATTTCATAACTACCTTTTCCTAAAATTTTCTCATTTCTTTTTCTCTCAAAATTCCATCATCCAAGAACTTCCCTCCAGCAACTTTTGCTTTAATTTTCACTCCAATTGATGAGATTTCTATCATCAATTTATTCTTAATCAAACTAGCATCAAATCCTTTTGATTTTCTCATAAGATTTTCAAGGAAATTGGCTCAAATCAAGGAGAAATCACCATTTAGAGGAAAGATTGTTCTTCTCCTCTAAATACTCAGTTCTTTACTGAAATTCCCAAGTTATCAATCCTTAATTTAAGTTTTATAAATGGTTTTAATGTTAGAAGCTTGATTTTGGCTTAAAACTCAAGATTTGGAAGAAATCTTGAAGAATTTCGTTGTGATTGCTTGGGCTCTGTTTTGAGATGAATCTTAAATGTATTTTGATGTCTAATGATGTGGAAATGAGGTTTTATCAATGCAATCCCGAATAGGTTGTATTTCCTAAGTTTTGGTTTATAAAAATGGTGGTTTTTGGGGTGATCTTGGTGTTCTGTTATAGCTGGAGGTATAAGGACGAGTTTAGGTTCATTTTGGATGTTAATTGATGTTTAGAAATGGTTTGAAGTGATGGATCTTGGCTGGGTTGTGTTTTGGAAGAGTTTGGAGGTGATTTCGGTTGTGTTTGGTAGCCGAAATGTTACTTTTAAGTAGAGCAGCGAGTTTAAGTGTGTTGGCTGAAGATTTCAATGCATGATGATGCATTAATCCTCTGCTTTGATGTGTTTAAATAAGGGGAGACGTCTTCGGACACCTTTGGAGTTGATCCGGAGGCTTGATCGGCGTTTCGGCAAGCAAGCGAAACGTAATTGGTGAGTGGAGTTGGGTTTCCAGCTTTGAAACAAATGATAGAAGGTTTTGGGAGCTTAGTTTAAGTCTAAGCAACTTTGTAACCCCCTTAACCCGGCCCAGACGGTTGACCCGAATTAAGAAAGTCACACGGGGAAAACCAAAGTCAACCCGAAAGTCAACCTTGATTAACGACCCTTTTTTTCTTTTTAATCTTGTCTAGATGCACCTTAGCCCTAATTGTGATCACTCAAACATCATACTCAAAGATCACAAACATCAGAGATCAAATAGGGACCCAATTGAACAAATTACAACTTTAGGGACCAAACTGTAAATTCTGAAAACTTTAAGGACCTAACCAGATTTTAAGTTACCAACTTAAAATTAATCATGTTTCATGCTTCTCTGCCAAATTTTAGCTCAAACGGACATTCCAAACTCATACAATTGCACAAACAAGATTCAGGACCAAAATGCAAACAATTCAAAACATTTAACTGCCAATGTCAGCCCCCAACGGTCACCCGTTCCGAAACAGGCAGAGCCCGTTTCGAAACGCGGGGCCGTTCCGCAACGCGTACCGAAACAGGTGAATGGCAGAATGCTTTCCGTTTCGAAACAGTGTCTACCGTTTCGGACGCCTGGGCTGATTCAGGGCATCCGTTCCGAAACGGTAGTCCCTGTTCCGAAACGCCCTGCACATAATGCAGAAAAAGACATGCTTAAACACGCAATTGACCATTCGAACATACTCCAAAAGCTACCAAACTTTACCAACATGCAATTCAACATATAAGAGACATACTTGCATCAACAATTCAACAAAATATCAACATATACGAAAAGCCCCAAATCTATAGGCATGCTTCCTACACAAGCAACCATTCAAGCATAAACTTCCAAATCAATCTCATAAAAGCCAAATACATGTTCCAACAACATCAACAACATAAAACCATTCTTGTCTGAACATATACGAACACATAAACATCAACCCAAGAGATTCTACCCCCATTGCCTTTATTAACTATAGCTATTCACCGAGACATACATCTCAAATGGAGTCCTCCTTGAATCCCTTGCTTCTCGCTGTCCAAACTTCAAGAATCTGCATTGATGGACAAAAAGGAGCGTAAGCACATAATGCTTAGTGAGGAATGCTCAAAACCAAAACACCATCAATGCAGCAGGTCATAAAATCACTTTTAAAACAAACCCGATTTGATAACCAAGCAAAGATTGAAAACCCTTTTTCAACATCATGCTTAAAACCATGCATTGCACATTCATGAAAACCAACCCTTAGCTTAGCAAGCTAAGAAAACCTTTTCAAAGCACAACTTGCAAAGTCATCCATTTAACCATTCCATGCATAAACACCATATGCAAAGTTAAATTCAAAACCTTGGAAAACACCTCCATTCACATCATACCTTTCCCATGCTTGAATGTCATACCAAGCAAGAACCATTTAAAAACCATTTATCCAATCAATCCATCACATGCATTAAACAAAGGCAACATATGAACCACAACATCATCAACACATGCCTTTTAAAACAAGTCTTAACAAGACTCCAATGCATTAAAGAGGTTTCATGCACACATGCATCATTCACCAAATGATAATCAACACTTGTTCAACTTAACAAGTAAACATGCATTCACAACCATTATACACTTTCCATGCAACCATGCATCTTTTCAAGCATCTCATGCTTCTTTATAATCAAGAACATCATATTGGCTTCCAAGTGATCAACCACATCCACTTTTCAACTCAACACCCGATCGGATACACGGATCACAAGCGTTGTCCCCCACGCTTCATACACACTACCAATCCAAGGTCTCCAAATGGACTTTTAAACACCATTTGACCTCACCATCCTAAGGTTCCCATGTATGGACTTTTAAACACCATACAACCTTAGCTTTTCCCGAGGTTCCCATGTATGGACTTTTAAACACCATACAACCTCAACTTTTCCCAAGGTTCCCATGTATGGACTTTTAAACACCATACAACCTTGACATGCACAAGGTTCCCATGTATGGACTTTCAAACACCATACAACCTTTGCATCACCGATTGGTAGTTGTATAACATCACTAACGAGATCCGGGACACCCTATACAAGATCCACACATGGAATTTACACCTCCATTGTGATCTTAACAAGCACAAGGTTCCCATATATGGACTTTTAACCACCATATAACCTTTGCTTAACCAAGGTCCTCGAATGGGCATTCCACCTCCATTATGACCTTAACCATCTCGGTAGGATACTTTAAGGGAGTTTACCGGTTCACACTTAACCACTCCACCTCCAAGGCGACTTAATTCACGGTGCACCCAATCCTATAGCCGACTAACTATATCCGATCAAAGAAACCAAGAACCACTTACATCACTTGCCAATATAACCAACTTACCATCATTAGTCCAATGATTCACATGCATAACCACAATGCAAAAACCATCATTTACTATCATCAATCCACTGTTTTAAAGCATTACACAAAGCCATTGAACAACATGCAACACCTTGCATCAAAACCACAATTTCCATGTACAAAACCAAGGATCTCTTACCTTGAGCATCCTTCACATATGGCTTCCAAACCCAGCATTAAACCATGCTAAAAATATGCTTTCAAAACAGAATATAAACCATGCAAATCACATGCATTGCAACCATCAAACACAATTGCTTTAAAAGCCAAATCACAACACAATTCAAGAGCGAAAACCATTTACTTACTCTTGAGCTTAGCAAAGTTGTTTAGACTTAAACTAAGCTCCCAAAACCTTCAAACCTTGGTTTAAAAGCTGAAAACCCAACTTCACTCACCGATACACAAAACAAGGCTAGCCAACAAGCCTTCCAAGCATCCGAAACCTTCTGCAACACCTCTAAAGCTCACGGATCAAACTCCCCTGTTTCAAGCACACAAAAACAGAGCATTAATGCATCTTTATGTATTAAAAACACCAGCAACACAACACAACTCGCTGCTCATCACAAATCCAACATTTCGGCTACCAAACACAACTGAAATCACCTCCAAATACTTCCAAAACTTAACCCAGCCAAGATTCATCACTTCTAACCATTCTTAAACATCAATTAACATCCAAAATGATCACAAACACATCCTTATACCTCCAGGTATAACAGATCACCAAAAACACTCCAAAAACAACCAAAAACTCAAGCAAAACTTAGGAAATTCAACCTATCCGGGATTGCATTAATTAAACCTCAACTTCTAATCAATTTAGCATTCATTTAACATCAATTTGACACCTCAAAACACTGCCCAAACAGATCACACGAAAATTTCACCAAAAATCACCAAATCTTGCATTTTAAGCCAAAATCAAGATTTCAATTGAAAAGCCTTTAACAAATCACAAATCAAGGATTGAGAACTTAGGAATTTTAGTAAAGAACTGATAGTTTAGAGGAGAAGGACGTTCTTACCTCCAAACTTGAATTTCTCCTTTTTAGAACCAAAAAGCTTGATGAAACAACTTGCAAATGGTGAGGTATTGTTGTAGAGATGATTAAGAATCCAAAGAGAATTGAAATGAGAGATTTGAGTGACAAAATCAGAGGAGAAAATCTGGAGAAATGTGTTTGGGTTGAGAGAAAATGAGAGAAAAGGAGAATTGGAAGAAAAATGGAAAGTTAGTTATAAAATAGTCAAAATGACTTTCCCTCCTCTTTCATATGTTTTAAAATCAGAATAAAACCTTAAAATATCTTAGAAAAATCTGGAGAAACTCTTTTTGGAATAATAGCTCCTTAAAGATTCAAAGTTTCAATCCCTTATAAAACAGTCACGCAACTTTCAAAAATTACATTTTGGTCACTAGCCAAAATGTCACCCTTCCAAACCTCATTTTCCAAAATTGATTTCACAGTTCACTTTTATATATTAAAAGATGATTTTAGAACATTTTTCCATATTTTTAATGCAACCCGAACTAGGCTTTCCTAAATTCACTCTTATATATTCGATCAGCACTTTGACCGAACTGGTCAACGCCCAAAACTTCTGAGCCCAAAACCGGGGCGTTACAACTCTTCCCCCCTTAGGAAATTTCGTCCTCGAAATTTCAACTGGCGAAAAGGGAACCACAACCTTCTCAAACCAACACACAAGGCAACACAACAGCCTCAACCACCACTGAACACATTCCACACAAAAACTCCACCAAACTCAACACCACCACACGCTGTTCGCAAAATCCAGAACACACAAAGATAGCCACAACTTAACCTTTCACATATCCGGACTGTACACAGCCCCAACATCAACCTGAAGAACTTCAACTTTTACAGCACACAACACTGTAACACACAACCCCCAAGACTTGTTTACACAGTGACACACACCAAACCAATTCAACCACTATGCAAACTTCTCTGCTTCTAAAACTCTTGCAAACTCTCAAACCTCTTCCAAGAATTTTCCCAACAAACAAAAATTCTTAAGCATCAACTGCTTACCCAAACTCCTCAACGAATGCTAACAATCCTTCACATCCGCCACCATCATTACCATAACAACTCACAAGGACTACTCACCCAAAATCCAAAATTTACATCACAACCCCAACTCAACTCCGCCAACCGTATCACACACCACTAGCTGACTACAAAAGAAATTCACATACTCACAACCAACCAACCACTTCTCACAAGAATCCCTTCAAACAACAATGGCCTTCGATCTTTCATTGCCTATCCACCACAAGCTTTGACCACAACACTTGCCTTACTAGAACATCGCCCAGCTTAAACATACAGATCATCTTCTCAACTCTTCGAAGGTTACTAAGAACCAACACTTACAAACACAACCCTTCCACAACAACTTAAATGCTAAGCTGCTTCAGCACTTGGAAACACAACCACTAAACTGCAACATCCTTTAGCACCAAGGAACTACCCCTTCCACTTAGCCATTCAAACCACTTGACCGATTCTAACTTCAACCGATACTCTCCACCACCAAACCACTAAACTCCTTAAGCAACAAACACTATCCTTCTACCAACAGGCTATACTACTCTCACTATCTCCAGCACTAGCTTAATATTCTCCATTACTTCTAACTTCCACTCAGCACCAACACAACCTCTAAAAACCCATCATCCAACCTAACCCAACCACCACACTAACATATTCGATTAGTTATTAGCGAGTGTGAACATCATATGCATGATCACCTACATGCCCTATCAATGCCTGATGTACATGTATGAAAAACCTCTAATGTCATGCCACATGTATGCATGGACCAGCACATATATAATATAGCATATAACAATGATTTTAACTGTGCATGAATGCAAGTTCACACCCTCCAATAACATCCTCAAAATCCGTCTAAGAACAACCTCCTACCTCACTTCTAACTTATCTAACTCCATCATTCCAAAAACCATTAACCACAAGATACTCACTAAAACCTTCCTCACACCAAAGATGTTTCCAAACTACAACTATTACCCCAAACATGCTAGCAATAAGACTAAACTTACCACGCGAGGAAAACCAACAGAAAACCAAACCAGGGTAACTAGAGCAAAGATTACTTAACAAGGTTACCTGAAAACACAACACCACCCTGAAGCTTCATCAGACGAGCTCTCTTCTCGCGGAACCATCATCCTCCTGCCGCACCACTGCAGCACCAGCTAACACACTAAGGTCACCACCGACCTCTTGCGGTAAGGAACCTTGGCTGTTCCGAGCCAACATCAAACAATCACGTCTCATATGTCCAGCAGACCCACATTTCCAGCAATTCTCATTTCCCAAACTCTTCACAACCTTCTACTCTTTCTGCCACCTCTGAACCTTGCCTCGGCCGTGCCCACGACCTTTCAGAGACCCTTTGGCTATCACCAAAGCTGACTTCACCCCAAGAGGACAATCGCGCTTCACATGCACTTTAGAACCACAGTTCCAACAAGCACCCGCGCCCCAACAACCTCCAACATGGCGCCTTTCACAACGATCACATACGGGTGGCTGAGCTTCCACTCCTTGCTCAAGCAACACTTGCTCAACAACAGCACTACCTTCACATTGCTTAACCCTTGGAAACTTCTCTCCAAGATACCTTTCAAAAAAGGCAGATACAAAGAAATCCCAGTCAATATCATGGATATGTGACGCCACCACCACAGATGTCCACCAGACACATGCGTCCTCCAACATCAGAGAAACAACACTTCCCAGCTTACAAGCATAATCACAGCCTTCCTGATCCAGAATCAGAACCACACTGGCCAATCAGGCCTCAAACATCTCTGGTGAAGAACCATAATACTCCACAGCACCCAGATCAAGCAAACGCTGCTTCGGCAAACCCACACATCCCACAGCCAGCACATCTACTGACTTTACCTTAACCACAACCTGAGATGTTCCCAACACCTCTTGAGCAACTGGTGATGAACTCTTCATCACAGAACCAGCTTCTTCCTCCTGCCTTAACACCTCAACCCCAGGCACAGAAGACTGAGACAAAACACCTCTACAGAAGGGTGAATTCCATGCCCTAACCACCTGCCCTAAGGCAGCAACCATCTCACCCAACTGCCATTCTATCATCGACTTCGCCATACTACTAACAACAACAAACATTCACAACAAAACAAACAAACTAGTTAGACCAGCTTTAAGCAAGGATTCAAACTCCAACTCCAAAATAACACAATAGCTATATTAATAAGGCAATGGGTATCCCGAATCCTCCCCTTTTACATGACATAACAGTCAACACAAACATGGATATCACAACATCAAGCATATCAAACAACATACTTTGATCATGCTTACACCAAACAGCATCCACTTGAAACAGCATACTAGCAACATAACATACTCAATACATGTTCATCAAGCATATCACCAGCTCACAACATCAGCACAAATCCACAAAAGCTCAACCAATATTCATAACCACAAAACATGCTTGAAAACATCAGCAACTTGCTCAAAAACACGTGTTTCAACCAACTTTCAACCACACAACAAGGTAACATCAAACACACATCACAACAACTTACCGTTTTCCCCAAGCATTCGCAACTCAGCTCTGATACCACCAAATGTAAACCCCTTAACCCGGCCCAGACGGTTGACCCGAATTAAGAAAGTTACACAGGGAAAACCAAAGTCAACCCGAAAGTCAACCTTGATTAACGACCTTTTTTTTCTTTTTAATCTTGTCTAGATGCACCTTAGCCCTAATTGTGATCACTCAAACATCATACTCAAAGATCACAAACATCAGAGATCAAACATGGACCCAATTGAACAAATTACAACTTTAGGGACCAAACTGTAAATTCTGAAAACTTTAAGGACCTAACCAGATTTTAAGTTACCAACTTAAAATTAATCATGTTTCATGCTTCTCTGCCAAATTTCAGCTCAAACGGACATTCCAAACTCATACAATTGCACAAACAAGATTCAGGACCAAAATGCAAACAATTCAAAACATTTAACTGCCAATGTCAGCCCCCAACGGTCACCCGTTTCGAAACGCGGGGCCGTTCCGCAACGCGTACCGAAACAGGTGAATGGCAGAATGCTTTCCGTTTCGAAACAGTGTCTACCGTTTCGGACGCCTGGGCTGATTCAGGGCATCCGTTCCGAAACGGTAGTCCCTGTTCCGAAACGCCCTGCACATAATGCAGAAAAAGACATGCTTAAACACGCAATTGACCATTCGAACATACTCCAAAAGCTACCAAACTTTACCAACATGCAATTCAACATATAAGAGACATACTTGCATCAACAATTCAACAAAATATCAACATATACGAAAAGCCCCAAATCTATAGGCATGCTTCCTACACAAGCAACCATTCAAGCATAAACTTCCAAATCAATCTCATAAAAGCCAAATACATGTTCCAACAACATCAACAACATAAAACCATTCTTGTCTGAACATATACGAACACATAAACATCAACCCAAGAGATTCTACCCCCATTGCCTTTATTAACTATAGCTATTCACCGAGACATACATCTCAAATGGAGTCCTCCTTGAATCCCTTGCTTCTCGCTGTCCAAACTTCAAGAATCTGCATTGATGGACAAAAAGGAGCGTAAGCACATAATGCTTAGTGAGGAATGCTCAAAACCAAAACACCATCAATGCAGCAGGTCATAAAATCACTTTTAAAACAAACCCGATTTGATAACCAAGCAAAGATTGAAAACCCTTTTTCAACATCATGCTTAAAACCATGCATTGCACATTCATGAAAACCAACCCTTAGCTTAGCAAGCTAAGAAAACCTTTTCAAAGCACAACTTGCAAAGTCATCCATTTAACCATTCCATGCATAAACACCATATGCAAAGTTAAATTCAAAACCTTGGAAAACACCTCCATTCACATCATACCTTTCCCATGCTTGAATGTCATACCAAGCAAGAACCATTTAAAAACCATTTATCCAATCAATCCATCACATGCATTAAACAAAGGCAACATATGAACCACAACATCATCAACACATGCCTTTTAAAACAAGTCTTAACAAGACTCCAATGCATTAAAGAGGTTTCATGCACACATGCATCATTCACCAAATGATAATCAACACTTGTTCAACTTAACAAGTAAACATGCATTCACAACCATTATACACTTTCCATGCAACCATGCATCTTTTCAAGCATCTCATGCTTCTTTATAATCAAGAACATCATATTGGCTTCTTTGATTAATGCTTTAAAACAATGAATTGTTGATGGTAAATGGTGTATATTGGCAAGTGATGTAATGGTTTTAAAGTACTTGAATCAAATATAGTTAGCCGGCTATAGGATTGGGTGCACCGTGAATAAAGTCGCCTTGGATGTTGAGGGGTTGTGATTGTACCGTAAACTCCATCCAAGTACACTAACGAGTAAGGTAAGATCACAACGGTGGTTAATAGTCCGTGTGTTGATCTTGTGTTATGTGTCCCGGGTACTCGTTAGTGGAATTATACAACTATCGATGAGTGATGTTGAGGGGTTGTGATTGTACCGTTAAACTCCATCACGGGTGTTGAGGGGTTGTGATTGTACCGTTAAGCTCCACCTTGTGTTGTTCGGTAGTGTGTATGAAGCGTGTGGGACAACACTTGTAATCTGCGTATCCGATTGTGTTTAAAATTTCGGTAGTGCGTAATCCGCGGTGGTTAAAAGTTCACTTGTAATTTGTTAAGGGGGTTACATTTGGTGGTATCAGAGCTGAGTTCTCGTGTAAATGGGAATGGTTATGTGGGTGATGTATGTGTATTTGCTTGATATGCCTATTGGGTGAAAGCATGTTGTATGAATTGTAAAGGAATTGTTTTTGGAAAATGAGCTTGCGTACTTAGATTACTTACCTTGTTGAGCCTGATTATGTTTATTGCATTTGTGTCAGTGCATTGTTTTTCTTGTAAATGGGGCTTCGTAGAGAGATGAGGATGAATACGAGAGCTATGGCTCAGAATGAGAACGAGGAAAACGTTGAGAATGTTGTGGATATACCTCCTCCCCCTGGTGGTGGACCGCCTGACGGTGGTGGTGCTGGAGGTGATGATGCTGGTGTTTGTGCTGATGCTGGGGTCGCTAGACCTGATGGTGTGCAGGGGCAAGCTGCTCCTGACATGACTGTTTTGATTCAGGCTATTGCTGGAGCCTTTCTGGCAGCAGTAGCTGGAGCTCACGGAGCTGCGCTTCAGGGTGATGCTAACATGAGATTACCTTTAGAATGTCTTCGCAGTTTGGGAGGGGCTGAGTTCAGAGGTTTATCTCCTGACGGTTCCGAATCTTGGTTGGAAAGCACCAAGAGGATATTGGGACAAATGAACTGCAACAATGTGCAGAAATTAGGCTGTGTTGTATCGCTGTTACATGATGATGCGTATACGTGGTGGATGACCTCTGTCTCCAGAATGGAGGAAGTTGATGTGACTTGGACGTTATTTCTGAACGCGTTCAAGTGAAAGTATCTAGGTGTGCGATACCTAGATGATAAGAAAAGAGAATTCCTGTCTCTTGTGCAAGAAAGCATGACGGTGGCTGAGTATGAGATCCGGTTTGTCCGTCTTAGTCAGTACGCACCTGAGCTTATCCCTGATGAACGAGAGAGGTGTGAACGCTTCCGATATGGTTTGATGCCGGATGTGAAGACTTTCATGCTTGCAGCTGAGTATACAGATTTTGATGTGCTGGTGAGTAGAGCGAAGGACATTGAACAGAACCCGGGTTTCTCTTCCAGGGGTGTTAGTTCTAGCTCGGGCAAAAGAGCTGCTGATTATAGTTCCGGTGGTGGACGGAACAAGAGAGGACAAGATAAGAGGTATCAATCTTCTGCTAGACGTGGTAATGGAGGGCAAGGTGCGCCTGTTCAGGAAGATAGGATGAGGGCAGATCAGAAAACGTGCTGGACGTGTGGACCGCGTGGCCATCTGAGGCGAGATTGTCCTCGAGCAGCGAGGGAGGTTTAGGCTCTTGTAGCAGTGACTGGTAATTCATGCTGGAATTGTGGTTCTGCAGACCACATGAGGAGGGAGTGTCCTTTATTGGCCGGTGGTGGTCAGGGACGTGCTCCTGGGGTTGTTGCACCACAGAGAGGTCGTGGGCGCGGCTGTGGTAACTTCCAGCGTAGAGAAGATGGTGGAAGGAATGTGGCCCATGTGGTGGCTGTTCAACCTGAGGGTGGTGGCCAGGCTCGAGTGTATGCTCAACGAGAGGGGAGAAATATTACGGATGTGATCGCATGTACCTTTACTTTGCAAGCTTTATCATTACTTTCCTTGATTGATTCTGGATCTACACACTCATACATATTGCGTGAACATGTCCAATTGCTTGGTTTACCTGTTGAGTTTTGGATGTTGGTATGCGTGTAACTAGTTCCTTTGGTGAGACCGTTGTGACACGGAAGTTGTATAGAAGATGTCCTTTGGTAGTGCAAAACCATGTTTTTCTTGTTGATCTCATGGAATTGCCATTCTATGGTTTTGATGTAATCCTTGGAATGGATTGGCTTGTTGAACATCGAGCTGTGGTGGATTTTGAGAACAAGCGGGTTTCGTTGAAACTTGCGGATGATTATGAGGTAGTGGTGGTTGGTGAGAATGTGAAGTTTCTTGCCAATGTCGTGTCTACATTGGAAGCAAGCCGGATGCCGAGGCAAGGTTGTGAGGCTTATCTGGCCTTTGTGATGAATCCTAGCTCTAAGGAGTTGCGAGTTCAAGATATCAGGACTGTGCGAGAGTTTCCTGAAGTGTTTCCGGAGGAGTTACCTGGATTGCCTCCTAGTCGAGAGGTGGAGTTCGGAATTGAGTTGTATGAAAACAAACACTCTAGTGTCCATTACTCCTTACTGAATGGCACCTAAGGAGTTGAATGAGCTGAAGACGCAACTTCAGGAGTTGCTTGATCGTGGTTTCATTTGGCGGAGTGTGTCACCTTGGGGTGCACCGGTCCTGTTTGTGAAGAAGAAAGATGGCACTATGAGAATGTGCATCGATTATCGTCAGCTGAACAAGTTGACTATCAAGAATCCGTATCCTTTGCCGAGGATTGATGAACTTTTTGATCAGTTCCGGGGAGCGGCTGTGTTCTCTAAGATTGATTTAAGGTCAGGTTATTACCAGCTTAAGGTGAAAGACGTGGATGTACCAAAAACAGCCTTCAGAACGAGGTATGGGCATTATGAGTTCCTTGTGATGCCGTTTTGTTTGACGAATGCTCCTACAGCTTTTATGGACATGATGAATAGAGTGTTCCATGAATATTTGGACAAGTTTGTTGTGGTGTTCATTGATGATATCCTTGTGTACTCTCGTACTGAGGAGGAGCATGAGGGGCATTTGAGGATTGTGTTGCAGGCATTGTTGGAGAATCAGGTTTATGCTAAGTTGAGCAAGTGTGAATTCTGGCTTAGAGAAGTTGGTTTCCTTGGTCATGTGGTTTCTGCTGAGGGGATTCGTGTTGATCCTTAGAAGATTGAGGCAGTGATGAATTGGAAGCCTCCTAAGTCTGTCCATGAAGTCTGTAGTTTCCTTGGGTTGGCAGGATACTACCGGAGGTTTGTGGATGTATTTTCAAAGATTGCTGCACCTTTGACGAAGTTGTTGCAGAAAGATGTCAAGTATGAGTGGACAGAGGGAAGACAACAAGCTTTTGAGAAGCTTAAGGCAGCTTTGACGCAAGCTCCTATCTTGGTTCAACCTGAATCAGGGAAAAAGTTTGTAGTGTACAACGACGCATCCTATGTTGGTTTGGGGTGTGTGTTAATGCAAGAGGGTAAGGTGGTGGCCTATGCATCGCGCCAGTTGAAGGTGCATGAGCACAATTATCCTACGCATGATATTGAGTTGGCTGCGGTGGTCTTTGCTTTGAAAATTTGGAGACATTATCTATATGGTGAGAAGTGTACGGTGTACACGGATCATAAAAGTCTGAAGTATTTGACGTCTCAAAAAGAGTTGAATCTTAGGCAACGACGTTGGGTGGAGTTGCTTAAAGATTACGATCTGACGATCGAGTACCATCCGGGAAAAGGTAATATTGTAACGGATGCCTTGAGTAGAAAGGTGGCAGTAGAGTTGAGGGCTACGTTTGCTAGCTGAAGCATTTCGCGAGATGGAGGTCTTGTGGCTGAATTGCAAGTGAAACCATCCTTGTTGCAATTGATAAAGGATAAGAAGCTGTTGAATGATTCCTTGGTGCCACATGTTCAGGATATTGCTGAGGATAGACCGTCGGATTTTTGTTTTAATGATGATGGAGTTTTATGTTTTGGGAGTCGGATAGTAGTGCCGAATGATGCGGAGTTGAGGCGTGCTATTCTAACTGAAGCTCATAGTAGTCCTTTTGCTATGCACCCTGGTAGTACAAAGATGTATCGTGATCTTAAGGATGAGTACTATTGGGTGGGATTAAAGAAAGATGTTGCAGAGTACGTGAGTAAGTGCATGGTTTGTCAGCGAGTTAAGGCTGAGCATCAATTTCCTTCTGGGTTGTTGCAACCGTTGAGGATTCCTGAGTGGAAGTGGGAAAGGATTACCATGGACTTTGTGTCTGGTTTGCCTTTGTCGCCATCGAAGAAGAATTCGGTGTGGGTGATTGTGGATCGCCTTACGAAGTATGCACATTTCTTACCTGTGCATACTACGTATACCTTGGACAAGCTTGCAGAGTTGTACATTGCTGAGATTGTGCGGCTGCATGGTGTGCCAAAGTCTATTGTGTAGGACAGAGATCCGAGGTTTACATCGTGTTTTTGGGAATGTTTGCATCAAGCTTTGGGTGAACGGTTGAATTTCAGTACTTCTTATCATCCACAGTCGGATGGACAGTCTGAGCGTGTTATCCAAGTGCTGGAAGATATGTTGAGGTGTTGTTTGATTGAGTTTCAGGGTTCTTGGGAGAAGCACTTGCCTTTGGTGGAGTTTTCCTATAACAATAGCTACTAGGAAAGTATTTAAATGGCACCTTATGAAGCCTTGTATGGGAGGAAGTGAAGAACTCCTCTTTGTTGGGCTGAAACAGGTCAGAAGTTGGTTTCAATGCCAGCTTTGTTGAAAGGAACCACCGAGAAGGTGAAGCTCATTTGTGAGCAATTGAAGGCAGCTTCTGATCGACAGAAGTCTTACGCGGATTTGAAGCGTAAGGAGATTGACTTTGCGGTAGGTGACTGTGTGTTCTTGAAAGTTTCGCCTTGGAAGAAGGTGATGAGGTTTGGCCGGAAGGGTAAGTTGAGCCCTAGGTATATTGGACCATACGAGGTGATTAAACGTGTGGGTCTTGTTGCGTATAAGTTGAGGCCACCGCAAGAGTTGGAAAAGATACATGATGTGTTTCATGTCTCTATGCTTCGGAGGTATAGATCGGATCCTTCGCATGTTATGCTTGTGGAGGAAGTGGAGTTGAATCCAGACTTGACCTATGATGAGGAGCCGATTGAAATTCTTGATTCGGACAGTAAAGTTCTTCGAGGCAAGACCATTGAATTGGTTAAGGTGTTGTGGAAGCATCGTGGTGTTGAGGAAGCCACGTGGGAAAGAAAGGATGATATGAAGAAGCAATTTCCGTACCTTTTTCCTCCAGGTAAATTTCGAGGACGAAATTTCTTAAGGGGGGAGAGTTGTAACACCCCAATTTTTGGCTTAGAAGTTTGTGGTCTGAACCGGACCGGTCTGATTTTTGGTTCGAATATAAAAAGAGGTTTTAGGAAAAGCCTAGTTCGAGATGCTTTAAAAGTATGGAAAAATATCTAAAAATCATCTTTTAATATATATAAGAGAGTGGTGAAATCAATTTTACAAAATAAGGTTTGGAAATACAACATTTTGGAATAGTGACTAAAATGCAATTTTTGAAAAGTTCAGTGGTGACTGTTTTGTAAGGATTGAAACTTTGAATCTTTAAGGAGCTAATTTACCCAAAAATGATTTATCTAGATTTTCCTTAATTTGGATGGATTAATTAATGTTTTAATTAATTGAAAGAAAGGTGAAACTACTTTTTAGAATTTCATAACTACCTTTTCCTAAAATTTTCTCATTTCTTTTTCTCTCAAAATTCCATCATCCAAACACTTCCCTCCAGCAACTTTTGCTTTGATTTTCACTCCAATTGATGAGATTTCTATCATCAATTTATTCCTAATCAAACTAGCATCAAATCCTTTTGATTTTCTCATTGGATTTTCAAGGAAATTAGCTCAAATCAAGGAGAAATCGCCATTTAGAGGTAAGATTGTTCTTCTCCTCTAAATACTCAGTTCTTTACTGAAATTCCCAAGTTATCAATCCTTAATTTAAGTTTTATAAATGGTTTTAATGTTAGAAGCTTGATTTTGGCTTAAAACTCAAGATTTGGAAGAAATCTTGAAGAATTTCGTTGTGATTGCTTGGGCTCTGTTTTGAGATGAATCTTAAATGTATTTTTGATGTCTAATGATGTGGAAAAGAGGTTTTATCAATGCAATCCCGAATAGGTTGTATTTCCTAAGTTTTTGCTTATGAAAATGGTGGTTTTTGGGGTGATCTTGGTGTTCTGTTATACCTGGAGGTATAAGGACGAGTTTAGGTTCATTTTGGATGTTAATTGATGCTTAGAAATGGTTAGAAGTGATGGATCTTGGCTGGGTTGTGTTTTGGAAGAGTTTGAAGGTGATTTCGGTTGTGTTTGGTAGCCGAAATGTTGGTTTTAAGTAGAGCAGCGAGTTTAAGTGTGTTGGCTGAAGATTTCAATGCATGATGATGCATTAATCCTCTGCTTTGATGTGTTTAAAATAGGGGAGACGTCTTCGGACACCTTTGGAGTTGATCCAGAGGCTTGATCGGCGTTTCGGCAAGCAAGCGAAACGTAATTGGTGAGTGGAGTTGGGTTTCCAGCTTTGAAACAAATGTTAGAAGGTTTTGGGAGCTTAGTTTAAGTCTATGCAACTTAACTAAGCTCAAGAGTAAGTTTTCTGGAAAACTCTCTTGGATGAGCCATGAAGTGGTTCGATGCATAGGTTATAATTTGCATGTTTAAATTCTGTTTTGAAAGCATGTTTTAGCATAGTTAATGTTGGTTTTGAAAGCCATGTGTTGAAGGATGCTCAAGGTAAGAGATCCTTGGTTTGACCCTGTTTAATCTCTGGAGGTCGTTCCGAAACGATTTGGCCACTGGAAGACCCTGTTTCGGAACTAGTCTCGAAACGAACCCGTGTTTCGGAACGGTCAACACCGTTTCGAAATAGGTGACCGTTGGGCGCTGATTTGAATGGTGTTGAGGTTTGCAAGCTTTGCGTTTTAGTCCCGAAAGTTGTATTTGCAATTGTCTGAGTTCGAGAAGTCCAAATAAGGCGAAATTTGACAGAGAAGCATGTAACGTAACTAATTTAATATTGGTAACCTTAAAATCAGTTATGACCTTCTAATTTACAAAATTTACAATTTGGTCCCTAATATTTGTATATTGTGCAATTGAGTCGCTTATTGAAATTCGATCGCTGTGCCTTACACGTACATGTTTCTTAAGTGTTCGCTTAGGGTTAACGTGCATCTAGACAAGATTTAAAAAGAAAAAAAGGGTTGTTAATCAAGGTTGACTTTTGGGTTGACTTTGGTTTTCCCCGTGTAATCTTCGTAGTTCGTGTCAACCGTCTAGGCCGGGCTAAGGGGGTTACAAAATGCTTTATTTAAACCTATGCGAGGAAGCAAACAGTGGAAAAGCAAACACGGATATGAACCAAGAAGAAAGGACATTAAAAGATAACTTTTAGCCATTTTGCTTCAGGCCGTATCGATACGCTTGCAACGATCAAACTCCCCCAAAGTCAACTACAAGAGGCCGTATTGATACCCTCAAAGGCTGGTATCGATACACCCTTAAAGGTCAAGTTTCCCAAAGTCAACTCCAGGACCGTATCGATACGCCTAAGGCCCGTACCGATACCCCAATTTCTCGTCAAAATCTCAGATTTTCAGAGAACAAAGAAGGTATTGGTACCCCCCGCGTATCGGTACGATATGCTTAAAAGCAGGGGACCGTATCTATACTTCCCTTGGGCATATCGATACGCCCTACACAAAAAACCAAGAATTTGCAGATTTAAGCACAAGGGGACTAACATAAACACCCTAAGCAAACATTCGACCAACTTCTAAACATACATGCAATTCAAGGCAACCAAGAAAACTCATTTAAAGCAAGTCGAACATTCAACGAGGGTAAAATCAACAAAGAAAGATTTAACATAGATAACCAAACTTGCTGAACATTCACAAAGTGGTCAAAAGCAAAACTAAGGCAAGCTTCAACATTTTAAACATGTTAACAAAAATAACAATAACATAGGAGTTTGGACACCAATTCCCATTGCCTAAGTATTATTACAACCATGAAAACCATACTTGAGCTAGCAAATGAACTCCACGGTTCCTCCTTAGCCCGCTTGCCTCCTGAAGCCACTAACAATCTGCATTGTTGGAAAAGAGAGCGTAACCTTAAAAGCTTAGTGAGCGAAGATCGAAATCACAACAACAACAATGCAATTCAAAACATGTATTAAGCTTGAAGACAAAACCATTAAAATGGAAATATAATAAACCGAAAGCATAAGACAACAACATGGTATGCACATGCACAACCATTCTCGGTGGGACTACACATCACCGTTCACAACAACTAGCTTTTCCCTGAGCTTATCCCTGATGAATGGGAGAGGTCTGAACGCTTTTGATATGGTTTGATGTCGGATGTGAAGACCTTTATGCTTGCTGCTGAGTGTAAAGATTTTGATGTGCTGGTTAGTAGAGCGAAGGACATTGAGCAGAACTTGGGTCTGTCTTCCAGAGGCGTTAGTTCTAGCTCGGGCAAAAGAGCTGCTGATTATAGTTCCGGTGGTGGACGGAACAAGAGAGGACGAGATAAGAGGTATCAACCTTCTGCTAGGCGTGATAATGGAGGGCATGGTGCGCCTGTTTAGGGAGATAGGATGAGAGCTGATCAGAACACGTGCTGGACGTGTGGATCGCGTGGCCATTTGAGGCATGAATGTCCTCGAGCAGCGAGGGAGGTTCAGGCACCTGTTGCAGTGACCGGTAATTCGTGCTGGAATTGTGGTTCGACAGACCACATGAAGAGGGAGTGTCCTTTGTTAGCCAGTGGTGGTCAGGGACGTGCTCCTGGAGTTGTTTCACCATAGAGTGGTCGGGGACGCGACCGTGGTAACTTCCAGCGCAGAGATGATGGTGGGAGGAATGTGGCGCATGTGGTGGCTGTTCAACCTGAGGGTGGTGGCCAGGCTCGAGTGTATGCTCAGCGAGAGGGGAGGAATGATACGGATATGATCGCATGTACCTTTACTTTGCAATCCTTATCATTACTTTCCTTGATTGATTCTTGATATACACACTCATACATATTGCGTGAACATGCTCAATTGCTTGGTTTACCTGTTGAGTCTTTGGATGTTGGTATGCGTGTAACTAGTTCTTTGGTGAGACCGTTGTGACACGGAAGTTGTATAGAAGATTCCCTTTGGTAGTGCAAAACCATGTTTTTCTTGTTGATCTCATGGAATTGCCATTCTATGGTTTTGATGTAATCCTTGGTATGGATTGGCTTGTTGAACATCGAGCTGTGGTGGATTTTGAGAACAAGCGGGTTTCGTTGAAACTTGCAGATGATTATGAGGTAGTGGTAGTTGGTGAGAATGTGAAGTTTCTTGCCAATGTGGTGTCTACATTGGAAGCAAGCCGAATGTTGAGGCAAGGTTGTGAGGCTTATCTGGCCTTTGTGATTAATCCTAGCTTTAAGGAGTTGCGAGTGCAAGATATCAGGATTGTGCGAGAGTTTCCTGGTGTGTTTCCGGAGGAGTTACCTGGATTGCCTCCTAGTCGAGAGCTGGAGTTTGGAATTGAGCTCTATTAAAACACAACTCCAGTGTTCATTACTCCTTACCGAATGGCACCTAAGGAGTTGAAGGAGTTGAAGACGCAACTTCAGGAGTTGCTTGATCGTGGTTTTATTTGGCTGAGTGTGTCAACTTGAGGTGCACCGGTCTTGTTTGTGAAGAAGAAAGATGGCACTATGAGAATATGCATCGATTATCGTCAGCTGAATAAGTTGACTATAAAAAATCGGTATCTTTTGCCGAGGATTGATGATCTTTTTGATCAGTTTCGGGGAGCGGTTGTGTTCTCTAAGATTGACTTAAGGTCAAGTTATTATCAGCTTAAGGTGAAGGATGTGGATGTGCCGAAAACAGCCTTCAGAACGAGGTATGGGCATTATGAGTTTCTTGTGATGTCGTTTGGCTTGACGAATGCTCCTGCAGCTTTTATGGACATGATGAATAGAGTGTTTCATGAATACTTGGATAAGTTTGTTGTGGTGTTCATTGATGATATCCTTGTGTACTCTCGTACTATGGAAGAGCATGAAGGGCATTTACGGATTGTGTTGCAGGCGCTGTTGGAGAATCAGCTTTATGCTAAGTTAAGCAAATGTGAATTCTGGCTTAGGGAAGTTGTTTTCCTTGGTCATGTGGTTTCTGCTGAGGGGATTCGTGTGGATCCTCAGAAGATTGAGGCAGTGATGAATTGGAAGCCTCCTAAGTCTGTTCATGATGTCCGTAGTTTCCTTGGATTGTCAGGATACTACCGGAGGTTTGTGGATAGATTTTCAAAGATTGCTGCACCTTTGACGAAGTTGTTGCAGAAGGATGTCAAGTTTGAGTGGACAGAGGCAAGACAACAGGCTTTTGAGAAGCTTAAGGTAGCTTTGACGCAAGCTCCTATCTTGGTTTAACCTGAATCAGGGAAAGAGTTTGTAGAGTACATCGACGCATCCTATGTTGGGTTGGGGTGTGTGTTGATTCAAGAGGGTAAGGTGGTGGCATATGCATCGCGTCAGCTGAAGGTGCATGAGCGCAATTATCCTACGCATGATATTGAGTTAGCTGTTGTGGTCTTTGCTTTGAAGATTTGGAGACATTACTTGTATGGTGAGAAGTGTACTGTGTACACGGATCACAAAAGTTTGAAGTATCTTATGTCTCAAAAAGAGTTGAATCTTAGGCAATGACGTTTGGTAGAGTTGCTTAAAGATTACGATCTGACGATCGAGTACCATCCGAGAAAAGCTAATGTTGTAGCAGATGCCTTGAGTAGAAAGGTGGCAGTGGAGTTGAGGGCTATGTTTGCCAGCTTAAGTATCTCGCGAGATGGAGGTCTTGTGGCTGAATTGCAAGTGAAAACATCTTTGGTTTAGTTGATAAAGGATAAGCAGCTGTTGGATGATTCCTTGGTGCCACATGTTCAAGATATCGCTGAGGATAGACCATCAGATTTTTGTTTTAATGATGATGGAGTTCTATGTTTTGGGAGTCGGATAGTAGTGCCAAATGATGTTGAATTGAGGCGTGTTATTCTGACTGAAGCTCATAGTAGTCCTTTTTCTATGCACCCTGGTAGTACAAAGATGTATCGTGACCTTAAGGATGAGTACTATTGTGTGGGTTTAAAGAAAGATGTTGCGGAGTATGTGAGTAAGTGCAAGGTTTGTCGGCGAGTTAAGGCTGGGCATTAGTTTCCTTCTGGGTTATTGCAACCGTTGAGGATTCCTGAGTGGAAGTGGGAAAGGATTACCATGGAATTTGTGTCTGGTTTGCCTTTGTCGCCATCAAAGAAGAATTCGGTGTGGGTGATTGTGGATTGCCTGTGCATACTACGCACACTTTGGATAAGCTTGCAGAGCTGTACATTCTTGAGATTGTGCGGTTGCATGGTGTGCCAAAGTCTATTGTGTCGGATAGAGATCCGAGGTTTACGTCGTGTTTCTGGGAATGTTTGCATCAAGCTTTGGGTACACGACTGAATTTCAGTATTTCTTATCATCCACAGTCAGATGGACAGTCTGAGCCTGTTATCCAAGTGCTGGAAGATATGTTGCGGTGCTGTGTGATTGAGTTTCAAGGTTCTTGGGAGAGGCACTTGCCTTTGGTGGAGTTTGCTTATAACAATAGCTACCAGGCAAGTATTCAAATGGCACCTTATGAAGCCTTGTATGGGAGGAAGTGCAGAACTCCTCTTTGTTGGGCTGAAACATGTCAGAAGTTGGTTTCAATGCCAGCTTTGTTGAAGGGAACCACCGAGAAGGTGAAGCTCATTTGTGAGCGATTGAAGGCAGCTTCTGATCGACAGAAGTCTTACGCGGATTTGAAGTGTAAGGAGATTGAGTTTGCGGTAGGTGACCGTGTGTTCTTGAAAGTTTCACCTTGGAAGAAGGTGATGAGGTTTGGCCGGAAGGGTAAGTTGAGCCCTAGGTATATTGGACCATACGAGGTGATTGAACATGTGGGTCCTGTTGCGTACAAGCTGAGGCTACCGCAAGAGTTTGAAAAGATTCATGATGTGTTTCATGTCTCTATGCTTCGGAGGTATAGATCGGATCCTTCGCATGTTATTCCTGTGGAGGAAGTGGAGTTAAATCCAGACTTGACCTATGATGAGGAGCCGGTTGAAATTCTGGCTTCGGACAATAAAGTTCTTCGAGGCAAGACCATTGAAATGGTTAAGGTGTTGTGGAAGCATCGTGGTGTTGAGGAAGCTATGTGGGAAAAAAAGGATGACATGAAGAAGCAGTTTCCGCACCTCTTTCCTCCAGGTAAATTTCGAGGACGAAATTTCTTAAGGGGGAGAGTTGTAACACCCCAATTTTGGGCTTAGAAGTTTAGGGTCTGAACCGGACCTGTCTGATTTTCGGGTCGAATAAAGAAGGAGGTTTTAGGGAAAGCCTAGTTCGGGATGCTTTTAAAATATGGAAAAATATCTAAAAATCCTCTTTTAATATATATAAGAGAGTGGTGAAATCAATTTTACAAAATAAGGTTTGGAAGTACAACATTTTGGAATAGTGACTAAAATGCGATTTTTGAAAAGTTTAGTGGTGAATGTTTTGTAAGGATTGAAACTTTAAATCTTTAAGGAGCTAATTTACCCAAAAATGATTTCTCCAGATTTTTCTTTATTTTGAGTGAATTAATTAATGTTTTAATTAATTAGAAGTGAAGAGAAACTACCTTTTGTTAAAATCATAACTACTTTTTCCCAAAATTTTCTCATCTCTTTTTCTCTCAAAATTCCATCATCCAAACACTTTTCTCCAGAAACTTTTCCATTGATTTTCACTCCAATTGATGAGATTTCAATCATCAATTAGTTCCTAATCCATCTTACATCAAATCCTTTTGATTTGTTCATTGGATTTTCAAGAAAAATGGCTCAAATCAAGGAGAAATCGCTATTTAGAGGTAAGGTTGTTCTTCTCCTCTAAATACTCAGTTCTTTACTGAAATTCCCAAGTTATCAATCCTTAATTTAAGTTTTATAAATATTTTTAATGATATGAACTTGATTTTGGCTTAAAACTCAAGATTTGGAGGAAATCTTGAAGAATTTCGTTGTGATTGTTTGAGATCTGTTTTAAGATGATTCTTAAATGTATTTTGGATGTCTAATGATGTGTAAATGAGGTTTTATCAATGCAATCCCGAATAGGTTGTGTTTCCTAAGTTTTTGCTTATGAAAATGGTGGTTTTTGGGGTGATTTTGGTGTTCTGTTATAGCTGGAGGTATAAGGACGAGTTTAGGTTCATTTTGTATGTTGATTGATGTTTAGAAATGGTTAGAAGTGATGGATCTTGGCTGGGTTAAGTTTTGGAAGAGTTTGGTGGTGTTTTCGGTTGTGTTTGGTTGCCGAAATGTTGGCTTTAAGTAGAGCAGCGAGTTTAAGTGTGTTGGCTGAAGATTTCATTGCATGATGATGCATTAATCCTCTGCTTTGATGTGTTTAAAACAGGGGAGACACCTTCGGATACTTGTGGTGTTGATCCGGAGGCTTGATCAACGTTTCGGCAAGCTTGCGAAACGGAATTGGTGAGTGGAGTTGGGTTTCCAGCTTTGAAACAAATGTTTGAAGGTTTTGGGAGCTTAGTTTAAGTCTAAGAAACTTAACTAAGCTCAAGAGTAAGTTTTCGGAAAAACTCTCTTGGATGAGCCATGAAGTGGTTCGATGCATTGTTTATAATTTGCATGTTTAAATTCTATTTTGAAAGCATGTTTTAGCATGGTTAATGCTGGTTTTGAAAGCCATATGTTGAAGGATGCTCAAGGTAAGAGATCCTTGGTTTGACATGTTGTAAATGTGGGTTTGATGCATAGTGATGAATGAGGTTAAATGGCTTTGTTTAATGCTTTAAAACAGTGGATTGTCTATGATTAATGATGTATATTGGCAAGTGATGTAATGGTTATAAAGTACTTGAATCAGATATAGTTAGCCGGCTATAGGATTGGGTGCACAGTGAATAAAGTCGCCTTGGATGTTGAGGGGTTGAGATTGTACCGTAAACTCCATCCAAGTACACTAACGAGTAAGGTAAGGTCACGTCGGTGGTTAAAAGTCCGTGTGTGGATCTTGTGTTGTGTGTCCCGTGTACTCGTTAGTGAAATTATACAGCTACCGATGAGTGATGTTGAGGGGTTGTGATTCTACCGTTAAACTCCATCACGGGTGTTAAGTGGTTGTGATTGTACCGGTAAACTCCACCTTGTGTGTTCGGTAGTGTGTATGAAGCGTATGGGACAACGCTTGTAATCCGCGTATCCGATTGTGTTTTGTGTTGTAAATGGTTATGGATTATCACTTGGAAGCCAATATGACATTTTGATTTTAATTAAGCATGAGATGCTTGTAAAGTATGCAAGGTTGCATGAAATGTGTTGAGCATGTGTTTAGAAAGCTTTGTTGAAAGTGGTTTCTAGAATGCATTATTGTGTTGTTTTCTTTAGAGCATGCCTCACTAAGCAATTGTGCTTACACTCTCTCTCTCTTGAACCAATAATGCAGATAATTGAAGTTTTAAAGGGCAACAAGGAGGCAAGAGAGTCCAAGGGAACTAAGCTCATGTATGGTGATGTTTCCGTAACACTATTAGTTTTTGATATTTTAGCAATGAGAACCTAAGATGTGTTTTGGGAGATGTTTTGGACTCCCTAGTTGTGGCATGATGCTTTTGATTTTTTGGGATTTGTAATTGGCCTTTTGATGCTTATTTTGGAGTTTGGTTGGTTGTTTGGTATTTGATATTAGGGTGCATGCCTATAGACTTGTGGAATTTCATGTTTGAAGCTATGAATGTGTTTTGAAGTTGCAAACGTGTACCTTATATGTATGATGACATGTTGGAAAGGTTAGGAAGTAACTAGGATGTGTTTGAGTGGTGTTATGTATAAAAAACCAGCAATTTATGCAAATTCTAGGCAAACCGTATCGGAACGGGCACTAGCGTTTCGAAACGGGGGCCTGTAATGGCCTTCGTGTATCGAAACGGATAGAGGCCGTTCCGAAACGATTTGGCCACTAGAAGGCCCTGTTTCGGAACTTGTCTCGAAACGAACCCGTGTTTTGGAACGGTCAACACCGTTTCGAAACAGGTGACCGTTGGGCACTGATTTGAATGGTAATGAGGTTTGCAAGCTTTACGTTTTAGTCTCGAAAATTGTATTTGCAATTTCTTGAGTTTGTGATGTCCGATTAAGGTGGAATTTAACAGGGAAGCATGTAATATGACTAATTTAATATTGGTAACTTAAAAATCAGTTAAGACATTCTAATTTCCAGAATTTACAATTTGGTCCCTAATATTTGTATTTTGTGTAAATAAGTCCTTTATTGATGTCCGATAGTTGTGCTTTACACATAAATGTTCTCAAGAGTATTCTTAGGGTTAATGAGCATCTAGACAAGATTAAAAAGAAAAAAAGGGTCGTTGATCAAGGTTGACTTTCGGGTTGACTTTGGTTTTCCCCGTGTAATCTTCGTAGTTCGGGTCAACCGTCTAGGCCGGGCTAAGGGGGTTACACGACTCCAAAGAGCACGTATGAATTTTTAGTTTATAGTGCACTTTACATCCTATTGGGCGACCAATTATATCATGTAATCTTCTCATCATTTATGCTAATATATTACATTAAAATCATCATCTCACCGACTGTTTTGATGCAACATTTCTAAAATCAATCTCATCCCATTTCAAAACCACAATTCATGCATAACATTTAATCAAAATCTCAAAACTCTTTGCAAAGTCATTCTATCTCATGGGATCAATATGAAACATCATTTCATGTCATAACTCATGCATAAAACAATATGAATTTGTCTATCTCAAATCAAGAGCATGTCAAAAGCATTTAGGGGCATCAACCACTTTTCGAGAGAAAATCTAAACATACTTACTTCCAGACTTAGGTTGGTGTTTCAAATCAATCCTAAATCCCCAAACCTTGTTTCCTTGTCCCTCAAGGACTTCTAAACCCATTTGCACTCACCGATAACGTTTCGCTTGCTTGCTGAACGATTTCTAGGCTTCCGACACTTCTGGATCAACACCAAATGCGTCTGATGAAGTCTACCATGTTCATTACACATAAGAGCAGAGGATTAATGCATCATCATGCATTAAAATCACCAGCCATACACTCTAACTCGCTGCTCTACTCAAAACTAGCATTTTGGCTATCCAAAATAACCGAAATCACCTCCAAACTTTCTCAAATCAAAGCCCAGCCAAGATCTATCAATTCTAACCCTTTCTAAACTTCAATCAACATAAAAAATCACCATAAACACAACCTTATAACTCCAGCAATAGCAGGTCACCAAAAACACCTAAAAACCACAAATCTAGCATCTCAAACTTAGGAACCCAAGCCTATTCGAGATTTATTTGGTAAAATCTCATTCTCAACATCAAATAGCATCCAAAATATATTAGAAATCAACCTCAAAACAAAGCTTAACATAGAAATACGAAAATCACCAAGATCTCATCAAGAATCTTGAATTTAGCAACTATTTCTTGTTTATAACATTAAAACAACTCAAAAGCCATTAACAAAGGATTAATAACTTGGTAATTTCAGTAAAGAACAGATCATTAGAGGAGAAGGACGAAGCTTACCTCTAATGGTTGATCTCTCTTCAATTTGGGCAAGTTTTCTTGAAATCCAAAGCAAAAATAAAAAAAGCATTTGATGAAACAAAGATATGAAATCCGTTGGAAGATAAAATCCTAGCAAACCAGATGAAAATCAGAGGAGAGAAAAGTGTTTGGCTGATTGGAAGTTGAGAGAAAATGAAAAGAGTAAACTATCGTGATATTAGTTATGAAAAGTCAACATTAATTTTCCCTTTTAATTCTCTTTTATTTCTTTAATTAAAATCATTATTAAAAGCTCCCAAATTAAAGAGAAATATGATGAAAACAATTGGTAAAATTAGCTCCGTAAAGATTCAATGTTTCAATCCTTTACAAAACAATCACTAGTCAACTTTTGCAAAAACTGCATTTTGGTCACTTACCAAAATGTAATATTTCCAAATCACATTGTGTAAAATTGTTTTCACCATAATCACTTATATAATAATTGAGGATTTTTAGATGTTTTTCCATATTTTTAAAACATCCCGAACTAGGTGTTCCCTAAACCAACCTCAAGGGTTCGAACCGTTCCCGACCGGCCCGATTCAACATCTAAAACATCTAAGCCCAAAACCAGGGCGTTACACGCCTCAAATGCTCATGCGATCCACATACATAGCAACAATTAAAAACTGGTCTAGCCTGAGCACCCTTACCATGTGCTTCACGCTCAAGCCTTCCTCAGCCTCGCCTTGCATCAGAGCGATATTTCTTATCCCGATGCCTCTTTTATTGTCCACCTCCATGACCAAAATCTGCAGCTCTCTTACCCGAGCTAGAACCATCCACACGAGAAGAAAAACCTAAACTCTGCTCAATATCCTTAGCACACGTCACCAAAACATCAAAATATGTGTAATAAGAGGCCAACATGAAAGTCTTCACTTCCTGCACCAAACCATAACGGAAGGGGTAGCAACGATGCCTATCACTCGAAATCAACTCGAGAGCATACTGGCTCAAATAAACAAATTGAACCTCATACTTAGCCACAGTAATGCTACCCTGAACCAAAGACATGAATTCACGTTTCTTATCATCCAAGTATCTAACTCCTAGATACTTCTTCTTAAAGGCAGCTTGAAAGAACAACCAATCCACTTCATTAGGCTCCAAAGCCACAGTTACAATTGTCCACCAACTGTAAGCATCACCTTGCAACAGGGAAACAACACATCCCAGCTTACGTGCATCATTGTACCCCATTTGTTCCAAAATCCGAATCGTACTAACCATCCAAGCCTTGGATGTCTCAGGAGAAAAACCACGATACTCAACAACGCCCAAACTACGCAAGCGTTCTAATGATAATCCTGCTTGCCCACCAGCTGGTGCTTGCACTTGCACTCTAGCAATAGCAGCCTGAAATGCTCCAGTCATCGCATGAATTAAAGGCGTCAAATCACCTAATACAGGCCTAGCTTGCTCATATTGTCCTTGCTCCTTACCCCTTGGTGTAGGCCATGAAGGAGGTAGATTCCCTCCACGAGGTACCTTGTTCTCCTGATTCCATGCCCTACGATGGCGGCAATCATACCAGATCACAACTCTCTCCTTGGTCCCATTGTGCTATTATAATTAAGTTAAGATAATAAAACAAAACAAAATAATCAGGCCAACTTCAAGCAAGGATCTAAGACTTCCAATTCAATTTAAAACACTTCAACTATAGTAATAAAGCAATGGGTATCCCAATTTCCCAAGCACAACATAAGGCAATCAACATATATATCGCAAACACCATAACAATCAGCAAGATACGGCTCACATCAATAGTATATAAAAGCTAACACATATGTCTTAACCATCTTGCATGGCATCAACAATATTCATTTTTCATCAACATGAATATAAACAATCACCGTGCAAAGTAAACAATCAACGTATAATTTGAAATTACATCACAACAACTTACCATCAACTTACCAATATCCCATTCTTTCGAAACTTGGCTATGATACCACCAATTGTAACCCCCTCGACCTGGCCTAGGCAAAAGACCGAACCGAGCGAGTCATACAAGAATTATTGAAGTAAGTCAGGAAGGTTTACCTCAATAAATGACCCCCTTTTTATCTTATCTAGATGCACATTGTTACCCTAAGCGTTAAGACTCACAGTGAAGAAACATCAACTCAAACATACATCGATTTGGCCTTCAATTGATTACAAACTCGTGATAGGGACCAATTTGTAAATTTCACATAATATAGGGACTTCATCAAATTTTAAGTTACCATCCCTTAATTAGTCATTTTACACTTCATTATGTCAAATCTCAGCTCGATCTAATCATTCAAACACATTAAATTGTACAACCAAACATTTAGTGACCAAAATGGAAGAAAGCACAACATCACAAAGCCTTAATTAACCAACTTACCAGTCGAGCGTATCGATACACTTCAACCCGTATCAATACGCCATTATCTCGTCAATTTCTCAGATTTCCAATTGCGCAAAAGGGCATCGATACGACCTCGTGTACCGATACGGTTCCTCATTTTCCCCTTTAGCCATATCAATATGATCCACCTTGTACCGATACGATATGCCTGTTTGGTCTATATTGTACTGATACAATAGCCCACGTATCTGTACGCCTGGGCCTATAATGTCACATTTTGCTGATTTTTAACTCCATAATGCACCCATAACCACTCAAGCATGCTTCCAACACATATATAACATATCCAAACATCAAACCTCAATCATTCATGGCATTTTCAAAACCATAACATGGCAATTTGCATCAAGTGTAAACTATAGGCATGAAACCTATTAAACAATCCAAGCAAGATACCAAAAATGCAAAGCAAAGCATAAACCAATAACCAAAGGCCATTTACAAGTTTAAAACAACAATGAACACTTGCTCAAATATAGAGTTTACACAAATCTCCACAAAACACAACGGATCCCCCATTGCCCTTATTCTTTATAGTCTAATTAGAAACATACTTTCTCAAATGAGGTCTCTTGAGATCCCTTGCTCTATGCTGCCTCCAAAATCTCAATTCTCTGCATTGATGGAAAAAATAGAGCGTAAGTACACAAAGCTTAGTGAGGAGTGCTCAAAAGCAAAACACCATCAATGCATTAAAACCTTTTTCCAAGTCCACATTGAAATCTCATTTTAAGCCTTCCCATTCATAACAAACCTCATACAACATGTATCTTGAATCAACATCAAGTTCTATTGCTAACACTCAATTTAAGCCTTCCCATGCATAATAACACAAAATAGATGGACATAATAGAGCGTAAGCACACAAAGCTTAGTGAGGAGTGCTCAAAAGCAAAACACCGTCAATGCATTAAAACCATTTTCCAGGTCCACATTGAAATCTCATTTTAAGCCTTCCCATGCATAATAAACCTCATGCAACATGTATCTTGAAGCAACAACAAGTCCTATTGCTAACACTCAATTTAAGCCTTCCCATGCATAACTACCATATGCAAAGCTTAAAGAGTAAAACATGTATAAATCACAATATACCACATAAACCATCTGATGATACATCATCAATTAAATTGGATTACAAGTGATCATTACACAAGTTCATATCTCAAAACCATATTTCGGATACACTGATTCAACAAGTGTTCACAGAGCACTTCAAGCCATCTCAACCGAAATTTGGTACAATAACAACCAAGTGGTACAATAACAACCAACGGGGACACCAACCCCACTTATCGGTTGGACGCTTAACCCATTAACGAGAGATAGGACACAAACCTCCTCAATCATTAGGGTACTTGGATGGAGACACGGGACACCAACCCGTCGACATCTAAGGTGACTATTTATAGTGCGTTTAACCCTATAGCCGACTAACTATATCTGATATCATTTACAAACCATTTTCACAACATCACTTACAAATATAATTCACGTTTAACCACATACCTGTAACACCTCGATTTTGGGCTTAGGAGTTAGTCGGGTTTGGCTAAGCGATTCGAGTGGATTAGGCTAGTTACGTGAATAATTTGAAATTAATTGTTTTTGAGGGAGATAAAAATATGGAAACATATTTTAAACTTTTAAAATAATGCTTTTAAGGTTTTGGAGAGTTTAATTTGATAAAATTGGACTGATTTAATTGGAATTTTGAAAATGGTGACTAAATCATAAAAATTGCAAAGTACGTTTTAATGACTAAATTGAAAAGAGTCAAGGCTTAGAATCCTTAGGGAGCTATTACACCAAGGTGTTATCATCCTTTTCCCTTGTTTTAGTATTTTTTTTAAAGATTCAATAAATAGATTTATTAAATCAATTTTAATAAAAAAGATTTTAAAAGGCTAAAACATTTTCTCATGTAACTACTTTTCTCCTAACTTTTTCTCTCAACTTTCCCGTCAGCCAAACTATTTTCTCATCACTAAAATCTCAAGATATTTATTTCTTTTCACCCGCTCTTGAGTTCTAAATGGTTCTCATGAATTTTTACTTCAACTAGCTATGAATTTCTTGAAGGTTTTCATCTAAATCAATTCCAATTAAGGGAAAAAGCTTGTGTTAGAGGTGATCTTTCTTTTCTCTCCTCTAATCAAAGGTTCTTTAATGAAATTCCCAAGTCTTTGGCTCTTTAATTTTGTTTATTAATAAGGTTTTATAATCTATTTGATGAAAATGGTTAGATCAAGTTTTAAAAGATGATTTCTTAAGATTTTTCATAATGGTACTGTTTTGGTTGATTTGAGATTGATTTTAGGCATGTTTTGGATGTTAAATGATGTTGAAATAAGGGTTTTATTACAGTAATCCCGAAATGAGTTGGATCTCTAGTTGTTTAGGTTGCTAGATTTGGGTTTTTGTGGTGATAATGTGGTTTTAATGTTGCTGGAGATATAAGGATGCTATTAGGTTATTTTTGGATGTTAGCTGGTTATTAAAAATGGATGGAAGTGTTAGGTTTTGGCTGAGTTGAGTTTGTACAATAATCAAAGGTGATTTCAGTTATTTCGGATAGGCGTTTTGGTGTTTTTGGGAAGAGCAGCGTGGTTGCTTTGGTTGTTGGTGATTTTAATGCATTAAGATGCATTAATCCTCTGTTCTTGTGTGGTATAAACATGGGAGAATGTAACGGAAACAATCGGTGACGTTTTAGGAGCTTCAAAAGCTTAATACGCTTTGGCAAAGCGAGCTAGGCGTTGTCGGTTAGTCGAATTGGTTTAAAATCCTTTCAAAGACTTCAAAGCAAGGTTTGGGGGTTTAGATTGAGTTTGGAACACTAATCTAAGCCCGTAAGTAAGTTTGAGATGTTTCGCTATCGTTTCTCGATTTTTATTCCATTGATTTAAATGATCATGCTCATGTTTTGAAGATAGAATTAAACCTACTGTTTTATTCATGTTTTGAGAAATGATTTGATGACTTATATGATCCCATGGGATAGAATTATGATTTCAATGACATAGAACTTGTTGAGAAAATGCTATGCATTGTTTATGCTTTTAAAATGGGATGAAAAATGGTTTATGTTTATCCATTGAAAAATAGTAGGTAAATAATGTTTAAAAGGGTATATTGACATGAGATGAGATTACTTTTACCAGATTTAATTTGTCAACCAATAGTATGAGAAGTGCACTATAATATAAAAAATTGTACGTGGTCTTTGGTTCGAGCAATGGGGGTAGTGCCATCCCGTTCCAGAGTGAGATTGTGGTGATGATAGATTCCACCACCATAGGTCTTGATGATGTGAGATTCCATCAAGCTTTGTGGCGATGAGAGATACCGCCAAGAGAGTTCGGTGATGTGAGATTCCACCGAGGTAGTTGTAAAGTGTCTACAAGTTCTATATTTCATGCACATTCCATCTCATATTATTACTATTTTTAAGCCCATCTTAGGTATAATTAGGATCATACATTGTATTTTACAGTATTTCTTTGCATTGCCTTGTTTTTATAGATTATCTTTTATTTGGTGAAGAAAAGATGTTGTTCTAGTGTATTCTTGGTGTTAGGTACTAAAGGCTAACAGAGGGAAAGAGGAGCTGAAGATGCGATGTTGAGGCAGCGAACCATGAAGCTATATTGATGCAGTTCCAGCCAAAGACAGTAGTTGCCGAGTGCTGTCGTCGTCGACCTTGCTGCCCACAGCAGCAGACTATCGAGTTGGAGAACCAAAGTGCGATTTGTAGAGCCGAAAGTCCTGAGTCTATTGACGCTTTCCACTCTATTTTTTAACGTCTATAGCAGCAGGAAATGCCGCCAAAGTGAAATATCAAGATTGCTTGCGAGACAAGGCAACGTGATAAAGTCCACATTCAACTCAAAGAAGTCAGAGTTTAAACTCACATTAAATGTGGAAAGCTACTTTTGAAGACTTCTACTTTAAGAAGGACTAGACCTAGCTATTGTCTATAAATACTCTTTGTAATTCTAATTCAAATCTTCTTAGGTTTTCTTTAGGCATAGCTTAGGTCTTGTGCCGCCTTCATGTTCTAAACTTCCCTTGGGATTGGGGTTATGTTGTAAATTAGTTGTGAGAATGGTTGTTTAGGTTTCAAGTTTGTTTTTGCAATAAAATATTCTAAGTTTACTTAATTCATGTTGTTCACTTCTTCAATTAGTTCCAAAAGTCCAGTTGAATAAACCCATTTGTCGGGCACGACAATGTTAAACTCACGAAAGAATTAATTACGGTCTCATCATGTCGAGGTGTTGACTAATTTGGTTTAGACATAAGTTGGAATTTCAGTGGCTAAAAGGAGCAACCAAACGTCGACTGTCTGTGTTAGGTTTACGCTGAGATTGCTAGATATTGTCTACATCACGTGGTGACAGAATCCTTGCCTAGACATAGAAAGGATCACTTCATAATTGCTTCGCCGAACTTGGAGTATCTGCTAGACTTGCTGCCAGGACTTTCCTACACCTCACCTGTTGAGACAACGAGAGTTGCAAGACCATAGTTCCGCCGTGGCAGCGAAAGTTGCCACAGCCTCAATCCGCCATTACCCGCCGAGGCAGCATATCGTGGCAGCGCAAAACAACTTGGCCTATTCAACGAATTTTCACACTGAGCAGCAACATAACCCTTCCCTCTCCATCAACCTTATCACTTCTTTTATTACTTGTGTTTTAGTTTACTTTTTCTTCTCAACAATCACTTTACTTGTGTGTTCACTTTACTTGTGCAGGAACCACAATTCGAACCAAGTTGTCCAATCCTCGTGGGAGACGATATCTTATATACTATAACTTGACAAGAGTGTGCACTCGTGCTCCTAAATAGAGTACACCCAAACACTCTACAATAGGACTTGACAATGTGAGATTCCGTCAAGCTATTCGCATATCCGAGTAATATTGCTAAAATGCCAATATATGAGATTCACATGTACCTTGATTATAAATGATTTTATGCATTTTATTTTGCATATGAGAACATGAATTGAGAAGTGCTTATGAGAAACAATCATGAGTAAGCTTTGCTTTAAGACTTTGCATTTTTGTTAATGCATGAGATAGATGGCACATGTGGTTTAAATGGTGTGATTTTTGCTTTGAAAATGACTTCAAGCATGAGATATAATGAACATGAGGAGATAGAGATTTTAATTGAGAAAATGGTTTTAGATGCATTGTTGTAGTTGGTTTTGTTTTGAGCATCCCTCACTAAGCATTTGTGTTTACACTCTCTTTTACCAACAATGTAGAGGAATAACTCTTTTGGGGCATCAAGGAAGCAAGAAGGATTTCAAGGAGTGACACATAGCTCAAGTATGGTTTTATGTTTACATATTAGTAATAATTGGCAATAGGAGGATGCCTTGATGTTTTAGGATTGAAACTCCCTATTTTGTGGCAAGTTTGTAATGCCTATGTTGACCTGTAAATGGCCTTTGATGCTTGGTTTATGCTTGGATTTGCATTTTGGTATCTTGCTTGGCTTATTTTCTAGGTCGCATGCCTATAGTTTACTTATGTTGCTAATTTCCATGGAATGATGTTGATCATGCTTGGAATGTTTGAAGTTTGATGTTTGGATATGTTAGATGTAAGTTAGAAGCATGCTTGGATGTTTATGGTTGCTTTAAAGTTAGAAAAACCAGTAAAATGTGACATTTAAGGCCCAGTGTTTCGATACACGTAAGGCTGTATCGAAACAGGGTCTCTGAAATTGGCATGTGTTTTCAAAACAGGGCATGGTGTATCAAAACAATCTAGTGAGGTTTGGCTACTGGAATCCGGTGTACCAAAAGGTTGTTCAGGGTGTTTCGATTTGGGTTCGTATTCCGAAACAATAGGTCATGTTCCGATATGGGAGTTTCGGTACGGTGCTCTGTGTACTGAAACACCAAGCTGTTAAAGGGTTCTGTTTCTTTACATTTAGGTCCCTGAATGTTGTGGATGCAATTAAGTGAACTTGGATGGTTGTTTTGAGCTGAGATTTGATGGAGTGGCATGTAATGTGACTAATTAAAGGATTAAGCTAAAATTTGAAGAAATTCCCGTATATTATTAGAATTACAAAATGGTCCCTAAATTTTGTTATGCTCAATTGAGTCCCTAATCAATGTTCAACCGAGTTGATGTTTGTTTCGCTGCAAGGTTTAACACATAGGGTAACATTGTGCATCTAGGAAAGATAAAAGTAAAAAATAGGGTCATTTATTTAGATAAACCTTCCTACTTTACTTCAATATTCCCCGTGTGGCCCATTCGGTTCAGTCTATCTCCCAGACCGGGTCAAGGGGATTACATTCGGTGGTATAAAAGGCAGGTTACGAAAGAATTGGGAGGTAAGGTTGATGTGATATTGTCGTTTGGTAGATTTCCTAATGAATGCTATGCACGATGGTTGTTTATGCTATAAAATTATTTTTGTTTGCTTTGGGTGAGATGCACGGTGTATGATAACAAGATTTATGATTTTTCTATGTGCCACTAGGGGAGAGATTAAGTGTACCCATTGCCATATTACTAATAGTATTAAAAGGATTTTGTATTAAACAAAAACTTGAGCACCTTGCATTCTTGCTTCGGCTAGCCTTATTCTTTTTAATGTTGCATTTTTAGCTCAAAGATTCCTACCGTTTTGATAATGGGACTGAGACGAGAGCATAGAACCAATGAGCGTAATGTGGTTGAGAATGAGGTTAATGATGTTTCAAATTTGCCTTCCATTCCTCCTCCTCCTGGTGGTGATGGAGTTGGCACTGGAGGTGTTGGACCTCAGGCAGCGTAAGGGAAGGTATTGTCGATATGACACCGTTGATTTAGGCTATAGTTGGGGATTTTCAGGTAGTGATGACAGGTATGCATGTGGTCGTACCACAGCCTGGTGCTAATGTTGGTTTTTCGTTGGATCGTTTACGCAGATTGGGTGAAACTAAGTTTCAAGGTCTATCTCTTGAGGGTTCTAAAGCTTTGTTTGAGAGCACCCAGAGGATTCTTGGTCAGATGGGTTGTAATGATGTGCATAAGTTAGGTTGCAATGTATCTTTGTTGCACAGAGATGATTATACATGGTGGAAGAACATCACTACGGGTATGAAACCCGCCAATATAAATTGGGAGTTCTTCGGAACTGTTTTTAGGAGAAAGTATCTGCGTGTTCACTATCTTGATGAAAAGAAGCAAGAATTCATGTCTTTGGTGCAAGGAAACTTGACCGTTTCAGAATATGAAGTCTACTTTGTTCGGTTGAGCCAGTATGCCCCTAAACTAGTTCCCAACGAACATAAGAGATGTGATCGTTTTTGTTACGGGCTTGTGAAGGAGGTCAGCACTTATATGTTGGCTTTGGATTACACAGATTTTATGTCTTAGTCACTTGAGCTAAGGACATCGAGCAAAGTTTGAGCTTAGTTGCTTGTTTAGGTGGTTCTAGTTTCAGAAAAAGGTCGGCCAAGTTTGATGCTGGTAGAGATCGTTACAAGAAGCATAAGGATAGGAGGTACCAATCGGATCCAAGGTGTGGTGGTGGTAACCCTGGTCATGGTCAGCTAGGCCAGAATGCTTTTGTTTGTACACCAGAGTGTGACCGGTGCGATAGAAGGCACACATGAGAATGTTGGGGTAATGTGGGAACGTGTTGGAATTGTGGGTCACAAGGTCATATGAAGCGTTATTGTCCATAACCGGTTAGACATGGACAAGCTTCGGTGCGAGTTGCTGAGCCACAGAGAGGTCGTGGGCGCGGTCATGGTAATTTTCAGTGTAGAGAGGATGTGATCGCATGTACATTCACTTTAAAATCACTGTCATTACTTTCTTTGATTGATTTTGGTTCTACTCATTCATATATATGAATGAGTATGCATAAGCACTTGATTTACCTGTTGAGTTGTTAGATGTGGGAATGAAAGTAACTAGTTTCTTTTGGTGAAATGATTGTTACGAGGAAGTTGTATAAGAGGTGTCATTTGTCTGTTCAAGGTCATGTGTTTGAGGTTGATCTTATGGAATTTCCTTTCTATGGTTTTGATGTAATTCGTGGTATGGATTGGTTGACTGAGCATAGGGATGTGGTTGATTTTGAGACCAGGCGAGTTTCATTTAAACTCACCGATGATTACGAGGTGGTAATCGTAGGAGAGAATGTGAAATTCTTGTTTAATGTGGTTTCGGCTCTTGAAGCAAGTCGGTTGATGCGTTTGGGATGTAAAGCTTTTCTGGCTTACATTATCAGTCTAGGATCGAATGAGGTGCGCGTACAGGACATACGTACGATATGTGAGTTTTCGGGTGAATTTTCGGAAGAGTTGCCTAGTTTGCCACCGAACAAAGAGGTTGAGTTTGGCATTGGGTTGTATGAAAATACGACTCTAATGTCTATTACTCCCTATCGAATGGCACCGAAGGAGTTGAAGATGCAACTCCAGGAGTTGCTTTATAGTGGATTCATTAGGCCTAGTGTTTCACCCTGGGGTGCACTGGTTTTGTTTGTGAAGAAGAAATATGGCACGATGCGTATGTGTATAGATTATCGTCAATTGAACAAGTTGACAATCAAGAACAAGTATCCTTTGCCAAGGATTCATGATCTTTTTGATTTGTTTTGAGGTGCTTCGGTGTTTTCCAAGATTGATTTGATATCCAGGTATTACTAGTTGAAGGTAAAGAATGCAGATGTACCTAAGACCGCTTTTCGCACAAGGTATGGGCATTATGAGTTTTTGGTGATGCTTTTTGGTTTGACTAATGCCCCTGCTGCGTTTATGGACATGATGAACCGAGTATTCCATGAGTTTTTTGACCAAATTGTAGTTGTGTTTATGGTTAGAAGCATGCTTAGATCTTTATGGTTGCTTTAAGTAAGAAAAACCAGCAAAAATGTGACATTTTAGGCCCAGTTTTTCGATACAAGTAAGGCTGTATCAAAAAGGGTCTCTAAAATAGGCATGGGGTTTCGAAACAGAGCATGTTGTATCAAAATAGTCTCGTGAGGTTTAGCTACTGGAATTACATGTACCGAAACGTTGTTGAGGGTGTTTTGATACATGTTCGTGTTCCGAAACACTAGGTCATGTTCCAATACGAAAGTTTCGATACAGTACTCTGTGTACCAAAACACCAAGCTGGTAAAGGGTTCTATTTCTTTACGTTTAGGTCCCAAAATGTTGTGGATGCAATTAAGTTAGCTTGGATGTTTGTTTTGAGCTGAGATTTGATGGAGTGGCAGGTAATGTGACTAATTAAAGGATGGCAAGCTAAATTTGAAGAAGTCCTTGTAAATTATTAGAATTACAAAATGGTCCCTAAATGTGTTGTGTTCAATTAAGTCCTTAATCAATGTTCGACCGGGTTGATGTTTGTTCCGCTGCAAGGTTTAACACATAGGGTTACATTGTGCATCTAGACATGATAAAATGAAAAAAAAAAATTAGGGTTGTTTATTGAGGTAAACCTTCCCGATTTACTTCAATATTTCTCGTGTTGCCTGTTCGGTTCAGTCTATCACCCAGATCGGGTCGAGGGGATTACAATACCTCATTGTTTTTCAAAGCATCATCAATAAATCATATTTCAAAGCATTAAACCATGATTTAAATCACACGTATAAAACATATAATTACAAGGATCACTTACCATGTGCATCCTTCATCATCACATCATTAAAAACAGTAAACCACTTACTTTAAACATGATTTAATAGTAGGTAACATGAATTTAAAATTAAGTGCATAAAAACTTATTTCATAATAGCACAACCGAGAGAGAAATTCCTTATACTTACTTCCGAAACATAGACAAGTGTTTCAAGCTTACATCTAAGTTCCTAAAACCATCTTTAAAAAATTCAAAGCTGAAATCCATATTCTCACTCACCGACACGTGAAACCTTGATTAGCCGACGCAAAACTAAGCGTCTGAAGCTCCTGAAACTTCATTGTTTGCTTCTGAAACATTCTCCCCTATTTTAATCACATAAGAACAGAGGATTAATGCATCGCAATGCATTAACAACTCCAACAAGAAATCCTACCATGTTGCTCTGCCCAAAACCACCAAAACACCACCCGAAACAACCGTAAACACCATCGATTACTCTAAAAACTCAAGCTAGCAAAAACCTAACACTTCCAACCATTTATAATCATTGGTTAACATCCAAAATATCCTATTATCAACCTTATACCTCCAGCATTCACAAAATCACATCATCATCACAAAACCCCCATTCTAACAACCCAATAAACTAGAGATTCATATAGTTTCGGGATTACTATGCTTAAACCTCAATTCAACATTAATAAACTTTCAAAACATGATTAAAATCAATCATAAACTTACCAAAATAGATCCAATATGAAAATTACATAAAATCATCATTTAAAGCTTGATTTAGCCATTTTGTTTAAAACAATCATGAAACCTTGTTAAGAAACACAATTAAAGAGCGAAATACTTGGGAATTTCATTAAAGAACCTTGATTAGAGGAGAAGCACGAAAATCACCTATAATCCCTTGTTATTCCTTCAATTGACAATATTTGATTGAAAATCTTCAAGAATATGTTGAAACAAGTTGAAGAAACTTCATGGAAATCATGTAGAAATCAAAGTAAAATGAAAAGGAAAAGATCTCTAGAACTTTTGAAAGAAAATGGGTAGTTGGCTGATGAGAAAATAGAGAGAATAGAAGTTACGTCAAAAATGAGTTTGTAAAGATTAATTCCTTTTTAATCAAAACCCCATTTTATTCTTTTTAACTAACCACAATTGAAACATGTCAAATTAAAGGAATAGCTAACTATAATTAAATTAACTCCCTAAAGATTCTAAGGTTTAGCTCTTTTACAAAATAGCCATTTAAAAATAGTTTTTCATTTTTACAATTTAGTCACTAAACTGAAATGTCTACTTTCCACGTGTAATTTTTCAAAATTGACTTCACCAAACCCTTATATATATTTAAAAAGGATTTTAGAAAATTTTCTCATATTTTTATCACTCCTCGAACTAGGTATTCCATGAACCAATCTCCAACTAACCCGGATCTCTAGTCTCAATCCAACAAACCCTAAACCCAACCTACAAACTCCTAGGCCCAAAACTGGGCATTAAAGTTAAACTAGCCACTGGCATCGACGGATGCAATGACAAGTCAAATTAACAAGTTTTACAATGAAAGTTGATTAGATGCAACGAAAGTTGATCCACTTGTTCAAAGGGCTATACTCTCGACTTACGATGAAAGTTGAAGCCGATCTACATTCCTGAGTAAATGGGAGAAGGTTAAATGGAAGCTAATACTCAAGCTGGCGACCTCATTGCTGATTGAACCATCATTTTTCCTCAAAGTGTACTTGATCTTTCTGCCAAGCTGAACCAAGGAGATCCAGGTTTTATTCTCATATTTTTCTATCTTTTATTACACTTTGTTATTGCTACCACAATTAATCATTTATTCACCTTTTTATCCTTTAATTGCAACAACCATTGCACCCACAATTACCACTCTTACAATATTGTTTTATAGTTACATAAGTATAAGCTTAATACACCATCCTCGTGGGATCGATATTCAACCAGGATTTCCCTTTTTCTATTCTTGCATCAACAATGTAGCTTGCACTAATAGTGTGACGGTTTCACACCGATCAAGTTTTGGCATCGTTGTCGGGGATGGCGTTATTATGTCCTTATGTTTCTGCTTCAATTTTGTTTTCTTTACCACATGATTTCCTTATTTCTAATAACTTTATTTTTGTTTCTCCTTTTCTTTTCATTACCTTTTGTAGGTGTTGTATAACTAGAAGTGCTACTACACCTCTCTTCGTACTAGATCCAGAAATTGAGATAACTTTTAGAAAAAGGATTCACGAAAATAATGGAATGGAAAGAAATCCAAACAACAATGAGGGAATTCCTCATGCTCCTAAAAACCCACCACTGTACCCACCAGCCCAAAACAAGACTATGCGAGATTGTTGTTCCCTAGTTGGATGATTTGCTATCGGGAATTGTTATATCTCCTATTCAGGTTGGGAACTATGAGTTGAAGACGATTATGTTCCAAATACTCAACTCTAATGGGTAGTAGGCAGGGTTACCACAAGAAGACGCTCGAGAGCATCTTCATTCTTTCCTTTTAATTTGTGCTTCATTTAGCCAACAAGGCACACATGATGATGCCTTATAGATGCAATTGTTTCTCTATTCTTTGCAGGGTAAAGCGTGCACCTAGTTTCAAGGACTCCTTGCCGGTTCTATTACATCATGGAATGATCTTGCAACGTAATTTGTTTTGCACTTTTATCCATCGACAATGAACTCGTGCATGAGGAATGACATTACAACCTACTATTAGTTAGATGATGATACTCTTCATACTACATGCGAAAGATAAAAATCTTTGTTGCATCGATGTTCTAACCACGACATTCAACATGAAACTCAGATTGAAAATTTTTATAATATGTTGAACGCAGCCACAAGACATCTTGCCGACGGGTCATCTAATGGTCTATTACATGATTGCACTTACAACACTATCGTTGGTGTACTAGAGCAATTTGTACAGAATGATTCACAATATCCTAACTCAAGGGTTGCATCACGGAAAGTTGTAGTGGAGTGTTTGAGCTTAATGATCTATCTTCTCAAAAAGCTCGTATTTCTACTTTGGAGAACAAAATCAAGAATCAGGAGGGGACAAGTGAAGTTTCTTCTATCCATCTAGCTCAACAAACAACCACACCTATATATTCTTGTAAGATTTGTGACGTGAACCATAGCTTTGAAGATTGCCCACAACATGCAGAAAATGCTAGTTATGTCAGCAACATGTGAGACAACAACATGGGTACATCCTTCAACACAACTAATAGATAGTTTTATGGTAAATCTAATTTTGCATAGCATCAATGAGTATTTCTCTCTAGGAACAGTTCCTTTCAAGGAAATTCTAGTGTGCGCCAAGGAAATTTCAGTTACTCGCAGCTGCAATTTATGCCACAAACTCCATTGTAGCCACAATAGAATCAGATGCAACCACAACACATTTCTTCACAATATCATGAATCATTGTTTGGTATGCAATCACAATATTGAGCACCATCTCAAACTTAGACTCAAATGAGTCATTATGCTTCGCCAACTATCTCTAGCCCATTTGCTCTTCTCGAATAGATGATACGTGATCATTTGTCTCGTACCGAAGCTATAGGTCAAAGTCACTCTTCCTCAATACGCACTTTGGAAGCTCAGTTCAGACAATTAGCTATTGATATGAATTCTAGACAGTCAGGCAAATTACCTAGCAACAATAAGAGTTTGGTGAACAAGGGTAAGGTGCATTGCAAAGCTACTATTCTTCGTAGTGGCAAACGCACTACTAACTCGATGTAACTAGTTCCCAGATCTACTCAGGAACGAGGATAGTCCTATGTACTTGATCATACAGTAATAGATGGAGATATTGATGGGAAGACGAGTAATGTTCCTCCTGTTATTACTCTAGTTCCATCTATTTTGCAACCGAATTTGTGGCCACAATTCCTAATGTCGACACAATAGTAAGATAATCCATATCCACCTTTGCAACAACTCACTGTGCAAATTCCTTTGATTGATGCTCTTACACAGATTCTAAATTATGCAAAGTTCATGAAGGATATTCTCTCCAAGAAGAAGAAAAACCTCAATGCAATGAAAACCATTGCTCTCACTGAAGAGTGCGGTGCACAAATATCTACCTGTAGAGCGTTTGGGTGTTCTCTATTTATGAGCACAAGTGCACACTCTTGTTAAGTTATAGTATAAAAGATATCATCTCCCACAAGGATTAGAGCAGCTTCTATGAATGGTTTCCTACACAAGGATTTAGTAAATTGCACAATTAAATCTTTAAATGTTGAAATATAAAAAAACACAAATAAAATAAAGATAGTGATGAAAGGGATGATAGCGAGAGATAAGGTTGATAGATTGGGTAAGGTAATTGTAGCTCAGTAATGTGTAGACTGCATTGTAAGGCCTAAGTGTGTTTTACGCTGCCATGATTTTCTGCCACGACGGGTAACGGTGGGCGACAGCTACAACCCTGTCACGCAGCCACAACGGGTCGCTGCCCCTGCAACTTTTGTTGTCTCGACAGGTGGAATGGAAATAAGTCATGTCAGCAAGTCTAGCAGATACTCCAAGTTCGGCAGAGCCATTCTTTAGTGATCCTCCCTATGTCTAGGCAAGGATTCTGTCCCTACGTGATGTAGGCAATACCTATCAATCTCAGAGTAAACCTAACACAGACAGTCAATGTTTGGTTGCCCATTTTAGCCACTGAAATCCTAACTTATGTCTAAGCCGAATTAGTCAACACCTCGACATGATGAGACCGTGCTTAATCCTTTCGTGAGCCTTACACTCTTGTGCTCGACAAATGGATTTCCTCAACTGGACTTTTGGAACTAATTGAAGAAGTGAAGAACTTGAATTAAGCAAACTTGAGAATATTTTAATGAAAACACACTTAAACTATTACAACCATTTCTCACAACTACTTTACATACAAAAACCTAAACCATATGAGAGTTAGGCCGCGACCTCTAACACCTCCAATCTATCTATCTACCTCTCCGCTATTCATCTTTGCATCCATGTATCCCTCCATGCCCCTATACCCTCACATACATGGGTATATATAGGGATCATGGCCTAAGTTTGAGTCCTCATTTGATTAGAAGTCCTTAAAGTAACTTTACATTAAATGTTGACTCCTTTTTACTTGAATGTGGACTCTTTGGACGTTGCCTTCTCCTGCAAGTAAGGATAAGTACTCTTACTTATCAATCTTGGATCAGCTCTACCGGCCGATACAAGCTTCAGAAAATTGCAAGACTGGGCTCATTGGGCTTAGGGAATTTCCCTCTTTCAATCGCAACACATCTTGACTAAGTTGGTGTAACTCCTGCATGGGAGACACTTGGCGGCATTGCTACTATAGCGGTGTCCTTGGCGGCACTTGGAACTACTTCAGTACGACTCCTTTCGTTCCCAGCTTTCCTATCCTCTCCTGTCCTCTGCTCCTCTACACAGCTACAACACCTGAAAATAAAAAACTAAATTAAAATAGTATCTTTTCTTAACCAAACATAAAATATTCAATAAAAGTATGGTAAAAGAGATAATATTGTTATTATGCATGCAATGCACCTAAATATGCCTAAATGAGCTTAAGAATAGCAATAATAAGGGCATGAATGTGTACAAAATATAGAACTCGTGGACACTCTACACTACCCTCTACCGAGAAAGATGAAGGGTCCATGCATCTTCATCATATCTTGCTCGATTGGTAATCACTATTTTAGTAAAGCTCTTTATGATTTAGGGGCTAGTATCAATTTAATTCCACTATCTACTTTTCAAAAGTTAGACAATGGAGAAATGAAGCCCACTGCAGTCACATTGCAATTGGCTGATAGATCTTTGACTCATCTGAATGGTCAAATCAAGGATGTGCTTGTTCATGTAGACAAGTTTGTTTTCCCAGCCGATTACATTATTCTTGATTGTGATGCAGACAAGGATGTACCTATCATTCTTGGTTGCCCATTCTTAGCTAATGGGAAAGCGTTCAGCGATGTATAGAAAGGAGAACTTACAATGCGAGTTGAAAATGAACAATTTACTTTTGGATGTTCAACGCTGATATGGGAAGAAAGTCTGAAGAATGTCATCATATTGACATTCTTGAACATATTATTCAAGAAGACCTGCATCATCGTGGTATACTCATTGGTGAATATATTGCACTGAAAACGGTAGAAGAAGATCTCTAAAATTGTTACCACATAGTTAAGGTTCTTACTCGACAATTCATCATAAATGGCAAGTTGAATCTTTGGATCTTGCTCACCGGCCAACTCCTACTTTTAAATCTTCTATTGAAGAAGCTCCTACTTTGGAACTCAAGCCATTGTCAGCTAATCTCAAATATGTATTCCTTGGAGATGTAGAAACACTCCTAGTCATTGTCTCTGTAACTTTGGACGCAATACAAGAAGCTAAGTTGATAAATATTCTTAAGTGACACAAGCGTGCTATTGCATGGACAATTGCTGATCTCAAGGGCATTAGTCCATCTCTATACAAGCACAAGATTAAGCTGGATAATGAAAACAAACAGTCCATTGAGTCATAAAGAAGATTGAATGAAAAGATAAAGGCAGTAGTCAAGAAGGAAATCTTTAAATGGTTGGACGTCGAAATTATCTATGCAATTTCTAATAGTGCATGGGTGAGTCCAGTCCACTGTGTCCCTAAGAAAAGGGGCATCATTGTAGTTTGTAACGATGCTAAGAATCCAATTCCAACTCGCATTCCTACTAGTTGGCGTATTTGTATGAACTACAAGCGTCTCAATGCAGCCACAAGGAAGGATCATTTTCCTCTTCCTTTCATTGATCAGATGTTAGATCAACTTGCGGGCAAGGAGTATTATTGCTTCCTAGATGGATATTTTGGTTACAATCAAATTGCTATTGCACCCGAGGACCAAGAGAAGACTACTTTTACATGCTCTTTTGGGACATTTGTCTTCCGTCGCACGCCTTTCGGTCTTTGCAATGCACCAGCCACATTTCATAGGTGCATGATGGAAATATTTTCAGATATGATTGGCAATTCTCTTGAAATCTTTATGGATGATTTTTTGGTGTATGGGAATAATTTCAACCATTGCTTCGACAATCTAGAGAAAGTATTACCTCAATGTGAAGACACCAATTTGGTTTTAAACTGGGAAAATGTCACTTTATGGTCATTGAAGGGATTATTTTGGGCAACAAAATTTCGAAAGCTGGAATTGAGGTTGATTGAGCCAAAGTGGATGTAATTAAAAAATTTCCACCACCAAGAAATGTGAAAGGTATCCGCAGTTTTTTAGGCCATGTTTGGTTCTATAGGAGATTCATTCGGGAATTTTCAAAGATTACCAAACCTCTATGCCTATTGTTGGAGCAAGGTAGAAAATTTGTTTTGTTGAGGCATGTATGGATGCATTCAATAAAATTAAAACACAGCTTGTGAACGCATCGATTGTTGTTGCGCCCAACTGGGAGTAACCGTTTGAAATTATCTACGACACTAGTGTTTTTGCTATGGGTGTAGTTTTGGGACAACGTAAAGACAAGGTATTTCATGCAATCTACTATGCTAGTAAGACTCTAAATGAAGCTCAAATCAATTATACTGTTACTGAGAAAGATTTATTAGGAGTAACTTTTTCTTTTGACAAGTTTTATTCTTATCTTATGGGTGCAAAAATTACAGTTTTTACTAATCATTCTGCTTTGAGATGCCTTTTTGCAAAGAAAGATGCAAAACTAAGATTAATTTGCTGGATATTATTATTACAAGAGTTTGATATTGAAATTAAAAACCGCAAAGGGTCAAAAAATCAAGTTGTCGATCATCTTTCGAGGTTGGAGGCTGGCAGGGAAGATGGAAATAAGTTGCAAATTGTCGACACATTTCCATATGAAAAGCTTTTCGTTGTGAATGCAACATCGTGGTATGCAAATATAGTGAATTTCTTAGTTTGTGGAAAGACTCATGTTGGTGTAATTGGGCACAAAAGGCTAGATTCCTTAAATATGCTACAAAATATCGTTGGAATGAACCTTATCTGTTCAAGGTTTGTAATGACAATATAATTAGACGATGTATAACTGAGGAATAAATGAAATCTATTCTATAGAATTTTTACAATGCTCCTTATGGAGGGAATTTTAGTGGAATGAGAACGGCTACAAAAGTCCTACAATCCATATTTTATTGGTCTTCATTGTTCAAAGATGCTTACGATTTTGCTCAATGGTGTGATAGATGTCAACACACCGGTTCAATATCTTGGAGAAATGAGATGAGACAACAACCAATAATGGAAATCAAGTTATTTAACGTTTATGGAATGGATTTCATCGGTTCTTTTCCAAATTCTTGTAACCCCCTTAGCCCGGCCTAGACGGTTAACCCGAACTACGAAGATTACACGGGGAAAACCAAAGTCAACCAGAAAGTCAACCTAGATTAACGACCCTTTTTTTCTTTTTAAACTTATCTAGATGCTCATTAACCCTAAGCGTACTCTTGGGGAAAACATACTTGAAAAGCACAGAGATCGGTAAGCAATAAGGGACTCAATTGCACAACATACAACAGATAGGGACCAAATTGTAAATTCTGGAAAGATGAGGGACTTAGCTGATTTTTATATTACCAATATCAAATTAATCATATTACATGCTTTCCTGTCAAATTGCACATCAAACGGACATCTGAAACTCAAGCAATTGCAAATACAAAGTTCGGGACTAAAACGTAAAGCCTGCAAACCTTTAACCATTCAAATCAGTGCCCAACGGTCTAGTGTTTCGGAACAGGGGTTGACCGTTCCGAAACACGGGTTCGTTTCGAGACCAGTTTCGAAATAGGGCCTGGCAGTGCCAAAAACGTTTCGGAACGACCTCCACCCGTTTCGAAACACGAAGGCCATTACAGGCCCCCGTTTCGAAACGTTAGCACCCGTTCCGATACGGACTGCCCAGAAAGTGCAGATTTGCTGGTTAAACATACATTCAATCACACTAACACATCCTATTGACTTCCTAATCATGCCAACAAGTCATCATACAATTTAGGCACATGTTTGCATCATCAAAATACGATCATGGCAACAATTAGGCAAAACCACAAGTCTATAGGCATGCATCCTATTAACCATAGCCAAACAACCATCAAAGCATTAAAGCAAGCACCAAAATGGCCATTTACAAATCCAACACATTCAAGGCATCATGCCACAACTAGGGAGTCCAAAACATCTCCCAAAAACACAACCTAGGTTCCTGTTGCGTGTAAAATAGTCTATCGCAATGGTAGTGCAAGTATACACGACGCAAGTAGTAAAGTGATACGAAGTATCGGATATCGTCTCCACAGGGTTTGGGCCAATAGCTTCACCTTAATTCACTGCACGAAAGTAAAGAAAATATTTGAGAAAATTGTCACGAGAATAATAAAGTAACGTAAATAAAGAGTAGAGATATCAAGATAGAGAGAATGGGCTGGTATTGAAGTGCTCAGTAGTGCAGGTATTGCAGAGTTTAGGAAATCCAGTTCTGTCGTCGCGCCCGTCGCGGCAGCACCTGTCGCGGCAGCAGTCCGTTGATTGTCGCGGCAGCAAACACTCAACTCCGTACTTCAAGTTTGGCAAGAATCCCAGATATGCCCTGGCCTATCCCTAGGTCCAAGTCTGTCGATGATGACGTCTTTGATGATACCTCCCGGCGTGAATCGAAGGATGAACACCGATGTGTATGAATTCTTCTTTAGCCACTTAACCTCGCCCTATCCCTAGGCACGAGATAGTTCAACTATAAACTAGAGAACTTGCTCTTATTTCGTTCGTATACTTAACTCTCCCGATGCTAAGTAAATAGATAACCTCACAATGCTCTCCCGATGCTCTTGCAAGATATTGAACTGAAAATTCCTAAATCAAAACAACCCTTGCAACTACTTTACAAATCAACTCGTGGCCCTAGGAAGGATTTAGAACATGTCGAGGGCAGGAAAACGACTAGAATTTGGGAAGGAGGCTAGGGTAATCGGTTATGGGATCTATCCTCTAGGTTAAAATACATGCCCTTATATAAGCTTTGGGCTCAAGTTATCTAATTTAACAAGGATTACAACTTTAATTAAAAGTACGATTCTAATAAAGACTAAATCTTCAAGGAATCTATTTTCCAGTCGTCTTCCTTGTTTCTTGGGATTTTCTCTCCTTGAACTTTGGGCTTGACATATCTTTTGATCTGGGGCTTGGAAAAATATATGGTTTTCACACGACAGACGGGCTGAATTTTCTCTATCTGTCGAGGTCCACTTTGCTTCTTCTCCTCAAAACTGCTGTCGTCCTCTGCTGTCACGGCAGCACCATGGCAGCATCGTCCTCCTTGTCTGCTTGTCCAGTTCAGCTCTTCTGCTTCACTGCCCAGCGCCTGCCCTTTCCGTCTGCTACGGCAGCAACCTGCAAAAACAACTATTCTTAGTAGAATCTGTGCCTTTTAATATATTTGTGATGTTTTGCTGTAAACTAACCTAAATGCAATGAATAATGCTTGAATGCAGCAGAAATATGGGTTAAATAGAGTGTAAATAATAGAACTTTTACACACTCAACAGTTCCCATTGCCAAATATCAAAATCTAATAATTGTTGTAAAATAGTCACCATACATGAGCTTAGCTTTCCCTTGGATTCTTAGCCTCCTTGCTGCCCTCAAACACCTCAATTATCTGCATTATTGATTCATGAGAGAGAGAGCGTAAGCACAAATGCTTAGTGAGGCATGCTCTAAAGAAACAACATAATAATGCACTTTATAAAAATACTTTCCATAATGCCTTTAACATTTAAACATCATTATCCATGCAACATTGCAATCACAACAAGCATCTCATGCTTCAATATCAATAACATGTCGTATTGGCTTTCAAGTGATAATCCATAACCTTTTACAACATAAAACACAATCGGATACACTGATTACAAGCGTTGTCCCATACGCTTCATGCACACTACCAAACACACAAGGTGGAGTTTACCGGTACAATCACAACCCCTCAACACCCGTGACGAAGTTTAACGGTACAATCACAACCCCTCCACATCACTCATTGGTAATTGTATAACATCACTAACGAGAACACGGGACACTCAACACAAGATCCACACATGGACTTTTAACCACCATTGTGATCTTTAACATCTCGTTAGTGTACTTGGATGGAGTTTACGGTACAATTCCAACCCCTCAACATCCAAGGAGACTTTATTCACGGTGCACCCAATCCTATAGCCGGCTAACTATATCCGATTCAAGTACTTTAAAACCAACACATCACTTGCCAATATACATCTTTAACCATCAACAATTCATTGTTTTAAAGCATTCTATCAAGCCATTTAACAACATGCATCACTATGCATCAAATCCACATTTTCAACATATTAAACCAAGGATCTCTTACCTTGAGCATCCTTCCATATATGACTTTCAAAACATGCATTAACCATGCCAAAACATGCTTTCAAAATAGAATTTAAACATGCAAATTAAACACATTGCATCCAACCACCTCATGGTTCATCAAAGAGAGAGTTTCTCCAAAAAGTTACTCTTGAGCTTAGTTAAGTTGCTTAGACTTAAACTAAGCTCCCAAAACCTTCAAACATTGGTTACAAAGCTGTAAACCCAACTTCACTCACCAATTCCGTTTCGCAAGCTTGCCGAAACGCCGTTCAAGCCTCCGGATTAACACCACAAGGATCCGAGGATGTCTCCCATGTTTTAAACATATCAAGAAGAGGATTAATGCATCATCATGCATTAAAATCTTCAGCCATTACACCTAAACTCGCTGCTCTCACCAAATCTAACATTTCGGCTACCAAACACAACCGAAATCACATCCAAACTCGTCCACAACATTACCCAGCCAAGATCAATCACTTCTAAACATTCTTAAACATCAATTAACATCCAAAAAGATCCTAAACTCGTCCTTATAGCCCCAGCTATAACAGAACACCAAGATCACCCCAAAAACCACCATTTTCACAAGTAAAACTTAGGAAAATCAACCTATTCGGGATTGCATTGATTAAACCTCAATTACACATCATTAAACATCCAAAACACATTAAAAAGACATTTCAAAAAAAAGCCCAAACATTCATCACGAATTTCTTTAAGATTTAATCCAAATCATGAGTTTTAAGCCAAAAATCAAGATCACAACATTAAAACCTTTTATAAAACTCAATTTAAGGAACTCCACCCAACGTCGTTGCCTAAGATTCAACTCTTTCTGAGACATCAGATTCTTCAAACTTTTGTGATCCGTGTACACAGTACACTTCTCACCATACAGGTAATGTCTCCAAATTTTCAAAGCAAAAACCACCGCAGCTAACTCAATATCATGTGTAGGATAATTTGGCTCATGCACATTCAACTGTCGCGATGCATAAGCCACCACCTTACCCTCTTGCATCAACACACACCCTAAACCAATGTAGGATGCGTCACTATACACCACAAACTCTTTCCCTGATTCAGGTTGAACCAAGATAGGAGCTTGCGTCAAAGCTGCCTTCAGCTTCTCAAAAGCATGCTGTCTCGCTCCCGTCCACTCATACTTAACATCCTTCTGCAACAACTTCGTCAAAGGTGCAGAAATCTTCGAAAATCCATCCACGAACCTCCGATAGTATCCCGCCAAACCAAGGAAACTACGAACTTCATGAACAGGATTAGGAGGCTTCCAATTCATCACCGCTTCAATCTTCTGAGGATCAACACGAATCCCCTCAGCAGAAACCACATGAGCAAGGAACACCACTTCCCTGAGCCAGAACTCACACTTGCATAACTTAGCGTAAAGCTGATTTTCCAACAAAGGCTGCAACACAATCCTCAAATGCCCCTCATGCTCCTCCTCTGTACGAGAGTACAGGAGGATATCATCAATGAATACCACAACAAATTTATCCAAGTATTCATGGAACACTCTATTAATCATGTCCATAAAAGTTGCAGGAGCATTCGCAAACCAAACAACATCACAAGGAACTCATAATGCCCATACCTCGTTCTGAAGGCTGTCTTTGGCACATCCACATCCTTCACCTTCAATTGGTAATACCAGGACCTTAAGTCAATTTTAGAGAACACAGCCGCTCCACGAAATTGATCGAAAAGATCATCAATCCTCGGCAATGGATACCGATTCTTGATAGTCAACTTGTTTAGCTGACGGTAATCAATGCACATTCTCATAGTGCCATCCTTTTTCTTCACAAACAAGACTGGTGCACCCCAAGGTGACACACTCGGCCGAATGAAACCACGATCAAGCAACTCCTGAAGTTGCGTCTTCAGCTCCTTCAACTCTTTAGGTGCCATTCGATAAGGAGTGATGGACAGTGGAGTTGTGTTCTCATACAACTCAATCCCAAACTCCACTTCACGATTAGGAGGCAATCCAGGTAACTCCTCCAGAAACACACCAAGAAACTCTCGCACCATCCTGATATCTTGCACTCGCAACTCCTTAGAGCTAGGATTCATTACAAAGGCTAGGTAGGCTTCACAACCTTTCCTCAACATTCGGCTTGTTACCAATGTAGACACCACATTGGCAAGAAACTTCACATTCTCACCAACCACCACTAACTCACAATCATCCGCAAGCTTCAACGAAACTCGCTTGTTCTCAAAATCCACCACAGCTCGATGTTCAACAAGCCAATCCATACCAAGGATTACATCAAAACCATAGAAAGGCAATTCCATGAGATCAACATGAAAAACATGGTTTTGCACAACCAAGGGACATCTTCTATATAACTTTTGTGTCACAACGATCTCACCAAAGGAACTAGTTACACGCATACCAACATCCAAAGATTCAACAGGCAAACCAAGCAATTGAGCATGTTCACGCAATATGTATGAGTGTGTAGATCCAGAATCAATCAAGGAAAGTAATGACAAGGATTGCAAAGTGAAGGTACCTGCGATCACATCCGTGTCATTCCTCCCCTCTCGTTGAGCATACACTCGAGCCTGGCCACCACCCTCAAGTTGGACAGCCACCACATGCGCCACATTCCTTCCACTATCATCTCTGCGCTGGAAGTTACCACGGCCATGCCCACGACCTCTTTGTGGTGCAACAAGTCCAGGAGCACGTCCCTGACCAGCGCCGGCCAACAAGGGACACTCCCTCCTCATGTGGTCTGCCGAATCACAATTCCAGCACGAATTGCCGGTCACTAAAATAGGAGCTTGTACCTCTCTCATTGCCGGTCACTAAAATAGGAGCTTGCATTCAATGTGTAAATCTTGAATTATTCTTACAATTGATAAGTTTGTTGGATATACATGATGGATAATTGTATTTCTTAACTCTACATTGATATATCTGTCAGTTTGATTAAAGAGTATCTTGCATCATTCCTTTGATTTTTGATGACTTTCTCATGTTTCAGCATGTGTCATATATATATATATATATATATATATATATATATATATATATATATATATATATATATCTTATTAAGTATAAATAAAAGGCAATCCAATATGAGTGTTGGTAAAATTTCTAGTTGTTTTGAATTTATTTGTCTTATTTTAGTTTATTCAACTAGATGATCATATATGATGGACTAACATTTTTTATGATGCTTTGAGTAAGGGGGAGCCATTTTTAAACCAAATTCTTATTTGTGTCAAAACTTTTTACCTATATTGTTATTTTGAACTTAATGTCTTAAATTCTTTTTGATATAACAAAAAGGGGGAGAAAAGTTATGGTTTGAAAAATTGAATTTTCAAATGAATAAGGGGGAGCTTTATTTGATTTCATACATTTAATCTCTTATTCACATTTTTAAAGTTTAAGGGGGAGAATCCCAAACAATTTTTCAAGTTAGTTTTATTATATCAAAAAGGGGGAGATTGTAGAACTAACGTTTTGATATAATAATTGAAAAATGTTTTGGACTAATTTGAAAAGAATTTAAAACTTGTTTTTAAGTCCAAACAACTTGAATTTATGTTTGAGGTATTTTGAAAGGTTTTTGGCAAAGATCATGTTTTTAATAGCCAAACTAGTGATTTCATGTTACCAGTATCGATACGGTTGTACCCGTACCGATACCTTTTTGCCCCAGTTTGGCCACTGTCAAAACCGTATCGATACGAGGGTTTAGCGTATCGATACAGATCGGGGTCGTTTCGATACGCCAGGTAAGCATACCGATCCCAGTTCAACCACCCCAACGGCTATTTCCCAACGACCATTCAAATATGGACCCGTACCGATACGCCCTCAAGCGTATCGATACGCCTTTTCTAGCAAGAGCTCAACGGCTAGTTCCTATGAAGCCCGTACCGATACGGTGACACGCGTATCGATACGAGTAGCTGCAGAACAACATTTACGAAGGGAAATAAAGTCCTCAACGGCTCCAATTCATCCCCAACGGCTAGTAACGGCTACAAACTCAATTGGGAGTATAAAAGGGACCTCCAAGCATCAAGAGAAGACTAATGCTCATATTGTCAAACATCAAATGATCAAAAAGTTTCTTAGTGCTTAAATTGTCAATTCTTGCATAGACAAACACTAGTGAGCCAAAATTGTCAAATTTGCTCAAGTGTTTTACGTTTTGGGTGAGTGCTTAATTGTGCAAACAAACACCTATTAGAGGGTTTTAAGTTTGCTTTCTTTGTCTCTTTGTAAAGAGGGTTTTGATCAAGGCTTTGGGTAGAAGCTTGATCGGTTGTAAGGGTTTCCTCCTAATCCTAGAAAAGGGGACGAATCAATTAGTGGATTGATTGTGAAATCCTTAGTGGGGAGCTAAGGTAGTCGATGTAGGTGCTTGTTAGAAGGTCGAACCACTATAAATCATTGTGTCTATTTACATTTTAGCTTCCTCAACCCTTCCACCCAAAAATCCATCTCTCCACCACTTGGTGAGCTAATTTGATTGATCGAATCGAGCCCCCAAAATCTCAACAGTGTATGAGTTTAATTCTGATTCAACTTGTTATTCTATGCATTTGAATTTGATTAAATATTTAAATCAAAGCATCATGTATCCATATCAAAATTTTGTGTATAATTATATTACATCAAAGTTTATTATATGTAATAATAATAATAATAATAATAATAATAATAATAATAATAATAATAATAATAATAATAATAATAATAATAATAATAATAATAATTGAAACCCCCTTAGCCCGGCCTAGACGTCCGAACCGAATTAAGAAGATTACACGGGGAAAAACAAAGTCAACTCGTGAAAGTCAACCTTCATTGACGACTCTTTTTTTCTTTTTAACTTTTCTAGATGCACATTACTAACCTATATTAATAGCAAAAGACTTTAGCGGAAGCGACACAGCGAACGGAGCTCATTTAGGGGTACAATTGCATGTGATAGTCTTTTAGGGACTAATTTGTATATTTCCAAAATTATAAGGACTTATAAAGTTTTAAAGTTACCGAACAAAAATTAAGCATATAAGAAGCCAGCATGTCAAATATCATCACAACCGGACCATCCAAACTCATTTAATTAAGCATACAAGACTCAAGGACAAAAACGTAAGAATTAGAAACATGAAACAGTTCAAATCAACTCCAACGGTCAGATGTTTCGAAACACAAGGCCCTGTATCGGAATGGTCGTTTCGAAACTAGGTTGACCGTTTCGATAGTCAGGTGTGTTCCGAAACCCGTATCAAAACACCCATATCCAGTAGCAAAAACGTTACGAAACCTCATGGCCTTTTCAGGCCTCTGTTTCGAAACAGATAAGGGCATTCCGATACGCCTTTCCCTGCAACAGCAGATTTTACTGGTTTTACTCAACTTTCCACATCCAAAAACATTCCAAATCATGCCACAACACACATACAACATGCTTAAGCATCAAAGATCATCTTTACGAAGCATAAGCTAAATCATGGCATTAATCATGCAAGCATTGATACTATAGGCATGCTCCCTAGTTTTCCAAAGCCATACAAAGCCAAAACCAACATTCAAAGAAAATTCAATCCCCAAAGGCCATTTACAAACCAAAGACAAACAATCAAACATGTTCAAGGTAAATAACAACATTTTCAAAACATCCAAGAATAGAAATCCCACCCATTGCCTCTTATTACACCAAAAAAAAACCCACATACTTTGCTAGACCAAAGTGCTTGGATTCCCTTGCTTACTCACTGCCTCAAACGCCTAGTTTTCTGCATTGATGAAACAAATGAGCGTAAGCATAAAGCTTAGAGAGGAATCGCTAAAACAACAATCATCAATGCATTTCATACAACCAGCAAAACACCATTTATCAACACATGCCCTTGCTTAAAACATGCCCTCACAAGGCATCAATGCACTTTTCAAAATACATGCTCGTATGCATCATTTAGTACAGGAAATTAACCATTGCTCCTGCTTAATCAAGCATCACATGCATTCTAGCATAAATCACAAGAATCTCATGCTTAAACCAATAGTCAACAACATTATATTGGCTTACATGTGATCATTTCTCAAACCATATCAAAACCAACTCAAAGACACAATCGGATACGCGGATTGCAAGCGTTGTCCCACACGCTTCATACACACTACCTAAATACACAAGGCTCACACACGAGAGCAACCCTCCATCGTTGTGTCACTCGTGGTGGAGTATAACGGTACAATCACAACCCTTCAACACCATTCATCGGTAGTTGTATAATTCCACTAACGAGAGCACGAGACACATAGCACAAGATCCACACACGAAATTAACATCCACCGTTTTGATCTTAACCTCAACTGTTAGGGTACTTGGATGGAGTATACGGTACAATCACAACCCCTCGACATCCAATGCGACTTTATTCACGGTGCACCCAATCCTATAGCCAGCTAACTATATCCGATTACATGAACGAAAAACTAATTTCATCACTTGCCAATATAACCACTTAACATCAATAATCCACTGTTTTATAAGCATAAACACAATGCCATTACCACAAGCATAACCATGCTTAACATCATGTGCATTAATCACATAAAACCAAGGATCACTAACCTAGTGCATCCTTAACACAATGACATTAAAATCCAACATTAACCATGCTTAAAACATGCTTTAAAACAGTAATCAAAACCATATATAACTCAAGTGCATTTTCATCAAAACATAGCACACTTCCGAGAGAGACTTTCAAATCACTTACTCTTGAGCTTAGCTAAGTGTTTCAAACTTACATTAAGCTCCCAAGACCACGCTCAAAGCGTTACAAAGCTGGAAAATCAATTTCCACTCACCGATACGCGAAGCCTTGCACGCCGACAAAAAAATTACTCTTCCGGAGCCTCCAACAAAGCCTTGTTTGCTCCCGAATCAAGATTCCATTTTTCCACAACATTAAAACAGAGATCTAAATGCATTAAAATGCATTTCAACACAAGCAAAAATTTACAAACTCGTTGCTCACCTAAACGACACCAATTTACCCATCCAAAACAACCAAAAACTTAATCGATTGCTTCCTAAACAAAGCCCAGCGAACATACATCACTTGCAAACCATTATAAACATCAAAACACATCTAATAAACAACCTAACACATCCTTATACCTCCAACAAGAAATATTCCACCATTTCACCTCAAAAACTCACTCAATGCTAACAAGAAACTCAAGGATCTCAAGGATTTCGGGATCTATGTCATCAAAACTTCATTTCACCATATTATGCAACTTAAAACTCGATTAAAATCAATCCACAACAGAGCTTAACAAAACAAATCCGAAAATCAAGATTTCAACCACATTTTTCACAAGATTTTGATCTCAAATCAAAACTATAATGAAAACTCAACGAAAAACATTAAAGAACTTTGATTAAATGTTGAGAACGAGATTTACCTCCAATCCTTGCTTCCCTCAATGAATGACAAGTTTTCTTTAGCAAAATCTTGAAGAACTTGAAAGTATCTTTTCAAAATTGATTAGGAATTATTAAGAGAGTGTTTGGGAGAAAAGATTTCTAGAGAGAAATGAATGAAAATAGTGTTTGGCTGAAATTGAGAAGAAGATGGTAGTTACGTGATTGGAATTCTCACAATAACCACCTTATTAATTAATTAAAATAAAACTAATTAAAGCCATTTAATTAAAAGCCATTTTAAAAACATGCCATATTAAGGAAAGGCTAAATTTCCATAAATCCCCCTAAAGATTCTAAGAATTTGGCTTCTTCTTTAAAAAACACATTTTCCACAGTTTTGAAACTTTACAATTTGATCACTACTCAAAATGTCCCATTTCTGAAAATCTTTTTGTAAAATTGATTTGACCAACCTCTTAAACATATTTTTAGACGATTTTAGCAATTTTACCACATTTTTATCCTATCCCGATCCTTGATTTCCTTAAATCACCTACGCGTTCGAACCATTCTCGACCAGTCCGGTCTGATGTGTAAAACATCTAGCCCCAAAACCATGACATAACAACTCTCCCCCACTTAGGAAATTTTGTCCTCGAAATTTTACCTGAAGGAAAAAGGTGCGGGAACTACTTCAGCATGTTCATCTTGCTTTCCCGCGTGGCCTTCTCAACTCATTGGTGTCGCCACAACACCTTCACAAGTTCTATCGTCTTGCCACAAAGAACTTTACTGCTCACATCCAGAACACTCACTAGTTCCTCATCATAAGACAGATCCGGATTCAACTCAATCTCCTCAACAGGCATTACATGCGAAGGATACGATCTATACTTTCGCAACATAGAGACATGGAACACATCATGTATCTTTTCCAGCTCCGAAGGCAATCTCAACAGATATGCCACAGGACCAATACGCTCCACAATCTCGTAAGGTCCAATGAACCTTGGACTAATCTTACCCTTACGCCCAAATCTCATCACCTTCTTCTAAGGTGACACTTTCAAAAACACATGTTTGCTAACCGCGAACTCAATCTCCTTACACTTCAGGCCCGTGTAAGACGTTTGCCTATCTGATGCTTCCTTCAAATGCTCACAAATGAGCTTCACCTTCTCAGTGGTTCCCTTTAACATGGCTGGCATCAAAATCAACTTTTGCCCATCTTCTGCCCAATAAAGAGGAGTTCTACATCTTCTCCTATACAAAGCCTCGTATGAAGCCATTTGAATACTTTCCTGGTAATTGTTATTATACGCAAACTCAACCAACATCAAGTACTTCTCCCAAGAACCCTGAAAATCTATCACACAACATCTCAACATGTCCTCAAACACTTCGATCACACGTTCCGACTGTCCATCCGTCTGAGGATAATACGAAGTACTAAAATTTAACCGTGTTCCCAAAGCTTGATGCAAACATTCCCAAAATCGTGTTGTAAACCTCGGATCCCTATCTGACACTATAGACTTTGGCACACCGTGCAACCGCACAATCTCAGCTATATACAGCTCAACCAAATTATCCAAGGTATACGTGGTATGAACAGGCAGAAAATGTGCACACTTCGTAAGCCGATCTACAATCACCCAAACCGAATTCTTCTTTGACGGTAACAACGGCAACCTAGACACAAAATCCATGGTAATTCTTTCCTACTTCCATTATGGGATTCTCAAAGGTTGCAACAGCCCAGAAGGAACCTGATGTTCAACCTTCACTCGCTGACACACCATGCACTTACTAACGAATTCAGCCACATCATTTTTCAACCCCGTCCAGTAGTACTCGTCTTTCAAATCACGATACATCTTTGTACTACCAGGATGCTTAGCAAAAGGACTACTATGTGCTTCAGTCAGAATAGTGCGCCTCAACTCAACATCATCTGGCACTACTATTCGACTCCCAAAGCAGAATACACCCTCATCATTAAAGTTGAAATCCGAAGGTCTACCCTCTGCAATGTCCTAGACATGCGAAACAAGGGAATCATCAAGCAACTACTTATCTTATATTGACTGAATCAGGGATGGTTTCACTTGCAATTCCACAATAAGACCACCATCAAGCGACATGCTCAAGTGAGCAAACATCACCCTCAACTCCACAGCCACCTTCCTGCTCAAAGCATCGACTACAACATTAGCCTTACCCGGGTGGTACTCGATCGTCAGATCATATTCCTTAAGCATCTCCACCCAACGACATTGCCTAAGATTCAACTCCTTCTGAGACATAAGATACTTCAGACTCTTATGATCCATGAACATAACACACCTATCACCTACAGGTAATGCCTCTAGATCTTCAAAGCAAACACAACAACCGCAAGCTCAAGATCATGGGTAGGGTAGTTACGCTCATGCACCTTCAACCGTATAGATGCATAGGCTACTACCTTACCTTTATGCATCAACACGCAACCCAAACCAACAATGGACGCATCACTATAGACCACAAACTCCTTGCGAGACTCAGGTTGAATCAAGACAGGAGCTTGCGTCAAAGCTTCCTTCAGCTTCTCAAAAGCTTGCTGCCTCACATATGTCCACTCAAAATGAACATTCTTCTGCAACAACTTGGTCAAAGGTGCAGCTATCTTCGAGAAACCCTCGAAAAACCTACGGTAATACCCAGCTAAACCAAGGAAACTTCGTACCTCTGTTACCGACGTAAGCACTTTCCAACTCATCACAGGCTCTACTTTGTGCGGATCAACACGAATACCCTCAGCTGACACAACATGTCGAAGGAAGACCACCTCCCTAAACCAAAACTCACACTTACTTAACTTGGCATACAACTGGTTTTCCAACAACGCTTGCAAAACGATTCTCAAGTGTCTATCATGATCCTCCTTGGTACGCAAATACACAAGGATATCGTCGATGAACACCACCACAAACTGATCCAAGAATTCATGGAATACACGATTCGATATGTCCATGAAAGCAGAAGGCGCGTTGGTCAAACGAAATAGCATCACCAAGAACTGATAATGCTCGTACCTTGTCCGAAAAGATGTCTTAGGTACGTCCACATCCTTCAACTTCAACTTGTAATATCATGACCTCAAGTTTATCTTAGGAAACACCGAGGCTCCCTGGAACTGATCAAAGAGATCATCAATTCTAGGAAAGGGATACTTGTTCTTGATCATCAACTTATTCAGTTGCCGATAATCTATGTGCATCCGCATTGTCCCATCTTTCTTCTTTATGAAAAAGATCGGTGCACCCCAAGGTGACACACTCGGCCGGATGAAACCTCGATCTAAAAACTCCTGTAGTTATGTCTTCAACTCTTTTAACTCTCGTATTCTCGTACAATTTGATGCCAAACTCAACTTCCCTGTTTGGTGGCAACCCAGGCAATTCTTCCGGAAAGACACCCGAAAATTCACAAACGATTCAAATATCCTGCACACGCACATCCTTGGTGCCAGGTGTAACTCCCTTAACCCGGCCTAGACGGTTGACCCGAATTAAGAAAGTCACACGGGGAAAACCAAAGTCAACCCGAAAGTCAACCTTGATTAATGACCCTTTTTTTTTCTTTTTAATCTTGTCTAGATGCACATTAGCCCTAATTGTGATCACACAAACATCATACTCAAAGATCACAAACATCAGAAATCAAACAGGGACCCAATTGAACAAATTACAACTTTAGGGACCAAATTGTAATTTCTGATAATTAAAAGGACTTAACCCAAATTAATCTTACCAACTTGAAATTAGTCAGGTTTCATGCTTCTCTGTGAAATTTCAGCTCAAAAGGACATCCCAAACTCATACAATTGCACAAACAAGATTCAGGACCAAAACGCAAACAATTCAAAACATTTAACCGCCAATGTCAGCCCCCAACGGTCACCCGTTCCGAAACAGATAGACCCCGTTTCGAAACACAGGTCGTTCCGCAACGCGTACCGCAACGGGGGTCTGGCAGAGGCCAAACCGTTTCGAAACGGTGCATACCGTTTCGGACGCCTGGGTTCAATCAAGGCACCCGTTCCGAAACGGTGCACACTGTTCCGATACGCCCTGCACAAAATTGCTCCAAATGCATTCCAAAACATGCAATTGATCATTCAAACATGCTCCAATTGCCACCAAACTTTACCAGCATGCAATTCAACCTATATAGGACATACTTTCATCAACAATTCATCAAAACAACATCATAAGCAAAAAGCCCCAATTCTATAGGCATGCTTCCTACACAAGCTAGCTATTCAAGCACAAACTTCCAAAACAAGCATATAATGATCCAACACAAAAACCAGCATTCTCAACAACATTCAACGTACTTAGGGAGTTTAAACCTCTCCCAAAACATACACATTGGTCCCCCATTGCCAAAGTATCAAAAGCTAAATGATCTTAGGAAAACCTTCCATACTTTGAGCTTTGCTTCCACTTGAATACTTGCCTTCCTTGCTGCCCTCAAGGTTCACTAATGTTCTGCATTATTGAATTAAGAAAACAAGGAGAGCGTAAGCAAAAGCTTAGTGAGGAATGCTCTTAAAACCATTCAATAATGCATTTAAAAACATTTACAAATCATGCTTTAAATCAACCTTTGCACATGCTCAAAAGCATACTTAAAACAAGCATCTCATGCTTCAACATAATATAACATGTCATATTGGCTCAAGTGATAGATTCCATTTCATTAAAACAAGTTCATCAACTTCCCAAGGACTTTTAAACACCTTGTCCCCAAGGACTTTTAAACACCTTGGCCATGGACTTTTAAACACCATGAATGAGGACCACACAAGGACTTTTAACCACCTTTGTGTCCATAGCTTGAATCACCCCAAGGACTTTTAAACACCTTGGTCCCAAGGACTTTTAAACACCTTGGCCCCATGGACTTTTAAACACCATGGAAAGGATCACCTAAGGACTTTTAACCACCCTAGTGTCCGCAACAAGAATCATCCAAGGACTTTTAACCACCTTGATGATCTTAAGAATACAAGGCTCACTCAAGGACTTTTAACCACCTTAGTGACCTTAACCTTTTCAAAACATCACTTGCCAATATACATCTTTTTCATCATTTAATCCACTGTTTTAAAGCATTAAACCAAGCCATATTCAACATGCATTTAAAAGCATCAAACCACATCTTATCAATGTACAAAAACAAGGAACTCTTACCTTGAGTTTCCTTCAACATATGGCTTACAACAATAGCATACTCTATCTCCTTACGCTTCAAATCCGCGTAAGACTTTTGCCGATCAGAGGCAGCCTTCAACCGCTCACAGATAAGCTTCACCTTCTCAGTGGTCCCTTTCAACAAAGCCGACATCGAAACCAACTTTTGACCAGCTTCAGCCCAACAAAGAGGAGTCCTACACTTCCTCCCGTACAAAGCCTCATAAGGTGCCATCTGTATACTCGCCTGATAACTATTGTTATAAGCGAACTCAACCAAAGGCAGATGCTTCTCCCAAGAACCTTGAAACTCAATCACGCAGCACCTGAGCATATCCTCCAAGATCTGGATAACTCTCTCAGACTGACCATCCGACTGAGGATGATAGGATGTACTGAAATGCAACCTTGTACCCAGAGCTTGATGCAAACACTGCCAGAAACGCGATGTGAACCTCGGATCCCTATCCGACACAATCGACTTAGGCACACCATGCAGCCTCACAATCTCAGCAATGTACAGCTCTACCAGCTTATCCAAAGAGAACGTAGTATGCACAGGCAAGAAATGCGCACACTTCGTCAGGCGGTACACAATCACCCAAACAGAGTTCTTCTTTGATGGAGACAAAGGTAAACCAGATACAAAATCCATGGTAACCCTCTCACACTTCCATTCAGGGATTTTCAACGGTTGCAACAACCCAGAAGGAACCTGATGTTCAGCCTTAACCCGCTGACACACCAAACACTTGCTCACAAACTCTGCAACATCCTTCTTCAAACCCACCCAATAGTACTCATCACGAAGATCACGATACATCTTAGTACTACCAGGGTGCATAGCAAAAGGACTACTATGACCTTCAGTCAGAATAGCACGCCTCAACTCAGCATCAGCAGGCACTACTATTCGACTTCCAAAACACAACACCCCATCATCATTAAAACAGAAATCTGAAGGCCTACCCTCCACGATATCCTGAACATGAGACACCAAGGAATCATCCAGCAACTGCTTATCCTTGATCAACTAAACCAATGATGGTTTCACCTGCAACTCAGCAACAAGACCACCATCTCGCGATATGCTCAAGCTAGCAAACATAGCCCTCAGCTCAACAGCTACCTTCCTACTCAAGGCATCCGCAACAACATTAGCTTTTCCAGGATGGTACTCAATCGTCAGATCATAATCCTTGAGAAACTCCAACCAACGCCGCTGCCTAAGATTCAACTCCTTCTGTGTCATCAGATACCTCAAACTCTTGTGATCCGTGTACACAGTACACTTCTCACCATACAGATAATGCCTCCATATCTTCAGAGCAAAAACCACTGCAGCCAGCTCAATATCATGCGTAGGGTAATTACGCTCATGCACTTTCAACTGCCGCGATGCATAAGCCACCACCTTACCCTCTTGCATCAGCACACATCCCAAACCAACATAGGATGCATCACTATAGACCACAAACTCTTTCCCTGATTCAGGCTGAACCAAGATAGGAGCTTGCGTCAAAGCCGCCTTCAGCTTCTCAAAAGCCTGCTGTCTCGCTTCTGTCCACTCATACTTAACATCTTTCTGCAACAGCTTCGTCAAAGGAGCAGCAATCTTGGAAAAACCATCCACAAACCTTCGGTAGTATCCTGCCAAACCAAGGAAACTACGGACCTCATGAACAGACTTAGGAACCTTCCAGTTCATCACTGCCTCAATCTTCTGAGGATCAACACGAATCCCCTCAGCTGAGACCACATGCCCAAGAAACACCACCTCCTTAAGCCAGAACTCACACTTGCTCAGCTTAGCATAAAGCTGATTCTCCAACAAAGCTTGCAAAACAATCCTCAAATGCTCTTCGTGCTCCTCCTCAGTACGCGAGTACACGAGGATATCATCAATGAACACCACAACGAACTTGTCCAGGTATTCATGAAACACACGATTCATCATGTCCATGAAAGCAGCAGGAGCATTTGTCAAACCAAACGGCATAACAAGGAACTCATAATGCCCATACCTTGTCCTGAAAGCTGTCTTAGGCACATCCACATCCTTCACCTTCAACTAGTAATACCCTGACCTCAAGTCAATCTTAGAGAACACAGCAGCTCCCCGAAATTGATCAAAGAGATCATCAATCCTCGGCAAAGGATACCGATTCTTGATAGTCAACTTGTTCAGCTGACGGTAATCAATGCACATCCTCATAGTGCCATCCTTCTTCTTCACAAACAAGACCGGTGCTCCCCAAGGTGATACACTCGGCCGGATGAAACCACGATCAAGCAGCTCTTGCAACTGCGTCTTCAGCTCCTTCAGCTCCTTAGGTGCCATTCTATAGGGAGTAATGGACACAGGAGTTGTATTCTCATACAGCTCAATTCCAAACTCCACCTCGCGATTAGGAGGTAAACCAGGCAACTCCTCAGGAAAAACACCAGGAAACTCCTTCACAACTCTGATATCTTGCACCCTCAACTCCTTAGAGCTAGGATTCATCACAAAAGCTAGATAAGCTTCACAACCTTGCCTCAGCATCCTACTCGCCTCCAAGGTAGAAACAACATTGGCAAGAAACTTCACATTCTCACCAACCACCACCACTTCGTAATCATCCGCAAGCTTAAGCGAAACACGCTTATTTTCACAATCCACAACAGCACGATGCTCAGCAAGCCAATCCATACCAAGGATTACATCAAAACCATAAAAGGGCAACTCCATAAGGTCAACATGAAAAACATGTTCTTGAACAACCAAGGGACATCTTCTATAAAGTTTTCGAGTCACAACAGTTTCACCAAAAGAACTAGTGACGCGAACACCAACATCCAAAGACTCAACAGGCAAACCAAGCAATTCAGCATGCTCACGCAAAATGTATGAATGCGTAGATCCAGAATAAATCAAAGAAAACAATGACAAGGATTGCAAAGTAAAGGTACCTGCAATCACATCTGCATCATTCCTCCCTTCACGCTGAGCATACACCCTCGCTTGGCCTCCACCTTCAGGCTGAATAGCCACAACATGGGCTACTTCACGACCACCTTCCTCACGCCTCTGGAAATTACCACGGCCGCGCCCACGACCTCTCTGTGGTGCAGCAACAGCAGGAGCACGCATCTGATCACCAGCCAACCTCGGACAATCTCGCCTCAAGTGTTCTGCAGAACCACAATTCCAGCATCCAAAACCAGCTGCCGCAACAGGAGCTTGTACCTCTCTCACAGCACGAGGACAGTCACGCTTCAAGTGACCACATGAACCACAGATCCAACAAGCACTAGGGTCAACTCTAGCATTGCCCCCTCTAGCAGGTGCACCACCACCTCTCTTAGCTGAGGACTGATACCTCTGATCACGTCCCCTCTTGTTCCGTCCACCTCCGGAACTATACTCAGCCGCTCTCTTACCAGAACTTGCTCCAGCACCTTTCGCAGCCAAACTCAAATTCATCTCTATATCCTTGGCTCGACCCACTAATACATCAAAATCATCATACTCGGTGGCCAGCACATACATCTTTACCTCCGTTATAAGACCATAACGAAACCTTTCGCACCTCTCCCGCTCATCAGGAATAAGCTCTGGTGCATACTGACTGAGTCTCACAAACTGCACTTCATACTCAGCCACACTCATGCTCCCTTGGGTAAGAGTCATGAACTCACGTTTCCTTTCATCAAGATATCTCACACCAAGATATCTCCGCTTGAACACATTCTGAAAGAATGTCCAAGTCACATCAGCTTCAGCCATCCCAGAGATTGTGGTCGTCCACCATGTATATGCATCATCCTGAAGCAAGGATACCACACAACCCAAATTTTGCACATCCGTGCAGCTCATCTGTCCCAAGATTCGCTTGGTACTCTCTAGCCAAGCTTCCGAACTCTCAGCAGACATACCCCTGAACTCAGTCCCACCAAGACTGCGCAGATGCTCCAAGGGTAGTCTAACACCAGCATCTCCCTGATGCCCAGCTCCTTGAGCTCCAGCTACTGCTGCTCGAAAAGCACCCGCAATAGCTTGTACCAGCATCGTCATATCAGGCATAGCTTGCCCCTGACCAACCTCTGGTCCTGCAGCCCCAGCACCAGCTGCTGCAGCTTCAGCTCTCCCTCCCTCAGCACCACCACCACCAGGCGGAGGAGGAGGTAACACTGCACTACCCGTGTTCTCTTCATTTTCATTCTCATTCTGAGCCGCAGCTCGCACATTACCTCGTAACTCTCTACGTGGTGCCATACTTTTACCATGCAATAACAATGCAAATAAAACAAGTCAGGCCCAGCAAGGTAAGCAATCCAAGTATTCAAGTTCAATTTCATTCAAAATCAACATCATTTCATTAGCTTTTGGTTTGGCAATGGGTACCCTCAACATGCTACATCACAACATACAACTCAATTGCATCCAAATAACAAGCCACTAAACATGCTTTCACACAACAAGCATACATAGCTCATATACTTCAATCATGCATACAAACATTCCCAATTACTCGAGAACTCAGCTCTGATACCACCAAATGTAACTCCCTTAACCCGGCCTAGACGGTTGACCCGAATTAAGAAAGTCACACGGGGAAAACCAAAGTCAACCCGAAAGTCAACCTTGATTAACGACCCTTTTTTTTTCTTTTTAATCTTGTCTAGATGCACATTAGCCCTAATTGTGATCACACAAACACCATACTCAAAGATCACAAACATCAGAGATCAAACAGGGACCCAATTGAACAAATTACAACTTTAGGGACCAAATTGTAATTTCTAATAATTAAAAGGACTTAACCCAAATTAATCTTACCAACTTGAAATTAGTCAGGTTTCATGCTTCTCTGTGAAATTTCAGCTCAAAAGGACATCCAAAACTCATACAATTGCACAAACAAGATGCCGGACCAAAACGCAAACAATTCAAAACATTTAACCGCCAATGTCAGCCCCCAACGGTCACCCGTTCCGAAACAGATAGACCCCGTTTCGAAACACGGGCCGTTCCGCAACGCGTACCGCAACGGGGGTCTGGCAGAGGCCAAACCGTTTCGAAACGGTGCATACCGTTTCGGACGCCTGGGTTCAATCAAGGCACCCGTTCCGAAACGGTGCACACTGTTCCGATACGCCCTGCACAAAATTGCTCCAAATGCATTCCAAAACATGCAATTGATCATTCAAACATGCTCCAATTGCCACCAAACTTTACCAGCATGCAATTCAACCTATATAGGACATACTTGCATCAACAATTCATCAAAACAACATCATAAGCAAAAAGCCCCAATTCTATAGGCATGCTTCCTACACAAGCTAGCTATTCAAGCACAAACTTCCAAAACAAGCATATAATGATCCAACACAAAAACCAGCATTCTCAACAACATTCAACGTACTTAGGGAGTTTAAACCTCTCCCAAAATATACACATTGGTCCCCCATTGCCAAAGTATCAAAAGCTAAATGATCTTAGGAAAACCTTCCATACTTTGAGCTTTGCTTCCACTTGAATACTTGCCTTCCTTGCTGCCCTCAAGGTTCACTAATGTTCTGCATTATTGAATTAAGAAAACAAGGAGAGCGTAAGCAAAAGCTTAGTGAGGAATGCTCTTAAAACCATTCAATAATGCATTTAAAAACATTTACAAATCATGCTTTAAATCAACCTTTGCACATGCTCAAAAGCATACTTAAAACAAGCATCTCATGCTTCAACATAATATAACATGTCATATTGGCTCAAGTGATAGATTCCATTTCATTAAAACAAGTTCATCAACTTCCCAAGGACTTTTAAACACCTTGGCCCCAAGGACTTTTAAACACCTTGGCCATGGACTTTTAAACACCATGAATGAGGACCACACAAGGACTTTTAACCACCTTTGTGTCCATAGCTTGAATCACCCCAAGGACTTTTAAACACCTTGGCCCCAAGGACTTTTAAACACCTTGGCCCCATGGACTTTTAAACACCATGGAAAGGATCACCTAAGGACTTTTAACCACCCTAGTGTCCGCAACAAGAATCATCCAAGGACTTTTAACCACCTTGATGATCTTAAGAATACAAGGCTCACTCAAGGACTTTTAACCACCTTAGTGACCTTAACCTTTTCAAAACATCACTTGCCAATATACATCTTTTTCATCATTTAATCCACTGTTTTAAAGCATTAAACCAAGCCATATTCAACATGCATTTAAAAGCATCAAACCACATCTTATCAATGTACAAAAACAAGGAACTCTTACCTTGAGTTTCCTTCAACATATGGCTTACAACAACAGCAAAAACCATGCTAAATCATGCTTTCAAAACAGTAATTAAAACATGCAAATAACCATTTCGCATCACAACAAAATCATGGCCACCACTAGAGAGAAATTCCGAAAACTTACACTTGAGCTTAGCAAAGTTGTTTAGACTTAAGCTAAGCTCCCAAGACATTGGTTTCAAAGCCGAAAACCCAATTTTCACAAACGCACTCACCGATTTCCACTTTGCTTCAAGCCAAAGCACCAAATCAAGCTTCCGGATCAACAACTCTTGGATCCAAAGATGCCTCCCCTGTTTTCAGCACATCAAAGCAGAGGATTAATGCATCATCATGCATTAATTGCTTCAATGAAAGCACCTAAACTCGCTGCTCTCATCCACACACCATTTTCGGCCACCAATCACAACCGAAAATGCATCCAAACCACTTCTAAACAAAGCCCAGCCATAAACCAGCAAAACCACACATCCTTAAACATCACATAACATCTAAAAACAACCTATCAACATCCTTAAACCTCCAGCAACATCAGATCCACAAGATCACCCCAAAAACAACCTTGAATCACAAGCTAAACTTAGGAAACTCAACCTATCCGGGATTGCATTAATCAAAACTCAATTCCTTATCAATTTAGAGTTCATTTAACATCAAAAACACATCTCAAATCACAGATTAATCAGATCTAACGAAAATCATCAAAAATCATCAAATCTTGCATTATAAGCCAAGATCCATTTCACCACTTAAAAACCTTTAATTAAACATCAATTAAGGATTGAAAACTTAGGAATTTCAGTAAAGAACTGATAGTTTAGAGGAGAAGGACGTTCTTACCTCCAAACTTGAGTTTCTCCTCTTTTTGGAATCAAAAACCTTGTTGAATCAAGTAGCAATTAAAGAGGTTTTGAAGATATGTTGATTAGGAATCAAATGAGAGTTGAAAGGAGGGATTTAGGTGAGAAAATCAGATCCAATTCTCTGGAGAATAGGTGTTTGGGTTGAGAGAAAATGAGAGAAAGAAAATTGAGAAAAGTTGTTTACAAAATCCAAAATAGCCAAATGGCTTTCCCTCCACTTTTAATAACATTTAAAATCAGAATTTAGTCTTAAAATATCTTAGAAAAATCTGGAGAAACTCCCTTTGGGTAAATAGCTCCTTAAAGATTCAAAGTTTCAACCCTTTATAAAACAGCCACAAAACTTTCGAAAATTACATTTTGGTCACTAGCCAAAATGTCACCCTTCCGAAACTCATTTTCCAAAATTGATTTCACAGTTCACTTAATTATATTAAAAGATGATTTTAGAACATTTTTCCATATTTTTAATGCAACCCGAACTAGGCTTTCCTAAATTCACTTCTTTAGATTCGAACAGCACTTTGACCGAACCGGTCAACGCTCAAACTTCTAAGCCCAAAACCGGGGCGTTACACCAGGATTCATCACAGAGGCAAGATAAGCCTCACAACCCAACCTCATCTTACGGTTTGCTTCCAAAGCCGAAATCACATTCGACAAGAATTTCACATTCTCGCCTACTACCACCACTTCAAAATCATCAGCCAGCTTTAAGGTGACCCGTTTGACATCAAAGTCAACCACCGCTTTGTGCTTCGTCAACCAATCCATGCCAAGGATTACATCAAATCCGTAGAAGGGTGACTCCATCAAATCCACAAGAAAAACATGTCCTTGGACAGATAAAGGGCATCTCCTATACAACTTCCTAGTGACTACAGTCTCACCAAAAGAACTAGTCACTTGTATTCCTACTTAAAGCAACTCAACAGGTATATCAAGCAAATGTGCATGCTCACTCAAGATATAAGAATGCGTGGATCCATAATCAATCAATGCCAGCAATGATAAAGACTGGAGAGCAAAGGTACCTGCGATAACATCGGTATCATTTTGCTCCTTGCACTGAGCATAGACCCTGGCAGGACCGCCTCCCTCAGGCCGAACTGCAACCACATGAGCAACGCCTCTCTGACCCTCATCTCTCCTCTAGAAGTTTCCTTGGCCGCGCCCACGGCCTCTCTATGGTGCAGCCATAACACGTGCACGTCCCTGGCCTCCACCAGCCAACAGAGGACACTCCCGTCTCATGTGATCTACCGAGCCACAATTCCAACATGAATTCCCTGTCACCACAACAGGAGCCTGAATCTCTCTAGTTTCTCGAGGACAATCACGCCTCAGATGACCCTGAGACCCACACGTCCAACACATGTTCTGTTTTGCCCTCAACCGATCTCCCTGAACCGGTGCACCTTGCCCTGCATTGCCTCGCCTAGCAGGCTGATATCTCCTATCTCGTCCCCTCTTGTTCTGTCCACCTCCAGAACTAGACTCAGCTGCTCTCTTTCCTGAACTCAAATCAACTGCTCAGGATGCCAAACCCAAGTTCTGCTCAATATCTTTGGTTCAACACACAAGCACATCGAAGTCAGTATAATCTGCAGCCAACATGTACGTCTTGACTTCCTGTACCAGCCCGTACCAGAAGCGATCACATCGGTGCCTCTCACTAGGTATTAGATCAGGGGCATATTGGCTCAGGCGTACAAACTGGACCTCGTACTCAGCCACAGAAAGATTACCCTCAACTAGCGACATAAACTCGTGTTTTTTCTCATCCAAGTATCTCACCCCAGATACTTCCTCTTGAAGGCACCTCTAAAAAACTCCCAATCAACCTCATTGGGTTCCAAACCAGCAGTGGTAGTCGTCCACCACTTGTAGGCATCGCCTTGCAATAAAGAAACTGCGCATCCCAGCTTGCACACATCGTTGCATCCCATTTGATCCATGATACGGATCGTACTTGCAAACCAGACCTCTGACGCCTCAGAAGACATTTCGAAGAACTCCACAGCTCCTAGGCTCGTCAACCTCTCCAATGGTAAGCTCGCCTGCCCAGTTGCAGGGTCCTGTACATGCGCTCCGGCAACATCAGCCTGAAATGCCCCGGTCATTGCCTGAATCAATGGCATTTGATCACCAAAACTCGGACCATCGAGTCCTTACTGCACCTGCTCCCCATCTCCAGGTGGTGGCGGAGGAGGTAGATTTCCACCAGGAGGGACATCAGCCCCTTGCTCACCCTTGTCGCCCTGAGGCACTATTGTATTCGACCTCATCTCTCTCCTCGGACCCATAGTGCTAGTTTAACAAAGCATAACAACCTAAAACAAATCAAACCATTTAGGCCAGCTTCAAGCAAGGATCCAAGTTTACAAAACATTTAATTAGTGTAATAAGGCAATGGGCACCCCGATTTCCCTCAAACATAACATAACATACAATGACACATCATGCTCAACATGCTTTCCATCATTCAAAAAAATTACAACACATATCAATATCGCATCATCATCATACAATCATATACCTTTCACATGCAATTCACATCAATCTATCATATCATAAGCTTCAGAATTCAACCAATTGCATGCTTTTCAAACAATATACGTCAATACATATCAATTTCACATACCAACATCCCTAATTCTTTCGAAACATGGCTCTGATACCAACAAATGTAACCCCCTTAGCCCGGCCTAGATCTCCGACCGGAATTAAGAAGATTACACGGGGAAAACCAAAGTCAACTCATGAAAGTCAACCTTGATTGACGACCATTTTCTCTTTTTAACTTTTCTAAATGCACATTACTAACCTATATGAATATCAAAACACTTTAGTGGAAGCGACACAGTGAACGAAGCTCATTTAGGGGTTCAATTGCATGCGATCGTCTTTTAGGGACTAATTTGTAAATTTCCAAAATTATAAGGACTTATTAAGTTTTAAAGTTATCGAACCAAAATTAAGCATATAAGAAGCCAGTATGTCAAATATCATCACAACTAGACCATCCAAACTCATTTAATTAAGCATACAAGACTCAAGGACCAAAACGTAAGAAACAGAAACATGAAACAGTTCAAATCAACTCCAACGGTCGAATGTTTCGAAACACAAGGCACAGTATCGGAACGGTCATTTCGAAACCAGGTTGACCGTTTCGATACTCGGGTGCGTTCCGAAACCCGTATCGAAACACCCCATTCTAGTAGCAAAAAAGTTCTGGAACGTTCCTACTCGTTCCAAAACCTCATGGCCATTTCAGGCCTCTGTTTCGAAATAGGTAAGGGCGTTCCGATACGCCTTGCCCTGCAACAGCAGATTTTGCTGGTTTTACTCAACTTTCCACATCCAAAACATTCCAAATCATGCCACAACACACATACAACATGTTTAAGCATCAAAGATCATCTTTACGAAGCATAAGCTAAATCATGGCATTAATCATGCAAGCATTGATACTATAGGCATGCTCCCTAGTTTTCCAAAGCCATACAAAGCCAAAACCAACATTGATGTGAGCACGTCTTCACCAGCACATGTTGCTGACCCGGAGGTCTTACCGTTAGGACCAATTACGCGATCTAGGGCGCAACGTTTCAGGGAAGCTTTGTTCCTTATTTGTGCTAATATTTCTGAATCATTTGATAATACTTGTGCCTTAGACGATACGACTTTTAATGTGTTGCATGCTGATATGTGACTTATTTAGGTTATATTATTTATTACGTATGTTTAAGAATATATATAATATAGTGTTTTGGGTTAGTAAAATATAACTTATAATGTATTTCTTTTAATATGTTTATTTTTATGTGTGTGTGCAGTAATGTGTGCACGTGAATGTGTGTGTAACCAATATGTAATGTGCATGTGCAACGTGTGTGAAGACTCTTGTGCATATGTGACCGAATGCATGGGAAATCAGTGTGCATGTGTGGCCGACTGCATGCAATATTTCTTCAATTCATTGTGCGGCAAATTGAAGGATAAGCACAAGGGTGGTTCTTTTCAAATTTCAAACAAAACACATTAAAAACATGTGTTTTAATTTTGGCGCACATGGATCAGATTTGTTTGGAAGTTTTTTTTTTATTATTATTATTATTATTTTTTTTTTAAGTTTTGAATTGGCTAGGTAACAGCCACACATATGTATTTTCGGCCAGCCTCTTATTCTATATATATGTACAAAAATAATGTAAGAAGGGTTAGACAATTAATGAATGATTATTTTGTGAGATTTTTCTCTCAAATTTGGTTCTTTTTAGAACTTTTTCTTTGATACTTCGGGTTCTCAATTGTTCGATAATTGAAGGGTCCAAGTCCGTATTCGAGCAAATTCAAGATAAGGTTCGGGTTCGTTCAACAGATTGTTCGAGTTCTTCCTTGGAGTTTGTTCACCTTTTTCGACTACGAAGAACAGTTTCGATTCGGGTTTGCATAATAGATTATGCAGGTTCTTTCGAGTTCATCGTGTCAAATTCCAAGAACGTTGCTACCGTTGTTGAATGCTTGAAGAATTTCATTTTCGTCGTTCAAATTATCCTAAAAATTTCTGCAACTTTCTTCTCTCCCAATTCTGAATTTTTTTTCTTTCATTTTTTTTTACTATTTAAAATATCTAACTTCAACATCATGTTTGTTTCTATTGCAGAGAAATTCTTGCTATTATCCTAGATCCGCGAATGAACGAGGAATGTTGTTTTCTTCAACAACACCCTTGTATCAAACATTCAAACAAAATTAAATCCCCAAAGGCCATTTACAAACCAAAGACAAACAACCAAACATGTTCAAGGTAAATAACAACATCTTCAAAACATCCAAGAATAGAAATCCCACGCATTGCCTCTTATTACACCAAAGAAAAACCACATACTTTGCTAGACCAAAGTGCTTGGATTCCCTTGCTTACTCGCTGCCTCAAAGCCTAGTTTTCTGCATTGATGAAACAAATGAGCGTAAGCATAAAGCTTAGTGAGGAATCGCTAAAACAAAAATCATCAATGCATTTCATACAGCCAGAAAAACACCATTTATCAACACTTGCCCTTGCATAGAACATGCCCTCACAAGGCATCAATGCACTTTTCAAAACACATGCTCGTATGCATCATTTAGAACAACAAATTAACCTTTGCTCATGCTTAATCAAGCATCACATGCATTCTAGCATAAATCACAAGCATCTCATGCTTAAACCATTAGTCAACAACATTATATTGGCTTACAAGTGATCATTTCTCAAACCATATCAAAACCAACTCAAAGACACAATCGGGTAGGTAGATTACAAGTGTTGTCCCACACGCTTCATACACACTACCGAAATACACAAGGCTCACACACGAGAGCAACCCTCCATCGTTGTGTCACCCGTGGTGGAGTATAACGGTACAATCACAATCCCTCAACACCACTCATCGGTAGTTGTATAATTCCACTAACGATAGCATGGGACACATAACTCAAGATCCACACACGAAATTAACATCCACCATTTTGATCTTAACCTCAACCGTTAGGGTACTTGGATGGAGTATACGGTACAATCTCAACCCCTCGACATCCAAGGCAACTTTATTCACGGTGCACCCAATCCTATAGCCGGCTAACTATATCCGATTACATGAAGCAAAAATCAATTTCATCACTTGCCAATATAACCACTTAACATCAATAATCCACAGTTTTATAAGCATAAGAGACAATGCCATTACCACAAGCAAAACCATGCTTAACATCATGTGCATTAATCACATAAAACCAAGGATCACTAACCTAGTGCATCCTTAACTCAATGACATTAAAATCCAACATTAATCATGCTTAAAACATGCTTTAAAACAGTAATCAAAACCATATATAACTCAAGTGCATTTTCATCAAAACATAGCACACTTCCGAGAGAGACTTTCGAATCACTTACTCTTGAGCTTATCTAAGTGTTTCAAACTTACACTAAGCTCCCAAGACTACGCTCAAAGCGTTACAAAGTTGGAAAATCCTTTTCCACTCACCGATACGCGAAGCCTTGCTCGCCGACACGAAAATTACTCTTCTAGAGCCTTCAACAATGCCTCGTTTGCTCCCGAATCAAGATCCCCTGTTTCCACAACATCAAAACAGAGATTTAAATGCATTCAAATGCATTTCAACACCAGCAACAAACTACAAACTCGTTGCTCACCTAAACTACACCAATTTACCCATCCGAAACAACCGAAAACTCAATCGATTGCTTCCGAAACCAAGCCCAACCAACATACATAACTTCCAAACCATTATAAACATCAAAACACATCTAATAAACAACCTAACCCATCCTTATACCTCCAGCAAGTAAGATTCCACCATTTCACCTCAAAAACTCACTCAAAGCTAACAAGAAACTCAAGGATCTCAAGGATTTCGAGATCTATGTCATCTAAACTTCATTTCATCATATTATCCAACTTAAAAGTCAATTAAAATCAATCCACAACAGAGCTTAACAAAACATATCCGAAAATCAAGATTTCAACCACATTTTTACAAGATTTTGATCTCAAATAAAAACAATAATGAAAACTCAACCAAAAACATTAATTAGAAGCCAAATATCTTGAGAATTTCAATAAAGAACTTTGGTTAGAGGTTCAGAATGGGATTTACCTCCAATCCTTGCTTCCCTCAATGAATGACAAGTTTTTTTTAGCAAAATCTTGAAGAACTTGAAAGGATCTCTTGAAAATTGATTAGGAATTATTAAGAGAGTGTTTGGGAGAAAAGGATTCTAGAGAGAAATGAATGAAAATAGTGTTTGGTTGAAAATGAGAGGAAGATGGTAGTTACGTGATTGGAATTCTCACAATAACCACCTTATTAATTAATTAAAATAAAACTAATTAAAGCTATTTAATTAAAAGCCATTTTAAACACATCATATTAAGGAAAGACTAAATTTCCATAAAACCCCCTAAAGATTCTAAGAATTTGGCTTCTTCTTTAAAAATCACATTTCCACAATTTTGAAACTTTATAATTTGATCACTACTCAAAATGTCCCATTTCTGAAACTCTTTTTGTAAAATTGATTTGACCAACCTCTTAAACATATTTTTAGAGGGTTTTAGTAATTTTTACCATATTTTTATCCTATCCCGATCCTTGATTTCCTTAAATCACCTTATGCGATTCAAACCGTTGTTGACCAGTCCAGTCAGATGTCTAAAATATCTAGGCCCAAAACCAGGGCGTTACAATAATAATAATAATAATAATAATAATAATAATATTGTCTGAAATGAAGTAATTTATTAAACTTAGGATCTAATTGAACTAACTAAAATCTAGAAGCATAAATCACAGACATAATTAAAATAATTCTAAAACTAAATGTGAAATTTCAATTAAATTAGTCTAAATTGAAACTCAATTAAATTAAGAAAAAAGAAAAAAGAAAGACAATTGGTAAAAATAGAGAGGGAAATGACAAATTTTGGAGGGAAATAAGCCACCAATTTTTTAAGCTAGATTGAAAAAAAAGAGAAAAAGACAATTAGTAAAAATAGAGAGGGAAAAACAAAATTTTGGAGGGAAATAAGCCACAAATTCTTAATCTAGAGATTAATTACTCTTTAGGTCATGTTGCATTTAAAATGTTACATTTTAATACTAATATTCAACTTTAAGTTTTAGTTTAATTTTATTTAGTCACAAGTATCCCCGCGGTTTAGACTTCGGATATAGAAATCCCCTCCCCTTAGTGATATTTAGTCTCTTAAAATTTACTTTTAGTCGAAATTAACTAATCTTTGTAATTTAGTCTATTATGTTAATATAATGATATTTTTGTTCATTTTAATTTCTAATATTTAATTTCTAGCCAAAATTGACCCCTATTTATTTATACGGTATAATTATGAAATTGGTCATTGGACTCTCAAATTTCTCCACTTCCAAATTGTCAATTTAGTCCACAATTTTAGTTTTATGCTATTTTTTATGGTGAAATTATAAAATTGGTCATTAAGCTCTCAAATTTCTCTACTTTCAAATTGTCAAGTTGGTCTCTAATTCTGGTTTTAGCTATATTTTATGGTAAGATTGTAAAAATTGTCTCTAATTTTAATTTATGGTTTATGGTTTAGGCCTTAGTGTTAATGGTTTAGGGTTATTGATTTTAGATTAATTTCTATGGCTTAAGGTTAACAGTTTAGGTTTTTAGTGCTTAGTGTTAATGATTTAGGGTTTATTGTTTAGTTTAAGGTTATTGGTTTATGAGATTAATTTTTATGACTTAAGGTTTATTGTTTAGGATTTATGGCTTAGTATTGATGCGTTAGGATTTGTGGTGTAGTTTAGGGTTATTGGTTTATGAGATTAATGTGTATGGTTTAACATTTAGGGTTTAGCTTAGTGTATGAGATTAATTTCAAGCATTATATAATGAATAATCTATAACCAATATATAATGTATCATTCATTATTATTATTATTATTATTATTATTATTATTATTATTATTATTATTATTATTATAACTATAGACTATAATTTATAGTATATGCCTCAATGGTCTATAATCTATATTCATGCATAAATATGGCGTATGTGTTACGTGATGATAGTTTTTAGGGATTATAGTTTTATGTGTTGAGTTTAGAGTATAAGGATGAAATTTAAGGTTTATGAGTTTATTGTTTAATTAAGCCCCTACAAATCTTTTCTAGGGGTCATATATGTTATTTTTGTCCAATACATTTCATAAAATTTAATTTTTATCCAAAATTGACTCATATCATATTTATTTATAATTTTTATAATTATATTTTTATAAATTTTGAAATTAACTCGACTCGAACTTAATCAACACACAATATCATGTCACTCTATGTAACGCCCCGGTTTTGGGCTCAGAAGTTTTGGCGTTGACCGGTTTAGTCAAAGTGCTGATCGAATATATAAGAGGGAATTTAGGAAAACCTAGTACGGGTTGCATTAAAAATATGGAAAAATATTCTAAAATCATCTTTTAATATATAAAAGTGAACTGTGAAATCAATTTTGGAAAATGAGGTTCGGAAGGTTGACATTTTGGCTAGTGACCAAAATGTAATTTTTGAAAGTTGCGGGACAGTTTCATAAAGGATTGAAACTTTGAATCTTTAAGGAGCTATTATTCCAAAAAGGATTTCTCCAGATTTTTCTAAGATATTTTAAGTCTAAAATCTGATTTTAAAGATTAAGAAAAGAGAGGGAAATCATTTTAACCAAATCTTAACTAATTTTTCTATTTTCTCTCAAATTCTCTTTTCTCTCATTTTCTCTCTACCCAAACAAGATTTCCTCAGATTTCTTTCTCTGATTTGACATCTACATCTCTCATTTCAACTCTCATTTGATTCCTAATCATCTCATCATCAAAACCTCTCAATTTGCAAATTGTTTCATCAAGCATTTTGGCTCTAAAAGGGAGAAATTCGAGTTTGGAGGTAAGAACGTCCTTCTCCTCTAAACTATCAGTTCTTTACTGAAATTCCTAAGTTCTCAATCCTTGATTCATGTTTTATTAAAGGCTTTTCAATTGAGATCTTGATTTTTGGCTAAAATGCAAGATTTGGTGATTTTGGTAAAAATTTCGTGTGATCTGTTTAAGCAGGGTTTTGAGGTGTTAAAATGATGTTAAATGAATGCTAAAATGATTAGAAGTTGAGGTTTAATCAATGCAATCCCGGATAGGTTGAATTTCCTAAGTTTGGCTTGAGTTTTTGGTTGTTTTTGGAGTGTTTTTGGTGATCTGTTATACCTGGAGGTATAAGGACGTGGTTGTGATCTTTTTGCATGTTAGTTGATGTATAAAAATGGTTAGAAGTGATGGATCTTGGCTGGGTTAAGTTTTGGAAGTGTTTGGAGATGATTTCGGTTGTGTTTGGTAGCCAAATTGTTAGATTTGCGATGAGCAGCGAGTTGTGTTGATGTTGCTGGTGTTTTAATGCATAAGGATGCATTAATGTTCTGTTTTTATGTGCTTGAAACAGGGGAGGTTGATCCTTGAGTTTTGGAGGTGTTTTCGGAAGGTTTCGGAAGCTTGGAAAGCTTGTTGGCTAGGCTTGTTTGGTAATCGGTGAGTGAAAATGGATTTTCAGCTTTTAAACCAAAGGTTGAAGGTTTTGGGAGCTTAGTTTAAGTCTAAACAACTTTGCTAAGCTCAAGTGTAAGTTTTCGGATTACTCTCTTTAAGTGGTGGCCATGTTTTGATGAAATGTGAAATGATGATTTTGCATGATTTGCTACTGTTTTGGAGAGCATGTTTGAGCATGTTAATTGCTGATGTTTTAGCATGATTTATGCTGATGTTTTAAGCCATGAGTTGAAGGTGTCTCTAGGTAAGAGTGCCTTGTTTTTATGCGTTGTTAAATGATGATTTAATGCTTTGAAATGCATGATGAAATGGCTTGATTTAAATGCTTTAAAACAGTGGATTACATGATGTATAAAGTGTGTATTGGCAAGTGATGGTTTGTAAAAGTGAAGGTCACTAAGGTGGTTAAAAGTCCTTGAGTGAGCCTTGTTATCTAAGATCATCAAGGTGGTTAAAAGTCCTTGGATGAATCTTGTTGCGGACACTAAGGTGGTTAAAAGTCCTTAGGTGCTCCTTTCCATGGTGGTTAAAAGTCCATGGGGCCAAGGTGTTTAAAAGTCCTTGGGGCCAAGGTGTTTAAAAGTCCTTGGGGTATTTCAAGTTACGGACACAAAGGTGGTTAAAAGTCCTTGTGTGGTCCATTCATGGTGTTTAAAAGTCCATGGCCAAGGTGTTTAAAAGTCCTTGGGGTCCAAGGTGTTTAAAAGTCCTTGGGGAAAGTTGTTGAACTTGATTTCATAAATGAAATGTATCACTTGAGCCAATATGACATGTTTTGTACATGAGATGCATGAGATGCATGATTTGATGTTTATGTTGAAGCATGAGATGCTAGTTTAAATGAAATGTGGAAGCATGTTATTGCTTGATTTAAAGTACGCTTTGAGCATGTGTAAAGGTTGTTTACAAGCATGAATTACAAATGGTTTTAAATGCATTATTGAATGGTTTTTAAAGAGCGCTCCTCACTAAGCTTTGGCTTACGCTCTCTCGTTTTCTTGATTCAATAATGCAGAGCATTAGAGTGCATTGAGGGCAGCAAGAGGAGGCAAGCACACAAGTTCAAGTAAAGCTCAATGTATGGAAGGTTTTGTTAAACATTTTAGCTTTTGGTCGATTTGGCAATGGGGGACCAATGTATATGTTTTGGGAGGTGTTTAAGACTCCCTAAGTATGTTAAATGTTGCTGTGGTTGTTGGTTTTTGGATTGATCTCTTATATGCTTGGCTACGAAGGTTTATGCATGAAAGGTAGCTTAAGTAGGAAGCATGTCATTTAAATTGGGGCTTTTCATGTGTGATGGTTATGAGTTGAATTGTTGGTGCATTTATGATCCCTGCATGTTGTATATCTTTGTGGTATGATTTGGTGATGTTAACCTGAGGTTTGAAGCATGAATGGTATGAATTTCAAGTCGATTTCAGACAGGGGTATCGGTACTCGGGCTCGCGTATCGATACGCCTGAGCCAAATATGCTCTTTTCTGCCCAGGCGTATCGGTACGGTTGTGGGGGTATCGATACTCATCTGGGTAAAGTTTGAACGCCGTATCGGTACAGGGGATATCGTATCGATACCGTTGCTCGAGTTTGGTTACTGCTTTCCCCGCGTATCGATACGACATCAGGTGTATCGATACCTGACCGTTAGATTCAGTTAAAAGTATCTTTTTATGTTTGCTTTGTTTACGTTTTAGTCCTGAATCATGTTTGATCAATTGCATGAGCTGTGGATGTCCTTTTGAGCTGAAATTTCACAGAGAAGCATGAAACCTGACTAACTTCAAGATGGTAACTTTAATTTGGGATAAATCCCTTAATTTATCAGAATTTACAATTTGGTCCCTAAAGTTGCAATTTGTTCAATTGGGTCCCTGTTTGATCTCTGATGTTTGTGATCTTTCAATATGTTGTTTGTATGATCACAATTAAGGTTAATGTGCATCTAGACAAGATTAAAAAGAAAAAAAGGGGTCGTTAATCAAGGTTGACTTTCGGGTTGACTTTGGTTTTCCCCGTGTAATCTTCGTAGTTCGGGTCAACCGTCTAGACCGGGCTAAGGGGGTTACACTCTATCTCGTCTAAACTGCATACACGTTTTAATTTTTTGGTAATTATAGTTATACACGTTTTAAGTTTTAACTTTTAAGTAACCTATATATTAATTAAAAATAATAAAATACCCTCAAACCGATTACCTATATATTTTTAATATCTTTTAACTAATTAAATATATATATATATATATATATTAGTTAAAAATAATAAAATACCCAGACAATCTAGGTATTTAAAATATCTGAACAATTACTTCATAATATTTCTAAATAATTATGTTTCCACAATTGTTTTAAAATATCTAAAATATATCGTTATTTAACAATATCTACATAATTTAAATATTTTAATAAAAGAAAAAAAATCCATATGAGACAATTAAAGTGAGATAGTAAAGTGAGATATACGCAAATTTCATGGGAGAAGGAACTATTGCACTGGGAATCATCGCCGATTCATTTTGAAACACTGGCGTACTGCCGTTGCTTCCTCTGCGTTACTCTTTTTTCACTTCAGCTTTGATAAATCATCGTCGAATCATTTCGTCTTCATCTGTTTCTAACTTTCCTGAATCCCCTTTCACAATTTCAAATCTCTAATTTCGTTCACAAAGAGACGAACGTCAAACGCTCCATCGTCGGTCACGTTCACCGTCAGTTTACGCCGTCACCGTTCGTCACTTCTCCGATTAGTTGTCGTCACCAGCGCTCTCACAATCGTAGGCTCGCAGCCTCGTAGTCGCAAGTCGTAGCAACTCGCAATCGTAGGTTCGAAGCAACTCACAATCCTTTTTTGTTGGTAACGATCAAAATTTCCCCATATTCGTCTGGATATTCAAGAACTAAAAGAGGGTTTTGTTGCTACTTGATAATTAGTTAATTACTGTTGATTTTTAAAATAATTTCATTTCCATACAAAGCTGTCACTGTGGAAATTAAGATATTTTAACACTATGTAACGAATCTGCCACTCTTTGCAGCTAAATGTCACTTTTGAATAAGAACTCTTTATTTAAGACTTGTGCCTCATGTTAGTTGTATTTTTCAAACTCTTTATCATTTTACCGAACATATATAGGTAAGAAAGCTTGTAATCTACTAGGATCATGTTGATCAAACCATTTGAGTCATGTTTGTTTTGTGTGTTTGGAACTGGTTTTTCCGATGCATGGACTAGTGATGCAATTAAAGGTTGCCCCTATAAATTGGTCTATTATGTATCCATTCCTTTTAATGAAATCTTTTGACATTTTTTCTTTGTAAATGTAGCAACCAAAAAATCACACTGACAGGAGACCGTTGGATCAGGATTTAATCTAGCGGTGCAGATGGTGCCCAACTAGGAGAAAGAACAAGCATCGTGCTTTCCAGATGTTAGATCAAGAGTGATGTAACAGCCCAGATTGCTTCAAGGTAAACCACATGGATCGCACACGGAAGCTAGCTGGAGAAGATAAAGAGGTACACCTTCTCAATTGTTAGATCAGAAGTGATCTAACGGTTCAGATCACTCCGAAGCAGGTCATGCAGATCGACACACGCCCGTGGCAGCCACACGCTCGTCGTTTCAAATTCTCGCGAGCGTTTCATCTTCCCAGGTCGTCCATCTATGTCCCGATCGGTCCCGTCGGCGTCATTTCATCATTTTCGGTTCGCTAGAAACATGCAGAAAAGAAACAAAGGGTTAAATCCCCAAATCGGAGCATGACCAAAAAAAGAACAAATACCTAAATTGAAGCTATGGCAAAAATTAAGCTGCAAACGGATCAAAACAAAGGCAAATCACGAGTCAATGACAACTAGCTTAAAATCAGAGCCGAGACAGAAGCAATTCGGATGATTATTAGGGATTCAAGCTTAAAATTCAAGGAAAAATGTAATTCTATAAACCCATAGTAATTCCATGTACAAACACAAAGAAAAATCACAGAAAGTGTACACAAAATAGCATAAGAATTCTGAGTGAGCAAACAATTGTATTCGACATTTAAGTGGAAATAAAGAAAGCTTTCTCTGGTAATTTTTCTTTCTTCTTCTATTTTATTTTGAATTTAAATAAGGGGAAAAGGCTTTGTTTTTACCTGTTGATGGACTGAGATCAAACTCCAATGACGATTGCATGTCCAGTTACTTGTCGGAATCTGAAAAATTGCATTAAAATAGATTAATTTTTTGGGCTTTCAGGAATTCGCTTTAAAATGAGGATTGAAGGTTTTTTTTTCTTAGTCATTTTGAAACAGGTTCTTAAAACTCCTGATTTCTAGAGCTTTGGTGGGAGAGAAAGGGTAACTCAGAGAACGTTTTAGACAGGGGAAAAATGAAACCAAAATGTTTTTCTTCGATTTTTGCTTTAATTACAAACCTGATAGCCCGACCCAAACCGTTAACGACCTGTGCCCTACTCTTACGGGTGTTCTACTGTGGCACCACAGTTTTAAATCCTTTCAATTTTGTCTTTAATCTTAATTTTTCCATAAAACTCATGATTTTTCAATTTTGGTTACTTCTCTTTTTTTTCATCCTAGCTTATTTACCTTTTTAAAAAATTTTAATCTTTTTCCTCATATTTTTATTATTTATATTTACTCAATTTATTTAATTCAAGTATTTTATTCATTTCCTTTAAATTTTCTTTTCTTCCGTTTACAATTATTAGATTTAGTTTTAAACCCTAGGAATAAGATCTTAAAAACTTAGATTAGATCCTTGTGTGTGCAGAAAGACTACCTTCATATAATATCGAATAAAATATACTTAACTTTACTTGAACCTTTTAACTAATAAAATAAATGTAGACATTTTGTAGAACTAATGTTTTGATATAATAATTGAAAAATGTTTTGGACTGGTTTAAAAAGTATTTAAAACAATTTCCAAAAGTCCAAATAACTTGAAACTATGTTTAGGGATGTTTTAAAAGGTTTTCACATATTTTCAAAGGCCAAACTAAACAAAATTGTCCAGGCGTTTCGAAACACCTTAGGGCGTTTCGATACGGGGGATTCCAATAGCAAAAACGTTTCTATACTAGTATTGAAATAGGCTTTCCCTGGATGAGGATTTTGCCCAGCGTTTCGAAACGGGCTATGCCGTTTTGATACGCCTACGTGGCTTCGACCACAACAGTCATAAACCCCAACGGCTATTTCCCAACTAACATTTAAATGCAAGGCATTTCGATACGGGTCTATAGCGTTTCGATACGTGTTCCAAAACGGCCAGGGGTGTTCCGAAACGGGTGCCTTGTTAGACTGCAACAGCTCTTTCTACTTAAAGGGTGTTTCGAAACGGGTTCGAGCATTTCAAAACGGTGAGCTGCAGAACTGCATTTATGGTGGGAATTAAAGTCCTCAACGACTCCAATTCAATCCCAATGGCTAGTAACGGCTACAAACTCATCAAGGAGTATAAAAGGGACCTCCAAGCATCAAGTAAAGGCTAATGCTCATATTGTCAATTAACAAATGATCAAGAATTGTCTTAGAGCTTAAATTGTCATTTATTGTATAGACAAACACTAGTGAGCCAAAATTGTCAAATTTGCTCAAGTGTTTTAGGTTTTGGGTGAGTGCTAAATTGTGCAAACAAATACCTATTAGAGGGATTTAAGTTTTCTTATTGTTTCTCTTTGTAAAGAGGGTTTCGATCAAGGCTTTGGGTAGAAAGCTTGATCGGTGTATAAGGGTTTCCTCCTAAGCCAAGAAAAGGGGACAAATCAATAGTTGATTGATTGTAAATCCTTAGTGGGGAGCTAAGGTAGTGGATGTAGACCTTGGTTAGAAGGTTGAACCACTATAAATCTTTGTGTCAATTATCTCTTTAGCTTCCACAACCCTTCCACCCAAAAATCCACCTCTCCACCACTTTGTGAGCTATATCGGTTGGAGAAATCGAGCTCCTCACAACTTAAGAATTGGTAGCAGAGCTTGGCTCAATCGAAGGGGATTCACATCATATTTAGAAGATCCGGCAAGCTCGATCACTATTTCATCAACCGGCTCAAATGGCACAATCAATCGACAAGCCACCTTTCTTTTACGGAACCCACTATGCCTATTGGAAGACAAAGATGAAATTCTTCATAAAATCTAGAGATTACAAGCTGTGGGATATAGTTGAAGATTGTCCATTCGTGCCTCAAAGAAGCAAAGCGGAGTGGAGTGCCGACGATCGCAAGAAGATGGAGCTTAATTGCAAAGCCTTGCACATCTTGTTTTGTGCTTTTGGCCCAACCATCTATGAGATGATGTCTTCTTGTGAGAGTGCCAAGGAGGTATGGGACAAGCTTGAAGTCACATACGAGGGGACCGATGAAGTCAAGGAGACCAAGATTGGGCTCCTAACCTTAGAGTATGAGAACTTCAAAATGGATCCGGAAGAAAACATCGAGAAGATGTTTGATAGATTCTCCACTATAACCAATGGTCTCAAAGGCTATGGAGAAGCCATCTTGAAATAAAAGCTTGTTCGAAAGCTCATCTACTCACTTCCCAAGTCTTGGGACTCAAAGAGGACCGCCATCATCAAAGCAAAGAATTTGAAGCTTGATGAACTCATGGGGTCACTCCTTACTCATCAAATCATGAAGAAGAATAAAGAAGATGAGAAGAAGAGGGAAGAAATTAGAGCTATGGGAGAGAAGAAAATCAAAGGGCTAGGCATCAACGCAAGTGTCGTGGCTCTCAAATCCTCCACTTGCAATCATGTCTATTCAAGTGAAGAGGAGGATGAAGAGGAATAGATAGTTCATCTCTTCAAGAAGTGTGCCCCGTTCATGAAGAAAGCTTTGGGAGAGCTTGAACGAGAATCCAAGAAAAAGGAGAGGGCAAGCACTTCAAGCCACAAGAAGAAGGCACATGTGGCTACTTGGAGCGATGAGGACTCCACCGACGATGAACAAGCCAACATTTTCCTTATGGCCATCGAGGAAGATTCAAGGGTAACTTCTAATTTATCTACTTCATGTTCTTACTCTTTTGATGAATTACAAGATGCCTATGATTATTTGGTTTTAGAGTTTAAAAATCACATTTTGAAAAACAATAAATTGATTTCAAAGTTCAAAATTCAAAATGATTTGATTTCTAAAATCAAACTTGAACTTGAAGCAAAACTTGAAGAGTTTGAATTAAAATGTTTTGATTTACAAAATTTGCTTCAAAAAGTTCAAGAAGAAAAAGATTTGATTTCCAAAGAGCTTGAAAAGAAAAATAATTTTGGAAAATCAATTTTTTTGTAAGACAATCTAATGCCCCTAGATTTGTAAAAGGAAAATGTTTTAGAAGTGTTTGGGTCCCAAAAGAACTAACCACTTCAATTAAAAAGGATGACATTGAAAAATGGAGTCCTAAGGGGATTAAAATTTGTGCTACTAATGTTCATGGATCCAAAGCAATTTGAATACCAAAAATTACTTGATTGTCTATGGCTAGGTGTGATGGAGAATGTTCAACAAGTCAAACATTGAGGGGGAGCTCCATGCATACGAGGAAGAACACTTGAAGAAGGAAGGCTTCACATCCTCCCTTTGGGTTCAAGTGTTGGTAAAATCCAGCTGCTTTGGATTTTATTTGATTTATTTTTATTTATGTCAACTAGATAATCGTTTATGTTGGACTAACATTTTTAATGATGCTTTGAGTAAGGAGGAGCCATTTTAAAACCAAATTCTTATTTTTGTCAATTTTTACCTCTATTGTTATTTTGAACTTAATGTTTTAAATTCTTTTTGATATAACAAAAAGGGGGAGAAATGGTTTGAAAAATTGAATTTTCAAATGAATAAGGGGGAGCTTTATTTGATTGATATCTTTAATTCTCTTATTCACATTTTTAAAGTTAAAGGGGGAGAATCCCAAACAATTTTTCAAGTTAGTTTTATTATATCAAAAAGGGGGAGATTGTAGAACTAATGTTTTGATATAATAATTGAAAAATGTTTTGGACTCATTTAAAAAGTATTTAAAACAATTTCCAAAAGTACAAATAACTTGAAACTATGTTTAGGGATGTTTTAAAAGGTTTTCACATGTTTTCAAAGGCCAAACTACACAAAACTGTCCAGGCATTTCGAAACACCTTAGGGCGTTTCGATACGGGGGATTCCATTAGCAAAAACGTTTCGATACTAGTATCGAAACGGGCTTTCCATGGATGAGGATTTTTCCCAGCGTTTCGAAACGGGCTATGCCGTTTCGATACGCCTATGTGGCTTCGTCCACAACGGTCATAAACTATAACGACTATTTCCCATCTAACATTTAAATGCAGGGCGTTTCGATACGGGTCTATAGCGTTTCGATACGTGTTCCGAAACAGCCAGAGGCGTTCCGAAACGGGTGCCTTGTCAGACTACAACGGCTCTTTCTACTTAAATGGTGTTTCGAAACGGGTTCGAGCGTTTCGAAACGGTGAGCTGCAGAACTGCATTTATGGTGGGAATTAAAGCCCTCAACGGCTCCAATTCAATCCCAACGGCTAGTAACAGCTACAAACTCATCAAGGAGTATAAAAGGGACCTCCAAGCATCAAGTAAAGGCTAATGCTCATATTTTCAATCAACAAATGATCAAGAATTGTCTTAGAGCTTAAATTATCATTTATTGTATAGACAAACAATAGTGAGCCAAAATTGTCAAATTTGCTCAAGTGTTTTAGGTTTTGGGTGAGTGCTAAATTGAGCAAACAAATATCTATTAGAGGGATTTAAGTTTGCTTATTATTTCTCTTTGTAAAGAGGGTTTCGATCAAGGCTTTGGGTAAAAAGCTTGATCGGTGTGTAAGGGTTTCCTCATAAGCCTGGAAAATGGGACGAATCAATAGTGGATTGATTGAAAATCCTTAGTGGGGAGCTAAGGTAGTGAATGTAGACCTTGGTTAGAAGGTTGAACCACTATAAATCTTTGTGTCAATTATCTTTTTAGCTTCCACAACCCTTCCACCCAAAAATCCACCTCTCCACCACTTTGTGAGCTATATCGGTTTAACGAATCGAGCTCCTCACAACTCAACACATTTTTTAGGGTTTTATCACTAATTGAGTTTTAATTAGAAAATTACAACTCATTTTTTTGTTCTTTTGTTAAAAAATGAAAATTAACTAATGCGATGTCTTACTATACGGAAATGACAGGTTAGCGCCAGTAGTGTTGGTGGTGATTGGAGTTCATTTTCTAGGTGGTATAGCCGTTAAAATAGATTTATATTTATAAACGGGCAAATAAATCATAACTCTTGTGAACTTGCAAATTCCAATTTTGAAAATTCTTTTTTAAATCAATAAGGTACTAATTTTTTAGCGTTGTGGGGGTGCTAATCCTTCCCCACGTGTAACCGACCCTGAACATGTTTTCAGGTTTTTCGCAGACCAACAATGTTATTTGAATAAATAAAATGTTTTGTTAAAATAACCATGGTTTTAAAAGTGATCCAATCACACTTTTTCAAAAATATTGAGGGCGAATCTGTTGGTTTTCGTTTTCAAAATGTCAAGCTCGGAAGGGTTGCGACAACTTGGCGACCCTGTTGGGGACTATTTTTTTATTTTTTTAAAAAATAAAAACAAAAGATGGTCATGCTATAAATTTGTTTAAAAAGCGTTTTTAAAAGAAAATGGAATTTGCAAGTTCAAAAATATTTCAATTTATTTGTCTGTTTAATAAATATAATTCTATTTTACGCATTCTAAAACTCTTCAAAAGCTCTATACCCGAGCTTGTCCCGTTCGTTTAAGTGGGGGGGATGCTTTGCTCATGTCAGAATATTGATTCTCTAAAAGAGCCTAGCAAGTACCTTCGAGATTCATATGCCATTTCTCTTCGTAAAGATACATATCTTTCAAGAAGACATAAGGAAATGAGTCCTCCTGAGTTGAACTTGATTTGTTTGAAGTCTATAATGGGTGAGAATTGAGATCCTTGCTACCCTTAGTAGGGGACAATGAGGACAATTCGGGTACCCTTTTAGAACCAAACCATGTTTTAGAATCTAGAGCCCACCCCAATAGAGCCATGTGGATAGCCTAGGGTTTTTGAGTCTGGTTAAAATTATTTTCGCAAATATAATCCATGGAGACATGTCCTGGTGTGTTGGAATGTGCTGCCTAGAATTATTTATGCAATGAAATTATTTTGGACCCTTTTTGTCTTCTTGTTTCTAATCCTTTCCTTGTGATTTGTTGTTTTGTATGTTAATCTTGCATCATCATTCCATATCAAGAAGGGATTGGTTTTTCAGAATATTTGCTCAATTATAAAAATTGTCATCATGGATGGAAGGATCCTAAAGAAGGAAGATGAGAATGCGAGGGTACGTCACTGGTCTGAAGTTAACCAACAAACATATGGGGACAGTTTGGCCACTGATCATGAAACAGAAACTACAGAGTATGCCCAAATCACTATCAAGCAGAATAATGTACAAGAGTTACGGGAAATCTGGGAACGCTTTGATTTCAAGACTAAACAGTTATTCTATGAGTCTTATGGGGACATAGCATACTTACTGTATGTGGAGACAGATGAACAATTCTTGAAGGCCTTGGTTCAGTTATGGAATCCTGGGTACTATTGTTTCACTTTTAATGGCGAAGACACGAGGCCTACGTTCGAAGAGTATCTTGCCCTTTTTCAATTTACGTAAGGTGAAGAAAAACTGGGTTTATGCCAAGCCACCTAAAACCAAAAATCAGCATGTAAGGCTAACAACATTCGCCTTTCACGAGTGATAGATGGGTCAAAGGTTTGATAAGGAAAAGATGAGGTAGTTTTTCTTTCCCTTGGTCAAGCATCAAAAATATAATACATGTTTATCGAGACAGAGGAAAGAGAGTAGATCTTTTGGCTATTGCAATCTATGATTTGGTCATCTTCCCCAAGGTCTTAGGAAATATTGACGTGACCTTGCTTGATTTCTTTGAGCAATTGAAGAGGGAAGTCAACCCGGTACCTATAGTGTTAGCTGAAACCTTCATCTCACTGAATGCATGTAGAAAATTAGAGGATGTACGCTTTGGAGGGTGTGTTCCTTTACTCCAGGTTTGGGCCCTCAGCCACTTCTGGAAGTGCCCAACATTGACTTTATCCAATGTATTTCCCCCAGTTTTTCTGTGGATGGGTCAGGCCAAGGTGTTGTACAAATGGGTATAGATTTTCAAAGACCACCATGATCAAGACTTCAAATGGAGGGTTCTGTGGATGGGTCATGATAAGGTGTTGTACAAATGTGGAAATTACAACTATCTGATGTTATTGGACTTATGGGGCGGAATTGTATGCGCTCTTTTGTTGGTGTCAGGACAATATGGCTCCCAACAGTTCATCCCATTCACCACTAATCTTAGCACATATGAGTTTGAGTTCCAAGGTGAATTCAGGCAGAAGGTCCAAAAAAATCAGTGACTCGTAGAATAATTGCTACTACATGAAGCTGGAGTCTGATAGATAATGCACGTATACCCCTGACTATGATGCATGGAGGCACACAAGAATGAATGACAAGATCATGCCACCTACACCTGGACATGCCATGTCTTTGGAGGAGCACTTGAAAGTAGTTCATACAGAAGCTGATATTCTGAGAGAATAACTGAGAAGGGCCAAGTTGGAGATTGAAGCTCTGCGAGAACAGAATCAACAAGACAAGTTCGAGTCAAGCCATGACGTAGAGAAATATAAAGGGGAAACCAACTGAGTAACGAAGATGTACATGGACCTGAAAGAGAAATATGAGATTCAAAGGGTGGACTTCCTCAAGTTTCAAGTTACTATTCGTAATGCTGACTTAAGAAAGAGCCTGAATCAATGGAGATAAGAGATTGAACAAGCCATGGACAAAGAAAGAGAGCACAACAGAAGGGAAATTGAGAAATATAGGCAGGCCCTTGCAGAAGAGAAAAAGAAAGGTAAACAAGTGGCAGAAAACGAAAGAGGCAAAAGAACGCTTGAAAAAGAGAAGGAAAGCGTAGCTGCCTAGAAAAGGAAGGCCCACGACATCAAGATCCATTTGTTGGAATTGCCGCCAGTCTATGATGAAAATAGTGAGAAGTTGAAGCAAAGCCAAGCTTTCGTTGCTGAATTACAAGCCAAGATGGAGGATCTAAAGCAGCCACTTCACAAGCTTCAGGCTAGTCTGAACGAAAATGATTTATTGAAGGAGCGAGTAGAAGAGATGGGCAACATCATCCAAGAATATAGACTGAAGATCCTAGTCCTTGAAGATATTGTTGATGGAGGAAATGACTACTAATTCACTCGTCTCAGAGATAACGCTAGAAGATTCCAAGAACGAGATGAGTTCGATAGGTCCGTGATGGCTCAAATTCAACATGTGGCTAGGCATGTGATGATGTTAGCGATTGAAGCCACAGTCGTCTATCGATACATTAGGTGAGTAAGAGAAGTAAGACCAAGGCTTATGTTAGAAGATATTAAGGAGTTGGGTACTCGAGCTGAGATGTACACGTAGAAAAATAAAACTTCTTGAAATAATGGACCTTCACATCTAATTGAAGTTGTTTCTTAAGCAAATGTTTTATGGAATTAATGACCCTTCGTTTGCATCCATGCATTTGCATCATTCTTGTTTGTTTGTGTTGAGTGGATCAATGAACCGATATAAGCCAAGAGGGGGGTGAATTAGATTTTTAGAACTTTTGGCAGTGAATTGGAAAGTTAAAAATGATAGACAAGAAGATCTGTAGTGGTTCAAGTTCCAATCGAACTCTACATCCACTACCTTAGCTTCACTAAGGATTTTCCAACAATCCGCTAATTATTCTTCCCCTTTTCTAGGCTAAGGAGGTAACCTTTATAGTACGGGTCAAATTTTCTACCCAAAATTTTACCCAATCCTCACACAATAAATACAAAGAAGATGAAGGCTAAAACTAGTATCTCTTAATACAAAATATAGCCGTTTTACAAGCACTCAACCCAGTTGAATAGATAAGAATGGCAATTAAAAATTTCACAATTGGGGTTTACAAGAAATAATGGGATTTTTGCACAAATGCTTGGCTTTGATGTTTGGATAATTATTTGGAGATCAATAGTTGTTGCTGGAGCTTTTAGAGGTCCCTTTTATACCTTCTCATTGAATTCTAGCCGTTGGGGTTGTTGCATTCATCAATATAGCTGTTGGGATGTTATCTTCCCTCCATATATGCAGTCTGCAACTACCCGTTCCGAAACGCCCAATCCTGTTTCGAAACAGACCAAAATAGAAAGAGCCGTTGGGGTGTAATAAATAGACCGTACTAAAACGGGCACGATCGTTTCGATACGCTAAGAGCCTGTTTCGAAACTCGTTTCGAAACATTTTGCTACTCTCAAAGCAAGTATCGAAACGGCTTAGAAGCGTTTCGATACGTCTTAACGACAATTTTAAATTCAGTTATAAAACTTCAGCGGTCATATTTTAAAACCAAGTTTGAATTCCGTTTCGAAATGTTTGAGGTCGTTTCGATACTACCGTATCGAAACGGGTCAAACCGTTCCGATGTACTTTATCCGTTTCAAAACACGTTCCGAAACAGAGGTTAACAGTTTCAAACTGTTCCGGAACACCCAAAGGCCGTTCCGAAACGGTGACTCGAAAATCACTGTTTTGGCTTGAAAAACACTTAGAAAATATTTGACAACTTGAGGTTTTGACTTAAACATTTTTCTTTAAATACATAGAGAGGTTTTGAGGACTTAAAAATTCATTTTCCATTTTTCAATTTAGTCCTTAAATCTTTTGTTATATCCAAATCAATTTATTGGTTTCACAATCTCCCCCTTTTTGATATAACAAAACCAAGTTAGAATTTTTAAGAGTTTTGAAATTTTGAAGACGTTCTTACTCCCCCTCAATTTACGATGGGTTTTTAAAGTTTTGAAAAGGTTTAAAATTCAAGTTTTAAAACTCAAAACCGACTTAATTTTTTTTTGGCTCTTATATTACTTCTCCCTTTTTTTGTTAGATCAAAAAGAATAATAAACAAAGCTCATCTAGAGAAGAAACAAGCTTAAAAGCAATAAACAACATAATATAGATTCATATAGTTCAAATATCCAAACATAAAACTTAAAGCAATAGATATTAAAGCTCAATCCCAAACAAAGTAATCAAAGCATAGGTTCATAAAACATAAACAAAATAAAGGTGCAAACTTAGTCCTATTATGATAATATAATATGAGATGCAATAAAGACCCTAAGCCTCGTCATCGTCACCATCAGCATCCGAAGAATCATCATCGTTCTTAGCTTGAGAATGGCGAAAGGTCATCCATTGACCATAGTAGGTAGAGAATGACAAGTCCATCGATTAATGTTGATTCTCAAGGGCGGTGAGACGATCCTCCATGGATTGCAAACGAGTATTGATAGCACCGAGACCAGACTCCATCGTGTTGAGCCGCTCGGTGAGGAAAGCCATAAGAGCTTCATTGTTAGGACCCGAAGCTTGAGGTGGTGGCTCAACTTGAGGTGGAGGGGCATGCCTATCAATTCGTTCCCATTGGCCAAAGGTGTAGTGGAACCCGAACTTATGGAGAGAAGATTCACCAATCTTGTTCTTACGGGGTTCCGGAGAATCATATGAGCAATCAAAGTTAAGCATGCCAAAGATATAGCTCAAAACTGTCCCATAAGTGAAAGATTTACGAACATCGGTTTCACGAAGCTTCACATTATTGACCATCTCAGCGAACATAATTTTTATAAGATTTGGTTGTTCTCCTCGGCGAAAGCACTCTAGCCAGAAATAATGAACTTGACGAATATGAGAGAATTTACCTTCGTAAGGGTGGATAAACCATGAAATCATCAAGTGAAAGAAACAATCATAAGCATCCAAAGAAAGCACGAAACCGGTGTGAGCACCAAAGTGGGTCTCATCCTCAATGTCTTCGTTCTTAAGTCCAAGAGCATTCTCTAAAAAGGATATGTTGATAACGAACTTCTTCCCCCAAGATATATGACTCAATGGCAATGACCTCGGTGTGATCTTCATTATCAACGAACTAGGCATTTGAGTAGAAAATGAGAACCATGTGCTTGTAGATAATATCCGGTATGTTCAAGAAAGCCATGAAGTTCCATTCTTGCAAACGCTCGAAATCAAGGAATGGGACATCAACAACACGCTCGCGACGAACGGCAATATCCTTGACGTAAGAGAAACGATCCTTCATCTCTTGAGTCCGAAGACTTTTGAGAAAATGTTGGGTGAGATTAAGACAGATATTGGCTTGACCTGAAGCTTCACTCGATTGACTCGTCTTACTTTTCTTGTTAGCGTTTTCCATTGAAAAATCCTAAAAACATAAAGCAAGCAATTTTAAAAATTGAAGTGTATGCATGAATATCCTTAATCCAATCCAAAGAAAAATCCCATTTAGGTTTAAAAAGACTTAAAAAAATTTAAGAGGAAACAACTTTTGAAAAACTGTAAAAAAATACGAGTAAAACATAATATATTCGAACCAAAAATTTTATGATTTTGAATTTTTTACAAGTTTTGAAAAACCCAAGATGCAAAACATATATCTATACAAAATTAAAATTTCCTAACCTAAAATTCGAATAAAATGAAAGGAAAAAGAAAAAGAAGAAAATATACCATAGATGGGGATTTTGGATGAATGAATGGAAAATCTTGCACAAGATTGTTGAGGCTTTCTTAGACTTGAGTATGTGTGTAAAAGCCCTCAAGATTTGATAAAAAAACAATGAGGTTTGGAGGATTTTTATAGGGAAAATCGGGTTAGGGTGTTTAGGGTTTTTGAAGAGTTCTAATTAAAAGTGAATTTATCATTAAAAACCCTTTTTAAAGTTGTCCGCATACCCGTTTCGGAATAGGCACAATCGTTCCGAAACGTGGGTACCGAAACGTTGACTGTCGTTTCGAGTCCAGTTGACCGTTCCAATACGATTTTGACCGTATCGAATCCCACGTGTTGACCCATATTGAAACTCGTTTCGATACACTTCTTGGTAGAGGCAAATTGTTTTGAAACCCTTTTAAGGCATTTCGAAGCACCCTAGTCATAGATCACTCTTTTAAGGCACCCGTATCGAAACAATTTGACCCGTTTCGATACACCTAGGCCTGGAGGTGCAAATGAGGGTCTAATATTTGCAGAAAAATGAGTTTCATGAAGTCCTATATGCATAAATGACATGAATGATCAAGAATAACATGTACAACCATAAACATACTCCCACTAACTATTAGCATGGATGACATTAGGAGTAAAAACACATAAGTATGACATTTAAAAAAAATCAAGTAATTTAAGTACAAAAAGGTCCTAAAAAGTCAAGATAGGCTAGTTAGACCTAACTCTCTCCTAAGGGACCAAAAACACTCATTATCCAAAGGCTTGGTAAAAATGTCCGCTAGTTGGTTTAAGGTGTCAACGAACTCTATAACAACATCTTCCTTAAGGACATGATCTCTAATGAAATGATGCCTTGTTTCTATATGTTTGGTTCTAGAGTGTTGGGTGAGATTTTTAGTTAAGCATATGGCACTAGTGTGATAACACTTAAGGGGTATGGTTTCAACTTTAATACCATAATCTATGAGTTGTTGCTTCATCCAAAGGACTTGAGCACAACAACTCCCTAAGAATATGTACTCGGCTTCGGTGGCAGATAGAGCTACACTGTTTTGTTTCTTAGAGAACCAAGATATGAGCATACTACTTAAGAATTGACAAGTTCCCGAAGTACTCTTCCTATCGATTTTACACCCCCATAATCCGCATCCGAATAAGCATGAAGGTTGAAGGTTGAGTCTCTAGGGTACCAAAGACCTAGACAAGGGGTATCTCTAAGGTACCTAAAGATTCTCTTCACGGCTATAAGGTGAGACTCTCTAGGACTAGCTTGAAACCTAGCACACAAGCAAACACTAAAAAATATATTCGGTCTACTTACGGTAAGGTAAAGCAAAGATTCAATCATAGAGCGATAAAGCTTAGAGTCAACACACTTACCTTCTTCATCTTTGTCAAGCTTTGTAGATGACCTCAATGGTGTGGCTTGAGGCTTTGCATTCTCCAAGCCAAACATCTTGAGCATATCCTTGATGTACTTTGCTTGATTGATGAAGGTGTCATCATTCGTTTGCTTGATTTAAGGTCCCAAAAAGAATGAGAGCTCCCCCATCATGCTCATCTCGAATTCACCTTTCATTAACTTAGCAAACTCTTTGCAATGACACTTATTAGTAGATCCAAAAAGAATATCATCAACATATATTTGTACTACTAAGATGTTATTTTTATACTTTTTTATGAAAAGTGTATTGTCCACCTTACCTTTTTCAAGACCTTTTTCAATCACAAAGTTTGAAAGTCTTTCATACCAAGCTCTAGGAGCTTGTTTTAAATCATAAAATGCTTTAGTTAGTTTGAAAACATAATTTGGAAATTTTGAATCTTCAAAACCAGGTGGTTGTTTCACATACACTTCCTCATTTATAAAACCATTTAAAATGTGTTTTTAAAATCCATTTGAAAAAGCTTGAAATCATTATAACATGCATATGAAAGCAACATCCTAATCGCTTCCATTCTAGCTACGGGTGCATAGGTTTCATCAAAATCAATTCCCTCTTCTTGAGTGTAACCTTGAGCAACTAATCTAGCTTTATTTCTCACAATGTTACCACTCTCATCTAGTTTATTCCTAAATACCCATTTAGTTCCTATAGTAGATTGATTACTAGGCCTTTCAACTAGTGTCGATACATTACTTCTCTCAAAATGATTTAACTCTTCTTGCATAGCCATAATCCAAAAATCATCTTTTAAAGCTTCTTTAATGTTCTTAGGTTCTATGCATGAGATAAAAGCAACATGGTTTATGAGTTTAAGAGAAGATCTAGTAGTTACCCCCTTGAATGGATCACCCAAAATTTCACCACCTTTGACATAGTTGTACTCCCTTAGGTAACTCACATCCTTTTCCTCAAGAGCCACGTCCTTCAAGGCTTCAAGAGGTGGATCTTGTGTATCCTCTTCTTTCGTTGGAATCTTATCCTCCTTTGAAGTTTATCTTCCGTCAAAGTCATCAAAGATTCCTACATCATCATCATCACAAGAATCCTTCCTCAGAAGGAGGTTATCATCGAATACAACATGAATAGACTCTTCTACTACTAAAGTTCTCTTATTAAATACATGATAGGCTTTAGAGTGTAAGGAATAACCTAAGAAAATAGCTCCATCACTTCTAGCATAAAATTTACCTAAGTTATCATTTCCATTGTTTAAAACAAAACACTTGCAACCAAATAGGTGAAAATAGCTAATGTTAGGCTTTTTAGATTTTAAAATATCATATGGTGTTTTCTTTAAAAGTGGCCTAATCATTACTCGATTTACAATGTAGCAAGCGGTGTTTGTGGCTTTCGCCCAAAAATATTTAGGTAAATTGTTTTCACAAAGCATGGTTCTAGCCATTTCTTGTAAAGTCCTATCTTTCCTCTCAACTACCCCATTTTGTTGAGGAGTTCGAGGAGCCAAAAAATTGTGGCTAATACCATTTTCATTTAAAAACTCTTCAAAACCTAGATTTTGAAATTTGGTTCCATGATCACTTCTAATATGAGAAATTTTAAGTTCAAGATCATTTTGAGTTAATTTTGAAAATGTGATGAATTTTTCTAAAGCCTCATCTTTAGTACTTAAGAATAAAACCCAAGTAAATCTACAATAGTCATCAACAAGTACAATTGCATACGATTTACCACCCAAGCTCATAGTTCTAATAGGCCCAAATCAATTCATGTGAATAAGTTGTAAACACCTACTTGTTGAAACATCATTAATGGATTTAAAGGATGATTTATGTTGTTTACCCTTAGAGCATGCATCACAAATTTTGTCATTTGAGAATTTAATTTTGGGCAAACCTCTAACTGGATTTAGGGAAACTAATTTTTCCAAAACACTAATGCTAGCATGTCCTAGTTTCCTATGCCATAGCCATGCATCATTTTCATTTTGTGCAACAAAACATGCATGGGGTGTATGAATGTCATCTAAATGCACCATGTATATGTTATATAACCCCCTTAGCCCGACGTAGGCATTAGACCCGAACTACGAAGATCACACGGGAAAAACCAAAGTCAACCCGATAGTCAACCTTGATTAGCGACCCTTTTTTTATCTTTTCTAGATGCGCATTAAGCAATCCTCAAGAACCTTGGAAGAGAAAAGTACAACGATCGGAAAACGTTTAAGGACTCAATTGCAAGAAATACACATTTAGGGACCAAAATGTAAATTTTGGAAAACATAAGGACTTTGTAGATTTTAATCTTACTGAATCTTAATTAATCATATTACAAGCAATTGCAATTACAACTTTCAGGACTAAAATGTAAAGCATGTAGAATCTGTGTCCAACGATCACCCGTTTCGAAACACTGACAACCGTATCGAAACACCCGTGTCGAACGCCCGTATCGAAATGGTGTTGACCGTTTCGATATGCGGGTATGTTCTGAAACTAGTTCCGAAACAGACACTTCTAGTAGCCAAAGTGTTTCGAAACAGCTAAGGGTGTTTCGATACACCCTGCCCAGAAACAGTAGAAACTTCTAGTTTTTCACTTCAAAACACCATCAAACATACTTAAAATCATTCCACAACATATCAGCAACATGCTAAGCATTAAAAACATCATATTGCATCAAAGGCTAGATACATTACAAGCATTAAGCACACCTACTCATTTACCTTATTAAACACATGATCTTACCTTAAGACAAAGAACATAGCTATATAAAAATATGGAGAAGAAGATCCAAATATCACAAAACGATCATCAACAAGTATCAAACCAAAAACCGAACTTGCTCAAGATAAACAATCTCATTACACATCAACGTAAAAGACTCTCCCCCCATTGCCTTTATTATCTATAGCTATAAACCAAAACATACTTCTCAAGTGGAGCTCTTCTTGAATCCCTTGCTTCTTGCTGTCCCAAATTCATTTATCTGCATTGATGGACAAAAAGGAGCGTAAGCATATAATGCTTAGTGAGGAATGCTCAAAACCAAAACACCATCAATGCAGCAAACCTTGAAACCCTTTTCAAAAGCAATCACACCTTTATAAACTAAGTATTGTTTGAAAACCTCATATAAAACATCAACACCTTATAAGTAAGCATCACCTAACATAAAATCAACATTAAACTCAAATGCATTAAGCAACTCAACCCCAAACAACATTCTTGCAATAACTTCCACTTAAACCATTTCATGCAATAGTGCTTCATGCAAAGTTTAAACCAATTTCCTTGGAAACCATTTCCACTCCACACTTTTCTTTTCTCATGCTTGGAAACCATTTCAAAGCAAAACACCAATTGAAATCTCATGTATCAAATATCTATCTCATGCATTCTACCAATGCAAAACTCATGATAAAGCCACACATGCTTGTTACTCAAAGGCATTTCACAAACTCAAGATCTCCATTTGAAAACCACATGTACCATCTAGCTATCTCATGCATACAACCTATGCAAAACTCATGGCAAAGCCACTCATGCTTGTTTAGACAAAAGCATTTCATAATCTCATTATCTCGTATATTGGCATTTACAAACTCTATTGTACACGGATATGCGGACAACTCACTAGACACTTCCGGTGGCATCTACCATCACCGTACTCACCCGTCTAGAACACAACTTTCCTGTGGCTTCCACCATACCGTACTCTCATGGCGGTTCTACTTTCGCCAAAAGCTTGAGTATTTCATCAAGTCCTACCCCGATGGTATGCCCCTCATCGGTCTCATGGCAATAACTTTTGTTGCCAAAAAGCTTGGATGTTTCACCAAGTCCTACTCGATGGAATGCCCATCATCGGTCTCATGGAAATAACTCATGTTGCCAAAAAGTTTGGATATTTTACCAAGTCCTACTCCAATGGAATGCCCATCATTGGTCTCTCTCTTTGGGATGAATCCCAAGAGCACATACGAATTTTAGTTTATAGTGCACTCTACATCCTATTGATCGATCAATATATCCGGTAATCTTTACATCATCTATGCCAATATATCATGTTAAAATCATCAACACACTCACTACTTTTAAAGCATGCAACACCCTCAAGGCCAAAATGTCAAACCTTGCCTCAAAATGCAAACTAACAACACATACTCTCAAGGAATATTAATTTCATGCATCCTTCTTCAAACCAAGTTTGACAACCAACTCACATGCTTTAAAACCATGCTCAAACAACAAATTAAACCACATTGTCAAATCAATCACATCAAAACCCATTTTGATAATTTTCAAAACAATAATAACACAATTGAGAGAGAATTCCACTTTACTTACTTTCGAACTTAAACCGGAGTTTCAAGCCTAAATTTAAGTTCCCAAACCTCTTTTCAAAATCATTCCAAAGCTGGAAAACATGATCTCACTCACCGATACACAACACTAAGCTAGCCGACAAGCCTCCCAAGCGTCTGAAACCTCCAACACTGCCTCAATCGCTTCCAGGTCACTCTCCCTTGTTTTTAACACATAAGATCAGAGGATTAATGCACCATCATGCATTAAAATCACCAGCCATACAACCCAACTCGCTGCTCTACTCAAGAACCTCATTTCGGCTACCAAAAACAACTAAAATCACCTCAAAACTCTCCCAAAACAAAGCCCAGCCAAGATCTATCAATTCTAACCTTTTATAAACATCAATTAACATAAAAAAGCAACATAAACATGACCTTATACCTCTAGCAACAACAGATCACCAAAACCACCCCAAAAACCACCATTTTCACAAGCAAAAACTTAGAAAAAACAACCTATTCGGGATTGGATTGATAAAACCTCATTTCTAACATCATTTAACATCCAAAATACATTAGAAAACCATCTCAAAATAGAGCCCAATCAATTACCATGAAAATCTTCAAGATCTCTTCCAAAATCTTGAGTTTTAAGCCAAATTCTTGTTTCCAACATTAAAACCATTCATAAAACTTTAAGAAATGATTGACAACTTGAGAATTTCAGTAAAGAACTGAGTATTTAGAGGAGAAGAACAAGCTTACCTCTAAAAGATGATTTCTCCTTGATTTGGGCAAGTTTCCATGAAAATTCAATGCATAAAACAAATAGATTTGATGAAAGATTGATTAGGAATCAATGAGTGATGGAATTCTCATCAAATGAAGTGGAAATCAAAGTAAGATTTGCTAGAGAAAAAGTGTTTGGTTGATAGGATTTTGAGAGAAAATGAAATGAGAGAAAATTAGAGAAAAGTGGTTATGAAAGTCAAAGGTAGTTTATCTCCTTTATTTTATTTAATTAAATCATTAATTAAATCACCCAAATTAAGGAAAAATCTGATGAAAACATTTTTGGTAAATTAGCTCCTTAAAGATTCAAAGTTTCAATCCTTTACAAAACAGTCACTACTAAACTTTGCAAAAACTGCGATTTGGTCACTACATCGAAATGTAGTATTTCCAAACCTTATTTTGTAAAATTGATTTCACCATTCTCTTTTATATAGTAAATGAGGATTTTTAGATATTTTTCTAGATTTTTAAAGTATCCCGAACTAGGTGTTCCCTAAAACTCCCTTTTAAGTTCGAACCGTTTTCCAGACTGATTCGGTTCAAACTCTAAACATCTAGGCCCAAATTTGGGGTGTTACATGTTACCTATGCGATGACTAATGAACATTATATTATTTGATTTAATGTCGCCAATTTTGCACCCATTTTTATCAAATAAGACAATGAACCCTTTGTAACACAATTGACTAATGCTCAATAAATTATGGTTTAGACCATCGACATATAAAACATTTTCAATGAGAATAGTAGTGAGATTACCTATGGATTCAATACCTTTAATATGGCCTTTGGAGTTGTCACCAAATGTCACTACTCCTCCACTTTTTGGCTTTAAATCTATGAATCGACTCTTGTCTCAGGTCATGTGCCTCGAGCATCCACTATCAAGGTACCATGAGTTTTGACTTCGTGATTTGGCCTTGTAGCAATGCTCCCCCTACAAACAAAGATATTAAGCTTTGATTTTTGGTACCCAAATCATTTTGGGTCCACAATTGTTAGCTCCCAAAAGCTTGGTTCCCTTAGGAATCGAGGGTGACATAGCAACAACATTATTAGACTTGACGAGTTCCTTAGGAACCGATACACTTCTAATTTCCTTAGTTCTATTATGCCTATGGAAGCCACTTTGTTTGTAGTTATATGTCTTTCTCCTATGTTGGTTAGTTTTAGAGGATTCACCTATCTCATTTTTCACATTACCAAAGTTTTGAAAGACTCTTTGAGCTTGTTAATCTCATCTAACAGCTTTTGGTGTTCACTATTACATTGAGAAATAAGATTGTTTAAGTCTACATTTTCATCTTGAAAGAATTTAAGTTCAGCTTGTAAACCTAAGATCTTTTTCTCAAATTTTAAGTTAGCTTGAGAAAGTGAGTCATTTTTAGCATTTAATTCCGAAATAATCTTTTTATTTCTTATGACCGACTCTTTATGCTTCTCAACTAACTCATCATATACCTCTTGTAACCCACCATAAGCATCATGCAATTCATCAAATGTAAAATCAAAAGATTATTAATTATAGGTTACCTTGGAGGAATCGTTCTCAAGAGCCATGAGGCAAAGGTTGGCCACTTCGTGTTCCTCATCCTCGGATGACTCCTCGTCTCTCCAAGTAGCAAGCTTGGCTTTGAGCTTCATCTTCTTCTCAAAGCCCTTCTTCTTGAGTTGAGGGCACTCCAACGAATATGACCCAATTTTTTGCACTCAAAGCAAACGATTTGATCCCTCTCTTCTTCTTTGTTTTTGGTTTTGAAGTCCATTTTTCTTTGAATCTTCCTTCCTCGATTGGACCTCATAAACTGTGAGAACCTTTTGGCTATCATAGCCAATTCTTCTAGGTCTTCCTTCTCACTAGAAGTGCTCTCCTCTTGTAGAGAAGCTTTGAGAGCCACTCATATCTTCTTCTTCTTATCTACCTCAAGCTTCTCCACTCTTCTCTCTTCCTTCTTCCTTTCATCTTCCCTTCCTTACTTCATTATCTCATGAGTTAGGAGAGAACCCACTAGCTCATCAAGCTTGAGTGTCTTCAATTTTTTGGCCTCAATGATGGCGGTTCTCTTCCAATCCCAAGACTCGGGAAGTGAGTAGAGTAGCTTTCGAACTAGTTTGTTGTTCGGGATTATCTCTCTGAAACCCTTTAGCCCGTTGACGATTGTTGAGAAATGATCGAACATGTTTGACACAGTTTCGTCGGGCTCCATTTTGAAATTCTCATAGCTAAGATTGAGAATTCCAATCTTTGTCTCCTTCACATCACTTGTTCCTTCATAAGTAGTCTCAAGTGTATCCCACAGTTCCTTAGCACTTTTGATGGAGGAAATTTTGGAGTAAATGTCGCGAATCGAAAGAGCAAAATAACATGTGAAAAGCTTTATCATTGATTTGAATCTTCTTTCTCTCTTCTTCGCTCATCTCATGTTTCTGCTTTAGCACCAATCTTCCTTTGTCGTCTATCTTCATCGGAATATAGGGACCATCTTCAATGACATCCCAAACTAGATAATCGTTGGATTTAATGAAGAGGGGCATCTGGTTCTTCCAAAAGGGGTAGTTATCATTGTTGAAGAAAGGCGGTTTGGTGGTTGATTGAGACTCGTACATGCTTGACCCGGAGGCAGATGCCATGAATTGCTTTGTGGTTGATCACACTTTTCTTAGGAACTTCTCTTGTGGTTGTTAATCCTTCAAAGAGGTAAGCTCTGATACCAAGTGTTGTGTGGATCAATGAACTAATATAAGACAATAGAGGGGTGAATTGGATTTTTAGAACTTTTGGTGGTGAATTGGAAAGTTAAAAATGATAGACAAAAGGATTTAGAGTGGCTCAAGTTCCAATCGAACTCTACATCCACTACCTTAGCTTCACTAAGGATTTTTCAAGGATCCATTAATTGTTCTTCACCTTTTCTTGGCTAAGGAGGTAACCTTTACAGTACCTGCCAAATTTTCTACCCAAAATTTGACCCAATCCTCACACAAGAAATACAAAGAAGATGAAGGCTAAAACTAGTATCTCTCAATACAAAATATAGCCCTTTTACAAGCACTCAACCCAATTGAATAGATAAGAACGGGAACTACAAATTTCAAAATTGTGGTTTACAAGAAATAATGAGATTTTTGCACAAATGCTTGGCTTTGATGTTTGGATAATTCTTTGGAGATCAATAGTTGTTGTTGGAGCGCTTAGAGGTCCGTTTTATACCTTCTCATTGAATTCTAGCCGTTGGGGTTGTTTCATTCATCAATATAGCCGTTGGGATGTTATCTTCCCTCCACAAATGCAGTCTGCAACTATTTTTTCCGAAACTCCCGATCATGTTTAGAAACCGACCAAATAGAAAGAGTCGTTGGGGTGTAATAAATAGACCGTACCGAAACGGGCACGATCGTTTCGATACGCTAAGAGTCCGTTTCGAAACTCGTTTCGAAAATGTCACTAGTCGTCCACTTTTTGGCTTTAACTACATGAATCGACTCTTGTCTCCAACATGTGCCTCGAGCATCCACTATCAAGGTACCATGAGTTTTGACTTTGTGCTTTGGACTTGTAGCAATTCTCCCCCTACAAACAAAGACATTAATCTTTGATTTTTGGTACCCAAATCATTTTGGGTCCACAAGTGTTAGCTCCCAAAAGCTTGATTCCCTTAGGAATCCAATGTGACATAGCAACAACATTATTAGACTTGTTGAGTTCCTTAGGAACCGATACACTTCTAATTTTCTTAGTTATATTATGCCTATGGAAGCCACTTTGTTTGTAGTTATGTCTTTCTCTTATGTTGGTTAGTTTTAGAGGATTCACCTATCTCATTTTTCATATTACCAAATTTTTTAAAGACTCCTTGAGCTTGTTAAGCTCATCTAACAACTTTTGGTGTTCACTATTACATTGAGAACTAAGATTCCTTAAGTCTACATTTTCATCTTGAAAGAATTTAAGTTCATATTGTAAACCTAAGATAGTTTTCTCAAATTTTAAGTTAGCTTGAGAAAGTGAGTCATTTTTAGCATTTCATTCCGAAATAATCTTTTTATTTCTTATGACCGACTCTTTATGCTTCTCAACTAACTCATCATATACCTCTTGTAACTCATCATAAGCATCATGCAATTCATCAAATGTAAATTCAAAAGATGATGAGTTAGAGGTTACCATGGAGGAATCGTTCTCAAGAGCCATGAGGCAAAGGTTTGGCACTTCGTGTTCCTCATTCTCGGATGACTCCTTGTCTCTACAAGTAGCAAGCTTGGCTTTGAGCTTCATCTTCTTCTCAAAGCCCTTCTTCTTGAGTTGAGGGCACTCCAATGAATATGACCCAGTTTTTTGCACTCAAAGAAAACGATTTTATCCCTCTCTTCATCTTTGTTTTTGGTTTTGAAGTCCATTTTTCTTTGAATCTTCCTTCCTCTATTAGACCTCATAAAATGTGAGAAACTTTTGGCTATCATAGCGAATTCTTCTAGGTCTTCCTTCTCACTAGAAGTGCTCTCCTCTTGTAGAGAAGCTTTGAGAGCCACTCCTATCTTCTTCTTCTTATCTACCTCAAGCTTCTCCACTCTTCTCTCTCCCTTCTTCCTTTCATCTTCTCTTCCTTAATTCATTATCTCATGAGCTAGGAGAGAACCCACTAGCTCATCAAGCTTGAGTGTCTTCAATTTTTTGGCCTCAATGATGGCGGTTCTATTCCAATCCCAAGACTCAGGAAGTGAGTAGAGTAGCTTTCGAACTAGTTTGTCATTCGGGATTATCTCTCTAAAACCCTTTAGCCCGTTGACGATTGTTGAGAAGCGATCGAACATCTTTGACACAGTTTCGTCGGGCTCCATTTTGAAATTCTCATAGCTAAGATTGAGAATTCCAATCTCTGTCTCCTTCACATCACTTGTTCCTTCATAAGTAGTCTCAAGTGTATCCCACAGTTCCTTAGCACTTTTGATAGATGAAACTTTGGAGTAGATGTCGCGAACCGAAAGAGCAAAACAACATGTGAAGAGCTTTATCATTGATTTGAATCTTCTTTCTCTCTTCTTCACTCATCTCATGTTTCTGCTTTAGCAACATTCTTCCTTCCTCGTCCCTCTTCATCGGAATATAGGAACCATCTTCAATGACATCCCAAACTAGATAATCGTTGGATTTAATGAAGAGGCACATCTTGTTCTTCCAAAAGGGGTAGTTATCACCGTTGAAGAAAGGCGATTTGGTGGTTGATTGAGACTCGTACATGCTTGACCCAGAGGTAGATGCCATGGATTGCTTTGTGGTTGATCACACTCTTCCTAGAAACTTCTCATGTGGTTGTTAATCCTTCAAAGAGGTAGGCTCTAATACCAATTGTTGAGTGGATCGATGAACTAATATAAGCCAAGAGAGCGGTGAATTGGATTTTTAGAACTTTTGGTGGTGGATTGGAAAGTTAAAAATGATAGACAAGAGGATTTAAAGTGTTTCAAGTTCCAATCGAACTCTACATCCACTACCTTAGCTTCACTAAGGATTTTCCAACGATCCACTAATTGTTATTCCCTTTTTCTTGGCTAAGGAGGTAACCTTTACAGTACCGGTGTAATTTTCTACCCAAAATTTGTCACAATCCTCACACAAGAAATACAAAGAAGATGAAGGCTAAAACTAGTATCTCTCAATACAAAATATAGCCCTTTTACAAGCACTCAACCCAATTGGATAGATAAGAATGGGAATTACAAATTTCACAATTGCGGTTTACAAGAAATAATGAGATTTTTGCACAAATGCTTGGCTTTGATGTTTGGATAACTCTTTGGAGATCAATAGTTGTTGTTGGAGCGTTTAGAGGTCCGTTTTATACCTTCTCATTGAATTCTAGCCGTTGGGGTTGTTGCATTCATCAATATAGCCATTGGGATGTTATCTTCCCTCCATAAATGCAGTCAGCAACTATTCTTTCCGAAACGCCCGATCCTGTTTAGAAACTGACCAAATAGAAAAAGCCGTTGGGGTGTAATAAATAGACCGTACCGAAATGGGCACGATCGTTTCGATACGCTAAGAGTCCGTTTCGAAACATTTTGCTACTGTCAAAGCCTGTATCGAAACGGCTTAGAAGCGTTTCGATACGCCTTAACGACAATTTTAAATTTAGTTATAAAACTTCAACGGTCATATTTTAAAACCAAGTTTGAATTCCGTTTCGAGATGTTTGAGGTCGTTTCGATACCACCGTATCGAAACGGGTCAAACCATTCTGATGTTCTTCATTCGTTTCAAAACATGTTCCGAAATAGAGGTTAACAGTTTCAAACTGTTCCGGAACACCCAAAGGCCGTTCCAAAACGGTGACTCGAAAATCACTGTTTTATCTTGAAAAACACTTAGAAAATATTTGACAAGTTGTGGTTTTGACTTAAACATTTTTCTTTAAATACATAGAGAGGTTTTGAGGACTTAAAAATTAATTTTCCATTTTTCAATTTAGTCCTTAAATCTTTTGTTATATCAAAATCAATTTATTGGTTTCACAGTTTGGTTACTTGTTCATATTTCTTGATTGCATGCATTCATGACATGATAAGAAGCTAACTTAAATAAAAATGATAGAAGTAACATTCAAAGTAGCAAAAACAACTCACAAATACGCTACTCATTCCCAAGTTAGAGCGATGGACATGGAAAACAGACTGACGACTTTGGAAACCAACCACAAAAGCACCCAAGATAGGTTGAAAAAGATCAAAACTGACCTGAAGCAGGAAATAGAGTTAGCTCATCGGAAAACAGTTAGTCAGATCGCAACCATGTTGTAGTTCAAAGATCAAGATGCATCTGAAGTAGCAGGACACACAGGTACACTACTGCGATTCCCCGAAATGACTTTTAGAATGCAAAAGGAGGTTGCTTCCAAGTCCAAAGCCCCTTTCCACTTTGTTGAGTCCTCTGTCCGTGCCCCAAACGAAGAGGTTCACAAATAGGAGGTACCTGACCTCGATGAAATTGCTGATAAAGCCAAAGCATTGAATAAATAGGAGGATGAATATGAAAAGCTTGAAGGAATGATCAAATCCTTCCAAAAGGGAAGTACACATGGTGGAGTGGATGCAAGGGACTTGAAGCCTGGTAACAGACCTAGTGGTGCCTCCAAAATTTAAAATTCCAGATTTTGAGAAGTATAATGGAATCACATGCCTTTCAGCACATCTAACCATGTACTGCAGAAAAATGTCAATGTACCTAGACAACGAGAAGCTACTCATCCATTGCTTCCAGGACAGTCTAGTGGGGTCTGTTGCACGCTGGTACACGCAGTTGAGCTGGGCCAACACCAAATCATGGAAGGACTTATCCAAAACTTTTTGTGAACAATACAAGCATGTCACAGACATGGTTCCAACTCGAATGGTCTTGCAATGGATGGAACAAAAGCATCATGAAAGTTTCCTCCAGTACGCTCAAAGGTGGAGGGATGTAGCTGCTCAAGTTCAACCACCATTACTAGAGAATGAGATTACCCCAATGTTTGTTGAAACCTTGAAAGGTTCATTTTTCGACCGCATGATAAATCATGCAACTAAAAGTTTCGCATATATGCTAATAAATCGAAAGCTGATTCTGAAGGTTGTAAAAAGTGGGAAGTTGGATAGTGGAGGAACGAAAAAGCCCTACAAGAAAGAGGAGAGTGAAGTCAACGCAACCAACGTTTACAATCCCATTTATTCAAGGGGAGTAGTTTTCAACAAACCCAATGTCTCGAATGTAGTTCCAGCTGCTACAAATTCTCCAAAAGAAGAACAAAGATATCAAGGGAATTCAAAGCCATATTTCCCTCCTATTCCATTGACATATGTAGAGTTATTTGCTGAACTGGTCAAATCCCAAATTGTGCTACCACGACATGTCCCGTCTTTCTCACCTCCATAGGTGCCATGGTACGATAAGAAGACGCAGTGTGAATAGCATGCAAGAATTAGGGGCACACCATTGAGAATTGCACAACATTTAAGAGAGTGATGGACGATCTAAGGAAGTTAGGCATGTTATCTTTTGACACGTCTGAAGAAAAAGGTAACCCTTTGCCAAACCACTAGAAGACATGAGTGAATTCAATCATTGAGAAGGGAGACAAGATGATTAAGGAATATGTTACTGAGGTCAGAGCACCCATGAAGTGGGTATGGGCCCAAATGGTGGCAGCTGGGATGTTGGAAGGACAAGCGTAGAAGTTGAAGGTTGAAGATGGGTTGTATTGCGAGTACCACAAGGTACAAGGACATGGGAAAAATGTTGCTTAGAGTTTAAGCAATTGATCCAAGGTAAAATAGATGAAAAAGAACTCGAGTTCTTTGAGAAAGGAAACAAGGAGTGTATGTTGGATGTTTGTGCGACAGAGGAGACATCATCTAAGAGAGCTGATACTAGAATAAAGCCCCTTGTTATCAAAACCAAGGAAAAAGTAAGTGAATCCATGAGGGGTGTAACCCCGCGACTTATAATCAATGCACCGACCTCATTTCCATACAAGGATAGCAAGCAGGTCCCATGGAACTACGCTTGCACATTGGCAGCCCCATGAGACTTAAATGTTGAAGAAAAATCAAAAGATGAACCAATCAATTAAGTAAGCCATTTCACTAGGAGTGGAAGACTGTATTCTCCTCCAGTAGCTGAAGACATAGATGTAGCACAGAGAAGGGCTATGGTTGAAGAGCCTGAGAAAGAAAACAAGAGTGATTTCCTCAAAGAGAAGCCACCAATATACCTAGAGCCAGCGAAGGAGTCAAAGGCTCAAGAATTTCTAAAGATACTCAAACAGAATGAGTACAGTATGGTGGAGTAGCTCCACAAGCTCCCAGCTCAAATCTCTATGTTATCTTTATTACTGAGTTCCGAGGGCCACCGTGATGCCTTGCTGAAGATTTTGAATCCAACGTTTGTGCCTAAAGGGATCACTACCGACAAGATGGACATGTTGGTTGGTAACATTGTTGTTAACAACTTTATTTCTTTCAACGATGAGGAAATGCCAGAAGGAGAGAGGGGAACATGCAAAGCTCTGTACATCTCCACAAGATGCAAATGATACATGCTACCAGGTGTCCTTATTGACAACGGATCAGCCCTGGATATTCTCCCATTAGCAACATTAAAGAAATTGCCAATAGATGGCTCGCATATGTGAGCTTATCAAAATATTGTGAGAGCATTCGATGGAATGTAGAGAGATGTATTGGGAAAGATTGAAGTTCATTTGTAAATCGGAACATCGACCTTCAATGTAGAATTTATGGTCATGGATAGAAAGCCTAGTTATAGTTGTTTAGTAGGGCACCCATGGATCCATACAGCAGGAGTGGTCCCTTCTACCCTTCACCAAAAGTTGAAATTTGTAATTGATAGAAAATTAATAATAGTCGATGCAGAGGAGGAAATCGTTGCATCAGTAAGGATTGATGCACCCTTTATCGAGATAGACGAGGGTGCACACGAGTGTCACTTCAGAACACTAGAGCTAATCAATGCAACCTTTGTCACCGAGGGGAGTAAAGTACTAGAACCGGAACTATCCAGCTGCGCAAATATGCAAGTGAAGTAAACTCTCGAAAAAGGGGTTGAGGTCGGGAAAGGATCCGGAAAAGGACACCAAGGGAGGTTGTACCCCGTAGTTATCCCAGCAAAGATTGATCGATTTGGGCTAGGCTTCAAGTCCAACCATTGCCAAAGAAAGGCAGAAATTAGGAAGCATCAAGAAATGAGAAGGGCAAGGTTGAAAGGGGAAGAAATTGAGTGGGAGTGTAACCCCCGTAGCCCGGTCTGGACGGTTGACCCGAACTACGAATATTACACGGGGAAAACCAAAGTCAACCCGAAAGTCAACCTTGATTAATGACCCTTTTTTTCTTTTTAATCTTGTCTAGATGCACATTAACCTTAGATGTGATCACACAAACACCATGCTCAAAGATCACAACCATCAGAGATCAAACAGGGACCCAATTGAACAAATTACAACTTTAGGGACCAAATTGTAATTTCTGAAAACTTTAAGAACTTAACCAGATTTTAAGTTACCAACTTAAAATTAACCATGTTTCATGCTTCCCCGCCAAATTTCAGCGCAAACGGACATCCCGAACTCATACAATTGCACAAACAAGTTTCAGGACCAAAATGCAAACATTTTGAAACATTTAACCGCCCATGTCAGCCCCCAACGGTCACCCGTTCCGAAACAGGCCAAGCCCGTTCCGAAATACGGGGCCGTTCCGCAACGCGTTCCGCAACGGGGGTCTGGCAGAATGCCTTCCGTTTCGGAACGGTGGCACCCGTTTCGGACGCCTGGGTTCATGCAGGGCACCCGTTCCGAAACGGTGTTACCTGTTCCGAAACGCCTAGCCCAGAATGTTGCATTTTGCTCACTCAAACACACAATTGATCATTCAAACATGCTCCAAAAGCCACCAAACTTTACCAACATGCAATTCAACATAAATGAGACATACTTGCATCAACAATACAACAGAAACACAACATATAAGAAAAGCCCCAAATCTATAGGCATGCTTCCTACACAAGCAACCATTTAGGCACAAACCTTCCAATTCAAACTCATTAAAGCCAATTCATGTTCCAACAACATTAGCAACAACATTTAAACCTTCTTGATCAAACATATACGATCACATACACAACAACCCGAGAGATTCTACCCCATTGCCCTTATTAACTATAGCTATTCACCGAGACATACATCTCCATTGGAGTCCACCTTGAATCCCTTGCTCCTTGCTGTCCAAACTTCAAAAATCTGCATTGATGGACAAAAAGGAGCGTAAGCACATAATGCTTAGTGAGGAATGCTCAAAACCAAAACACCATCAATGCAGCGGGTCATTAAAACACTTTTAAAACGAACCCGATTTGTTTACCCAAGCCATGTTTGAAAACCCTTTTCAACATCAAGCTCAAATCATGCATAAACACCATATGCCAAGCTTAAACAAAACCATGGAAAACACTCCCATTTCACAACATACCTTTCTTAAACTTGAAAGCCATATCAAGCAAGAAACCTTTTAAAACCATAGCTCAAATATTCTATCACATGCATTCAACCAAGGCAATATAAAAACCATAACATCATCTTCACATGCCTTTAAAAACAAGTCTTACAAGACTCCAATGCAATATAGATATTTCATGCTCACATGCATCGTTTACCAAATGATTACCAACACTTGTTCAACTTAACAAGTAAACATGCATTCACTAGCATCATACACTTTTCATGCAACAATGCATCTTTTCAAGCATCTCATGCTTCACATGCAATCATGCATCAATCCAAGCATCTCATGCTTCACATGCAACCATGCATCAATCCAAGCATCTCATGCTTCACATGCAACCATGCATCATTTCAAGCATCTCATGCTTCACTATGATCAAGAACATTACATTGGCTTCCAATTGATCAACCACATCCACTTTCCAACTCAACAACCCGATCGGATACGCGGATTCCGAGCGTTGTCCCTACGCTCCCTACACCCTACCAATCCAAGGTCCTCGAATGGGCAACAACCTCCATTATGACCTCAACAACCAAGGTCCTCGAGTGGGCAACAACCTCCACTATGACCTCATCATCCTAAGGTTCCCATGTATGGACTTTTAAACACCATACAACCTTAGCTTTTTCCCCAAGGTTCCCATGTATGGACTTTTAACCACCATACAACCTTGACATGCACAAGATTTCCCCGTATGGACTTTTAACCACCATACAACCTTTGCATAACCGATTGGTAGTTGTAGAACATCACTAACGAGACCCGGGACATCCCACACAAGATCCACACATGGACTTAACCACTGCCATTGTGATCTCAACAAGCACAAGGTTCTCACATATGGACTTTTAACCACCATATAACCTTTGCTCAACCAAGGTCCTCGAATGGGCAACACCTCCATTATGACCTCAACAACCAAGGTCCTCGAGTGGGCAACAACCTCCACTATGACCTCATCTCGTTAGGATACTTGAAGGGAGCTTATCCGGTCCACTCTTGACCACTCCACCTCCAAGGCGACTTAATTCACGGTGCACCCAATCCTATAGCCGGCTAACTATATCCGATCAACAAACCAAGAACCACTTACAACACTTGCCAATATAACCATCTTACCATTTCCACATGCATAAACATAATGCAAAGCCATCACAACATTTGCCCAATGATTCACATGCATAACCAATATGCAAAACCATTACCTCATAAATCCAATGATTCACATGCATAACCAATATGCAAAAGGTAACATTTACCATCATCAATTCACTGTTTTAAAGCATCATACAAAGCCATTGATCAACATGCAACACTATGCATCAAAATCACAATTACCATATACAAAACCAAGGATCCCTTACCTTGAGCATCCTTCTCAAATGAATTTCAAAACCAGCATTAAACCATGCTAAAAACATGCTTACAAAACAGAATTAAACCATGCAAAACACATGCATTTCAATCATCAACCACATTTGCTTTTAAAACCAAATCACACACAATTCAAGAGCAAAAACCCATTCACTTACTCTTGAGCTTAGCAAAGTTGTTTAGACTTAAACTAAGCTCCCAAAAACCTTCAAACCTTGTTTTAAAAGCTGAAATCCCAACTTCACTCACCGATAACCAAAACAAGACTAGCCAACAAGCCTTCCAAGCTTCTGAAACCTTCCGCAAACACCTCCAAAGCTCACGGATCAAACTCCCCTGTTTCAAGCACACAAAAACAGAACATTAATGCATCCTTATGCATTAAAACACCAGCAACAACAACACAACTCGCTGCTCATCACAAATCTAACAATTTGGCTACCAAACACAACCGAAATCACCTCCAAACACTTCCAAAATTTAACCCAGCCAAGATCCATCACTTCTAACCATTTTTATACATCAATTAACATACAAAATGATCACAAACACCTCCTTATACCTCCAGGTATAACAGATCACCAAAAACACTCCAAAAACAACCAAAAACTCAAGTCAAACTTAGGAAATTCAACTTATCCGGGATTGCATTGATTAAACCTCAACTTCTAATCAATTTAGCATTCATTTAACATCATTTTGACACTCCAAAACACTGCCCAAACAGATCACACGAAAATTTCACCAAAATCACCAAATCTTGCATTTTAGCCAAAAATCAAGATCTCAATTGAAAAGCCATTAACAAAACATAAATCAAGGATTGAGAACTTAGGAATTTCAGTAAAGAACTGATAGTTTAGAGGAGAAGGACGTTCTTACCTCCAAACTTGAATTTCTCCATTTTAGAGCCAAAAAGCTTGATGAAACAACTTGCAAATTGAGAGGTTTTGTTGATGAAACGATTAGGAATCAAATGAGAGTTGAAATGAGAGATTTAGATGTCAAAATCAGAGAAAGAAATCTGGAGAATTTTGTTTGGGTTGAGAGAAAATGAGAGAAAGGGAAAATTGAGAGAAAATGGAAAGTTAGTTAAGAAATTGGTTAAAATGATTTCCCTCCCTTTCTTAATCTTTAAAAATCAGAATATAGCCTTAAAATATCTTAGAAAAATCTGGAGAAACTCTTTTTGGAATAATAGCTCCTTAAAGATTCAAAGTTTCAATCCTTTATAAAACTGTCCTGCAACTTTCAAAAATTACATTTTGGTCACCAGCCAAAATGTCAACCTTCCGAACCTCATTTTCCAAAATTGATTTCACAGTTCACTTATATATATTAAAAGATGATTTTAGAACATTTTTCCATATTTTTAATGCAACCCGAACTAGGCTTTCCTAAATTCACTCTTATATATTCGATCAGCACTTTGACCGAACCGGTCAAAGCCCAAAACTTCTGAGCCCAAAACCGGGGCGTTACAGGGAGCCTATGACATTCCCACCTCTGAGCCATAATTTCATATCCGACGGCTTTCTGGACCCCAACGCTCAAGTTAATGTGGAGGAGAAAGGAAAGAATGACATGTGTGAAGCATTTGAGAAGCTGAGCATCAACGCCGTGACATACGAGGAAGGAGAGAACAAGTGCTTGTCCATGATTAGCCCATTCTTTGAACTTGACAATTGGACCGCTGAAGAAATTCTTGTACTCTTTGAGGCAATTTCAGAGTAAATCTCAAAATCAACCCCTTTGCTCTAGGCCCGGAGACAATATGGGATTTTATGTAAAGGGCCTATGTCTAAACTTATGATTTGAAATTCAATAAAGGATGCATTTTTCTTGTGTGGCAAACTCTTTTCGCAGTTTAAAAAACAAATAAAAACCATAAATTGTGAAAACTAAAAATAAATCATTCCATTTATTCATCTATTTCTTCCCTTTGTATTTATTTTTTTCGCATATTCCTTTTTAGGTGTTCAGACATCAGCAGAATAAATGAATCCGAGTCTAACCTGGATATTGATTTTGAAATACCTCTATGTTTAGAAGAAGTTGGATGTGTTGACGATGAGGAAGAATATGACTTGCCAAGTGACTTGCTCACAATGGTAGATGGGGGGAAAGTAAATTCTACCTCATTAAGAGGAGCTAGAAAAACTGAATCTCGACACTGAAGAAGGGAAGCAAGAGATAAAGATTGGTACTACCATTACAGCCAAGACCCAACAAAGTCTGATTGAGCTCCTGAAAGAATTTAAGGATATTTTCGCCTGGTCGTATCAAGATATTCCTAGCTTCGACACTGACATCATCATGCATCAGGTTCTTATAAAGTTAGGATGCGAGCCTGTAAAGCAAAAGCTTAGAAGGATGAAAATCGAGACATTCTAAAGATTAGAGATGAGGTGAAGAAGCAATGTGACGCAAGATTCCTCGAAGTAGCCAAGTATCCTAAATGGGTGGGTAACATTGTCCCAGTCCCAAAGAAAGATGGACAAGTACGTATGTGCGTGGACTATATGGATCTCAACGGGGCAAGCCCTAAAGACAATTTCTCGCTCCCACACATTGACACCTTAGTAGACAACACGATAAGTATTTCCCTTTTCTCTTTTATGGATAGATTTTCCAGGTATAACCAGATCAATATGTGCCTAGAAGATATGGAAAATACCACTTTCATAACACTTCGGGGAACTTCCTGCTATAAAGTGATGCCCTTTGGCTTGAAGAATGTCGTGGCAACTTATCAAAGAACCATGGTCACCCTTTTTCATGGCATGATGTATATGGAGATAGAGGTATATGTTGACGATATGACCGCTAAATCCGGAACTAAAGATGAAAACACGGTGAACCTAGAAAAACTTTTCCTATGGTTGAGAAAATTCCAGTTGAAGCTCAACCCTACCAAGTGCACATTTGGGGTTACATCTAGAAAATTATTGGGCTTCGTTGTGAGGAGAAGAGGAATCGATATTGATCTTGATAAGATAAAGGCCATACAGGAACTCCCGCCACCTTAAACACAAAAACAAGTCTGGGGTTTCTTGGGAAGATTAAACTACATCACCCGTTTCATTTCCCAATTAACAGATAAGTGTGATCCAATATTCAGGTTGCCTAGAAAAAGTAACCCAGGGACATGGAATGAAGAATGGCATACGGCTTTGAAAAGATGAAAGAGCAGTTAACCAACCCTCATGTGTTAGTACCACTTGTTTCGGGGAAGCCACTCATCCTCTATTTGACGGTGTATGAAAATTCCATTGGCTGCATATTAGGGCAACATGATGAGACCGGGAGAAAGGAAAAGGCAATATATTACTTGAGCAAGAAGTTTACCGACTATGAAATCAGATATTCTTCAATTGAAAAGCTATGTTGCTCTTTGATGTGGGTAACTAAAAGGCTCAGACAGTATATGTTGTACCACACTACATGGTTAATTTCAAAACTGGATCCACTAAAGTTCATGATAGAAGCTCGGACCCTATCAGGAAGGTTGGCACGTTGGCAGATGTTATTATCAGAATTTTACATCCAATATGTGAGCCAGAAAGAAATTAAAGGGAGTGTTATAGCAGATTTCTTGGCAAGTCGTGCTTGTGATAATTATGAGGCATTAAACTTTAATTTCCCTAATGAGGACCTGATGTGCATCTCAAAAGATGATAAGGCCCCAGCAAAATCTTTCGTAATGAACTTTGACGATGCCGCAAATGAATTAGGACGAGGTATCAGGGCAGTTTTAGATTCACCAGAAGGAAATTACTACCCTTTCACCGGTCGATTGAAGTTCTTTTGCACTAATAACATTGCAGAATATGAGGCTTGTATAATGGATCTAAGGGAGGCCATTGAAAGGAAAATACGTAACTTGAATGTATTTGGAGACTCGGCGTTGGTTATTTACCAAATACAAGGGTAATGGGAAACGAAAGATGCAAAGTTTGTAGAATACCACAAGTTGGTTCTCGATTTGACCAAAGAATTCGATGAGATCACCTTTAAGTATCTACCCAGAGAATATAACCAGATGGATGACGCCTTAGCCGTTTTAGCTGCCATGTTTAAAGCAAATGAAGGTTCCGAGATGATGCCCATCAAGTTACAAATGCTAGATTCCCCATCTCATTGCTATGACATGGAAAAGGAAGTAGATGGCTTGCCATGGTACCATAACATCTTGCAGTACGTAAAATTTCAACAATACTCACTGCAAGCTACAAAGAATGAAAAGAAAATGATAAGAAAATTGGTGTCAGTGTATGTTCTTGATGTATAAATTCTGTGCAAAAGAAGCCGAGATTATGTGCTTTTGAGATGTGTGGACACAAAAGAAGCTCAATTGATCTTAGAAGAGGTTCATGAAGGAGTTTGTAGAACTCACCCTAGTGGTTTCACCATGTCTAGAAGAATCATGCGCTTTGGATATTATTGGTCAACTATGGAAGGGGATTGCACCAATTCTTCTCATAAATGTCACATGGGCTAGATTTATGTTGATAATGTTCATACACATCCTTAGTACCCCATGTCATGTCAGCTCATTGGTCGTTTTCCATGTGGGGTATTGATGTCATCGGTCAGATCCATCCAAAGGCGTCAAATGGAAATCGGTTCATTATAGTAGCCATGAACTATTTCACAAAGTGGGTGGAAGCAACCTCGTATGCAAATGTCACTAGATCTACGGTGTGAAAGTTCTTGAAAAAGGAAATCATTTCCCGGTATGGTTTGCCTGGAAGTATCATTACTGATAATGCTTCCAATTTGAATAACAAGATGATAGCTGCGGTTTGTGAGCAGTTTAATGTAAAACATCATAATTCAATGATATATCTCTCAAAGATGAATGGGACAGTGGAGGCTGCAAATAAGAACATTGAGAAGATAGTCGCAAAAATGGTTGATACATATAAAGACTAGCATGAGAAGGTATCGTTTGCCTTATATGCATACTGAACTGTAGTACATACATCGAATGGGTCAACACCATTTTTGCTGGTGTTCAGAGTAGAAGCAACATTGCCAATTGAGGTGGAGATATCGTCACTTCGTGTCTTCATGTAAGCAAAATTGGAGGGAACAGAATGGGTTCATGCAAGATACAACCAGCTGAATTTAATTGGTGAGAAGAGGTTGAAGGAATTGTGCAATGGGCAACTGTACCAAAGAAGGATGATAAGGGCTCATGAGAAGAAAGTCCGACCAAGAGAGTTCCAGGAGGGTGATTTGGTATTAAAAAATAAGCTACCGATCCAAAGTGATTCTTATGGAAAATGGGCACCAAATTGGGAGGGACCATACAATGCAATGAATGTTTTCTCAGGTGGGGCACTAATTTTGGCTTAAATGGATGGAGATGAACTTCAGAGCCCGATAAACTCAGATTTAGTCAAGAAGTATTATGCTTGAAGAAGAAAGAAAAGGAATAAAAAGAAAAGAGAAAAAGAAAAGGAAAGAAAAAAGAAAAAAGAAAAGGAGGGTTCAAAATGAAAACTCGTAAAGAGCGTTTTGAAACCAAGGGAGGATTTGAGTTGAAAACCTGCAAAGGGCGGATCAGATAATTTGCAAATTAGGCATGTTACAAATTGATTCTTGGAACTCGACATCGGGAAGTATTCATATCTTTATGCTTTGTCATCATTCTTGATGTCTTCTCGCCAAAGGTGGCATTCAAAACATCTTTCAGTGTTTTGACTGGAGAAGTTTGGACTGTCGATATCTAATTACATGTTTTACTTTTCATTCTTGTAAACTTTCTTTTGTTTGGCACAATATCAATAAAATATTTTTCACGTTGACCTTTTCTTCACTCGTTTCTCATTTTCATGAAGCATAATGCATTGAAATGAAAATCAATAAGTTTGACATCATTAAAACATACAAAATATTTCGAGAATTACTTTGAAAAAAAGTTTTAAAAAGTACAAGGACTATGAGGCATTTCATGGTTAAGTTTAGAACTTGGGGCATGAAGCACTAACATCAAAGACATTCAAAGTGGAAATAAGTTTTGCTACAAAGATTCTCATGCAAGAAATTCAAAATATTCTGTGTAGGCAAGAATATGAGAACTTTCAAGGATCTTTAAAAATTTCTTGACATCATTAAAGCAACATGTCGCAATATAGGGGTGCCTTCCTGATTGCCAGTCTTTCTTCCATGATAATGAGATCAATTTTACAAACATTGGAGGTGACATCCAAAGATATAGGGATTCTCATTCACGCTCTAGAAGCACTCAAGGAGGCTTGTCCCTGAATATTGATGTATCAACTACAATGATAGAAGATTTTGGGATGTTTGCATGCAAAGATTGAATGTTTTCAATGAAGTAAAGAGGTACAAATAATGAGACTGATGAAGTAGAAACAGTTGAAGAAGTCTACTCTTCCGACTAGGAGTACAAGATTACTAGATTAAGTAAGCAAAGATCAAATGTTTTCAATGAAGCAAAGAGGTACAAAAATGAGAATAATGGTGGAAATAGTGGAAACAGTTTAAAAAGAAACTAAAATCTGTAATACATTCATGTTTAGACATCCCTAAGGGAATGTACTTCATAATTGCACTTGTGTATCGCATTTTCACAGGTATACGAAGGCTTTTCCAGCAATGGAACCCGCTTATCTATTCAAGCATAAGGAGAATAGAACCCGCCTAACTGTTCGGGCATTTGGAGAATGGAACCTACTTATCTATTCAAGTATAAGGAGAATAGAACCTGCCTATCCGCTCGAGCATTTGGAGAACGGAACATGCTTATCTATTCAAGCATAACGAGAATAGAACCCCCTATCCGTTTGGGCATTTGAAGAATGGAACTTGCTTATCTATTTAGGCATAAATACAAAAGAACCCAACTATTTGTTCGGCCATTTGGAGAACTGAACCAGATTATCTATTCAAGCATAAGGAGAATAGAACGGACCTATTCGTTCGGGCATTTGGAGAATGGAACATGCTTATCTATTCAAGCTTAAGGAGAATCGAATCCGCCTATCCATTTGGGCATTTGGAGAATCGACCTGCTTATCTATTCAAGCATTTTGGGAATAGAACCCGCCTATCCGTTCGGGCATTTGGAGAACGGAACTTGCTTATCAATTCAAGCATAAGGAGAATAGAACCCCCTATACGTTTGGGCATTTGGAGAATGAAACTTGCTTATCTATTCGGGCATAAAGAGAATAGAAGCTACCTATCCGTTCGGGCATTTGGAGAAGAGAACCTGCTTATCTATTCAAGCATAAGGAGAGTAGAACGACCTATCCGTTCGAGCATAAGGAGAGTAGAACGACCTATCCGTTCGAGCATTTGGAGAATGGAACCTACTTATATATTCAAGCATAAGGAGAATAATATCCCCTATCCGTTCAGGCATTTGGAGAATGGAACTTGCTTATCTATTCAAGCATAAGGAGAATAAAACCCGCCTTTCCGTTCAGGCATTTGGAGAAAAGAACATGCTTATCTATTCAAGCATAAGGAGAATAGAACCGGCCTATCCGTTCATGCATTTGGAGAATGGAACCTGCTTATCTATTCAAGCATAAGAAGAATCGAATCCGCGTATCCATTTGGGCATTTGGAAAATGGACTTGCTTATCTATTCAAGCATTGTGAGAATAGAACATGCCTATCCGTTCGGGCATTTGGAGAATGGAACTTGCTTATCTGTTCGAGCAGAAGGAGAACGGAGCCTGCCAGTTCTCCAATGCAAGAAGTTTTGACGATTTGGTATTTAGTGAAAATTAGTGTCGTTTTTTTTCTTTCTTCTATTAATGTTTCACCGGAATGACCAAAGAGGGGCACCTGTTGTCAATGAATTTTCACCTAACCTGTTATTTATTTTTTCTTCCTTTTTATTGTGTTATTGGCATTCGGTTCACTAGTATTATATTCGTGTTAATTTTTCATCATAGTTAGTTTGTTAGTAAAATGGTTAGAACAAAACCAAAAGATTAAAATATGGAAATGTGAAAAGACTCATTTGTTTTGAAAGAGTACATTACATAGAATTAGAGTTCATATGGTTAAAATTAAATGCATGTCCATAAAGGGAATATTTGTATTAAATAAAGGCCCATTATATAAAAGAATAAAAGAGTCCTTTGGAGAAATTATAACTCTATAAAGGTCCCATTACATTACGAAGGCTCGTTTGACCTGATTTAACTAAGCCCTAGTGACTCCTCTTTGTTTATGCACAGCTAATATGAGACCATTGGATCAAGATTTGATCCAACGGCGTAGATGGTGCCCAACTGGGAGAAAGATCAAGAGTGATATAATGGCCCAGATTGCTTCGAGGTAAACCACAAGGATTGCATCTAGAAGATAGCTGTAGAAGATCGAGAGGTACACCTTCTCGTCAGATCACTCCGAAGCAGGTCATACAGATCGCCACACGCGCGTGGCAGCCACACGCTCGTTGTTTCAAATTCTCACAATCGTTTCATCTTCCCGGGCTATCCATCTCCGTTTCTATCTCTCTCGTCGGCTTCGTTTGAACATTTTTTGTTCGACATGAACTTACAAAAAAGAAACAAAGGGTCAAATCCCCAAATCGAAGCATGATCAACAAAAGAACAAAACCCTAAATTGAAGCTGTGACAAAAATTAAGCTGCAAACAGATCAAAACAGAGGTAAATCACGAGTCAATGACAACAAGCTTAAAATTAGAACCGAGACATAAGCAATTCGGATGATTATTATGGATCCAAGCTTGAAATTCAAGCAAAAATATAACTATATAAACCCATTGTAATTTCATGTATAAACACAAAAGAAAATTACAGAAAGTGTACACAAAATAGCATATAGATTCTGAGTGAGCAAGTAATTGTAGTCGACATTTTAGTGGAAATAAAAAAAGTTTTCTCTGGTAATTTTTCTTTCTTCGATTTTTTATTTTCAAATTTAAATAAGGGGAAAATGCTTTATTTTTACCTGTTGATGGGCTGAGATCGAACTCCAATGACGGTTGCATGTCTAGTTGCTTGTCAGAATCTGGAAAATTTCCTTCAAAATTAAATTTGTTTTTTTGGTTTTGGTAATTCGCTTTAAAACGAGGATTGAAGGTTTTTTTCTTAGTCATTTTTGAATCGAGTTGTTAAAAATGGATCGAAAGCACGATTTTTTTAAAGGATTTCAGCGCTAGGAATGGCGGTCATCGCCAATCCATGGCAGCAGGCAGGACATTCATTTGTCGTGATTTCCAGAGCTTTGGTGGGAGAGAAAGGGTACAGAGAACGTTTTAGAAAGGGGAAAATGAAACCAAAATGTGTTTCTCTTATTTTTGCTTTAAGTGCTAACTCGATATCTTGACCCAAAACCGTTAACGACCTGCGACCTACACTTACGGGTCTTCTACCACGACACCACAGTTTTAAATCCTTTCAATTTCGTCCTTTCTCTCTCAATTTTGCCATAAAAATCCTGATTTTTCAATTTTAGTCACTTCTCTTGTTTTCATCCTTGCTTATTTACCTTTTTTAAAAATGTTTATCTTTTTCCTCATATTTAAATTATGTATATTTACTCAATTTATTTATTTAAGTATTTTATTTATTTCCTTTAAATTCACTTTTTTGCCCTTTACAGTAATCAGATGTAGTTTTCAACCCTAGGAATAGGATCTTAAAAACTTTGATTAGAGCCTTGTGTGCAGAAATACTTCCTTCATTAATATCGAATAAAATACACTTAACTTTACTTGAGCCTTTTAATTAATAAAATAAATGTAGACATTCTTTAGGGTTTTATCACTAATTAAGTTTTAGTTAAAAATTACAACTCATTTAATTGTTTTGTTGTTTTCGTTAAAAAATTTAAAATCAAGTAATGCGGTGTCTTACTAAATGAAAATGACGGGTTAGCGCCACGAGTGTTGGCGGTGATTGGAGTTTATTTTCTAGGCAGTAAGACCGTTAAAATAGATTTATATTCATAAACGGACGAATAAATTGAAACTCTTGTAAACTTGCAAATTCCAATTTTGAAAATTCTTTTTGAAATCAATAAGTTACAAATTTTTGGGATTTTTGGGGGTGCTAATCCTTACCCACGAGTAACCGACCCTCGAACCTATTTTCTGGTTTTCCGCAAACCAATAATGTTATTTTAATAAATAAAATGTTTTATTAAAATAACCCTGGTTTTAAAATGATCCAATCACACTTTTTCAAAAAGATTAGTGGTGACTCCGTTGATTTTTTGTTTTGAAAATGTCGGGCTCGGAAGGGTTGCAACAATAGTAGTCTGGGTAAATCTATTTAAGAGGGACTCAAAAGAGCCTCTCTGGTAAACTATGTTGGTACCTCAAAAATACAAAAGTCGGTATGTCGCAGATACATTAGATAATTTCATATATTAGATCACAACTTGTTTGTTGCCCCTTGAAGTATCATGACCCATTTTTCCATTAAATGAGTTATCTCTTACTTTTTTGCATTCTAGGATAATCGACACAACTAATATTCATCTCATTTACATATAATAGCATTTGTTGGCACTACACATTCCATGTGGGTTTGACAATCTTCACACACTCTGTGTGTCCACTTTATTACTTGGATCGACAGTGTATGCTTGCACTAATTACGTGTTGAAACGTATACATCACCCACCTTTAAGAATTAATACCATATACTCAGAACTGCATCAAATGAAGGAAAATCACCCTCCAACGGCTCCAAACATTCCCTAATGATCACAAATGGCAAGAAACTCATTCTACGCTATAAAATCAAGCCAAGAACACTTGAAGATTGCTAGAAAACATATCCAAGCTTATTTGTGCAAACATTTTCCTTGTGAGGTTTTCCTTGTTTGCTGATATGTATGGGAGAGTGTAACTCAAGGTTTTGGAGTCTAAACCTTGAGAAAGTTGTAAGATTCCACCTTTATTCTTAAAGTTTTGCAAATCTAGTGGATTTGAGAAAATCCTTAGTGTGGATAGCTAAAGTAGTGGTTGTAGACTTGGTTTAGAAGTTGAACCACTCTAAAATCATTGTGCAAATTGTCTAAAATTTTTTGTTACTTCCATAATTTTTTGAAAGCCAATTCACCCTCTCTTGGTTTAATTGGTTGATAGATTCAAGCCCAATAATACCAATTAGAGTGAGGTCTCAATCAACGATTTAGCAACCTTCAGTCATTTCTTGAAAAGCTCCATCAATTTCTACATCAATCAGTTTCAAGGACTTCTCTTATGGGCGCTACTACATTGAAGAATTTGAATCCATTTTCGGGCCTCCATACTTCAACGAGGTGAACTATTCTTATTGGAAGAATATGATGATGTTCTTCATTCAAGCCAGTGACTGCTCAATATGGGATGTCATAGTTGATAGTCTTTCAATCCCTCAAAAAAAAGAAAAGTGAAATTTTTTTCCTCAAGAACAAGAAGTGGAATGAGCAAAACAAGAGATAAATGCAATGTCAATGCACATTATATTTTGTGCAATTGTTCCAACTAAATACGAAAGAGTCTCTTTGTGTGTTGATGCTAAAGAAATATGGGACAAGCTTGAAGTCACTCATGAAGGAACAAATAAAGTGAATGAGACCAATAATGGTCTTCTCAATCTAAGTTATGAGAACTCCAAATGAACCCGTAGGAAGACATCAAATCTATAACATATCGTTTCTGCGTTATTGTTAACGAGATCAAAGGTTATGGTTAAATCATCCTAGAATACAAGCTTGTAAGGAAGTTGATTTATTCATTTTCCGATTCATGTGATTGAAAAAAGATGACAATCATTTAAGCAAAGAATCTAAAGATACTCAAACTTGAAGAGCTTATTGGATCTTTGCTCACCCATGAGACGATGTCAAAAAGAAGAGTAGAAAAAAAGGAGAACAAGGTTACACTAAAATCCTCTACAAGCATAGAACAAGATTCTAGTGAAGATGATGATGAAGATGAAGATGAATAGACGACCAAACTCTTCAAGAAACTCAAAAGGTTCACAAAGTGCAATAAACATGAATCAAAGCATGAATAAAAGAAGAATGCTCCCATTATATGCTTTGAATGTAAGAAGTTGGGTCACGTCAAGTACGATTTTCCTAAAACAAAGAAAAAAGGATCAAGTGATTTCAAGAAAATGCATTTGTTGCTACATGGACTGATGTAGACTCCACTGATGAAGACGTAGTAGCAAATATTTGCCTCATTGTCATCCAAGAAGATTAAAAGGTAACTTCTAATTCATCCAATTCAATTTTATATACTTTTGATAAATTACAATATGTCTATGATGAGCTAGTTTCAGAATTTGAAACATTTGTTTTGAAAAATAAAAAGACGGTTTCAAAGTTGAAAATTGAAAATGATTTACATTCTAAAACTAATTTTGAACTTGAAGCTAAACTAGAAGAAATGCAAGTGAAATTTAAAGATTTTGAACATAAAGAATTTATACTTGCATAATTTACTTTGAAAAGTTCAAGAAGACCATCAAAAGAAATCAATGATCTTGTAAAAGAAAAAAATTTTGTTTGATAAAATTTTTAAAAGAAAAGTTAATAATGGAGAGTTCGAAATTAAATTCTATTAAAACTAACTTATATAATAGACAATCTAGTTCCCCTAGATTTCTTAAAGGAAAATTGATTAATAATGTATGGGTCCCCAAAAGGGCTTCTTCTAGTTAAAAAGATGACATTGCAAAATGGATTTATAAGGAACTAAAATTCTTGAGACTATTGTCAAAGGATCCAAAGCAATTTAGATACAAAAAATTATTTAAATCATCTATTGTAGGTGTGTTGGAGCAATGGTAAGAAAAACAAGAATGTTTGAATGCTCCAGGCGCACAAATGAAGAAAGATTGATAATCTCTAAACTTACTCTCTTTAATTATATATTGTGTTGCCTATTTTGATGTTTTAAACGTTCATTCATATTTGCCTTTTAAATTCTTTTTAAAGTGCATGACATTATGTAGTGCTTTATGCATGTAAGTTTTAACATGTGCAATGCTTTATTCATATTATTGCATAAAGTTTTGGAAGACTTGGATTCATTGAATTTAATGTGCTCTTACATATTTCTATCCTATAATGAAATTCAATCTTTTTAAAGTGTTAAGGTGTTTTGAGTCAAATTTCAAATGCAATTCTTTGTTAAGGGGGGACTTCTATTTTACAAAAGATTTTGTACTTAATTTCTCTAATTTACTCTCAAATCTCCATTGTTATTATATACTAACATTTAGTTTGAATTATTTTTAATATAACAAAAAAGGATATGTAAATGAAAAATTCAATTTTTAAAAGAAAAAAGGGGAACTTAAATATTTTCAAAATATTATTTTTCTAAGTGTTCATTTTTTAAAATGATTTTTAGAGGAGTTTAGTTATATCAAAAAGTGTCAGATTGTTGAGCTAATATTTTGAAATATCTTGATATAACAATTTTCTATGAAAAATATTTTGCACTTGATTAAAGCTTTCAAAAATAATTCAAAGTCCATTTAACTTGGAAAATATGTTTAAAATGTTTTCTAAGCGTTTTCTACTAAGAACAATATTTCTAAATATCCATAAATGTCAAATATAGCTTTTAGTACAAGTACTAGACCCCTAGTACTGATACCCAACAACCAGTACTGGTACAAACTTGCTTAGTACAAATACTTAAGGTTTTAAATATGATTTTCTAATAATATCGAAAGTTTATTTAGTATCAGCACTAACTATTAGTATCGGTACCCAACTATCATTATTGATACTCAGTCCCTGAGTATCGGTACCTAGAGTGCTTTCAACGGCTAATTTTTTTTTTAATTTAAAGCACATACCTATACCCACATTCGACTATCGTTACCCAATGCTCAAAACTGTATTAAATGAAGGAAAATCATCCTCCAACGGCTACAAACCTTCCCTTATGGTCACAAACGGCTAAAAACCCATTCTACACTATAAAAGCAAGCCAAGAACACATAAAGATGGCTAGACAAGAGAGATTCAAATTTTACTCCTTTTTTCTGTAAATGCACTTGTATTCTTTATTTGTCAAATTTGCTTAAGTGTGTTAGGGTGTGAGAGCTTAATTGTGCAATAACTTGCCTTGTGAGCTTTTCATTGTTTTTCTTATTTGTATTTTGTTGGAAGATAGAATACTGCAAGACGAGGCGTTAGCACTGAGTAAAAAATAATAAAATAACTAAACAAACGATAATCATGTAGTAGTATTAAGCACTGCCTTAGAAGTGAATTCGCCCCGATGTGTGTAATCGCTACAATGGACGAACTACCCCTTGAGGTTAGCACGACTCTCCAAATTTCGTACGCCCAAAAGATGGAGTGGACTTTTATGGTATTGTTCTTCTCTCAACTTAAAACAACAATTTGGAAAGGTAAATGAAAACCAAAGACCGTTTCAGTGCAAATGTCATTAGCTTAGGGATATACAAAATGAGTAAAATCTCCCACTATTTATAAGCTAAATAGTAAGGGAAAATTCCAAAGCACAATTTAATTCTATTTATAATAGAGTTAAATGGCCATAAAATAAAAATTAAATTGAACATTAACAACATTCCCCCTCTTATGCGAAAGAATATCCTTCGTAAAAATGAGAGCATTCAAGTTAAAACAAGAGAAGAAAAATAACGAGATTGGTTGCTTAAGAACTAGTGAACGTATTTGGAACTAAAAAATTGTGATGATGAGTAATTCTTCTCTTAGATAAGTGAACGAATCTTGAACTTTTTAAGATTAGGGTGTCATAACACACAACTAAATCCTTCATTCACCGAAGTCCTCAACGTGTCTACAAACTATATATACAATTGTATATATATAGCCCCTTTTTTCCTCGGGATTCTAGTAAGTGTACTAGAAAAGCGGCCTAACATATTTTCATAGAGGGTGGCTAGTCCTTCTCACTTACGTATGTTATTTCATTAAGTTTATCTCAATATAAACCACCCGAAACCGGGCTATGAAATAGTTAAGAGCTTTTACAACAGCTCAACCTTTCAAAACAAGGTGAATTTCTTCAAGTTCATATTAAATGAACCACCCAAACTCTGGGATAAGAAATCATTAAGAATAAATACTCAACCTCTTTAATCGGTGAATTCAATGTGTCATTCTCAAATAGGATCATCCAAACTCTTGGGATTGAATTCATTAAGAGTTTAAGAAAACTCATCATCTCTAGTAGCAAGTTCATCTACTCCTTCGTGATACGACCACCCACTCAACACAGGGTTATAAACTTATTAAAAGTAGATATTCATCCAAAATCGGTAAATTCATCAAGTCTTTCTCACTAAGACCGCCCAAAGCATGGGCTATGAATTTATTAAGAGCAATAAATCTTATCCTACGCATGTACATTATTCGTCATAGGGCGAAGTAGGTAAAAACGTACACTATGAGTCTTTCCATGGTCTCGTTTGACCACATTGAACTTAGATAACTATGTTGGGTATCCACGTTGAATTCCTCAACCTATGGGCTTTAGACCCACCCCCTCGACGAATCTAGAACCAACTTCCGACTTTATCATTTTGTAAGCGGATCAACTAGGTACCTCTGTGACTTTAATCATCATTTTAAGACACCCCTACAATTCTATCATTTTTAAAATAGAAATAAATTCATAAGTGTCATGGACAACGTGTAAACAAATACCCAATCAAACTAGAGTAAAGTTTACCATCAGTTTTAACCACAAAACTATGTTTTAACAAACTCAAATCTTGTTTAAACATGATTATATTTTCAAAGTTTTGAGAAGTTACTTGTCATTAAGCTTAGTATGCATAATCTCAATCAATTATGAAATTCCTTATATCTCATGAGTAGTCATTCATGACTTTTTCTCATTCAAAAGGAATTTCAATTTTCTTAATTCTTCATAAGAAGTGATAGGAAAATTATAAAAATGTTTATAACGAGTTTTTATAACAACATGAAAATTATCTCATGTTTATTACAAGAGATTTCAACACAACTCTTGAGATAGACCATCTTTTTCATTTCCTCTACTTAGAAAAAGAACTCAAAGAGATTTAACAGTTACAAGCAATCTTTTAGTACCACTAATGTCTATCATATCCTCAATTCATATTATTCAACATATTATCCCTAAAGAGAACATAACATATTTGATTTACTATGACTAAATTTGGTATTCAACTTAACCAAATTAATCTTAACTCTTTTAACTTCTACAATAAGATTAAAGAGATCTTATTTGTCATAGTATTTTTATAAAAGTGAGCACATTAAAGAACAATGCACTAGGTAGGGTACCATAAAAGAGAGGTGGTGCACTAGGCACGCTTAAATACCAGTTCTTTCATAAAACTAATCCTAGACATCCATTTTCATAATGCTTTTTTAATAAGCTATATATGAATTTCTCTATCTTTAATTAAGGTTTCTTAAAGAATTATGCTTGATACTTTTAATCACAATAGTATCTTATTAAGCATACACATTTTGGCTCACTACTACATTAGTCTTAGTCTTAGCCTTATACTAGTGGTTTATCTCACTTCATAACATATCCACAAAAAGTTTTAAAGATTAACTTAAAGGCTCATTTATACTAATTCATGTATTTCTAAAGCATGAATTTAAAAGAGACAAGTCTATATAATCTGACCTCGCAGGTAGAATCATAATTCTCAAGCATACTTGTTTATTCTCACCATGCCTGGAACTTCAACCTTTGCATCATATTGAACCAGAATCATCCCAAAATCTATCATGAAAGTCATTTCATCTAAACCAACATCTATTTTGAATGTTCTATACTTAAATGAAGACTATATAAGGTTAGTTACAAAAAAAATTACTATCAGTAATTGTGGAGCTCGAATTCTTCAACTGAAATGCTTGCCAAGTAATGGAGAAGTGGTTTCTTGGGCAATGGTGGTGGAAGCAAAAAGGTAGAAAAATAAACACAAAGATTTAGAGTGGTTGAGCTTTCTAACCAAAGTCTACATCAACTACCTTAGCTTCCTACTTAGGGTTTTCCTAAATTCACCATTGAGTTTCTTCCCCTTTTCTAAGCTAAGGAGGAAACGTTTACAACACTCAAAGCTTTCTACCCAAAGCTTGAGCAAACACTCTCTTATAAGAGAAATACAAAGAGAAAACTAGGAAAACCTCTAAAGGCTAAATGTTTGCACACTTAAGCCCTCATCCAAAACCTAAACACTTGAGAAAATGTGACAATTTTGGCTCACTGGTGTTTTCTACAAAGAATATGACAAATTAAAGCACTAGAACAATTTTCTCTCATTGAATGTTGACTTGTTGTTACTTAGTCTTCCATAGATGCTTGGAGGTGTATTTAAACCCTCTAACAACTTCATAGTCGTTACTAGCCGTCGGGGATTGTTTGGAGCCGTTTAGGGACTTGATTTCCAGCAATAAATGCACTTCTGTAGCAGTGCGTATCGGTACACGAGTGTTGTAACGCCTCGATTTTGGGCCTAGAGGTTTAAAGGTGGTTTTGGGTTCAATGAATCTAGATTACAGATCTGGGTTAGTTCAGAGTTGGTTCAGGGAAAACTTGGTTCGAGATGTGATAAAATCGTACAATAAATTTCTAAAATCCTCTTTATATATGTATTTAGGGAAAGTGTAACCCCCTTAGCCCGGTCTAGACGGTTGACCCGAACCGAGGTGGTTACATAGGGAAAACCAAAGCCAACTCGTTAAAGTTAACTCCGATTGACGACCTTTTTTTTCTTTTGTCTTTTCTAAATGCAACATTAAACCTATGTGACCACCCAAGATCATAGGAACAAAAGGCACATCGATCGGAATTCAATTAGGGGTTTAATTGCACAAATTAGACATTTAGGGACCAAAATGTAAATTTTGTAAATTACAAGGACCTCACAGATTTTAGGGTTACCAATATTCAATTAGTCCTATTTCATGTCACTCTGTCAATTATCAGCTCAATCGGACATTCCAAACTCGTTCAATTGCATTCATAAACATGAGAGACTAAAATGTAAGAAACAAGAACCTGAAACAGTTCAAAATCAAGACCAACGGTCGGGTGTTTCGAAATAGTAAGCCCTGTATCGGAACGGTCGTATCTAAACTTTGTTGACCGTTTCGGTACTCGGGTGCGTTCCGAGACCCGTATCGAAACATGGCTTTCCAGTGGCCAAAGTGTTCAGAAACGTTCCCACCCGTTCCGAAACTTGATGACCATTTCAGGCCACCATTTCGAAATAAATAAGAGCGTTTTGATACACCCAACCCTGCAACTACATACATTGTTGGTTTTTCTCACCCAAACACATTCGAAAATGTTCCAAATCATACCACAACATACTAACAACATGTTTATGCATCAATGTCAGATATTATGAGGTATGAACCAAAACTTAGCATCGAACATCCATGCATGAGTTATAAAGACATGCTTCCTAGTCATGGAAGTCATACGAAAGCCACAAACCACAAACCAAACTGTAAAACACATTTACAAACCACATATACCATAGTAAACTTGCAACAACCACAGGGAGTTCCAAATTACATCTCCCAAACTAACCATAGATCCCCATTGCCAATTGTCATTACTAAAGTATACGTAAACATCACCATACTTGAGCTTTTCAATTCCCTTGAATATCCTTAGCCTCCTTGCTGCCCAAAAGTGTCTCAATTCTCTGCATTGTTGGTAAAAGAGAGCGTAAGCACATTTTCTTAGGGGTAAACTACATAAATGGTCCCCCGACTATACTCCAATTATCTTTTGCATCCCCTGACTATCAAAAGATACAATTTGGTCCTTTGACTAATCTTTACATACAAACTGGTCCCGTTCCGTTAAAAAATTGACGGACGCCTTAGCTAAACGTTAACGTGCTGACTGGGTTAATATTATACTATTTTTTTATTACACTATATTTTTATGTCATCAAAGGTCAACAAAAAATAATACCAGCAAACTCGTCTTCTTCTTCCTCTAAACTTCATCTTCATATTTCTCAGAGAAAAAAGACAAAAAGATCTGAAAAAGTTTTCACTTTATAGTAAAGATAATACCAGCAAAAATGGTGGAAGCAGTACTTTTATAGAAGTCGGCCGGATAACTATCAGACTTGAGGCTCGGGTTTTTAGAATCGAAAGAATAGTTTCTGAGCTGAAAGCAGCACAAAGCTTGGAAGAAACCCAACCAAAGCACATATGCAGTAAACATTGCCATAACTAACCTATTGAGTACATGTTTTTGCATAGAAGATTAGTGTGTGTATACACATATACGCATATAACATTATACATTGTTAATTTGCACGGAGTATTGGGATAACATTTCTCAGCTTCTATCATAAGTTACATTATATACAACTTTATTATATCTCCATTTAGTTTCATATAAATCACGTTCCTCGATCAAGATTGGGTTGAAAATGTATCAAGGGCTCTTTGTTTTATTGGATCGAGATGCCTCTGCAACTCTTTGATTCAATGAAAGTTCATATCTTTATATTCGAAACAAGAAGGTTCTTCAATCAAATTTCACATCATGCACATTAATAGCATTAGATTTTTTTTTGATATGAATGGAGGCCTCGTTAAAAACCCCCTTCATTTCATCCGATCCGAAGGGAACAGATGAAAGCGGAAGGAGGAAAAGAGTGCCTAATTTATTAAGATAAATGAAAGTCTTACAATAGTATAGAGCGAAAAATAATAATCGAAAAACATACAAAACAGATAAAATCCCGCTAAAACTCAACTCCGGGCCTAACCAATGCCCGCCTTGGCAAGAGAGTCAGCAGTGGAGTTTACAGCGCTCGGAATCCAGCGAAGAGTGGCTGAAATTTTCGTGCATAATTCAAAAATTTCCCGAACCATGGAATGCATGAACCCCGGGGCACTTGAAGGCTCGCGGACCCAATTAATAGCTTCGGAGCAGTCGCTTTCTACAATCAATCTCAAGCCTTTACAAGTATTCAATGAGAGCGCCACCTTCAAACCATGATGTATTGCCAGGACCTCTGCGATGATAGGTGGCCCTCCTGAAATCGGCTCCGAAAAGGAAGAGATAGTGGAGCCATCATGTAAACGAATGGAACCTCCGATGTCGGCCCTTGTTCCGTCTTTACTAGTGGCTCCATCGACATTAATCTTAGCAAAACCAACAGGAGGAGGAGACCAAAGAACCTGGTTGCTTGAAGATTTGTTCTTTGACGAGAAAGAATCTGCAAGCGAGAGATCACCTACCAAGGCTGAAGAGGGGATGGATCAATCACTGTTTTTTGCTTTAAACCAGCTAGCTATTCTGAACCGCGATAGAAAAAAAGCTAAAACATAATCGGCCCTGGCTTTATTGAAAATGACATCATTCCTCATTAGCCAGATCGTCCATAAAACAGCTAATGGTACAGAGTTCCAGAATGAAGGAGTCGAACTGCAGGGTTTAGATTCATTCCAAGTTTGTAACAAAGAGGCGATGGAAAAAGGGAGAACCAGATTCTGACCCAAATATTTGCAATCATTACCCAAACCTTCAACGAAAGATGGCAGTGAATGAATAAGTGTTCAGTGGTTTCATCGCATGATTCCCATAAGGGACATTTGCGATCCAAACCCGTGGTGACTCCCATGCGAGCAAGATTGACTCGCACAAGAATATCGTTTTTTAGGATTCTCCACAGAAAGAATTCTACTTTTGGCGGTGCAGCGCCGAACCAAATGAGTTTCCGCCAATCAAAGGAATCGTTCAAACCAGAATATAATAAATGTCTGCAAGAATTAACAGAGAACATACCGTTTCCGGAATCCTTCCATACGAGAACATCCTGATTGAAGCCTTCAGAGGAGAAATTATTGAGCATGATCATGAGGTTCGACCATTGTAAAACTTCCCAATCGAATAAGCGGCGCCGAAGAGGGATATTCCAACTCCAGTTAGAACCCATTTTAATGCCGAAATATTTTACTTTGCTCGCTTTGTTTAAGGATAGTACGAACAGTCTAGGAAAAAGACTTTGTAGAGGCGTAACACTTAACCAAGGGTCTGACCAAAAAGAGATGGATGCACCATCGCCAACCTGGAACTTGGTATTTCCTTGGATACAACTACCAAAATTATCATTTGAGTGAAACGAAGAAAGAATGCCTTTCCACCACCAAGAAGATAACCTGTTTTTACACGGATCCGGCAAGATAGAGATGGAGTCTAAGTTTGTCTTGGGACAAACCGTCTTCTTCCAAGTAGTGTTCTTCTCAGGTGCAAATTTAAAGACCCATTTACCAAGGAGAGCTCGATTGAAAGAAGCTAAATCACAAACACCCAGGCCTCCTAATTCGAGTGGCTTACAAATGGACTGCCACTTTACCCAATGCATCTTAGAGATTGTCGCCGAGGCACCCTATAAGAATCGCGCCATCAATCCATTGAGCTTTTTCAAAACCTCTCCTGGCATTCTGAATAAGGAAAGGAAATAAGTAGGATGTGACGATAAAACGAATTTTATCAAAACCAGTCTTCCGGAGAAAGACAAGTTGCACCCATTCAAACTTGCAAGGTGGGTATGGAATTTACTGACAACCGAATCCCACAAAAGTCTAGAATTCCGTTTGGGGCCGAGGGGAAGCCCCAAATACTCCGCAGGAAAAGTACCGACAGTGCAGCCAATTCTCGAAGCCTAGGATTGATTAATGTTTGCATCAATGTTGATACCATACAATCTGCATTTTCCAAGGTTGAGTTGAAGACCCGCTGCAATCTCGAAAACTCTCAATACTCTTTTAATATTAAGGATATGCGATAGTGAAGCAGTAGAGAAGAAAATCAGGTCGTCGGCAAATTGTAAATGAGATATCGACTCAGAATGTTCACCTCTGTCGATTTGGAAACCGGAGAATAGCCCAATGTCCTTTGCTTTGCGGATTAGACGGGACAAAGCTTCGCCTACCACATTAAACAACATAGGGGAGAGGGGACACCCTTGGCGAAGGCCACGACCAAGAGGGAAACGGGAAGTCGGCGATCCATTTACAAGGATGGACATAGAAGCTGACGAAATACAAAGGTAAATCCAGTTACACCATCTCGAACCACAGCCCATTTTTTTCAGAATTTAGATTAAAAAATCCCAATCGACCGGGTCATAGGCTCGTCTGAAATCCGTCTTAAAAACTAAACCTTTGAGACCCATCTTTTGGATGTAATCCACTGCGTCGTTAGCAAGGAAAGAGTAGTCGAGAATTTGTCTGCCGGCTACGAAAGCAAATTGAGTATCGCTGATAATGTCATGGAGAACACCTTTAAATCGTCTCGAGAGAACTTTTGCCAAAATTTTGTAAATGCTTCCGACGAGGCTTATCGGCCGAAAATCATTGAGGCTTTCAGGGCCTGTGCATTTGGGAATTAAGGGAATAAAAGAATAATTGATATCAGCATCCCACCATGATCCGTTGTAAAAGTTTTCAAAGAATGTCATCACTTCTCCCTTTAACACTCCCCAATACTTCTTATAAAAGCCAATATTGAAACCATCAGGACCCGGGGCCCGAGAGCTTTCCATCGATAGGATCGCCTCCCATACTTCGCTTTCGGTGAATTTTCGCTCTAAGAGCCCAGATTGATCAGCGGACAAGGTAGAAAAGTCAACATTGAAAGCTTCCACCTTTAAAGTATCACCCTTTTTGTATAAATCAGAGAAGTGCTGGAAAATACCCTCCTTTATCCGCGTAGGATCCGAGATAGATTCCTCGCCAATTTTGATAGATTGAATCTGATTTGTTCTGCGCCGATTGGAAGCAACCAAGTGAAAAAACTTAGTGTTACGGTCTCCCTCTATAAACCATTTGAGCCGAGAATTTTGAATCCAAACACTTTCCTCTTTGCGGAGCAAGCCTTGTAGTTGTATTCTAAGATTTGAAAGAAGGTCGTAATCGATAGGCGAACCTGACCCTTGTTGTATAGCAGCCTCAAGGTTTGAAATCTACAATACCACCTCTTTTAATTTCGACTTAGAGCAGCGGTTATCAGCCCCGGACCACTATTTAATGGCTTGCTTCGAGAGCTTCAAAATGGAAGCGATACCTCCCTTGCTACTGACGGGTTTACATCGAGCTACTGCCCTCGAAATAAGATCATCAAATCCTTTTTCCTCCACCTGGTAGTTGAATAGTTTGAAAGGTTTAGGCCCCCAGTTCATACGATCAACTTCTAGAAATATCCTGTTATGATCCGACAAGGATTTTGGGAGAAGGGACTGGGATAGACTTGGGGCAGCCGATAACAATGCTGACGATATCAGAAAACGATCTAGTCTAACCAAAGTGGGAGGATCACGGTTACTAGACCATGTATATTTCCCACCTTTTAGAGGTAAGTCTACCAAAACAGTATCTTGGATGAAAGTCCTGAAAAGTTCCAAATTAGAGCAGTTCCACGAACGACCAGACTTTTCCTCCACATTGAGGAAAACATTAAAGTCTCCCCCAAGGCACCATATGACATCGTGTCCAACCATAAACGATTTGAGTTCCTCAAAAAAAACTTTGCTTTTCTGAATCTGTCGAAGGACCATAAATGTTCAAAAACCCGATCTTGCAACTTAGATGAGCCAACTTCCCAAACACAACAATATACCTGTTTGCAATTACATGAGACGGTTTCAGTATGAAATCTGAATCCCAAGCAACGAATAAGCCCCCAGCTGAGCCCAACGTTGGAGCAAAAACAGAGCACATGTCTTTGCTGCAGCCTAATTGTCTTAATGTCGAAGGAGTAAAGTTTGCTAATTTTGTCTCCTGTAGGAAAATCTGCTTTGGTTTTTTCTCCTTGATCAAATTCCTCACCATTCTAATTCTTTCACAACTTCCAAGCCCCCTAACATTCCAGGTAAGTATCGATAAACTCTGCATTAAAAACTGAAAATACCAAGAACACCAGAAAACCGAAAAGAGATGTAATTAAACCCCTGCATTATTTTCCAGAATTGAGACTTTGTTCAAGAGTGCTTCTTTACCACCGGCGAAGGAGACACCGAGCATAGTACTAACCCCCCAAACCGCAAGGGCTTCATCAATGTAATTTAGATGAATCGAGCCAAAAATGGAGCTGGAGGATGTAGAACCTGATAGGATTCATTATCCAAATTTTGCGTGGAGTCCCTAATCCGACGTCTGAGACTCCGGCGGTAATCCGCATCGAAGCATCGATTATGATCATTATAAGCTAACGACACATAGACCTTCGAATTGGAATTGACTGACCTGTTTCGTTCAAGCTCAGGCTCCATGGAGAAAGACGAAACTTGATGGCCCGATTCCTTGGTGGAGGCGGCAACAATACTGTCAGGAACAATGACATCTAAATTGTCCGAAGAAGCTTTCTGCTCTTTTGAGCCAAGGGAGTCACTTACAATCGCTCCAGACAAACCCGACTGACCTGTTTCGTTCAAGCTCAGCCATGTCTTCAACGATTCTCTCAAGGCCCCTAACTCTGTTCTACAAAATTACCATGCTATCATGAGAACCACCCATAAAATTCTGCAACAACAAAGAATCTTCCAAATTAAATGAGCACTTTTTGGAAGCATGTATAAATGTTCCACTTAGAAATACCTGCAACATATTCATGAGATGCCCTTGCATTCTTTCCAGCTGCACTAACTGCCTCTGGATAACCAACCAACTTCATTTGTTGCTAATAAAGGACCTTTCAGACTGTTCATTCACTTTCGAGAAACTCAAACGATTTTCAGATGAATCTCTTTGATTTACATCTATCGTGTCCATCTTTCAGATTTTCTTGTCTTTTTTCTCTGAGAAATATGAAGATGAAGTTTAGAAGAAGAAGACGAGTTTGTGGCATTTGGTCCTCTGATTAGGGTTTTTTCGTTGACCTTTAATGACATGGAAATATAGTGTAGTAAAAAAATAATATAATATTAACCCAGTCAGCATGTTAACGTCCAACTAAGGCGTCCGTCAATTTTTTAACGGTACGAGACCAGTTTGTATGTAAATATTAGTCAAGGGACCAATTTGTATGTTTTGATAGTCAGAGGACGCAAAAGATAATTGGAGTATAGTCGGGAGACCATTTATGTAGTTTACCCTTTTCTTAGTGAGGCAAGCTCTAAGAAAAACCAACGCAACAATGCAACTTTAAAACTCTATCTCAAATACCATTTTCTACAACATGGTCTTTCTATCTCATGCATGAAAACAATTTCAAAGCAATTCTCCATTTTAAAATCACATGTACCTTCAATCTATCTCATGCATTTGACCAATGCAAATCTCATGGCAAAGCTATACTCATCCTTAATGAAAACAAAAGCATTTCATAATCCGCAAATCTCATATGCATTTCTCAATGCATAAACATCTCAACAATCGGTACATGTGAATCAAATACAATCTCATATATTGGCATTTCATATTACATCTTTACTCGGATATGTGGATTAGCTTGACATAAAGCCAAGTCCTACCCCCGGTGGAATCTCACATCACCGGACTCTCATGGCAGTATCTCTCTTCGCCACAAAGCTTGGGTGTTTCACCAAGACCTACCCAGATGGTATCTCTCATCATCGGACTCTCACTTTGGATCGGGAAGGCACTACCCACATTACACGACTCCAAAGAGCACGTACAAATATTTAGTTTATAGTGCACTTTCATCCTATTGGTCGACCAATTATATCCGATAATTATCTTATCATTTATGCCAATATATTACATTAAAATCATCGTCTCGCCTACTGTTTTGATGTAATATTTCTCAAATCATTCTCATCCCATTTCAAAACCAAAATTCATGCATTTCATCTAGTCAAACTCAAAACTCTTTTCATAGACATGCTATCTCATGGGATCAATACATAACATGTTTTCATGTTATAAATCATGCATAAAATAGTAGGAATTTGTCTAACACAAATCAAGAGCATGTTAAAAGCATTTAGGGGCATCAACCACATATCGAGAGCAAATCTAGCCATATATACTTCCGAACTTAGGATGGTGTTTCAAACCAAAAATAAATCCCCAAACCTTGTTTCGTTGTCCCTCAAGGACTTCTAAAACCATTCGCACTCACCGATTACATTTCGCTTGCTTGCTGAAACGATTCCAAGGCTTCCGGCACTTCCGGATCAACATCAAAAGCATCCGAAGATGACTCCCCTGTTCATTATACATAAGAGCAGAGGATTAATGCATCATCATGCATTGAAATCACCAGCCACTCATTCAAACTCGCTGCTCTACTAAAAAACACCATTTCGGCTATCCGAAATCACCTCCAATCTTTCCCAAATCAAAGCCCAGCCAAGATCTATCAATTCTAATCCTTTCTAAACCTCAATCAACACCAAAAATCATCACAAACGCGTCCTTACACCTCTAGCAAAACAAATCACCAAAACCTCCCCAAAAACCACAAATCTAACATGTGAAACTTAGAAATCCAAACCTATTCGGGATTTATTTGTTAAAACTTTCGTTTTCAACATCACATATCATCCAAAATACATTAGAAATCAACCTTAAAACATAGCTGAACATAGGAATACGAAAATCACAAAGATCTCATCAAGAATCTTGAAATTAACAACCATTTCACATTGATAACATAAAAAGAACTTAAAAACCATCAACAAAGGATTGATAACTTGGGAATTACAGTAAAGAACTGATCATTAGAGGAGAAGGATGAAGCTTACCACTAATGTCTGATTTTTCCTCAATTTGGGCAAGATTTCTTGAAAATCCAAAGCAAAAACAAGAAGAATTTGGTGAAGTAAAGATAGGAAAACCTTTGGAAGGTAAATTCTCAGCAAAAGAAATGAAAATCAGAGGTTCTTTGGTGAAGGAAAAGTGTTTGGCTGATGGCAAGTTGAGAGAAAATGAAATGAGAGAAAACTAATGCCAAGTAGTTATGAAAAAGTCAACTTTGATTTCCTTTTTAATTCTCTTTTATTCTTTAATTAAAACATTATTAAAAACTCCCAAATTAAAGAGAAATCTGATGAAAAACAATTTGGTAAAATTAGCTCATTATAGATTCAAAGTTCCAATCCTTAAAGAATCTCAATAGGCTCCTCATCATACGTCAAGTCTGGGTTCAGCTCAACTTCTTCCACAGACATAACATGCGACGGATCCTATCTATATCTCTAAAGCATGGATACGTGAAACACATTATGTATCTTTTCCAACTCTTGAGGCAGTCTCAACTTATAAGCAACAGGACCCACAAGTTCTATCACTTCATAAGGTCAAATGAACCTTGGACTCAGTTCGCCCTTCCGACAAAATCTCATCACCTTCTTCCAAGGTGAAAATTTCAAAAATACATGTTCGCCAACCGCGAACTCTATCTCCTTATGCTTCAAATCCGCGTAAGACTTTTGCTGGTCTGATGCTTCCTTCAAACGCTCATCAATGAGCTTCACCTTCCTAGTGGATCCTTTCAACAAAGCGGGCATCGAGATCAGCTTTTGTCCCGTTTCAGCCCAACAAAGGGGAGTTCTACAATTCCTTCCATATAAAGCCTCATAAGGTGCCATTTGAACGCTTGCCTGGTAATTATTATTATAAGCAAACTCAACCAAAGGCAAGTGCTTCTCCCAAGAGCCTTGAAACTCAAGCACTTGGATAACACGCTCCGACTATCCATCCGTTTGCGGATGATAGGAAGTACTGAAATTCAGCCGCGTATCCTCAAGCAGTTGGATAACACGCTCCGACTATCCATCCGTTTGCGGATGATAGGAAGTACTGAAATTCAGCCGCGTACCCAAAGCTTGATGTAAACATACCCAGAACCTTGCTGTGAACCTAGGATCTCTATCCGACACTATAGATTTTGGCACCCCATGCAAACGCACAATCTCAGCAATGTACAGCTCAGCAAGTGTATCCAAGGTATACATAGTATGCACATGCAAGAAATGTGCACACTTCGTAAGGCGATCCACAATCACCCAAAAAAAATTATTCTTCGATAGCGACAACTGCAAACCAGACACAAAGTCCATGGTAATCCTTTCCCACTTCCATTATGGTATTCTCAACGGCTGCAACAACCTAGAAGGAACCGGATGTTCAGCCTTAACCCGCTGGCAAATCATGCATTTGCTAACAAACTCAGCAAAATATCTCTTCAACCTCACCTAATAGTACTCATCCTTTAAATCATGATACATCTTCGTACTACCAGGGTGCATAGCGAAAGGACTACTATGAGCTTTAGTCAGAATAGTGCGCCTTAACTCAACATCACCGGCACCACTATCCGACTCCCAAAACATAAAACTCCATCATCATTGAAACAGAAATCTGAAGGCCTTCCATCTTCGATGTCCTGAACATGCGATACCAGAGAATCATCCACAAACTGTTTATCCTTTATCAATTGAACCAAAGATGGTTTCACTTGCAACTCAGCAACAAGACCACCATCTCGCGATATGCTCAAGCTAGCAAACATTGCCCTCAATTCTCTCGCCACGTTTCTACTCAAAGCATCAGCCACAACATTGGCCTTCCCCGAATGATACTTGACCATTAGATCGTAAACCTTAAGCAACTCCACCCAGCGTCGTTGCCTAAGATTCAACTCCTTCTCAGACATAAGGTACTTCAAACTCTTATGATCCATGTGCACAATACACCTCTCACCATATAGATAATGTCTCCAAATCTTTAAAGCAAAAACCACTGCCGCCAACTCAATGTCATGCGTAGGGTAATTACGCTCATGCACTTTCAACTGTCACGATGCATAAGCCACTACCCTACCCTCTTGCATCAGCACACACCCCAAACCAACATAGGATGCGTCACTATACACCACAAACTCTTTTCCTGACTTAGGTTGAACCAAGATAGGAGCTTACGTCAAAGCTTCCTTTAGCTCCTCGAAAGCTTGTTGTCTCGCTTCCGTCCACTCAAACTTAACATCCTTTTGTAATAACTTCGTCAAATGGGCAGTAGTCTTAGAAAATCCATCCACGAACCTTCTGTAGTAACCCGCCAACCCAAGGAAACTACGAACACCATGGAAAGACCTAGGAGGCATCCACTTTACCACCGCCTTAATCTTCTGAGGATCAACACGAATCCCTTAAGCCGAAACCACATGGCCAAGAAAAACAACCTCCTTCAGCCAAAACTCACATTTACTCAGCTTAGCATAAAATTGATTCTCTAACAGCACTTGTAAAACGATCCTCAAATGTTCCTCATGCTCCTCCTCGGTACAAGAGTACACAATGATATCATCGATGAACACCACAATGAACTTATCCAAAATTCATGAAACACCATGTTCATCATATCCATGAAAGCAGCAGGAGCATTCGTCAATCCAAACGACATCACTAGAAATTCTTAATGTCCATATCTCGTTCGGAAAGCTGTCTTCGGCACATCTACATCCTTAACCTTCAACTGATAATATCATGATCGCAGATCTTCTTTGAAAACACAGTCGCTCCTCGAAACTAATCGAAAAGATCATCAATCCTTGGTAAACGATAGTTATTCTTGACAATGAACTTATTTAGCTGACGGTAATCAATGCATATTCTCATAGTGCCATCTTTCTTTTTAACAAACAAGACCGGTGCACCCCAAGGTGACACACTAGGCCGAATAAAGCCTCGGTCGAGCAACTCTTGAAGTTGTGTCTTCAACTCCTTGGGTGCCATGCGATAGGGAGCAATGGACACCAGAGTTGTGTTCTCATACAACTCAATTCCGAACTCAACCTCCCGACTAGGCGGCAATCCAGGTAGTTCCTCCGGAAACACCCCAGGGAAATCACACACGGTCCTTATATCCTGTACACGAACCTCCTTTTTACTATGATTCATAACAAAGGCCAGATAAGCCTCGCAGCCCTGACGCAACATGCGACTTGCTTTAAGATCAACTACATAATCATCTGCAAGTTTTAGCGAACCTCACTTATTTTCAAAATCCACAATAGCCCTATGCTCAAGAAGCCAATCCATACCAAGGATTACATCGAATCCATAGAATGGCAATTCCATAAGATCAACTAAAAACACATGCTCTTGCACCTTTAAGGGACATCTCCTCTACAATCTCCTGGTTACAACCGTCTCACCAAAATAACTAGTCACGCGCATACCCACATCCAAAGACTCAACAGGCAAACCAAGCATTTTGGCATGTTCATGCAATATGTACGAGTGTGTATATCCAAAATCAATCAAAGAAAGTAATGACAAAGACTGCAAAGTAAAGGTACCTACGACCATGTCTGTGTCATTCCTCCCTTCACGATGGGCATACACTGTAACCCCCTTAGACAAGCCTAGATGCTTGACCTGAACTATGAAGATTACACGGGGAAAACCAAAGTCAACCCGATAGTCAACCTTGATTAACGACCCTTTTTTTCTTTTTATCTTTTCTAGATGCACATTAAGCCTATGTGATTACTCAAGAATCATAGGAGAGAAATGTACAACGATCGAAAATCCTTTAGGGGTTTAATTGCAAGAATTACACTTTTAGGGACCAAAATGTAAATAATGGAAAATATAAGAACATTGCAGATTTTAAGTTTACCAATATGTAATTAGTCATTTTACATGCATCTCTGTCAAATTTCAGCTTAAAAAGACATTCCAAGCTCAATCGATTGCATGCACAACATCTAGGACTAAAATGTAAAACATGTGAACTAGAGATGATTTCACTTGCAATTTAGCAACAAGACCACCATCCCGTGATATGCTCAAGCTAGCAAACATCGCCCTTAACTCCACCGCCACTTTCCCGCTCATAGCATCAACCACAACATTGGCCTTTCTCGAATGATACTCGATCGTTAGATCGTAATCCTTAAGCAACTCCACCCAATGTCGTTGCCTAAGATTTAACTCTTTCTTGGACATCAGATACTTCAAACTTTTATGATCCATGTACACAGTACACTTCTCACCATAGAGATAATGTCTCCAAATCTTTAGAGCAAAAACTACTACAGCCAACTCAATGTCATGCATAGGGTAATTGCGCTCATGCACTTTCAACTGTCGCGATGCATAAGCCACTACCTTACCCTCTTGCAATAACACACACCCCAAACCAACATAGGATGCATCACTATACACCAAAAACACTTTTCATGATTCAGCTTGAACCAAGATAGGAGCCTGCGTCAAAGCTGCCTTTAGCTTCTCAAAAGCTTGTTGTCTCACTTCCGTCCACTCGTACTTGACATCTTTTTTGTAACAACTTCGTCAAAGGGGCGACAATCTTAGAAAATCCATCCACAAACCTCCGGTAGTAACCTGCCAACCCAAGGAAACAGTAACACCCCAATTTTGGGCTTAGAAGTTTGGGGTCTGAACCGGACCGGTCTGATTTTCGGTTCGAATATAAAAGGAGGTTTTAGGGAAAGCATAGTTCGGGGTGCTTTAAAAATATGGAAAAATATCTAAAAATACTCTTTTAATATATATAAGAGAGTGGGGAAATCAATTTTACAAAATAAGGTTTGGAAATATTACATTTTTGAATAGTGACTAAAATGCAATTATTGAGAAGTTCAGTGGTGACTGTTTTGTAAGGATTGAAACTTTGAATCTTTAAGGAGCTAATTTACCCAAAATTGATTTCTCCAGATTTTTCCTTAATTTGAGTGAATTAATTAATGTTTTAATTAATTAGAAGAGAAAAGAAACTACTTTTTGGAAAAAATCATAACTACCTTTTCTTAAAATTTTCTCACTTCTTTTTTCTCTCAAAATTCCATCATCCAAACACTTTTCTCCAGCAACTTTTCCATTGATCTTCTCTTCAATTGATTAGATTTCAATCACCATTTAGTTCCTAATACATCTTACGTCAAATCCTTTTGATTTCCTCATTGGATTTTCAAGAAAATTGGCTCAAATCAAGGAGAAATCACCATTTAGAAGTAAGATTGTTCTTCTCCTCTAAATACTCAGTTCTTTACTGAAATTCCCAAGTTATCAATCCTTAATTTAAGTTTTATAAATGGTTTTAATGTTAGAAGTTTGATTTTGGCTTAAAACTCAAGATTTGGAAGAAATCTTGAAGAATTTCGTTTTGATTGCTTGGGCTCTATTTTGAGATGAATCTTAAATGTATTTTTGATGTCTAATGATGTGAAAATGAGGTTTTATCAATGCAATCCCGAATAGGTTGTGTTTCCTAAGTTTTTTCTTATGAAAATGGTGGTTTTTGGGGTGATCTTGGTGTTCTGTTATAGCTAGAGGTATAAGGACGAGTTTAGGTTCATTTTTGATGTTAATTGATGTTTAGAAATGGTTAGAAGTGATGGATCTTGGCTGGGTTGTGTTTTGGAAGAGTTTGGAGGTAATTTCGGTTGTGTTTGGTAGCTGAAATGTTGGCTTTAGATAGAGAAGCGAGTTTAAGTGTGTTGGTTGAAGATTTCAATGCATGATGATGCATTAATCCTCTGCTTTGTTATGTTTAAAACAGGGGAGGCATCTTCGGACACATTTGGAGTTGATCCAGAGGCTTGATAGGCGTTTCGGCAAGCTTGCGAAACGGAATTGGTGAGTGGAGTTGGGTTTCCAGTTTTGAAACAAATGTTTGAATGTTTTGGGAGCTTAGTTTAAGTCTAAGCAACTTAACTAAGCTCAAGAGTATGTTTTCGGAAAAACTCTCTTGGATGAGCCATGAAGTGGTTCGATGCATTGGTTATAATTTGCATGTTTAAATTCTGTTTTGAGAGCATGTTTTAGCATGGTTAATGCTGGTTTTGAAAGCCATGTGTTGAAGGATGCTCAAGGTAAGAGATCCTTGGTTTGACATATTGTAAATATGGTTTTGATGCATAGTGATGCATGATGATAAATGGCTTTGATTAATGCTTTAAAACAGTTAATTGTTAATGGTAAATGATGTATATTGGCAAGTGATGTAATGGTTTTAAAGTACTTGAATCAGATTTAGTTAGCCGGCTATAGGATTGGGTGCACCGTGAATAAAGTTGCCTTGGATGTTGAGGGGTTGTGATTGTACGTACACTCCATCCAAGTACACTAACGAGTAAGGTAAGATCACAACGGTGGTTAAAAGTCCGTGTGTGGATCTTGTGTTATGTGTTCCGTGTACTCGTTAGTGGAATTATACAACTACCGATGAGTGATGTTGAGGGGTTGTGATTGTACCGGTAAACTCCATCACGGGTGTTGAGGGGTTGTGATTGTACCGGTAAACTCCACCTTGTGTTGTTCGGTAGTGTGTATGAAGCGTGTGGGACAACGCTTGTAATCCGCGTATCCGATTGTGTTTTGAGTTGTAAATGGTTGTGAGTTATCACTTGAAAGCCAATATGTTGTATTGATTGTATTGAAGCATGAGATGCTTGTTTTGTATGCAAGGTTGCATGAAAAGAGTTGAGCATGTGTATAGAAAGCTTGTTGAAAGTGTTTTCTAAAATGCATTATTGTGTTGTTTTCTTTAGAGCATGTCTCACTAAGAAAATGTGCTTACGCTCTCTCTCTTGAACCAATAATGCAGATAATTGAAGTGTTTGAGGGCAACAAGGAAGCTAAGAGTCCAAGGGAATACTAAGCTCATGTATGGTGATGTTTTCATACACTATTAGTTTTGGTATTTTGGCAATGGGAACCTAAGAGGTGTTTGGGAGATGTTTTGGACTCCCTAGTTAGTGGCATGATGCTTTTGATGATTTGGATTTGTAATTGGCCTTTTTTATACTTGATTTGGTGTTTTGTTGGTTGTTTGGTTTTGGATATTAGGTTGCATGCCTATAGACTTGTGGAATTCCATGTTTGATGCTATGAATGTGTTTTGAAGTTGCAAACATGTACCTTATATGTATGATGACTTGTTGGCTTGGTTAGGAAGTCATTAGGATGTGTTCAACTTACTTGTTTGCAAGCTTTACGTTTTAGTCCCGAAAATTGTAATTGCAATTGCATGAGTTTGAGATGTCCGATTAAGGTGAAATTTGACAGGGAAGCATGTAATATGACTAATTTGATATCGATAACCTTTAAATCAGTTTTGACCTTCAAAATTCTAGAATTTACATTTTGGTCCCTAGTATTTGTATATTGTGCAATTGAGCCCTTATTGAAATCTGATGTAACGCCCCGGTTTTGGGCTTGGAAGTCTTGGGCGTTGACCGGTATCCTTTGCCGAGGATTGATGATCTCTTTGATCAATTTCGGGGAGCTGCTGTGTTCTCTAAGATTGACTTGAGGTCAGGGTATTATCAGTTGAAGGTGAAGGATGTGGATGTGCCTAAGACAGCTTTCAGGACAAGGTATGGGCATTATGAGTTCCTTGTGATGCCGTTTGGTTTGACAAATGCTCCTGCTGCTTTCATGGATATGATGAATCGTGTTTTTCATGAATACCTGGACAAGTTTGTTGTGGTGTTCATTGATGATATCCTTGTGTACTCGCGTACTGAGGAAGAGCACAAAGAGCATTTGAGAGTTGTGTTGCAAGCTTTGTTGGAGAATCAGCTTTATGCTAAGTTGAGCAAGTGTGAGTTCTGGCTTAGAGAGGTTGTTTTTCTTGGGCATGTGGTCTCAGCTGAGGGGATTCGTGTTGATCCTCAGAAGATTGAAGCGGTGATGAACTGGAAAGTTCCTAAGTCTGTTCAGGAGGTTCGTAGTTTCCTTGGTTTGGCAGGATACTACCGAAGGTTTGTGGATGGTTTTTCCAAGATTGCTGCTCCTTTGACGAAGTTGCTGCAGAAAGATGTTAAGTATGAGTGGACAGAAGCAAGGCAGCAAGCTTTTGAGAAGCTGAAGATGGCTTTGACTCAAGCTCCTATCTTGATTCAGCCTGAATCAGGGAAAGAGTTTGTAGTCTACAGTGATGCATCCTATGTTGGTTTGGGGTGTGTGCTGATGCAAGAGGGTAAGGTTGTGGCTTATGCGTCGCGGCAGTTGAAGGTGCATGAGCGCAATTATCCTACGCATGATATTGAGCTGGCTGCAGTGGTTTTTGCTCTGAAGATCTGGAGGCATTATCTGTATGGTGAGAAGTGTACTGTGTACACGGATCACAAGAGTTTGAGGTATCTGATGTCTCAGAAGGAGTTGAATCTCAGGCAGCGACGTTGGTTGGAGTTGCTCAAGGATTATGATCTGACGATAGAGTATCATCCTGGAAAGGCCAATGTTGTTGCGGATGCCTTGAGTAGGAAGGTAGCTGTTGAGCTGAGAGCTATGTTTGCTAGCTTGAGCATATCGCAGGATGGTGGTCTTGTTGCTGAGTTGCAAGTGAAACCTTCGTTGGTTCAGTTGATCAAGGATAAGCAGTTGTTGGATGATTCCTTGGTGTCTCATGTTCAGGATATCGCGGAGGGTAGGCCTTCGGATTTCTGCTTTAATGAGGATGGGGTGTTGTGTTTTGGTAATCGGATAGTAGTGCCTGCAGATGCTGAGTTGAGGCATGCTATTCTGGCTGAAGGTCATGGCAGTCCTTTTGCTATGCATCCTGGTAGTACAAAGATGTATCGCGATCTTCGTGATGAGTACTATTGGGTAGGTTTGAAGAAGGATGTGGCAGAGTTTGTAAGCAAGTGTTTGGTGTGTCAGCGAGTTAAGGCTGAACATCAGGTTCCTTCTGGTTTGTTGCAACCGTTGAAGATCCCTGAATGGAAGTGGGAGAGGGTTACCATGGATTTTGTATCTGGTTTGCCTTTGTCTCCGTCGAAGAAGAACTCTGTTTGGGTGATTGTGGATCGCCTGACGAAGTGTGCACATTTCTTGCCTGTGCATACTACGTTTTCTTTGGATAAGCTGGCAGAGCTGTACGTTGCTGAGGTTGTGAGGTTGCATGGTGTGCCTAAGTCGATCGTGTCGGATAGGGATCCGAGGTTCACGTCGCGTTTTTGGCAGTGTTTGCATCAAGCTTTGGGTACAAGGTTGCATTTCAGTACATCCTATCATCCTCAGTCGGATGGCCAGTCTGAGCGGGTTATTCAGATTTTGGAGGATATGTTGAGATGCTACGTGATAGAGTTTCAAGGTTCTTGGGAGAAGCATCTGCCTTTGGTTGAGTTCGCTTATAACAACAGTTTTCAGGCGAGTATACAGATGGCACCTTATGAGGCTCTGTATGGGAGGAAGTGTAGGACTCCTCTGTGTTGGGCTGAAACTGGTCAAAAGTTGGTTTCGATGCCTGCTTTGTTGAAAGGTACCACCGAGAAAGTGAAGCTCATTTGTGAGCGGTTGAAGGCTGCTTCTGATCGGCAGAAGTCTTACGCGGATTTGAAACGTAAGGAGATAGAGTTTGCGGTGGGTGATCGCGTGTTTTTGAAGGTTTCGCCTTGGAAGAAGGTGATGAGGTTTGGGCGGAAGGGTAAGCTGAGCCCTAGATACATTGGACCGTATGAGGTTGTTGAGCGTGTTGGTCCTGTTGCGTATCGGTTGAGGTTACCTCAGGAACTGGAGAAGATTCATGATGTGTTCCATGTTTCTATGCTCCGGAGGTATCGATCTGATCCTTCGCATGTGTTGCCTGTGGAGGAAGTGGAATTGAATCCGGATTTGACCTATGATGAGGAACCGGTGAAGGTTCTGGATTCAGATAGCAAGGTTCTTCGTGGCAAGACCATTGAGTTGGTGAAGGTGCTGTGGAAGCATCGCGGTGTTGAGGAAGCCACGTGGGAGCGGAAGGAAGATATGCTGAAGCAGTTTCCTTATCTCTTTCCTTCAGGTAAATTTTGTGGACGAAATTTCTTAAGGGGGGGAGAGTTGTAACGCCCCGGTTTTGGGCTTGGAAGTCTTGGGCGTTGACCGGTTGGTCAAAGTGCTGTTCGAATCGTAAGAGGTTAAATTAGGAAAGCCTAGTTCGGGTTGCATAAAAATTATGGAAAAATGTTCTAAAATCATCTTTTATTATAATTAAGTGAACTGTGAAATCAATTTTGGAAAATGAGTTTCGGAAATGTGACATTTTGGCTAGTGACCAAAATGTAATTTTTGAAAGTTTGGTGGCTATTTTATAAAGGGTTGAAACTTTGAATCTTTAAGGAGCTATTTAACCAAAGGGAGTTTCTCCAGATTTTTCTAAGATATTTTAGTCCATAATTCTGATTTTAAAAGAATCAAAAGGAGGGAAAATCCAATTTTAGCTATTTTCTCTTTTAACTACCTATTTTCTCTCTATCTTTTCTCTCAACCCAAACATTCATTTTCCAGAGATCTTGTTCTGATTTTCTCACCTAAAATCATTCTTTCAACTCTCAATTGATTGCAAATCATTGTGTCTTCAAATCCTCTTCAATTGCTTCAAGTTTCATCAAGCTTTTCTATTCCAAAAAGAGGAGAAACTCAAGTTTGGAGGTATGAACGTCCTTCTCCTCTGAACTTCAAGTTCTTTAATGAAATTCCTAAAGTTTTCAATCCTAATTTGATGATTGATTAAAGGTTTGAAGGTTGATTTATGGATCTTGGCTAATTATGCAAGATTTTGATGATTTCACTTGATTTTCGTTTGATCTGTTAAATCAGTGTTTTGAGAAGTGTTTTTGATGTTAAATGATCATTAAATTGATGTGGAAATGAATCTTGATTGATGCAATCCCGGATAGGTTGGATTTCCTAAGTTTAGCTTGTGTTTTAAGGTAGCTTTTGTGGTGATCTTGGTGATCTGATGTTGCTGGAGGTATAAGGATGTTTATAGGTTGTTTTTAGGTGTGTTTTGTTGTTGATGGAAGTGAGGTTTTGCTGGTTTATGGCTGGGCTTTGTTTAGAAGTGTTTCGGATGCATTTTCGGTTGTGATTGGTGGCCGAAAATGGAGGTTTAGTGAGAGCAGCGAGTTTAGATGCTTTCATTGAAGCAATTAATGCATGATGATGCATTAATCCTCTGCTTTAATGTGTTGAAACAGGGGAGGCATCCTAGGATCCAAGATTTGTTGATCCGGAGGCTTGTTTTGGTGCTTTGGCTTGAAGCGAAGTGGTAATCGGTGAGTGAAAATGGATTTTCAGCTTTTAAACCAAAGGTTGAAGGTTTTGGGAGCTTAGTTTAAGTCTAAACAACTTTGCTAAGCTCAAGTGTAAGTTTTCGGATTACTCTCTTAAAGTGGTGGCCATGTTTTGATGAAATGTGAAATGATGATTTTGCATGTTTTGCTACTGTTTTGGAAAGCATGTTTTAGCATGTTAATTGCTGATGATTTAGCATGATTTATGCTGATGTTTTAAGCCATGTGTTGAAGGTGTCTCTAGGTAAGAGTACCTTGTTTTATGCATTGTTAAATGATGATTTAATGCTTTGAAATGCATGATGAAATGGCTTGGTTTAAATGCTTTAAAACAGTGGGTTATATGATGTATAAAGTGTGTATTGGCAAGTGATGGTTTGTAAAAGTGAAGGTCACTAAGGTGGTTAAAAGTCCTTGAGTGAGCCTTGTTACCTAAGATCATCAAGGTGGTTAAAAGTCCTTGGATGAATCTTGTTGCGGACTCTAAGGTGGTTAAAAGTCCTTAGGTGCTCCTTTCCATGGTGTTTAAAAGTCCATGGGGCCAAGGTGTTTAAAAGTCCTTGGGGCCAAGGTGTTTAAAAGTCCTTGGGGTAATTCAAGCTACGGACACAAAGGTGGTTAAAAGTCCTTGTGTGGTCCATTCATGGTGTTTAAAAGTCCATGGCCAAGGTGTTTAAAAGTCCTTGGGGTCCAAGGTGTTTAAAAGTCCTTGGGGAAAGTTGTTGAACTTGATTTCATAAATGAAATGTATCACTTGAGCCAATATGACATGTATAGTACATGAGATGCATGAGATGCATGATTTAATGTTTATGTTGAAGCATGAGATGCTTGTTTAAATGAAATGTGGAAGCATGATATTGCTTGATTTAAAGTATGCTTTGAGCATGTGTAAAGGTTGTTTACAAGCATGATTTACAAATGGTTTTAAATGCATTATTGAATGGTTTTTAAAGAGCACTCCTCACTAAGCTTTGGCTTACGCTCTCTCGTTTTCTTGATTCAATAATGCAGAGCATTAGAGTGCATTGAGGGCAGCAAGAGGAGGCAAGCAAACAAGTACAAGTAAAGCTCAATGTATGAAGGTTTTATAAGTGTTTTAGCTTTTGTATGTTTTGGCAATGGGGGACCAATATGTATATGTGTTTTGGGAGGCGTTTAAGACTCCCTAAGTATGTTGAATGTTAATGTTGTTGCTGGTTTTTGGATTGAACCATATATGCTTGTTTTGCAAGTTGATTGCTTGAGTAGATAGCTTGTGTTGGAAGCATGACCTTTGAATTGGGGCTTTTAGCATGTGATGTTAATTTGTTGAATTGATGATGCTTGGATGTCTTAAATATGTTTAATTGCATGCTGGTAAAGTTTGGTGATGTTTGGAGCATGTTTGAGTGTCCAATTGCATGATATAGTATGCTTGTTTGCTGGTTTTTGTGCAGGCGTTTCGGAACAGGGGTGTACCGTTTCGGAACGGGTGCCTTGCATGAACCCAGGCGTCCGAAACGGTATGCACCGTTTCGAAACGGTTTAGCCTCTGCCGAGGCCATGTTCCGGAACCCGTTTCGGAACGGCCCGTGTTTCGGAACAGGGCTAGCCTGTTTCGGAACGGTCGACCGTTAGGGGGCTGACATGGTGGTTATATGTTTTGATATGTTTGCGTTTTGGTCCTAAATCTTGTATGATCAATTGCATGAGCTGTGGATGTCCTTTTGAGCTGAAATTTCACAGAGAAGCATGAAACCTGACTAATTTCAAGATGGTAACTTTAATTTGGGCTAAGTCCCTTAATTTATCAGAAATTACAATTTGGTCCCTAAAGTTGTAATTTGTTCAATTGGGTCCCTGTTTGATCTCTGATGTTTGTGATCTTTTGATATGCTGTTTGTATGATCACAATTAAGGTTAATGAGCATCTACACAAGATTAAAAAGAAAAAAAAAGGGTCGTTAATCAAGGTTGACTTTCGAGTTGACTTTGGTTTTCCCCGTGTAATCTTCGTAGTTCGGGTCAACCGTCTAGACCGGGCTACGGGGGTTACATCTGATCGTTGTGCTTTACACGTATAAGTTTCTCAAGTGTTCACCTAGGGTTAACATGTATCTAGAAAAGATTAAAAAGAAAAAAAAGGGTTGTTAATCAAGGTTGACTTTTGGGTTGACTTTGGTTTTCCCCATGTAATCTTCGTAGTTCAGGTCAACCGTCTAGGCCGGGCTAAGGGTGTTACAGAAACTACGAACCTCATGAACAGATCTAGTAGGCTTCCAATTCATCACCGCCTCAATTTTCTGAGGATCAACTCAAATCCCTTCAGCCGAAACCACATGGCCAAGAAAAACAACTTCCTTTAGCCAAAACTCACATTTGCTCAGCTTAGCATAAAGTTGATTTTCTAACAGCGCTTGCAATACGATCCTCAAATGACCCTCATGCTCCTCCTCAGTACGAGAGTACACAAGGATATCATCGATGAACACCACAACGAACTTATCTAAGAATTCATGGAACACCCTGTTCATCATGTCCATGAAAGCAGTAGGAGCATTCGTCAGTCCGAACGACATCGCTAGAAATTCATAATGCCGATATCTCGTTCGAAAGGCTGTTTTCGGCACATCCATATCCTTCACCTTTAGCTGATAGTACCCTAACCTCAAATCTATTTTTGAAAACACAACCGCTCCTCGAAACTGATCAAAAAGATCATCAATCATCGGCAAAGGATACTTGTTATTGATGGTCAACTTATTCAGCTGACGATAATCAATGTACATCCTCATCGTGCCATCTTTCTTTTTAACAAACAAGACCGGTGCACCCCAAGGTGACACACTAGGCCGAATAAAGCCTCGGTCAAACAACTCTTGAAGTTGCGTCTTCAACTCCTTCAACTCTTTGGGTGCCATGCGATAGGGAGCAATGGACACCGGAGTTGTGTTCTAAGACAACTCAATTCCAAATTCAACCTCTCGACTAGGCGGCAAACCAGGTAATTCCTCTGGAAACACTCCATAGAACTCGCACACAGTTCTTATATCATGTACGCAAACCTCCTTTGTACAAGGATTCATAACAAAGGCTAGATAAGCCTCACATCCCTGACGCAACATCCGGCTTGCTTCAAGCGTTGACACCACATTAGATAGAAACTTCACATTTTCTCCCACCACCACAACCTCATAATCATCCGCTAGTTTCAGAGAAACTCGCTTGATTTCAAAATCCACAACGGCTCTATGCTCAACAAGCCAATCCATGCCAAAAATTACATCAAAACCATAGAATGGTAACTCCATAAGATCAACAAGAAACACATGATCTTGCACCATTAAGGGGCATCTCCTATACAACCTTCTTGTTACAATCGTCTCACCAAAGGAACTAGTCACACGCATACCCACATCCAAAGACTCAACATGCAAACCAAGAATTTGAGCATGTTCACGCAATATGTACGAGGGTGTAGATCCAGAATCAATCAAAGAAAGTAATAACAATGATTGAAAAGTAAAGGTACCTGCGATCACGTTTGTGTCATTCCTCCCTTCTCGATGAACATACACTCGAGCCTGGCCACCACCTTCAGGATGAAAAGCCACCACATGTGCTACATTTCTTCCACCCTCATCTCTGCGCTGGAAGTTACCACGGCCGCGCCCACGACCTCTCTCTGGCTCAACTGCTTTCACCGGAGCCTGACCCTCTATCAATGGCTGAGGACAATCATTCTTCATGTGCCCTCGATTACCACAGTTCCAGTATGTACCAAGATTACCCCAATACTCCCCAATATGTCTCCTACAACACCGATTGCACTCAAGAGTCCTCAAGAAAGCATTTGGTCCTTGCTGACCTCTCCCAGGGTTACCACCCCCATGTATAGCATCACCATGTGGCCTTCTATCCTTATGCCTCTTATAGCGATCTCTACCAAGATCACGCTCTGCACCTCGCTTCCCTGAGCTAGATCCTCCTACTCGACTCGCCAGACCATGATTCAGCTCAATGTCCTTGGCTCTGGTGACCAAGACATCAAAATCAGTGTAATCTGCTGCGAGCATATAGGTTTTCACATCCGCCACCAGCCCGTAACGGAATCGTTCACATCTTTCTCGCTCACTAGGAATCAGCTCAGGTGCATATTGTTTAAGGCGTACAAATTGCACCTCATATTCTGCCACCGTCATGCTTCCTTGCACCAAGGACATGAATTCCCTCTTTTTCTCATCGAGGTAGCGAACTCCCAAAAAATTTCGCTTGAACGCATTAAAGAATAATGTCCAAGTCACATCATCATCACTCATCCCCGATATCGTGGTTGTCCACCATGTATATGCATCACCATGCAGCATGGACACAATGCACCCCAACTTCTGAACATTATTACAATTCAGCTACCCGAGAATCCTCTTGGTACTCTCTAACCAAGACTCGAAACCTTCCGGGGTCAACCCACTAAACTCAGTCCCTCCCAGACTACGGAGTCGCTCTAACGACAACCTCACATTGGCACCATCATGTGGTGCAACTCCATGAGCTCCAGCTACTGCTTCTTGAAAAGCTCCAGCAATAGCTTGTATGAACACAAACATATCAGGAGCAGCTTGCCCCTGGACTCCCTCGGGTCCAGCAACCTAGCACCAACTCCAGCAGCACCAACCCCAGCTCCACCACCACCGGGTGGTCCACCAGGGGGAGGAGGAGGTAGATCCTCATCATTCTCAACATTCTCATTCTCAGTCGTAGCACATGTGTTAATTCTAAGCTCTCTACGTGGCTCCATAATAAAACAATGCAACTGACAAAATACAATACAATAAATTCAATTAGGCACAATAAGGCAAGTAATCCAAGTACTCAAGCTCATATTTGAAAACAATTCTTCTCAATAGTAATGATATGGCTCTGATGCCAACATTCATAATCACATACATTAACCACTTACCAAGCCTCAAACATTCGCTAACCTGGCTCTGATACCAATAATTGTAACCCCCTTAGCCCGGCCTAGACGCTTGACCCAAACTACGAAGATTACACGGGGAAAACCAAAGTCAACCTTGATTAACGACCTTTTTTTCTTTTTTATCTTTTCTAGATGCACATTAAGCCTATGTGATTACTCAAGAATCATAGGAGACAAAGGCAGAACGATCGGAAATCCTTTAGGGGTTTAATTGCAAGAATTACACTTTTAGGGACCAAAACGTAAATTTTGGAAAATATAAGGACATTGCAGATTTTAATTTTACCAATATTTAATTAGTCATTTTACATGCATCTCTGTCAAATTTCAGCTTAAAAGGACATTCCAAGCTCAATCGATTGCATGCACAACATCTAGGACTAAAATGTAAAACATGAGAACTTGAAACAATTCAAATACACAGACCAACGCTCAACCGTTTTGAAACGCTGACCCTGGTATCGAAATAGTCGTACTGAAACGGAGTTGACCATTTCAGTACTCGGGTGCGTTCCGAGACCAGTATCGAAACAGGCCTCTCTAGTAGCCAAAGTGTTCTGAAACACCTTAATCCGTTCCGAAACATTATGGCCATTTCGAGCCCCTGTTTCGAAACAAATAAGTGTGTTTCGATACACCTTGCCTTGCAACAACATAATTTTCTGGTTTTTCACATCTTTTCACACTCAAACATATCCCAAATCATACAATAACATACCAGCAACATGATTAGACATAAAAGAACATATTTAAGAAGCTTAAGCTAAAACATGGCATCAAACACATGAACATTTAGTCTATAGGGATGCTTCCTAACAACATGAACCAAATATGGACCTCAAACCTCAAATCAAACCATATAAAACCATTTAAAAACTTCAAAAGCCATAACAAACTTACTACAAACATAGGGAGTTCCAAATACATCTCCCTAAAACAACCTTGAAGCCCCATTGCAAATATCAATACTAGAGTATGTAAAAACATCACAATACATGAGCTTTCCACTTCCTTGGATGTTCTTAACGTTCTCGCTGTCCAAATCGTCTCAATTATCTGCATTGTTGGTAAAAGAGAGCATAAGCATATTTGCTTAGTGAGGCAAGCTCTAAAGAAAACCAACACAACAATGCATTATTCAAAACACTTTCTCAAAAGCCATTTTCAACAACATGCTCATTCTATCTCATGCTTGAAAACCATTTCAAAGCAAATCTCCATTTGAAAACACATGTACCCTTGTTCTATCTCCTGTATTAAACCAATGCAAATCCCATGGCAATGCCATACACATGATAAATCAAAACAAAGCATTTCATATCATACTCTCATATGCATTTCTCATAGCATAAAAATATATCTTCATTTGGTACATGTGAATAAAATACATTTTCATATATTATATTGGCATTTCACATTTCATCTTTACTCAGATATGTGAGTTAGCTTGACTCAAAGTCAAGTCCTACCCCGGTGGAATCTCTCATCACCGGACTCTCATGGTGGTATCTCTCATCGCCACAAAGCTTGGGTGTTTCACCAAGTCCTCCCTGATGGTATCTCTCATCATCAGATTCTCACTTTGGATCGGGATAGCACTACCCTCATTGCCCGACTCCAAAGAGCACGTACGAATTTTAGTTTATAGTGAACTCTCATACTATTGATCGGTCAATTATATCTGGTAAGTATCTCATCTTTTATGCAAATATATTATGTCAAAACATCATCTCACCTACTATTTTTTTAATGCAACATTTCTCAAATCTTTCTCATCTCATTTCAAAATCATAACACGTGCTTTGCATTAAATCAAAATCTCAAAACTCTTCAATGCAACATGCTATCTCATGAAATCAATTCAAAACATCATCTCATGCTACAAATCATGCATAAAACAGTAGGAATTTGTCTATCTCAAAACAAGAGCATGTAAAAGCATTTCAGGGGCAAAAACAACATATTTGAGAGAAAATCTAGCCATACTTACTTCCGGACTTAGGATGGTGTTTCAAACTAATCCTAAATCCCCAAACCTTGTTTCTTTCTCCCTCAAGGACTTCTAAAACCATTCACACTCACCAATTACGTTTCGCTTGCTCGCCGAAACGATATCTAAGCTCCCGGCACTTCCAGATCAACACCAAAGGCGTCTGAAGATGTCTCCCCTATTTATTACATATAAGAGCAGAGGATTAATGCATCATCATGCATTGAAATCACCAGCCAACTAAACAAACTCGCTGCTCTACTCAAAAGCACCATTTCAACTACCCAAAAAAACCGAAATCATCTCCAAACTCTTCCAAAACAAATCCCAGCCAAGATCTATCACTTCTAAAAATTTCTAAACCTCAATCAACACCAAAAATCACAATAAACTCGTCCTTATACCTCCAGCTACAACAGAACACCAAAACCACCCCAAAAACCACCAATATAGCATGCAAAACTTAAGAATCCAAACCTATTCGGGATTTGTTTGATAAAACCTCATTTATAACATCAATTACCATCCAAAATACATTAGAAAACAACCTCAAAACAGAGCCTAACCATCTACCACGAAAATCATCAAGATCTCTCCAAGAATCTTGAGTTTTGACACAATTTCATGTTTCTAACATTAAAGCAACTAAAAATCATTAACAAAGGATTGATAACTTTGGAATTTCAGTAAAAAACTGATCATTAGAGGAGAAGGACGAAGCTTGCCTCTAATGGCTGATTTCTCCTTAATTTGGGCAAGTTTTCTTGAAAATCTAAAGTGAATACAAGAGGATTTGATGAGTCAAAGATTAGGAATCCATAGGATATTGAAATCTCAGCAAATGGAATGAAAATCAGATGCTAATTGATGAAGGAAATGTGTTTGGCTGAGTGGAAGTTGAGAGAAAATTAAAAGAGGGAAAAAGATCGTAAAATAGTTATGAAAGTCAAAATAGGATTTTCTCTTTTAATTCCCTTTATTAAATCATTATTAAAACACCCAAAATTAAAGAGAAATCTGATAAAAACATTTTGGTAAAATTAGCTCCTTAAAGATTCAAAGGTTCAATCCTTTACAAAACAGTCACTAGTAAACTTTTATAAAAACTGCGGTTTGGTCACTACACCGAAATGTAGCATTTCCAAACCATATTTTGTAAAATTGTTTTCACCATAATCATTCATATAATAAATGAGGATTTTAGATTTTTTCCATATTTTTAAAGCATTCAGAACTAGGTGTTCCCTAAATCTCCCTTAAAGATTCGAACCGTTCTCGACCGGCCCGATTCAAACTCTAAAACTTCTAGGCCCAAAATAAGGGTGTTACATACACTCTGGCCTAGCCACCACCTTTAGGCAGAACAACCACCACACGTGCTACATTTCTCGCACCTTCGTCTTTGCACTGAAAGTTGCCATGGCCGCGCCCACGACCTCTTTGTGGCTCAACTGCTCTCACCGAAGCCTGACCCTCTCGCATCGCCTGCAGACAATCCCTTTTCACGTGCCCACGGTTACTGCAATTCCAGCACCTACCAAGGTTGCCCCAGCACTCACCAGTGTGCCTTCTACCATACCGATTACACTTAGGTGTCCGTATGAAAGCATTCGACCCTTGTTGACCTCTTCCAGGGTTACCTCTCCCACGTCTCACATCCGTGTGTGACCTTTTATCCTTAGGTCTCTTGAACCAGTCTCTTCCAAGATCACGATCTGCATGTCGCTTCCTCGAGCTAGACCCTCCCATTTGACTTGCCAAACCAAGATACAGCTCAATATCCTTGGCTCGAGTGACCAGGAAATCAAAATCAATGTAGCCTGTTACGAGCATATACGTTTCCACATCAGCCACCAACCCATATCTGAATCGTTTGCATCTCTCTCGTTCACTAGGGATCAGCTCGGGTGCATTCTGGCTAAGGCATACAAACTGCACCTCATACTCCGCCACCGACATACTTCTCAGTACTAGGGACATAAACTCCCTCTTCTTTTCATCCAGATAACAGACCCCCAAATATTTCCTCTGAAACACGTTCAGAAAGAACGTCCAAGATACCTCAGCCTCATCTAAGCCAGCAGTTGTGGTCGTCCACCATGTACAGGCATCACCATGCAGCAAAGATACAATACACCCCAGTTTCTGGACATCATTACATTTCATTTGTCCAAGGATTCTCTTGGTACTCTCCAACCAAGACTTGAAACCCTCAGGGGCCAGTCCCCTAAACTCAGCTCCTCCCAAGCTACGAAGTCGCTCTAGAGGCAAACTCGCACCAGCACCAGCTTGAGGTGCAGCCACATGAGCTCCATCTACTGCCGCCCGAAAAGCTCCAGCAATAGCTTGTATTAGCATTGTCATATCAGGAGCAGCTTGCCCTTGTACTCCCTCGGGTCCAACAACCCCTACTCTAGCTTCAGCAGCACCAACCCCCGCTCCACCACCACCGGGTGGTCCACCAGGAGAAGGAGGCGATAGATTCTCAACATGCTCGTCATTCTCATTTTTAGCCGCAGCACACGCATTTATTCTAAGTTCTCTACGTGGCCCCATTTGAAAACAATGCAACTATAAAAATGCAATAAATTTCAATTAGGAAATATAAGACAAGGAATTCAAGTACTCAAGCTCATTTTCAAAACAATTCTTTCTAATAGTAATGATATGGCAATGAGATCCCCAACTATACCCCAAACATAGCATAGCATCACAAATTCATCTCTATTTACCATCTTGCATGCATTACATCTCATTAGAGCTAGAACATCAAACAATCACACAACATACTTTCACAAAAAGTCATAGTCATTCATATTCACAACCATTAACCACTTACCAAGCCTCAAATATTCGCAAACTTTGCTCTGATACCAACAAATGTAATCCCCTTAGCCTGGTCTAGACGGTTGACCCGAACCGAGGTGGTTACACGGGGAAAACTGAAGCCAACTCGTTAAAGTTAACTTTGATTGACGACCCTTTTTTTCTTTTGTCTTTTTAAATGCAACATTAAACATATGTGACCACCCAAGATCATAGGAAGAAAAGGCACAACGATTGGAATTCAATTAGGGGTTTATTGCACAAATTAGACATTTAGGGACCAAAATGTAAATTTTCTAAATTACAAGGACCTCACAGATTTTAGGGTTACCAATATTCAATTAGTTCTATTTCATGTCACTATGTCAATTATCAGCTCAATCAGACATTCCAAACTCGTTCAATTACATTCATAAACATCAGTGACTAAAATGTAAGAAACAAGAACCTGAAACAGTTCAAAATCAAGACCAACGGTCGGGTGTTTCGAAACACTAAGCCCTGTATCGAAACGGTCGTATTGAAACTGTGTTGACCGTTTCGGTACTCGGGTGTGTTTCGAGACCCATGTCGAAACATGGCTTTCTAGTAGCCAAAGCGTTCCGGAACGTTCCCACCCGTTCCGAAACTTGATGACCATTTCAGGCCACCGTTTCAAAACAGATAAGAGAGTTTCGATACGCCCAACCCTGCAACTACATACATTGCTGGTTTTTCTCACCCAAACACATCCGAAAATGTTCCAAATCATACCACAACATACTAACAACATGTTTAAGCATCAATGTCAGATATTACGAAGTAAGAACCAAAACATAGCATCAAACATCAATGTATGAGTTCTAAAGACATTCTTCCTAGTCATGGAAATAATACGAAAGCCACAAACCACAAACCAAACCGTAAAGGACATTTACAAACCACATATACCATAATAAACTTGCAACAACCACAGGGAGTTCCAAATTACATCTCCCAAACTAACCATAGATCTCCATTGCCAATTATCATTACTAAAGTATACGTAAACATCAACATACTTGAGCTTTTCAATTCCCTTGGATATCCTTAGCCTTCATGCTGCCCAAAAGTGTCTCAATTCTCTACATTGTTGGTAAAAGAGAGCGTAAGCACATTTGCTTAGTGAGCCAAGCTCTAAGAAAAACCAACGCAACAATGCAACTTTAAAACTCTATCTCAAATACCATTTTCTACAACATGCTCTTTCTATCTCATGCTTGAAAACCATTTCAAAGCAATTCTCCATTTGAAAATCACATGTACCTTCAATCTAACTCATGCATTTGACCAATGTAAATCTCATGGCAAAGCCATACTCATGCTTAATAAAAACAAAAGCATTTCATAAACCACAAATCTCATATGCATTTCTCATAGCGTAAACATCTCAACAATTGGTACATGTGAATCAAATACAATCTCATATATTGGCATTTCATATTACATCTTTACTCGGATATGCAGATTAGCTTGACATAAAGCCAAGTCCTACCCCGGTGGAATCTCACATAATCGGGCTCTCATGGCAGTATCTCTCTTCGCCACAAAACTTGGGTGTTTCACCAAGACCTACCCCGACGGTATCTCTCATCATCAGACTCTCACTTTGGATCGGGATGGCACTACCCCCATTGCCCGACTCCAAAGAGCACATACGAATTTTTAGTTTATAGTGCACTTTCATCCTATTGGTCGACCAATTATATCCGACAATTAGCTCATCATTTATGCCAATATATTACATTATTATCATCATCTCACCTACTGTTTTGATGCAATATTTCTCAAATCGTTCTCATCGCATTTCAAAACCACAATTCATGCATTTCATGTAGTCAAACTCAAAACTCTTTTCATAGATATGCTATCTCATAGGATCAATACATAACATCTTTTCACGTTATAAATCATGCATAAAACAGTAGAGATTTGTCTAACACAAATCAAGAGCATGTTAAATGCATTTAGGGTCATCAACCACATATCGAGAGCAAATCTAGCCATACTTACTTCCGGACTTAGGATGGTGTTTCAAACCAAACCTAAATCCCCAAACCTTGTTTCCTTGTCCCTCAAGGACTTCTAAAACCATTCACACACACCGATTACGTTTCGCTTGCTTGCTGAAATGATCCTTAGACTTCCGGCACTTCTGGATCAACACCAAAAGCATTCGAAGACGACTCCCCTATTCATTACACATGAGAGCAAAGGATTAATGCATCATCATGCATTGAAATCACCAGCCACTCATTAAAATTCGCTGCATTACTCAAAAACACCATTTCAGCTATCCGAAATAACTGGAATCACCTCCAAACTTTCCCAAATCAAAGTCCAGCCAAGATCTATCAAATCTAATCATTTCTAAACCTCAATCAACTCCAAAAATCATCACAAACATGTCCTTATACCTCCAGCAAAACTGATCACCAAAACACCCCAAAAACCATAAATCTAACATGTAAAACTTAGGAATCCAAACCTATTCTTGATTTATTTGTTAAAACCTCATTTTCAACATCACATATCATCCAAAGTACATTAGAAATCATCCTTAAAATAGAGCTTAATATAGGAATACGAAAATCACCAAGATCTCATCAAGAATCTTAAAATTAACAATCATTTCACATTGATAACATAAAAATAACTTAAAAACCATCAACAAAGGATTGATAACTTGGGGATTTCAGTAAAGATCTGATCATTAGAGGAGAAGGACGAAGCTTACCTCTAATGGCTGATTTCTCCTGAATTTGGGCAAGATTTCTTGAAAATCCAAAGCAAAAACAAGAAGAATTTGGTGAAGTAAAGATAGGAAAACCTTTGGAAGGTAAATTCTCAGCAAATGAAATGAAAACCAAAGGTTCTTTGGTGAAGGAAAAGTGTTTGGCTGATGGGAAGTTGAGAGAAAATGAAATGAGAGAAAACTAACGTAAGGTAGTTATGAAAAAGTGAACTTTGATTTCCATTTTAATTCTCTTTTATTCTTTAATTAAAACACTATTAAAAACTCAAAAATTAAAGAGAAATCTGATGAAAAACAATTTGGTAAAATTAGCTCCTTCAAGATTCAAAGTTCCAATCCTTTACAAAATAGTCACTAGTCAACTTTTGCAAAAATTGCAATTTGGTCACTACACCGAAATGTAGTATTTCCAAACCACATTTTGTAAAATTGTCTTCACTATAAACATTTATATAATAAATGAGGATTTTTAGATATTTTTTTCATATTTTTAAAGCATCTCGAACTAGGTGTTCCCTAAACCTACCTTAAAGATTCAAACTGTTCTCGACCGCCCCATTTCAACCTCTAAAACATCTAGGCCAAAAACCAAGGCGTTACAAAAAGCAAAGTCAATTTTGGAAAATGATTTTTGGAAAGTCGACATTTTGGTTTGATGACTAAAATGTAAAAATTGAAAGTTTTGTTTTAATGGCTAAATCGTAGAGAGAGAAAACTTAGAATCCTTAGGGAGCAATTACACCAAGGTGGTATCAGCTATTCCATTGATTTTGTGTTTTAAATGATTTAATTAAATGATTTAATAAAAGAGATTTTAAAAGGCTAATCATTTTCTTACGTAACTACTTTTCTCCAAACTTTTCTCTCAACTTTCCCAGCATTCAAACTCTCTTTTCATCACTAAAATCTTAAGACAATTATCTCCCTTTATCTACTATTGATTCCTAAATGATGCCCATTGATTTCTACAACAACTAGTTAAAGTTTTCTTGAAAGATTTCATCTAAATCATTGCAAATCAAGGGGAAAGCTTGTGTTAGAGATGATCTTTCTTTTCTCTCCTCTAATCAAGCTTCATTATTGAAATTCCCAAGTCTTTGGCTCTCTAGTTTTGTTTAATAACAAGATTTTATAATTTAACTGTTGAAAATTGCTAAATTAAGCTTTGTGAGATGATTTTTCAAGATTTTCGTTATGGTACTTTTTTGATTGATTCGAGGCTGTTTTAATCATAATTTAGATGTTAAATGAGGTGGAAATCAAGGTTTTATAAATGTAATTCCGAAATGAGTTGGATCTCTAATTGTTAGATTGTTAGATTTTGGTTTTTTGAGATATTAGTGTGAAATCTAAGTTGCTAGAAGTATAAGGATGTTATTAGGTTGATTTTGGATGTTGAATGATGATTAAAATTGGATGGAAGTGTTGGATTATGGCTGGGCTGAGTTTAGAGAGTGATGGAAGGTGATTTCGGTTGTTTTCAGATGAGTGTTTTGGGGGTTTTGGGCAGAGCAGCGAGATTGTTTAAGTTGTTGGTGATTTTAATGCATTATGATGCATTAATCCTCTGTTCTTGTGTGGCGTAAACATGGGAGAATACATCGAAAGCAACTGGTGAAGTTTCGGGGGGTTCAGATGCTTAATTTCGCATCGGCGAATCTTGGTTTCGTGAGTCGGTGAGTGAGAACGTGTTTTCTAGCTTTGAAACACATTAAAGGTGGTTTTGGGAACTTAGTGTATGATTGAAACACTTTACTAAGTTCGGAAGTAGGTAAAAGGATTTTCTCCCTCGGATTGTGCTATTATGAATTGTTGATGCACTTGATTGTAAATGCATGTTACTTATTGTTTTAAAGCATTAATTGAAATGAGTGATTTACTGTTTTTTTGATGATATATTCATGAAGGATTCACATGGTAAGTGATCCTTGTGAGTATATGGTTATACTTGTATTATGAAGCATGGTTTGATGCTTGGAAATGTGGTTTATTAGTAATTCTTTGAACACAGTGAGGTTTATGTTAAATATGAAATATATTGGCAAGTGATGTTGTGAAATTGGTTTATAAATGAAAATCAGATATAGTTAGCTGGCTATAGAATTGAGTGCACTATAAATAAGTCGCTTTGGATGTTGAGGGGTTTATACGGTGTACCGAATACTCCATCCAAGTACCCTAACGATTGAGGAAAGTATATAGGGTCCCGTCTCTCATTAGTGGGGTTATACATCTACCGATAGCTGGTGTTGAGGGGTTTATACGGTGTATCGAATACTTTACCACGGGTGTAACAACGGTGGAGGGTAGCTCCCGTGTTAGAAACTTGAGATGCCGGTGAGAATGTATGAAGTGTTGGGACAACACTTGTGAATTTGTGTATCCGATATGGTTTTGAGAAATGAACATGTTGATGATCACTTGTAAGCCAATATAATTGAAGATGTGTTACGTTATAGTTTATGGTGTATAAAAATGAAAATGCATGTTTTACTCTTTAAGCTTTGCATATGGTAGCTATGCATGAAAAGGCTTAAGTTGAGTGTTAGCAAATGGATTTGCTGTTGGGTTTATAACACATGTTGCATGATGTTTAATATGTTGATTTGTTAAGGAAAGTGCATGGTTTTAAAAAGGTCATGATGGTTTTCAAATGTTGTTAAAAAATAAGATTTCAATGTGGACATGAAAATGATTTTAATGCATTGATGGTGTTTCCATTTTGAGCACTCCTCACTAAGCCTTGTGTGCTTATGCTCTTATTTGTCCATCAGTGCAGATAATTGAAACTTAGGAGGCAGCAAGAGGCAAGGGATTCCAAGGGACTTTGGTTAAGAATGTATGTTTCGAATTGGACTAGAGTAATAAGAGCAATGGGGGTTCCATAATCTATTTGGGTGATATACATGAACACCCTTTGTGCGCATGTTTGCTTTATGGTTTTAAATTTGTAAAAGGCCTTTTATTTGATGGATTGTGCATTAGTTTGAATGGCTTATTTGCTAGGTGCCTATAGTTTATATTGATGCATTTTGCCATGATTTGATGTTGAATATGTCATGAATGATTGAGTATTGATGCTTAAATTTGTTTGAAGCATGTTGGAATAGTATAGGATGGATTTAAGTGTGAAAACCCAGCAAAAAGTGCCATTACAGGCCCATGTGTTTCGGTACACTTGAGTTTGTACCGAAATAGTGAGCCTGAAATGGCCTATGGGTTTCGAAACAGGGAAGGTCTGTTCCGATACGTTTTGCCATTGGAAACCATTGTTCCGAAACACCTCAAGGGTGTTTTCGATACAGGCACGTGTTCCGAGCTCCGTGAACCTGTTTCAGTATGCGCGTTTCGATACAGGGCCAGCCTGTACCGAAACGATAGGCTGGTAAGTTAGTTGATGGGATATTCTAAAGTTTTGATTCTTTGCGCTTTGGTCCCTGAATGTTGTGGATCAATTAAATGAGCATGAATGATTATTTTGTGCTGAGTTTTGACGGGGATGCATGTAATGTGACTAATTAAGGGTTGATAACATAAAATGGTATAATTCACTATAGTTTGGTAAATTTGCAAAATGGTCCCTAAAATCATAATCGAATACAATCGAGTCTTAATCGACGTTCGAGTGAGTTATGGATGTTCCGCTGCGAGGTTAAACACTTAAGACTCTAATCAGCATCTAGATAAGATAAAAAGAAAAAAATAGGGTTGTTTACTAGACTAAACTTCCTGGTTTACTTCAATACTCCCCGTGTGACCTGTTCTATACGGTCTACCGTCTAGGCCAGGTCGAGGGGGTTACATTTGGTGGTATCTGATGACTTGTCAAAATGCTTATATTTTACACCTTTTTGCTTAAGTATTTGTTTGTTCTCGAGGTCATTTCATAGCATGTAGGTGCATTTAGAGCATATAGTTGCATGTATCTCTACTTGTTGGTTGTTTGGCTTTATTTTATGGGACTAGATGCTGCTTGAAGGGTATTTGCTGGTATGGTGTTGTGCAGGCTGATGCTGAAGCAAAGCAAGGAAGGAAAATGCTATAGCAAATTGGACGGTAATTCTGGGCGCGGAAAAAGACAAAGTAACGCGCACACGCTGATCGCCCACATGTGCGAACCCAATTTTATCTATTTGTGCCCCACATGCATAGGGAATATTCCCAGGACTTTAAAGAATCATTAGGGCATAAAACCCTAAGAGCCTCCACTATATAAAGGACACAAGAACCTCATTAAAGGCAGAGCGTGAAAACGTGACAAAAGGCTAAGGGAGAGAAAGCTAAAGGCGGCTCTTTTCTTCTTATTCCTCCACCACTTGGTGTCCTCCATCGTAGAAGCTCTAAGGGTCTGACCTTGCAGACCTTGAGAGAGGCGGTAGGCCTAGGGCGGTTCATGACGCTGCAAGTCCATCACGGATTGGGAGTTCTTCTCTTCCCTTTCTGTTGCTTTAGCATTTATTTTATATTTGGAAAAATAGGTTGTATGAACGAAAATACTTCGAATATTTGCCTAGCAATGAACTAATTTAGGTGGCTAGGGCTGTTGGATGAACTATGTTTTATTTTCTTTTATAAATGCTAATTTATCTCTTGCTCGTATCTATGTTTTGGCTATATTGTTATATGTTTAGGGTTGTAAGAACTTATGTACAACCGAAAGGAAAAATTGAGGACATCCTAGTACAAGTGGATAAATTTATTTTTCCTGTCGATTTCTTGGTGTTGGATTGTGAAGCAAATGAAAAAGCACCAATAATACTGGGGCGGCCTTTCCTTGCTACGGACAGAACACTGATCGATGTGGAAAATGATGAATTCACAATGAGGATAGACGATCAACAAGTAAAACTAAGTGTTTACCAATCCATGAGACAAGTTGAAGATCCGGAAGAATGCCATCTACTGGATGATGTCTCGGAGTTCAACCTCGACGACAACAGACCCTGCATACAGCAGGACTGCCCAGGCAGGAAACTCGGCAGCTGCCATGGCAGCCATTTAGAAAGCTGCCCAGAAGATGAGCAATGCAATGAGTGGACAGAGCATGAAATAAAGGAACATGAAGAGGCATACTGGATAACAAACAAACCATGTAAGTACTTTGAACTTCTGAATTACACAGAAAAGGGAGGCAAGGTGTTCAAACCATCCACCGAACAACCTCCTACTCTCGAGTTAAAAGCCTTACTTGCACAACTTAAATATGTTTTCCTAGGACCTAATGATACACTGCCAGTTATAATTTCTTCCATGTTGCAGCCTAAACAGGAACAACAATTGTCTGCGCTGCTGCGACAACATAAGAAGGTGATAGGCTGGACCATTGCAGATATAAAGGGAATTAGCCCTGCCATTTGCATGCATAAAATCCAGCTTGAGCAGGACCAAAAACCAATTGTGGACGCCCAAAGGAGATTAAATGAAGCCATGAGAGATGTTGTCAAAAAGGAAATCATCAAGTGGCTAGATGCTGGAATCATGTATCCAATCTCAGATAGCGAATGGGTAAGCCCGATACATTGTGTACCAAAGAAAGGGGGAATAATTGTGGTAAGCAATGATAATAATGAATTATTCCCAACTCGAACAGTAATTGGTTGGCGGATATGCATGGATTACCACAAGTTAAATAAAGCAACAAAAAAGATCATTTTTCGTTACCTTTTATTGATCAAATGCTTGACCGGCTTGCTAGTAAACCCTTATATTTCTTTTTAGATGGATATTCAGGGTATAACCAAATCGCCATCGCACCGGAGGACCAGGCCAAAACAACCTTCACTTGCCTATATGGCCTCTATGCTTTTCGAAGAATGTCATTCGGTTTGTGCAATTCCCCAGCCATATTCTAGCGATGCATGATGGCTATCTTTTCCGACGTGATAAAAGATTTCATGGAAATCTTCATGGACGACTTCTCTATCTTCGGCAGCAGCTTCGACAGCTGCCTCAGCAACCTTGAGAAATTACTGACCAGATGTGAGGAAACAGACCTAGTGCTTAACTGGGAAAAATGCCACTTTATGGTCGACGAAGGCATAGTCTTCGGGCATAAAATTTCTGCACAGGGAATAGAAGTAGACAAAGCCAAAATCAAAGTCATAGCCAACTTGCCGCCGCCAACCGCTGTCAAGGGAATACAAAGCTTTCTGGGACACGCAGGATTCTATCGTAGATTCATTGAAAAATTTTCTAAAATTTCTAAACCGTTGTGTACCTTGCTGGAACAAGACAACTCATTCATCTTCGACGAGGCATGCCAGGAGGCACTCAAAACATTAAAGGAAAAGCTAGTTACAGCACATGTGGTATTCCCCCTTGACTGGAGTCAACCCTTCGAACTCATGTGTGATGCTAGTGACACTGTCATTGGTTCCACCCTAGGACAGCGCATAGAAAAGATCTTTCACGTCATATACTATGCTAGCAAAACACTAAACACTGCCCAGACCAACTACACCACTATATAAAAAGAATTGCTGGCAGTAGTATTTGCCTTCGATAAGTTCCGGCCCTACATGATTGGCACAAAGGTGATAGTTCACATAGACCATTCTGCATTAAGGAACATGTTCGCAAAGAAAGATGCAAAGCCCCGCGTAATCCGGTGGATCCTACTGTTGCAACAGTTTTACATAGAAATCTGAGATAGAAAGGGCACGGAAAAATAAGTGGCATATCATCTCTCTCGGCTGGAGAATAGACAAGAGAACACCTCCCACAGCAAAATTCAGGATGAATTCCCAAACGAACAACTGCTACTAGCCTCAGCCCTAGTAGCCGCCCTAGAAGCTGAAGGACTATTACCTGTCGCCCATGAAGAGGCCGCGGCGACAACATCCATAGACATACCCTGGTACGCGGATATTGTAAATTATTTAGTATCTGGTGTTTTGCCTTATGAACTTAACTTTCAAGGAAAGAAACGATTAGAACATGATGCGAAGAATTACTTTTGGGACGAGCCTTTCTTGTTTAAAAATTGTGCAGACCAGGTTATCAGACGATGTGTACCAGAGGATGAACAACAAGCCATACTCTCACAATTCCATTCAGCACCATATTGAGGCCATTACGGTGGGCAGCGCACAGCAGCAAAGGTGCTGCAATCAGGGTTCTTTTGGCCAACACTGCATAAAGACGCTCATACTTTCTCAAATAGTGTGACATCTGCCAAAGAACATGAAATATATCGAGAAGTAAAGAGATGCTCGTTCAAACAATCCTGGAGGTCGAGTTATTCGATGTTTGGGGGATAGATTTTATGGGACCATTCCCATCTTTGCGCGGAAACATGTACTTCCTCCTAGAAGTTGATTATGTTTCTAAGTGGGTAGAAGCCATTGCCACCCCTCACAATGATGCAAAGATCGTTCATAGGTTCTTACAAAAGAACATCTTCACGAGGTTCAGAGTACCAAGAGCAATCTTTAGCGATGAAGGCACCCACTTTGATAATAGATTAATTGCAAAGGTACTCCAGAAAGTGGGGGTCAAGCACAAGATTACTGCAGCCTATCATCCACAAACAAATGGGCAGGCAGAAATTTCGAACAGGGAAGTCAAGACCATCTTAGAGAAAGTCGTGAACCCTAATAGAAAGGATTGGTCATTGAAACTAGATGATGCTCTTTGGGCATATCGAACATCATACAAAACACCGCTAGGAATGTCTCCATATCGTCTAGTATACGGAAAGGCTTGCCATCTCCCTGTCGAAATAGAACACAAGGTGTATTGGGCAGTCAAGACAGTTAACATGGAATGGAAACAGGCTAAGGAAAAGAGACTGTTAAATCTAACAAAAATGGAAGAATTTCGGCGGGAGGCATACGAAATGCCAAGTTGTACAAAGAAAAAAAATCAAAAATGGCACGACAGCAAGATTCAGCAGTGACAGTTCCTGCATGGGCAGCATGTGCTGCTGTTCAACTCCTGCCTCAGATTGTTCCCTGGAAAGCTAAAATCCAGATGGTCAGGACCCTACGAAGTAGTCGAGACCTTTCCACATGGTGCCGTGACGATAAAATCTGTAAATGGAGGAACATAGTTCAAGGTCAATGGGCTACGACTAAAGCACTATACATGGGACTCTGCCATGAAAGAACATGAAGTATTCACATTGATGGATGCCCACCCCACTGTGACATAACCTTCTCTTGCATGTTATTTACTGTTTTCATAGGAGTAGTTTTAGGATTAGATTTTATGTGTTTTAATTTTTCTTTATTCCCATCTCACAATCAATTTTGCAGATCCAAACGCAAGAACTGCAAAACACAAGGCAGCAATGCCAAGCCCGTTGCCATCACCTGCCAATAGCAGCAACCTCAGGCGTCTTCCCTTCTTCTTACTTTAGTCCAGCTTTTCTTTTCTGTTTAGTGCATTAATGGCACCCAGAATTGATGTCCAATTTGCTATAGCATTTTCCTTCCTTGCTTTGCTTCAGCTTTAGCCTACACAACACCATACCAGCAAATACCCTTCAAGCAACATCTAGTCTCATTGAATAATCACCAAACCACCAACAAGTAGAGATACATGCAACTATATGCTCTAAATGCACCTACATGCTATGAAATAACCTCGAGAACAAACAAATACTTAAGCAAAAAGGTGTAAAATATAAGAATTTTGACAAGTCATCACACCACCAAACTTAAGCTATTGCTTGTCCTCAAGCAATGAATAGGAAAAAACAAATAAAATGATGTGGTAAAAATTTAGCTCGAGACAGATGCTATGGCAAAATTTCAACCCTCAGAAAAGTAAGGCTTAATATTTAAGACACAATTGAGATTTGAAGAATGGTTTCCTAGGGTAAGATCCTTTGTTAGTGTGTGCGTGATTGCATACAATTCAGGCCTAACAGTGCTAGAAAAATTTCTTAATAGAACCCAAATTCATCCTAGTGTTTGAACTATTTTAGCTTAAAGTTTTACTCCCATAAGTGAACTATTTTTTTAAAGGGGTGTCAGCTCATCACAACTACTATCCCTCACTCTAGATGAGCAGGGAGCAAACCTCGCATCCCCGAGCTAGTAGGTAGACTCATCCCGTGACAACTTTCATTCACTCATTTGATATTACTGCCATTTATTTAAGTTTGATTTCCAGGAAGTGCAACTCAAAGAGGAGTGTCCCTCTAAAATATGTCGTAGCATTTAATCACAGTTTGCTATATTCTATTAGGCAAAAAAGAGATTAGATAAGCTCTCTCTTTTTTTTTCTTTTTTTCCTTTTTTAAGCTCTTTTCAGTTCAATTTCACAAAGATAAGCACAAGTTCTAAAAAATTCTCTAACACTTTCAAACTTAAAAAGCATATAATCGTGTATCAAAACAAAGATTAAGCATCAAACCCTAGAATTTATTGTACCAATCTCAATAGTCATACATCAGTCCATAGCCATGAAAATATGTTCATCATTGTGTATCATTAACTTATTCATATAACTGTCATGGAGCTAAATAAAATGCCATAGGAAAATATTTGTGTCTACCTATTAATGAAATGCAAATGCAAATGCCTAACAAAAGGGCACTAACACCCCCAAACTTACAGAGTGCAATGTCCTCAATGCAACAAGATAAAATGATATGCAACTAACTAAATGCAATGCAAGGTTAAGAAGTACCTCACTTCTTGGTGGCGACGGTCTTTGTAGCTTTGTGCTTGACTCCGAAAGACTTAAATTAGGTGATCGGCGGTTCAGCCTCGTCTTGCTCCAGTGTAGGGGTCTTCTGTTGTTCAGCTGGTGTTCCTTGGTTGGTGGAACTTGTGCTGGATTCGTTTCCCTCAGCTGGTGTACTCCAAACTTGTGCGGCAATGCGCTTGCTTCTTGTTCTCGTCAATGGGGTAGCGCTCTAAGTTTGGGCTGGTGATTGCACTGGCATAGAATGTGCAAGTTCATCATCCTCTGATCCAACTGTCATTGGGTTGACAGGCTCAAAGGGTTGTTCTTTTGCTAGAGAAACTTTGGTAGGTTTTGTTGTTCTCTTTCTTTTCTTGGGTAGCGAGCTTGTTGTAGCATCAGTGTTCTGGTTCTGTGAGGAAGGCTGAGTAGTAGTGGGGCTCTTGTTGGAGACTGGCGTCTGCTGGGTGCTAGGAGGAGATTCCTTCGCATGGGCCTTCAGATATTCTAGGAAGGCTGGGAAGTCTATGATGATATGGGGTAGGATCTCCTTGATGTAGTCATTCATAACAACATCTCTCTCCTTAACATACCCTTAGTAAACGGCCTGCTCTTCATGCATCTTGTCCATATCCTCTCGTAGACGATTTGTTGAGGCAACTAGGGTAGCAATTCTTGTTGCATCCTCATCACATTATCAACATACATTCATATTTATCTCACATATGATTTATAACAATCAAGCATAGCATAAGCTCAAACCTTCAATCAAAACATGCTTTTTCAAACAATCATGCATTAAACATACCAATTTCACTTACCATCATTCCCAATTCTTTCGTAACCCGGCTCTGATACCAACAAATGTAACCCCCTTAGCCCGGCCTAGACACCCGACCCGAACTAAGAAGATTACACGGGGAAACTCGAAGTCAACTCATACAAGTCAACCTCGATTAACGACCCTTTTTTCTTTTATCTTTTCTAGATGCACATTATTATCCTGTGTGATTAACAAAGCAATTAGGCAAAATGGCACAACGATCGGAGTTTGATTAGGGGTTCAATTGCATTCATTTGACTTTTAGGGACTAATTTGTAAATTTTAGGAATTATATAGACTATCCAGTTTTTAAAGTTACCAATCCAAAATTAATCATATAACATGCCAGCATGTCAAAACTCATATCCAACGGACCATCCAAACTCAAACTATTGAACAATCATCATTCAGGGACCAAAATGTAAGAAACTGGAATTCGGAACAATTCAAATTCAGCATCCAGCGGTAAAGTGTTTTGGAACAAAGAACCCTGTATCGAAACGGCTATTTCGAAACAAGAGTGACCGTTTCGATACGCGGGGGTGTTTCGAAACCTCAAGAAACTTGTTTCGATACATTGGTTCATAGTGGCGAAATGTTCCGGAACGTGCCTTTCTGTTCCCAGACACCATTGTCATTACAGGCCTTCATTCTGAAACGACAAGGGCGTTCCGAAACGCTTGGGCCTGCAACTTTCCAATTTGCTGGTTTTTAACAAGTTATCATCTCCAAAAACATTTCGACACTTGTTCCAACACACATACAACATGGATAAACATCAAGGATTACTCATACGAAGCACAAGCTATAACAAGGCATCATACTTGCAAGCTATAGGACTATAGGCATGCTTCCTAGATGTCAAAACAACAAAAAGGCTAAAAACCACTTTTAAGCCCAAACCTACACTCAAAGGCCATTTACAAATCCGAATAAGCAAACCAAACATGCTCAAGGTGTTTAACATCACCAAAAATAACTAAGAGTAGAAATCCCTCCCATTGCCTCTTATTGATGATGATACCATCTTCAAACAATTATCTTCAACTAGACAACCAGATTAGTAGCAACAACCTTAAGTTTCTTAACAAGATTTAACTTAATCATAAATCTTCCCCAATATGGAAGTCAACTTGAATGAATTATCTCGTCCATATAATGAGGAAATATAGTTACTCTCAATTGTTTTGGAATTATGACCTACTTGGAAGCTAAGCAGGTTTTTTAGGTTCTCTATCGTAAGAGCTATCTCAGATAGATCTTTTATCGTAAAAATAAAAAATCATAGTAGATAAAATTATATATATCAAGGTGCATTCTGACTTGAGCAGAAAATAGCAAAATAATCGAAACAACTCTCAAAACTAGTTTTTCATCCATACAAAAAGTAAAAGAAATAAAATAACAACAATAGTTATATACCCCTACTGGAATTAACCAAAACACTGCTACAATCTATTCCATCTGCAACACCATTGCGGTCGTCCAGAGCGGAGGACGCATTCGAGCCAAATGTAGAAGAAGCTAAAATGTTTCTATATTTTGTAGCAAAGCTTTCCCATGAGTGCCAAGAAGGATTTCTCACGTCAAAATCCGCAATTACCTCGCAAAGAGCGCTGAAATCCACTCCTCTAACATCAAAAGGGCCCACTTCCAATTGAAAGCTAAGAATGATAACATCTCGAGATCTCTACATTCCTTCGACCCTAAAGGAAGATGTTGTGTCCACAGTTGCCTTAACCTTCTCTGCCACAAAAACAACATGGGTAGCCTCTAGCACAAAAATTTCATTCTTATGCGATTCTTTAAGCTCTGTTAATCTCTTGTGAAATTTGCAAAGCTTTCATATGTCGTGTTCTTTGCATGCTCTAGCTTTTCTTTAAGACCTCGAATCTCAGTCTTCAAACTCAGTTCTGTAGTTTCAAGTAACGTATTTTTAACCCTAAGAGCGCGATCAATCTATTTCTTTTCCTCAGCAATTTCCTCCTTATGTTTTCTATGTATGACCCTTACCCGTGCCCAGACGTATGCCTCATGTTTCTCACGCAGCTTCTCTAAACGAGCAGTATCACCTTCTCTAAACAAGAAGTATAGGCTTCATACGAAGGAACATTGGTAAATAAAGGCATCAAAGGAGTCATCGCACCTTCTAATGTCGCAACTCCGCCAACGACGTTACAACTTCAGAAAATTTCCTCAACGCGCTCCATTAGCAACAACTAATCCAAGAAAAAGACCTCATACTCCAACCTCCATTAACCACCTTAAGAACTCCTTCACTCTTCAGGATCTTAAAGAATTCTATTGCGAAAGCTACATACATCTCATCTTCATCGATCTTTGAGAAATCATCTATAAGTTTGAACAAATGTGTATATGCCAAACTACACGCCCTTATAGATGCCTATGTATATGTATGCAAAATTTCTAATGTCGTGCCCAAATGTATGCATGCAATGACATATTTAAATATATACATATAAGTGGTTTGTATTGTGCATGATTAACAATTCACACTTACCAACAATATTCGCAGATCGATCACTTGCAACCAAATTTGAATCCCCGGAGCACCTCATACGTCTTTGCCAAAATTTGCACCTCTCTAAACCAAAGCTTCGATACAAAGAGTACTTCATACCTTGATTATCAATCAAGATTCATTTCGGTGCATCATTGCACACGAAACCGCTACAACTCTTGCTAAACTTAAACCCAAGTATTCTCAAAATACTTGTCTCTTCGCAACAACGAATGCCACTAGGACATTCGCCATCTACTCACCAAAAATACTAAACCAAAGCAACACCCTCATCGTTAATTACCACATTGATGCTACAGGAAAGGAACTCGCGAACAAATGTTCCTACAACCACATTCGCGTCTTACACAGTACCTTAACCAAACAAAGTCGGAACGTTCACATCATTTGAGTTCATCGATAGCCAGCTAGGGTGTATGCTAACTCATCTATACAACTGAGCCTCATTGTCCAAATTAAACATACTATTATTACCCAACACCATCTATAAACTCACAAATGAGGGTACTGTCATTCAAGTTCAGAGACCACTTTCTAACAACTCCCGATCGAGGATCAACTCAACTCAGGATCGTATTCTTCTCTCATAACATGCGTATCCCCGACATTGTTAATATTAACTCTAGTCTCTCATCTCGGTTTCAGTTTCCCAAAAACAATATAAATCTCATTTATGAAAAGGCAACAAAAAAAAAACAATTAGACCAGCTCGAAGCAAGATTCCATGATGCTTAAGTTTTTAAACAAAATCTCTCCCCCATACATCATATAATATCCCCAACAACATGTTATCAAACACCGTATGTATCACACAATCAATCCACGATTAAAACATACCATAAGCAACCATCGTGCATAGAAAACATCAAGAAACCATTTAAACATTGATATTACCACAACTCACCTCCCCATTTTTCGTAAATTTGGCTATGATACTACTAAATGTAACCCTCCTGACCCGGACTGGGTGAAAGACCGAATCGAACGAGTCACACTGCAAATATTGAAGTAAATTGGGAAGATTTACCTCAATAAACGACCTTTTTTTTCTTTTTATCTTGTCTAGATTTACATTGTTACCCTAAGTGTAAAGACTCGTAGCGGAACAATAAACAGTCACGTTTTAGGGACCACTTTATAATTTTATCTATTTATATGGACTTCTTCAATTTTTAAGTTACCAACTATTAATTAGTCATATTACATGCCACTCTGCCAAAACTCAGCTCAAAACAACCAACCAAGCTCATTTAATTACATCCACAACATCTAGGGACTAAAACGTAAAGAAACAAAAATTCAAAAGATTCTATCAACCACTTTTTTAGCTTGGTGTATCGATACATTCAGCACTATATCGATACACCCTATTTCGGAATGAGTCTTAGCGTTGCAGAACATTGGCCCGTATCGAAACACTCCTTGAAATGTTTCGGAACTTGACCTGAAATGTCATATTTTTGCTAGTTTTTCACACTTTAATGCATCCATAACCAATCAAGCAGGCTTCCAACATACATACAACCTATCCCAACATCAAACCCCAAAAATTCATGGCATATTTAACATCAAAAGTAAACTATAGGCATGCAACCTAGTGAACAAGCCAAGCAAGATACCAAAATGCATAGCAAGGCACAAACCAATAATCAAAGGTCATTTACAAGTCCAAATAGGCATTCAAAACATGCCAACAACCAGGGAGTTTTAAAACAAAATGTTATTCTATCTCATTCTTGAAACCATTTTAAAGAAAAATCAACAACATTAAAACCACATGTACCATCTATCTCATGCATTAGCTATAATACAAAATATCAAAGCAAAGCTTACTCATGCTTGTTTCTCATAAGCATTTCTCAATTCATGTTCTCATATGCAAAACACAATGCATAAAATCATTTATAATCAAGGTACATGTGAATCTCATATATTGGCACTCTAGAAACATTACTCGAATATGCAGATAGCTTGACGGAATCTCACATCGTCAAGTCCTACCTTGATGGAATCTCACATCACCGAATTCTCATGGCGGTATCTCTTATCACCACAAAGATAGGTGAAATCTCACATCATCAAGACCTACCGTGGTGGAATCTCTCATCAACGCATTCTCACTTCGGAACGGGATGACACTACCTCCATTGCTCGAACCGAATTGCACGTACAAATTTTTGTATATTATTGTGCACTTCTCATCCTATTGGACGACCAATTATACCCGGTAATAGTAATCTCATCTCATGTCAATATACATTATTAACATTATTTACCTACTGTTTTTCAATGCTTAAACATAAACCATTTCTCATCCCATTTCACAAGCATAATTAATGCATAGCATTTTCTTAACAAGTTCTATCTCTTTGAAACATAAATCTATCTCATGGGATCGCATAAATCATCAAATCATTTCTCAAAACATGCATAAAACAATAGGTTTAATTCTATCTTCAAAACATGAGCATGATCACATAAAACAATAGAATAAAACTGAGAAACGAGAGCGAAACATCTCATACTTGCTTCTGAGCTTAGATTAGCGTTTCAAGTAATCTAAACCCCCAAACCTTGATTCCAAACCTTTGAAAAACTTTTAAACCAATTCCACTCACCAACTTGACATCGCCTCGAAGACAACGCCAGAACACTCGCCAACAAAATAACCAATTTATTATAGCACCCATTACAAATATTCGAACCAATTACTATTCGAACAACCCCACAAGAAATGAACAATTTCCAATTCCCCTAATTTTTTCCTATCAATTCTATGTACTGCTTTGTTCCATTCGAACACTCATATTTTCCTTTTTTTATTATGCAATGCGTGTTGGCAGGGGAGTAGCACCAACATTGCAATTCAATTGCTTCCTTCAATTCTCCATATTTTTTTTCAAGCAAAACCCACGTGTACATTTTGAGCGTCCAGCATTTGAGCTCAGCGCGCCAAATCGAAGGGCAGGGTGGACGCCCCTGCTTCGAACCACCCGCATCTGTTTACTTTTTTTCTTTCAAATATTTCATCAAATATGTATGTTGTATCTAATATGTAATCTAATAATTCAATTAAAAATTCAGCTAATTACTCCAATCTAAAAACCTAAATCTAAAATTAAACAATTATATTAATTCCGCTTAATAAAACCCAATTAAATCAAGATATTACCAAGTAATCATTAAATCAAATTAAAAACTAAAACAAAAGAATCAAAGACATGTGAATTTCAATATTGAACCTTTAATTAGATGAAAAAAGAAAGATCACTTTTAACACATGCTTTTCCCTTGACAATGATTTAGATGAAAATCTTCAAGAAATCCAAAGCTAATTGATGTAAAAAATCATGAGAACCATTTAGAAATCAAAAGTGGGTGAAAAGAAATAAATCTCTTGAAATTTTAGTGACGATGTCGCAACTCTTTTTAAGAGGTTTCCACTTTTTTTAAAAAAAATTAAAAAAAAAAACATGGAGTCGCCACCAAACTTTTTGAAAAGTATAATTGAATCACTTCAAATCAGGGTTATTTTAATAAAACAACGATTTTGGTCTGCGAAAATCAAAAAATAAGTACGGGGTCGGTTACGCGTGGGGAAGGGTTAGCACCCCCACGACACCCAAAATTGGTACCTAATTGATTTTAAAATCGTTTTCAAAACTGGAATTTGCAAGTTCACAAAAGTTAGACTATATTTGTCCGTTTAATGAATATTAGTATATTTTAACGGCATTATCGCCTGTGAGATGATTTTTAATCACCGCCAATATTTCTGGCGCTAATCCGTCTTTTCCGTTTCATAAGACACCACATTAAATTAATTTTGCTTTTTCAAACAGCATTAAAATTTAATGTTTTGAGCATTTTATATTTATTCTAAGTTCGGTTATTTAAAAATCCAAAAAATGTCTAAGTCTTTTATTCCTAATTAAAGGTTTAAGTTTGCTTAAGTGAATCTTATTTTTTTGTGAAGCAGATTTTTCAACAAACACGTCTCTATCTAAGCTTTAGAACATAATCCTGAGTTTTTACCTACTACTAAAAAAAGCAAACAACTCAAATTTTCTTTTGTATTTTTCCTTTTTTATTATTTCTTCTTTTACTTCTTAAAACCAAGACCCTTCTTTTTCCCTTTTTTACATTTTTTAGCTTTTTTTATTTTTATGTTTTATTTTTTTTTATATTTTTATTTAAAAAAAGGTTTCTCTTTTTAGACTTATTTTTTCTTTTTTCTTTTTTAAAAGTTTTTTTTTCAAATGAATTTTTAAAATAAACCTTATTTTTTGAAAATATTTCCCTCTAAACATTTTTTCAAAATTTTATTTCTTCTTAAAACCCTAAATGTTTATTTAAAAAACCTTTTATTATTTTTCTTGAAAACTTATTACTTATTTCTTTTTTCGAAAAAACATCTTTATTTAATTTTTTTAAAAAATCACTTAACCTACCTTATTATTAAAACTAAATTTCAAGAAAAACCTTTTAATGTTTTATTTAGAAAAAACAAGCCACTTTTATTATTTTTACCCATTATTATTTTTTCCTAATTAAATCCCTAACTTTAAGTTTTTTTAAATAAAACCACATTAACTATTTTTTATTCTTGCATTTTAACATTAACACTTAAAAAAATTCATTCATACATTTTTAAAGATCAAAACGCTTTTAACAACATCTTTTAAAGCATGCAATTTTTAAAAGATCAAACCAAAAATTAAACAAAAATTTAAAACAAGAACATTACCGGAATCACTAAATGATTTTTCGACTTCAAGCACACAACCGAAACGACAAACGAAGCACTCGAATATGAACTTCTTGAAATGCTCCTAATTGCCTCCGGAAAATTGCTAAGCCATTTTACTTTTGCAAGTGTATTTTCTCTTGAAATTGGGTGTGTTGAACAAGTGAAGTTTAGGGGATATTTATACTTGAATTTCAGCTTCAAATTCAAGCCAAATTCGGATTTCAATCCCCGAATTGAAGCCAAAATTCGACAAGAAACTTGATTTTAGGAAAAACCCCTCAAACCCTATCCAATTTTGTTCAGATTTGAAGTCAAATTTTCCCCTTGATTTGAGCCTAGGGTTTGACCATTTGTCTCAATTTTGTTCAGACTCGGGCGACCACAGGCGGCGACGATGAGCGGCGTTGGTGTCATTGGGTCGGCGACGGTGAGACGCGTCGATTGACACCAACACCGACAATAGTCATGGCCGGTAGATGCCGGACGGCCACCAGCATCGTTCGACGGAAGGGTTTGCTAGGAACCAGCCCGCGCGCGTGCGGCTCACACGCTGGTTCCCCTTTTTCCTTTTTTCTATTTTATTGATGTTTTTCACCTCTTTTGTTGTTTTCTTTGTTGTTTTTATTACATTTATTATTTTTTTCATTTTATTTCTTTCTTTTCTAAATTTATTTCCACCATTATTATTTATTTTAATTATTATCACATTTTCTCTTTTTTCATTTTTTTCTTTTTAAAAGATGGACTTGTACTTCAAGGTGGGCTTCGGTTTTTTTTCTTTCTTTTGAAATGGGCTTCAAAATGGGCTTTTAAAGATGGGTTTTTGTTGTTTTTTATTTTAGAAAAGGGAAAAAGGGATTTCTCTTTTTTATTTATTTTTTCTGATTATTTCATATTGGGGGTGAAAATCTAATGACAACAGCTGCCCATTTTGCTTATCTCTGTGCAACAGAAATAAAGCAAAGACCAAAAGACACTATTTTTTACCAATATTCCAGCTGACTCCATTCTCCAAATTCCTGAACGGATAAGCATGCTCTATTCTCCTTATGCTCAAATAGCTGAGCTGGGTTCCAATCTCTAAATACCTGAACGAATAGACTAGTTCTATTCTCCTTATGCTCGAATAGCTGAGTTGGGTTCCATTCTCCAAGCGCCCGAACGGATAGGCTAGTTCTATTCTCCTTATTCTCGAATAACTGATCCAAATTCCATTATCCAAATGCCCGAACGGATAGCCTGGTTCTATTCTTCTTATGTTCGAATAGCTAAGATGGATTCCATTCTCCAAATGCCCGAGCGTATAGGCTGGTTCTATTCTCCTTATGCTCGAATAGCTGAGCTGGGTTCCATTCTCCAAGATCCCAAACGGATAGGCATGCTCTATTCTCTTTATGCCCGAATAGCTGAGCTGGATTACATTCTCCAAATGCCCGAACGGATAGGCTGGTTCAATTCTCCTTATGCTCGAATAGCTGAGATGGGTTCTATTCTCCCAAATGCCTAAATAGCTGAGCTGGGCTCTGTCCTCCCAAATGCTCAAATAGGAAAATTCTTCTGAAAATTTTCATCCTTCTCATGCTTGGATGAATAAGCAAACTCCATTCTCCTTTTGCCTGAACGAATAGGCAAATATTCTGAAAAATTGCATCCTCCTTACGCTTGGATGAATAAGCAAACTCCATTCTCCTTTTTCCTGAACGGATAGGTGAATCTTGTGAAAATTTTCATCCTCCTTCTACTTGAATGAATAAGCAAACTCCATTCTCCTTACGCTTGAACGGATAAGCGAATTTCCCTAAAAAATTTCATCCTCTTTATGCTTGGATAAATAAGCAAACTCTAATTTGAACAGGTCTTCCGTGTACCTGAAAAAACAAAATGCAACATGCAATGCAATTATGATGTGCATGCCCCTAGGGATGTCTAAAACATGAATGCATGACAAGTTTTCCTTTTTCTTTTAAAACTTATTTTGCTTAGACTGTTTTCTTAATTTTTGATGAAATTCTGGAAATCGATGCCAGCCCGGTTAATCATGAACTCTTTCCTGAACTTGCATAGATAAGAAGGCTAACTTCACTTCACTTTCAATTCTTCCTGGCTTTCCAGCTTCAATTTCACCATTCCTTAGGGTAAGGCCCTCTCCCTTTCCTTGGAATTCATCACTGAGTCATGAAAAACTCTGGCTTTTGCTTCATTTTTTTCTTTTGCTTACTAAAATTTTTATTCTTAGCTAGAAGAAATGGCTTGATCTTTATATCTTATTCTCACTTTATTAGGGACACTTAAACCTCAACTGTCTTCTTAATCAATATTCAAGGATGAGCTCTCTAAGTCAATTTTTGACATTGTGAGACTACTCTCATTATCATGTAAGGAAGGTTGGTGGTTAAGAAATACTATTTAAGTGCCAAGACACTTGTAAGACTTTTCTTCCTTTTTAAGAATTTTGCAACAAGGCTCTACTTTTTCTTCAAGCATTTTAACGTCATATGCCCCAATCGATAATCTTAATTATGGAACACTTCAGAGTCCCCACACTAAACATTCTCAAAGTAATGCTCAAAAAACTTTTCCATATCTAAATGATTGTCAAATCCATTGATCCTCATTTCAAAGCAAGATGCCAATAATGATAGGGAAGGAAACAAGAAAGAAAGAAAAATACATGAAACTTAATTTTATTATTGTTGTGGCAAACACAAAAGGTTTATAAAAAGAAAAGAGAACAAGTATTCAAATATCAATAGTCAAGAGTCCTCCTATCAGACACCAGAAGTAATCTTGAATGTCACCATTGTCGAGGAAGCCTTGAGTTCAATGCATAATTTGTGGAGCCCCGAAAACTGTCTTACGTATTATCTGAGCCGCCCTTTACAAGTTTTCAACTCAGACACTCATTTGGTCTCTAAACGCCCTTTGTGGGTTTTCATTTTGAACCCTCATTTTCTTTTTTTCCTTTTTTTCTTTTTTCTTTTTCTTTTTTCTTTATTTTCTTTACTCTTAATTTTATTTTCTTTATTTTATTTTCTTTTTTTCTTTTTCTTCAAGCATAATACTTCTTAACAATATCCGAGTTCACCGGGGTTTTGAAATTCATCTCCATCCATCTCAGCTAAAATCAATGCTCCACCGGAAATAACCTTTGTCATAATGTAAGGTCTTGCCCAATTAGGTGCCCATTTTCCTTAATGATCACTATGAACTGACAGCTTCTTCTTTAATACTAGATCGCCTTCTTGGAATTCTCTAGGCCGAACCTTCTTATCATAAGCCCTCTTCATTCTCCTTTGGTACATTTGACCATGACATACAACTTTCATTATTTTTTCCCCTATTAAATTCAATTGGTCATACCTTGCCTGAACCCATTCTGCTTCATCTAACTTGGCCTCCATCAAGACACGCAACAATGGTATCTCAACCTCGATTGGTAGCACAACTTCAACTCCATATACAAAGGAGAACAGAGTTGCCCCAGTGGATGTTCGTATCGCTGTTCGATATGCGTACAGAGCAAATGGTAACTTTTCATGTTGTTGCGTGTAAAAGTGTCTATCGTAATTGTAGTGCAAGTGTACACGACACAAGTAGTAAAGTGATACAGAAGTATCGGATATCATCTCCACAGGGACTGGGCTAATAACTTCACCTTGAATTACTGCACGAGAGTAAAAAGAATAGTTTAAGAGATTATCACGAAAATAATAAAGAATACTGAAAAATAAGATTAAAGAAATCAAGATAGAGAGAATGGGCTGGTATTGAATTGCTCAGTAGTGTAGGTATTGCTAAGTCTAAGAATATCAGCTCTGTCGTCATCCTCGTCGCGGCAGCACCTGTCGCGGCGGCAGTCTTTTGCTTGTCGCGGCAGCGAACACACAACTCTGTACTTCAAGTTTGGCAAGAATCCCTGCTGTGCCTTGGCCTATCCCTATGTCCAAGTCTGTCGATGAACACGTCTTTGATGATACCTCCCGGCGTGAATCGAAGGATGAACACCGATGTTTTTGAATTCTTCTTTAGCCACTCAACCTCGTCCTATCTCTAGGTCCGAGATAGTTCAACTATAAACTAGAGAACTCGCACTTATTCCTTTCGTATACTTAACTCTCCCGATATTAAGTAAATAGATAACCTCGCAATGCTCTCCCGATACTCTTGCAAGATGTTAATAACTAGAATAAGAGAACTTGAAGTTTATTTTATTGAACTGAAAAATTCCTAAAACAGAAGCAACCCTTGCAACTACTTTACAAATCAACCCGTTACCCTAAGGGGGATTTAGAACATGTTGAGAGGATGAAAACGGCTAGGGTTTTGGGAAAAAGGCTAGAGAATGTGATGTCCTCTCCTAGGTCGAATTACATGCCTTTATATAGGCTTTGGGTCCAAGTTTTCTAATATGGCAAGAATACAAGTTTAAATTAAAGTACAACTCTAATAAAGACTAAATCTTCAGAGAATATAGGGCTTGGAAAAATATACTGGTTTTCCACGACATACAGGCTTAATTTTCTCTTTCTGTCGAGGTCCACTTTGCTTCTTCTCCTCAAAACTGATGTCGCCCTCTGCTGTCACGGCGGCAACCATGGCAGCATCGTCCTTCTTGACTGCTCGTCCAGATCCAGATCTGCTGCTTCACTGCCCCGCGTCTGCCTCTCCATCTGCTACAGCAGCAACCTGCAAAAGCAACCAATTTCAGTAGGAACTGTGCCATTTAATATATTTGTGATGTCTAACTGTAATCTAGCCTAAATGCAATGAATTATGCTTGAATGCAGCAGAAATATGGGTTAAATAGGGGGTAAATAATATAACTTTTACACACTCAACACACCCCCAAACTCAAGTTTTTGCCTGCCCTCAAGCAACTAAGACCTAAAAGAAAAATGGATATTTTTGTTTTGGCTTAAAACAGTGAACTTTCCCTTACCCTTCATTCCTTCTCTGTTGACGGCAGCAACTTGTCGGATAGCCTAGGATTCGTCCGGAATCTTGCTATAGTCCTTGTGCATTGTGTGCATGCTTGTGAACAATTATATGCCAAGACTCTCTTAGTTTTACTAGAATATTTCAGCCTCTAACTTGAATTTTTATGCCAAAGTTTATCTTTTTGAAGGCATTTCTTATGCTCCTTTATTTTTTTTAAGCTAAAGTTTCACTAGAGCCGGTTTTGGGCACCTCTAGCTAACTTCCTAGAGCCAGTTTCGGGCACCTCTAGGGCTATTGAGTCTCTTTTGCTAAACTTCTTTCCTAGAGCCAGTGTTAGGCACCTCTAGGGGCTATTCAGGTGCTAAGCTTCCTATTCTAGTTAACTAGAAGAGTTCTAGGCAGTATAACAGTCACAAATGGTGTTTAAGTTTCAGAACTATAGAAAGGCTCTAAACTGCTCCTAAAACAATCCTAAAGGCACTGCCACGACAGTGCTGTCACGGCAGGTAAGTTCAGTTCAAAGACTTAAGCCAAAATTTTTCAATTTTTTCATTTTTTAGCAAAAATAAACTAAGTAAATGACACAATTATAAAAACTAAATTAGACTCCATTAATGGAGGGATGCCACCCCCAAACTCGAGGGTTGCATTGCCCTTAATGCAAATGACAAAATAAGATAAAAGAAAAGTACATCACAAAATATATATAGCATACAGAAAAATAAGTTAAGAAACTCAAATTTTATTCGATGTCGTCACTGCTGCTGCTGACTCGGGGCTGGCGGCGAGCACGGGCCTTCTAAACTGGCTGGCTGATGGGGGAGGCAGATGCGTTCTTCGTTTTGGCCTCCCTCGGAGGTTGAATTCTGGTATGGGAGATGTGAGGGGGTTTCTCCACAACATGTTCCTCCGAACTACTGCTGCTGTCTGTACTGCTGCTGTCTGTACTGCTGCTGTTGTCACCGCTGCTGCCGCTGCCGCTATCCGGCTTGTTTTTGTCTGTCATTCTCTTCTGCCGTTTCACCGGTGTAAACTCTTTTGAGAGATTCCTCTTAACAGAGGGTTCGTTGTCGCTTTCCTCCAAAATGTTGGAAGAAGAGAAACCGGCAATGAAGGCGTCAAGCTCTTCCGAGGGCATTCTTCATTTTGTTCCACGGGCAGAAGTCTCAACTACACGGTTGCTGCCGACGGCTGTCGTGGCAGGGCTTGGTGTGGAAGCTGCAGACGGTGTCCTTGGTGTTGCAGCAAGTGTTGGGGTGTGGGCAAGGGTTGGTACAGCAAAATAATGTGCATGGAAGGTAGGAAATACAACATCAGGAAAATTTAAAAAGGTTTGGATAAATTGTACCGTAGCTGCGGTGAAATCCCTGATGAAGCTCATAAGACCGAGCTGTCGTTCCTCCATCTTCTATATAGCAGCAAGGATCTGGGAGGAGGAATCGGTCGGGGCTGCTGCTGCTGTTTGCTGCCTGGCTTCCGTGGCAGCAGGTTCAGTGTCCGTCGGCTCTGTCGTGTCTGCTGCCGTGGCAGTAGGATCAAAGGATGACAGTAGGGTAGCAGCAGTCAGCTCCATCAAGCTGAGTATGTTTTTGTCGGTCCATCCCTTCCCTTGGACTCTAAGATCGGTGGCAGCTTCAGGTACCCCATGGCCGCGGCAGAGGGCTGTAATGAGGTAAGAAAGGTAGAGCGGTCTCGTTGGCTGGTGTGCACACTCCAAAATGCTTTCGCGGATGAAGTTGCCCACATTAATAGGCCTCTCATGCAAAATCGAATGAATGAGGGCTAACCTGGGTTGATCGACAGTGGTGTTGTGTGAGGATGGCATGATGAGCTTTTTGATAAAAGCGTTCCACAATTTAGCTTCTGGCAGGAGTTGAACTCTTTTAACCATCCTCGGGTTCTTGCGATTTGTGTTCCACTGTGTACCTTCATCAGTCAGCTCTGCCATGAAAGCATCGTAGGCAGCAGGGTTAAGGCTGTTCAGAAATTGCTGATGACCGTCATCGTTGCTGCCCACGTAAAATCCGTACAAGGTGTTGATGTATTCAGCTTAGAATGGCACTTCCCTTCCTCGTATGGTAACTGTTGTCGCCGTTCTGCTGTTGATGGTAGCGTAAAAATCTCAAACTAGAGAGACATTCATCTCCTCAGGTTGTTCGGCAAAGATCTGCCACTGTAGGGCCTTGATTTTTCTGGCAATAAACGGCTGTAGGCCCAAAATTGTCCTCCCTGGAGGTGTAGATAAATCCCTTTTCCTCCCACATGTCACTGATTTGGAACTATCGCGGGGTAGATGCTGTCGGGGTGGAGCCGGAGGCAGCACTCCTTCGGGTATTTCTGGAAGACATCGTTGCAAGGGTTGAGATGATAAAAATGAAAGTAAATAATATTTCTAGAGAGAGCAAGTAAGAAGAGTAGAAGTGAGTGAAAAATGAAAAATGAAACGAGGTTTATATAGAGAAGAGTTTGCTGCCCGTTGGAGCTGTAACGGTAGGCGCGAATAACGAGGCCAGTTGTTACACGTTTGCGTGTCTGACGCGTCTGTCATGCGTTTCTGTGTCTATCGCGACAGCGTGTCGACAACCTGTATTTTCCGCGTCTGTCGCGGCAGCTGTAACGATAGGCTCCAAAATTTGGGCTTTTTGGGCTGGTGGAAGGATGGTGGGCTGAATTCACTTCTCCTTTTCTTCTTGTCTTCTTTATTTCCTAAAAAATAATAAAAACAAAACATTATTTCTTAAAAATAAAATAAATCTAATTTCCAAATACATAAATAATAAATAATATAAATTATTAAAAAAAAAATTAGGTTAAATTAGGGATGCCAGGTGGGGCATCTCCTAAGGTAACCACTTCCTGCATTCTTGGGGCTTCAGTCCCCTGATAATGCTTCAAGCGATGTCCATTGACTTTGAATTTGTGCCCGTCTTTTAAAGATCTGGTCGTGATAGCACCATGGGGAAAAACCTGCACCACTTGGAATGGGCCAGACCATCTAGATTTCAGCTTCCCTAGGAAGAGTTTTAACCTAGAGTTAAAGAGCAACACAAGATGCCCTGGGCAGAACTGTCGTGGCAGCAACTTCTTGACATGCCACTTCTTAGTTTTATCTTTGTAGATTCTTGCGTTGTCATAGGCCACTGTCCGAATTTCTTCAATTTCGTTAAGATACATTAGCCTTTTCTGCCACGCCTTATCCAAGTCCATATTAACTGCCTTGATTGCCCAGTATGCTCTGTGCTCTATCTCGACAGGTAAATAGCATGTTTTCCCGTAAATTAGTCGATAAGGAGACATCCTGTAACGCCCCGGTTTTGGGCTCAGAAGTTTTGGGCGTTGACCGGTTCGGTCAAAGTGCTGATCGAATATATAAGAGTAAATTTAGGAAAGCCTAGTTCGGGTTGCATTAAAAATATGGAAAAATGTTCTAAAATCATCTTTTAATATATAAAAGTGAACTATGAAATCAATTTTGAAAAATGAGGTTTGGAAGGTTGACATTTTGGCCAGTGACCAAAATGTAATTTTTGAAAGTTTGGTGACTGTTTTATAAAGGATTGAAAATTTGAATCTTTAAGGAGCTATTATTCCAAAAAGAGTTTCTCCAGATTTTTCTAAGATATTTTAAGGCTTTATTCTGATTTTAAAGCATATGAAAGAGGAGGGAAAGTCATTTTGACTATTTTATAACTAACTTTCCATTTTTCTTCCAATTCTCCTTTTCTCTCATTTTCTCTCAACCCAAACACATTTCTCCAGATTTTCTCCTCTGATTTTGTCACTCAAATCTCTCATTTCAATTCTCTTTGGATTCCTAATCATCTCTACAACAAAACCTCACCATTTGCAAGTGGTTTCATCAAACTTTTTGGTTCTAAAAAGGAGAAATTCAAGTTTGGAGGTAAGAACGTCCTTCTCCTCTAAACTATCAGTTCTTTACTGAAATTCCTAAGTTCTCAATCCTTGATTTGTGATTTGTCAAAGGCTTTTCAATTGAAATCTTGATTTTGGCTTAAAATGCAAGATTTGCTTGATTTTGGTGGAATTTTCGTGTGATCTGTTTGGGCAGTGTTTTGAGGTGTCAAATTGATGTTAAATGAATGCTAAATTTATTAGAAGTTGAGGTTTAATTAATGCAATCCCGGATAGGTTGAATTTCCTAAGTTTTGCTTGAGTTTTTGGTTGTTTTTGGAGTGTTTTTGGTGATCTGTTATACCTGGAGGTATAAGGATGTGTTTGTGATCATTTTGGATGTTAATTGATGTTTAAAAATGGTTAGAAGTGATGGATCTTGGCTGGGTTAAGTTTTGGAAGTGTTTGGAAGTGATTTCGGTTGTGTTTGGTAGCCGAAATGTTGGATTTGTGATGAGCAGCGAGTTGTGTTGTGTTGCTGGTGTTTTTAATGCATAAAGATGCATTAATGCTCTGTTTTTGTGTGCTTGAAACAGGGGAGTTTGATCCGTGAGCTTTAGAGGTGTTGCGGAAGGTTTCGGATGCTTGGAAGGCTTGTTGGCTAGCCTTGTTTTGTGTATCGGTGAGTGAAGTTGGGTTTTCAGCTTTTAAACCAAGGTTTGAAGGTTTTGGGAGCTTAGTTTAAGTCTAAACAACTTTGCTAAGCTCAAGAGTAAGTAAATGGTTTTTCGCTCTTGGTTTGTGTTGAGGATTGGCTTTAAAAGCAATTGTGTTTGATGGTTGCAATGCATGTGATTTGCATGGTTTATATTCTGTTTTGAAAGCATATTTTTAGCATGGTTTAATGCTGGTTTTGAAAGCCATATGTGAAGGATACTCATGGTAAGAGATCCTTGGTTTTGTACATGGAAATTGTGGTTTTGATGCATGGTGTTGCATGTTGTTCAATGGCTTTGTGTAATGCTTTAAAACAGTGGATTGATGATAGTAAATGATGGTTTTTGCATTGTGGTTATGCATGTGAATCATTGGACTAATGATGGTAAGATGGTTATATTGGCAAGTGATGTAAGTGGTTCTTGGTTTCTTTGATCGGATATAGTTAGCCGGCTATAGGATTGGGTGCAGCGTGAATTAAGTCGCCTTGGAGGTGGAGTAGTTAAGTGTGAACCGGTAAACTCCCTTCAAGTATCCTAACGTGATGGTTAAGGTCATAATGGAGGTGGAATGCCCATTCGAGGACCTTGGTTAAGCAAAGGTTATATGGTGGTTAAAAGTCCATGTATGGGAACCTTGTGCTTGTTAAGATCACAATGGAGGTGTAAAGTCCATGTGTGGATCTTGTGTAGGGTGTCCCGGATCTCGTTAGTGATGTTATACAACTACCAATCGGTGATGCAAAGGTTGTATGGTGTTTGAAAGTCCATACATGGGAACCTTGTGCATGTCAAGGTTGTATGGTGTTTAAAAGTCCATACATGGGAACCTTGGGAAAAGTTGAGGTTGTATGGTGTTTAAAAGTCCATACATGGGAACCTCGGGAAAAGCTAAGGTTGTATGGTGTTTAAAAGTCCATACATGGGAACCTTAGGATGGTGAGGTCAAATGGTGTTTAAAAGTCCATTTGGAGACCTTGGATTGGTAGTGTGTATGAAGCGTGGGGGACAACGCTTGTGATCCGCGTATCCGATCGGGTGTTGAGTTGAAAAGTGGATGTGGTTGATCACTTGGAAGCCAATGTAATGTTCTTGATTATAAAGAAGCATGAGATGCTTGAAAAGATGCATGTTTGCATGGAAAGTGTATAATGCTTGTGAATGCATGTTTACTTGTTAAGGTTAACAAGTGTTGATTATCATTTGGTAAATGATGCATGTGTGCATGGAATCTCTTTAATGCATTGGAGTCTTGTTAAGACTTGTTTTAAAAGGCATGTGATGATGATGTTGTGGTTCATATATTGCCTTGGTTTAATGCATGTGTTGGATTGTTTGAGTAATGGTTTTAAAAGGTTTCTTGCTTGAAATGATGTTCAAGTATATGAAAGGTATAACATGAAATGGAAGTGTTTTCCAAGGTTTTGAATTTAACTTTGCATATGGTGTTTATGCATGGAATGGTTAAATGGATGATTTTTGCAAGTTGTGCTTTGAAAAGGTTTTCTTAGCTTGCTAAGCTAAGGGTTGGTTTTCATCAATGTGCAATGCATGGTTTTAAGCATGATGTTGAAAAAGGGTTTTCAATCTTTGCTTGGTTATCAAATCGGGTTTGTTTTAAAAGTGATTTTATGACCCGCTGCATTGATGGTGTTTTGGTTTTGAGCATTCCTCACTAAGCATTATGTGCTTACACTCCTTTTTGTCCATCAATGCAGATTCTTGAAGTTTGGACAGCAAGAAGCCAGGGATTCAAGGAGGACTCCATTTGAGATGTATGTCTCGGTGAATAGCTAAAGTTAATAAAGGCAATGGGGGTAGAATCTCTTGGGTTGATGTTTATGTGTTCGAATATGTTCGGACAAGAATGGTTTTATGTTGTTGATGTTGTTGGAACATGTATTTGGCTTTTATGAGTTTGATTTGGAAGTTTATGCTTGAATGGTCGCTTGTGTAGGAAGCATGCCTATAGATTTGGGGCTTTTCGTATATGTTGATATTTTGTTGAATTGTTGATGCAAGTATGTCTCTTATATGTTGAATTGCATGTTGGTAAAGTTTGGTGGCTTTTGGAGTATGTTCGAATGGTCAATTGCGTGTTTAAGCATGTCTTTTTCTGCATTATGTGCAGGGCGTTTCGGAACAGAGACTACCGTTTCGGAACGGATGCCCTGAATCAGCCCAGGCGTCTGAAACGGTAGACACTGTTTCGAAACGGAAAGCATTCTGCCAGTCACCTGTTTCGGTACGCGTTGCGGAACGGCCCCGCCTTTCGAAACGGGCTCTGCCTGTTTCGGAACGGGTGACCGTTGGGGGCTGACATTGGCAGTTAAATGTTTTGAATTATTTGCGTTTTGGTCCTGAATCTTGTTTGTGCAATTGTATGAGTTTGGGATGTCCGTTTGAGCTGAAATTTGGCAGAGAAGCATGAAACATGATTAATTTTAAGTTGGTAACTTAAAATCTGGTTAAGTCCTTACAGTTTTCAGAATTTACAATTTGGTCCCTAAAGTTGTAATTTGTTCAATTGGGTCCCTGTTTGATCTCTGATGTTTGTGATCTTTGACTATGATGTTTGACTGATCACAATTAGGGCTAACGTGCATCTAGACAAGATTAAAAAGAAAAAAAAGGGTCGTTAATCAAGGTTGACTTTCGGGTTGACTTTGGTTTTCCCCGTGTGACTTTCTTAATTCGGGTCAACCGTCTGGGCCGGGTTAAGGGGGTTACACATCCTCAATGGAGTTTTAAAAGTTGTCCTGTAAGCCCATAACGCATCATTAAGGTGTAAAGACCAATCTTTCCGAGTTGGCTTAACCATCTTTTCAAGAATGTTCTTGACTTCCCTGTTGGATATTTCAGCGTGTCCATTGGTCTGAGGATGATATGTTGTTGCAATCCGATGCTTGACACCATACTTTTTCAAGGCAGCAACTATAACCCTGTTGTCAAAATGCCTCCCTTCATCACTGATGATCTCCTTAGGGATACCGAATCTAGAAAAAATATTTTTATGTAAAAACCTTTTAACCGTCTTGGCATCATTCTTTTGAGTGGCGATAGCTTCAACCCACTTAGATACATAATCTACTGCCACGAGGATGTACAAATTCCCACATGAAGATGGGAAAGGTCCCATAAAATCGATCCCCCAAACGTCGAAGATCTCGACTTCAAGAATGTTCTGCAGCGGCATCTCGTGTCTCCTTGAGATGTTTCCCGTCCGTTGACGCTTGTCACAACTCTTGTAGAATATTTGAGCATCTTTATACAGTGACGACCAATAGAATCCGGACTGCAAAATCTTGGCAGCAGTTTTGTTGCCTCCTAAATGTCCTCCATACTGTGAATCATGACAGTGATGAAGTATGTCTTCCTGCTCATCCTGCGGTACGCATCTCCTTATAACCTGATCTGCACAGATTTTGAAAAGAAGAGGTTCATCCCAATAATAATGTTTAACATCATTTTGGAACCTCTTCCTGGCTTGATAATTAAGGTCAGGAGGAATTATTCCGCTCACTAAAAAATTAACGAAATCAGCATACCAGGGGAGTCCAGAAGACGTACCTGTCGCCATGGCTGTCGCGACAGTGACTGTGGCAGCAAATAGCTGCTCATCAGAGAAGGTCTCCAATATGTTTGTCTCATCTGTCGGTAGACTCTTTCCCTTCTCCAACCTCGACAAGTGATCTGCCACTTGATTCTCTGTCCCCTTTTTGTCCTTGATTTCAAGGTCGAATTCTTGCAACAGCAGGATCCAACGTATCTGTCGAGGCTTTGCATCATTTTTGGTGAACATATATTTTAATGCAGAATGGTCTGTGTGCACTATGACCTTCGTTCCAAGTATATAAGAACGAAACTTGTCAATGGAGAATACCACCGCTAATAACTCCTTCTCTATGGTGGTGTAGTTTACTTGGGCGTCGTTCAGTGTTTTGCTGGCATAGTATATGACATGAAAAAGTTTCTCTCCGCTGCCCAAGTGCTGCCCCGACAGCATAGTCACTAGCATCACACATGATCTCAAATGGCTGTGTCCAGTCTGGTGGTTGTACTATTGGGACTGTTACCAGCTTTTTTTCAGAACCTTGAATGCCTCAGTACATTCAGCGTTAAAGTCGAAGGGTGGTGGCATCACACATGATCTCAAATGGCTGCCCAAGATGGCATAGGGGCTTGGTGATTTTTCAAAAGTTTGCAATGAACCTCCGATAAAAACCAGCATGTCCTAAGAAACTTCTGATTCCCTTGACTGTGGTGGGTGGTGGCATCTTTTCGATCACTTCTATCTTAGCTCTGTCGACTTCTATGCCACGGCAGATAATCTTATGGCCAAGGACTATCCCTTCATCCACCATGAAGTGACATTTTTCCCAGTTCAAAACCAAATTTGCTTTTTCACATCTCTCGAGCACCTTCTGTAGGTTGCCTAGGCAGCTTTCAAAGTTGTCTCCAAAGACTGAAAAATCATCCATAAAGATCTCTAGGAAATCCTCCACCATATCGGAGAATATTGCCATCATGCACCTTTGAAAGGTGGCTGGTGCATTGCATAGTCCAAAAGGCATTCTCCTAAAAGTGTAAGTTCTGTAAGGGCATGTGAATGTCGTCTTTTCTTGATCTTCCGGTGCGATAGCTATTTGATTGTAACCTGAATAACCATCAAGAAAACAATAGTAAGGTTTACCCGGTAATCTATCAAGCATTTGGTCAATAAAGGGTAAAGGAAAGTGGTCCTTTCGGGTAGCTTTGTTAAGCTTCCGATAGTCCATACAAACCCTTCAACCGGTTACAGTCCTGGTTGGGATTAGCTCATTGTTTTCGTTGGTTACCACGGTCATTCCTCCTTTCTTGGGAACGCATTGCATCGGGCTCACCCATTTGATGTCCGAGATGGCGTAGATTATTCCAACATCTAACCATTTGATTATTTCTTTTCGCACCACCTCTTTCATAGCATGGTTCAGACGCCTTTGTGCATCAATAGTCGGCTTATGATCATCCTCTAGAAGAATTTTATGCATACATAATGCCGGACTGATGCCTTGAATATCAGCTATCCTCCATCCAATAGCCTTTTTGTGCTGCTGCAGCATCCCTATTAACTGATGTTCTTGTTTCTGCATCAACTTGGAAGAGATGATTACGGGCAACGTATCATTTAAACCAAGAAAAGCATATTTTAGCTGCCCTGGCAGGGGATTAAGTTCTAAAACAGGGGGCTCAACAGTTGATGGCTTTTGTATTACATGGTTAACCGAGGTATAATTTAAAGGCTCGAATAACTTACCTGGACGATTGCCTATCCAGTTTACCTCCTCCTGATCTTCAGTATCAGATGTATCAGATTCTGAGGAGTTGCTGTCGTCGGTGCTGTCGTGACAATCTTCTAAGTGGCTGCTGAGGCAGTGACCAATTTTGATGTCGTGACAGCCCGACCTGTTGCAGGGTTAGTCAAGGGTAACTTCAGTGATAACCTTACATTCTTCTTCTGCATCAACATGCTTCATTTCTTGGAGAACATTCAACTTTATTTCTTGATCGTTTACTCTCATGGTGAGTTCTCCTTTTTCCACATCAATCAGTGATCTTCCCGTGGCTAAGAAGGGTCGCCCCAAGATGATTGGTGCGTTTTCATCTGCTTCACAATCTAAGACAAGAAAGTCAGTAGGAAAAATAAACTTATCTACTCTTACCAGAATATCTTCAATTTTTCCTTCCGGATGAACGTAAGAGCGGTCTTCCAGCTGCAGAATTACTGTTGTGGGCCGAGCTTTTCCAATACCTAATTTCTGAAAAATAGATTTGGGCATTATATTTATACTAGCACCAAGATCACAAAGTGCCTTACCCACATATTTATCTTCGATTACACATGGTATTGTAACACCCCAATTTTGCGCTTAGAAGTTTTGGGTTTGAACTGGAACGGTCGGATTTTCGGTTCGAATATAAAAGGTGGTTTTAAGGAAAGCCTAGTTCAGGTTGCATTAAAAATATGGAAAAATGTCTTAAAATCCTCTTTTATTATATATAAGAGAATGGTGAAATCAATTTTACAAAATGAGGTTTGGAAGTGTGACATTTTGGGTTAGTGACCAAAATGTAATTTTTGAAAACTGTGTGACTGTTTTAAAAAGGATTGAAACTTTGAATCTTTAAGGAGCTATTTACCCAAAAGAGTTTCTCCAGATTTTTCTTAATATTAATCAATTTAATTAATGGTTTTAATTAAGTGTAAAAAGGAGGGAAAAGATATTTTGGCATTTTAACTAACTTTTCTCTAAATGTCCATTTTCTTTTCTCTCAACTTTTCTCTCAACCCAAACACATTTCTCCAGTAAAATTTCCTCTGATTTTGACAACTAAAGATGAGATTTCAATCCTCATTTGATCTCTAATCAATTCTACAACAAAACCTTGGCATTAGCTTATTGAATTTTCAAGAATCTTGGTTCCAAAAAGGGAGAAACTCAAGTTTAGAGGTATGAACGTCCTTCTCCTCTAAATTCTCGGTTCTTTACTGAAATTCCCAAGTTCTCAATTCTTGATTTGAGTTTTATTAAAGGTTTTGATGATGTGATCTTGATTTTGGCTTAAAATGCAAGATTTGGATTTAATTTTGAAGAAATTCGTAATAATTGATTGGGCTCTGTTTGGAAATGTCTTTTTGATGTAATTTGGATGTCTAAATGATGTATAATTGAGGTTTGATCAATGCAATCCCGAATAGGTTGATTTTCCTAAGTTTTTACTTGTGAAAATGGTGGTTTTTGGGGTGATCTTGGTGTTTTGTTAATGCTGGAGGTATAAGGACGTGTTTGGGATCATTTTGGATGTTAATTGATGTTTATAAATGGTTAGAAGTGATGGATCTTGTCTGGGTTAAGTCTTGGAAGTGTTTGGAGGTGATTTCGGTTGTGTTTGATAGCCGAAATGTTGGATTTGCAAAGAACAGCGAGTTTAGGTGTGTTGCTGGTGTTTTTAATGCATAATGATGCATTAATCCTCTGTTGTTACGTGCTTAAAATAGGGGAGAATGATCCGTGAGCAATAAGGTGGCGTGGAAGGTTTTGGATGCTTGGAAGGCTTGTTGGCTAGCCTTGTTTTTTGTATCGGTGAGTGAAGTTGGGTTTTCAGCTTTAAAATCAAGGTTTGAAGGTTTTGGGAGCTTAGTTTAAGTCTAAACAACTTAGCTAAGCTCAAGAGTAAGTAAATGGAATTTCTCTCTTGGTTGTGTTATGAATTGGTTTTTAATGCACTTGTGATTGTTGGATGCAATGCATGTGATTTGCATGTTTTAAATTCTGTTTTGAAAGCATATTTTAGCATGGTTTAATGCTGGTTTTGAAAGCCATGTGTGAAGGATGCTCAAGGTAAGAGATCCTTGGTTTTGTATATTGGAATTGTGGAATTGATGCATAGTGTTGCATGTTGTTTAATGGCTTTGTGTAATTCTTCAAAAATAGTGGATTGATGATGGTAATTGGTGGTTTTGGGATTTTGGTTATGCTTGTAAAACAATGGATTAATGTGGTAAGATGGTTATATTGGCAAGTGATGTAAGTGGTTCTTGGTTACTTTAATCGGATATAGTTAGCCGGCTATAGGATTGGGTGCACCGTGAATAAAGTCGCCTTGGATGTGGAGTGATTGTGATTGTACCGGTAACTCCATCCAAGTACACTAACGAGATGGTTAAGAACAGCATAGTGGTTAAAATTCCATGGGTGGGTGTTGTGTTAAGGTCATAATGGTGGTTAAAATTCCATTTGAGGACCTTGTGTATGTTAAGGTCATAATGGTGGTTAAAATTCCATTTGAGGACCTTGTGTTTGTTAAGATCACAATGGTGGTGTAAAGTCCATGTGTGGATCTTGTGTTGTATGTCCCGTGATCTCGTTAGTGATGTTATACAACTACCAATGGGTGATGGTAAGGTCGTAATGGTGGTTAAAATTCCATTTGAGGACCTTGTGAATGTTAAGGTCATATGGTGGTTAAAAGTCCATATGAGGACCTTGTGTATGGTAAGGTCATAATGGTGGTTAAAATTCCATTTGGGGACCTTGTGTATGAAGTGTGGGGACAACGCTTGTAATCCGCGTATCCGATTGTGTCTTGCGTTATGATGGTTTGTGGATTATCACTTGGAAGCCAATATAATGTTCTTGAATATGATGAAGCATGAGATGCTTGAAATGATGCTTGGTTGCATGAGAAGTGTGTAATGTTTTATGAATGCATGTTTACTTGTTAGCTTGAACAAGAGTTTATTTTCTAATGGGAATGGTGCATGTGTGCATGAAATCTCTTTAGTGCATTGAAGTCTTGCGAAGACTTGTTTTAAAAGGCATGTGATGCAAATGTTGATTTTGTGGTTCATATGTTGCATTTGTTTAATGCATGAGATAGATTGATTGAGTAAGTGGTTTCTAAAGGTTTCTTGCTTGAAATGATTTTCAATGTATGAGAAAAGTATGATGTGAAGTGGAAGTGTTTTCCAAGGATCTTGTATTTAACTTTGCATATGATGTTCATGCATGGAATGGTTAAATTGATGGTTTTGCAAGGTTGTGCTTTGAAGTGAATTACTTAGCTTTTCTAAGCTAAGGGTTGGTTTTCATGTTTGAGCAATGCATGACTTAAAGCATGTTGAGAAAAAGGGTTTTCAAACGTTGCTTTGGTTTATCGAATTGTGTTTACTTTTAAAAGAGGTTTTATGACTCGCTGCATTGATGGTGTTTTGGTTTTGAGCATTCCTCACTAAGAATTATGTGCTTACACTCCTTTTTGTCCATCAATGCAGATATTTGAAGTTGGGACAACGAGAAGCAAGGGATTCAAGGAGAGCTCCACTTGAGATGTATGTCTCGGTTAATAGCTATAGATAATAAAGGCAATGGGGGGAAGAATCTCTTATGTTGATGTTTAATGAGATTGTGTATGTTGGACAAGTTTGGTTTATGATTTTGAACTATGAGGTTTAACGCTTGCAACGTTTGAATCTTCTTATTCTTAAATCGTTATGCTATGCTTCTTGTTTTAAAAGCATGATTGAGTGTTGGATGTGTTGAATGAGTGGGTGCACCTAGGGGTGGTTTTGTATTTAGATTTTGATGCAAATTGGTAGGTATGATGTTTTCCATGTTGTTGATTTAATGTGGAATGGTTTGGACTATGTTTGATGGGGTTTAAAGGTGTTTAACCAGGCCTATCTGTTGTTTCTGGGCAGGGTGTTTCGAAACACCCTTGCCTGTTTTGAAACAGGCCCTTGTTTTGGCTTGGGTGTTCCTGAACGGCCTAGGCCGTTTCTGAACACTTTGGCTACTGCCAAGGGGTGTTCCTGAACGGCCTAGACCCGTTTCGGAACACTTGACCGTTGGGCTTAAAATTTGAATAGTTTTGAGGTTTGCAAGCTTTACGTTTTAGTCCTGATTCTTGTATGTGCAATTGCTTGAGTTTGAGATGTCCGTTTGAGATGAAATTTGACAGAGAGGCATGAAACATGACTAATTTCATAATGGTAACTTAAAAATTGGTAAAGTTCTCTTAATTTTCAAAATTTACAAATTGGTCCCTAAATTCGTATTTTGTGCAATTGGGTCCCTTATTGTTTTCCGATCGCTATGATTTATTGAGTATGCTTATCTCAAGAGTATGCCTAGGTTAAATGTGCATCTAGACAAGTTTAAAAAGAAACAAAAAGGGTCGTTAATCAAGGTTGACTTTCGGGTTGACTTTGGTTTTCCCCGTGTAATCTTCGTAGTTCGGGTCAACCGTCTAGGCCGGGCTACGGGGGTTACATTTGGTTGTATCAGAGCTGAGTTGCGAATGCTTGGGGGAAATGGTAAATTGTTGTAATATGTGTTTGATGTTTATTCTGATGTGTGATTGAAAGTCGGTTGAAATGCGTGTTTTTGAGCGAATTGTTGATGTTTTTAGCATGCTTTTTGATTGTGAATTTTCATTGAGCTAATGTGGATTTGTGCTGATGTTATGCTGGTGTTGTGAGCTGATTTTATGAATAATGAAAGTGTAATGGGTATGATATGTTGATATTATGCTGTTATGAGTGAATGTTGTTGATGAGAGCATGATCGAAGTATGTGGATTGATATGCTTGATGTTGTGATATCAATGTTTTATTGACTGTTATGTCATGTTAAAGGGGAGAATTTGGGATACCCATTGCCTTATTATTATAGCTATTGTGTTATATTGGAATTGGAGTCTTGAATCCTTGCTTGAAGCTAGCCTGATCGTTTTGTTTGTTTTGTTATGATAGCTTGTTGTTATAGCATGGTGAAATCGATGAAAGAATGGCAGTTAGGTGAGATGGTTGCTGCTTTAGAGCAGGTTGTTAAAGCGTGGAATTCACCTTTTAATGGAGGTGTTTCGTCTCAGTCTTCAGTGCCTGGAGTTGAGGTAGTAAGGCCAGAGGAAGAAGTTGGTTCTGTGATGAAGAGTTCATCACCTATAGTTCAAGAGGTATTGGGAACATCTCAGGTTGTGGCAAAAGTAAGGCCTGTAGACGTGCCGGCTGTGGGATGTGCGAGTTTGTCGAAACATCGTTTACATGATTTGGGAGCTGTGGAGTATCATGGTTCGACACCTGAGACATTCGAGGCCTGGTTAGCTAGTGTAATTCTGATTTTGGATCAGGAAGGTTGTGATTATGCCTGTAAGCTGGGAAGTGTTGTCTCATTGATGTTGGAGGGCGCTTGTGTCTAGTGGACATCTGTGGCGGTGGCATCGCACATCCACGATATAGACTGGGACTTCTTTGTGTCTGCCTTTTATGAAAGGTATCTTGGAGAGAAATTCCCAAGGGTTAAGCAACGTGAGGGTGTGGTTTCAGTTTATGAAGGTGAGAAAAGTTTAAGCAAGAGAGTTGTGAGTACTGATCTCCGGAGCGGTCAGCGTAAGAGGCTACATGATAGAAGGTTTTGCTTGAATCGAAGTCAGGGTGGTAGTGTAAATGTAGGGCAAGTGCTACATGATCAAGGAGTGGTAGCTCAGTTACCGGTGTGTGACTAATGTGGGAAGTGTCATGTTGGAGGTTGTTGGGGCGCAGGAGTTTGTTGGAACTGTAGTTCTAAGGAGCATATGAAGCGAAATTGTCCTCATGTGGTGAGATCAGCTTCAGTGGCAGCAAAAGGGTCTCTGAAGGGTCGTGGGTACGGCCGAGACGAGGTTCGAAGGTGGCAGGAAGGGCAGGAAGGTGTGAGGAGCTTGGAGAATGAACCTGTTGGAATTGTGGGTCTGTTGGACATTTGAGACGTAATTGTTTGAAGTTGGCTCGGGGTAGTCAGGGTTCTTTACCGCAGGGAGATGGTGATGACCTTAATGTGTTAGCTGATGCTGCAGCGGTGCGGCTGGAGAATGATGGTTTTGCGGGGAAGAGAGCTTGTCTGTTGAAGTTCCAGGGCAGTGAGGTGTTTACAGGTAACCTTGTTAAGTAACCTTTGCTCTAGTATCTTAGTTGGTTTCAATTGGTATTTCCTTGTGTAGTGGGTATAGTCTCGTTGCTAGCATGTTTGGGGTAGTAGTTGGTGTTGTTTTGGAAACAACTTTAGTGTGAGGAGGGCATTAGTGAGTATCTTGTGGATAATGGGTTGTTAGAATGATGGAGTTGGTCAAGTTGGAAGTGAGATATGAGGTTGTTTTTAGGCGGATTCTGAGGATGTTATTGGTGGGTGTGAACCGACATACATGCACAGTTAAAATCATTTGTTATATGCTATATTATATATGTACTGGTCCATGCATACATGTGACATGACATTAGAGGTTTTGCATGCATGTACATCAGGCATTGATAGGGCATATTGGTGACCATGCATACGAACGTTCACACTCGCTGATAGTTAATCGGGTCCGTTAGTGTTGTGATAGGGTTAGATTGGATGGGGGTTTTAAAGTTGTGTTGGTGCTAGGAGAATGTTAGAAGTAATGGAGGGTATTACGCGAGTTGCCAGTAATAGTGAGTTTAGCGGTATGGTGGTGAGGAGATTACCGTTTGAGTTAGAATCAATCAAAGTGGTTGTGAATAGCTAGTAGAAGTGGTAGTTTCTTGGTGTTAAGTGCTGTGGTAAGTTAGTGGATGTGTTCCAAAGTGCTGAGGTAACTTGGCATTGATGCTGTAGTAGAAGGGTTGTTTTTGTAGGTGATGGTTCTTAGCAACCTTTGAGGAATTGAGAAGAGGTTTTGTTGTGGGTTGTAGAAAAGGGGTAGCCTGGGAGAATAGGAGTTTCGTAACCTAAATACGTATGTATAGGTTGGGCAATGTTCTAGTAAGGCAAGTGTTGTAGTCAACTTGAAGTGGAAAGGCAATGTAAGATCAAAGGCCATTGTTGGTTGGACGGGTTCTTGTGAGAAGTGGTTGGTTGGTTGTGATTAAGTAAATTCCGTCTGAAGACAGTTGGTGGTGTGTGGAACGGCTGGCGGAGTCAAGGTTGGGGTTTTGTGATGTGATTTTCGGATGTTAGGTGAGTAGTCCTGGTGAATCGTTATGGTAATGATAGCAGCGGATGTGAAGGAATGTCAGCAATACGTTGAGAAGTTTGGGTAAGCAGTTGATGCTTAAGAATTTTTGCTTGTTGTGGTAGTCTTTGAAAGAGGTTGAGTAGTTTTGCAAGGAGTTTTAGAAGCAGTGAAGGTTGTGGGTCACTTGGTGGCTAAACTGGATTGGTTGGTGTCACTGTGTGAACAAGTTTTGGGAGTTATGAGTTAAGGTGGTGTATGTTGTAAAAGTTGGAGGTTCTTCAGGTTGTTGTTGGGGCTATGTGCAGTCCTGAAGTGTGAGAGGTTAAGATGTGGTTAACATCTGAGTGTTCTGGAATTCGTGAACCGTATGTGGTGGTGTTGAGTTTGGGTGGAGTTTTGTGAGGAGAGTGTTCAGTAGTGGTTAAGTCTCCTGTGTTGCTTTGAGAAGTTTGGTTGTTCTCTTTTCGCCAGTTGAAATTTCGAGGACGAAATTTCTTGAGGGGGGGAGAGTTGTAACACCCCAATTTTGGGCTTAGAAGTTTAGGGTTTGAACTGGACCGGTCGGATTTTCGGTTCGAATATAAAAGGTGGTTTTAAGGAAAGCCTAGTTCGGGTTGCATTAAAAATATGGAAAAATGTCTTAAAATCCTCTTTTATTATATATAAGAGAATGGTGAAATCAATTTTACAAAATGAGGTTTGGAAGTGTGACATTTTGGGTTAGTGACCAAAATGTAATTTTTGAAAACTGTGTGACTGTTTTAAAAAGAATTGAAACTTTGAATCTTTAAGGAGCTATTTACCCAAAAGAGTTTCTCCAGATTTTTCTTAATATTAATCAATTTAATTAATGGTTTTAATTAAGTGTAAAAAGGAGGGAAAAGATATTTTGGCATTTTAACTAACTTTCCTCTAAATTTCCATTTTCTTTTCTCTCAACTTTTCTCTCAACCCAAACACATTTCTCCAGCAAAATTTCCTCTGATTTTGAAAACTAAAGATGAGATTTCAATCCTCATTTGATCTCTAATCAATTCTACAACAAAACCTTGGCATTAGCTTATTGAATTTTTAAGAATCTTGGTTCCAAAAAGGGAGAAACTCAAGTTTAGAGGTATGAACGTCCTTCTCCTCTAAATTCTCAGTTCTTTACTGAAATTCCCATGTTCTCAATCCTTGATTTGAGTTTTATTAAAGGTTTTGATGATGTGATCTTGATTTTGGCTTAAAATGCAAGATTTGGATTTAATTTTGAAGAAATTCGAAATAATTGATTGGGCTCTGTTTTGAGATGTCTTTTTGATGTAATTTGGATGTCTAAATGATGTATAATTGAGGTTTGATCAATGCAATCCCGAATAGGTTTATTTTCCTAAGTTTTTACTTGTGAAAATGGTGGTTTTTGGGGTGATCTTGGTGTTTTGTTAATGCTGGATGTATAAGGACGTGTTTGGGATCATTTTGGATGTTAATTGATGTTTATAAATGGTTAGAAGTGATGGATCTTGGTTGGGTTAAGTCTTGGAAGTGTTTGGAGGTGATTTCGGTTGTGTTTGGTAGCCGAAATGTTGGATTTGCAAAGAGCAGCGAGTTTAGGTGTGTTGCTGGTGTTTTTAATGCATAATGATGCATTAATCCTCTGTTGTTATGTGCTTGAAACAGGGGAGAATGATCCGTGAGCAATAGAGGTGGCGTGGAAGGTTCTGGATGCTTGGAAGGCTTGTTGGCTAGCCTTGTTTTGTGTATCGGTGAGTGAAGTTGGTTTTTCAGCTTTAAAATCAAGGTTTGAAGGTTTTGGGAGCTTAGTTTAAGTCTAAACAACTTAGCTAAGCTCAGAAGTAAGTAAATGGAATTTCTCTCTTGGTTGTGTTATGAATTGGTTTTTAAAGCACTTGTGATTTTTGGATGCAATGCATGTGATTTGCATGTTTTAAATTCTGTTTTGAAAGAAGTTTTAGCATGGTTTAATGCTGGTTTTGAAAGCCATGTGTGAAGGATGCTCAAGGTAAGAGATCCTTGGTTTTGTATATTGGAATTGTGGAATTGATGCATAGTGTTGCATGTTTTTTAATGGCTTTGTGTAATGCTTCAAAAATAGTGGATTGATGATGGTATTGGTGGTTTTGGCATTTTGGTTATGCTTGTAAAACAATGGATTAATGCGGTAAGATGATTATATTGGCAAGTGATGTAAGTGGTTCTTGGTTACTTTAATCGGATATAGTTAGCCGTCTATAGGATTGGGTGCACCGTGAATAAAGTCGCCTTGGATGTGGAGTGGTTGTGATTGTACCGGTAACTCCATCCAAGGACACTAACGAGATGGTTAAGAACACCATGGTGGTTAAAATTCCATGGGTGGGTCTTGTGTTAAGGTCATAATGGTGGTTAAAATTCCATTTGAGGACCTTGTGTATGTTAAGGTCATAATGGTGGTTAAAATTCCATTTGAGGACCTTGTGTTTGTTAAGATCACAATGGTGGTGTAAAGTCCATGTGTGGATCTTGTGTTGTATGTCCCGTGATCTCGTTAGTGATGTTATACAACTACCAATGGGTGATGGTAAGGTCGTAATGGTGGTTAAAATTCCATTTGAGGACCTTGTGAATGTTAAGGTCATATGGTGGTTAAAAGTCCATATGAGGACCTTGTGTATGGTAAGGTCATAATGGTGGTTAAAATTCCATTTGGGGACCTTGTGTATGAAGCGTGGGGACAACGCTTGTAATCCGCGTATCCGATTGTGTCTTGCGTTATGATGGTTTGTGGATTATCACTTGGAAGCCAATATAATGTTCTTGAATATGATGAAGCATGAGATGCTTGAAATGATGCTTGGTTGCATGAGAAGTGTGTAATGTTTTATGAATGCATGTTTACTTGTTAGCTTGAACAAGAGTTTATTTTCTAATGGGAATGGTGCATGTGTGCATGAAATCTCTTTAGTGCATTGAAGTCTTGCGAAGACTTGTTTTAAAAGGCATGTGATGCAAATGTTGATTTTGTGGTTCATATGTTGCATTTGTTTAATGCATGAGATAGATTGATTGAGTAAGTGGTTTCTAAAGGTTTCTTGCTTGAAATGATTTTCAATGTATGAGAAAAGTATGATGTGAAGTGGAAGTGTTTTCCAAGGATCTTGTATTTAACTTTGCATATGATCTTCATGCATGGAATGGTTAAATTGATGGTTTTGCAAGGTTGTGCTTTGAAGTGAATTACTTAGCTTTACTAAGCTAAGGGTTGGTTTTCATGTTTGAGCAATGCATGACTTAAAGCATGTTGAGAAAAAGGGTTTTCAAACGTTGCTTTGGTTTATTGAATTGTGTTTACTTTTAAAAGAGGTTTTATGACTCGCTGCATTGATGGTGTTTTGGTTTTGAGCATTCCTCACTAAGCATTATGTGCTTACGCTCCTTTTTGTCCATCAATGCAGATATTTGAAGTTGGGACAGCGAGAAGCAAGGGATTCAAGGAGAGCTCCACTTGAGATGTATGTCTCGGTTAATAGCTATAGATAATAAAGGCAATGGGGGGAAGAATCTCTTATGTTGATGTTTAATGAGATTGTGTATGTTGGACAAGTTTGGTTTATGATTTTGAACTATGAGGTTTAACGCTTGCAACGTTTGAATCTTCTTATTCTTAAATCGTTATGCTATGCTTCTTGTTTTAAAAGCATGATTGAGTGTTGGATGTGTTGAATGAGTGGGTGCACCTAGGGGTGGTTTTGTATTTAGATTTTGATGCAAATTGGTAGGTATGATGTTTTCCATGTTGTTGATTTAATGTGGAATGGTTTGGAGCATGTTTGATGGGGTTTAAAGGTGTTTAAACAGGCCTATCTGCTGTTTCTGGGCAGGGTGTTTCGAAACACCTTTGCTTGTTTCGAAACAGGCCCTTGTTTTGGCTTGGGTGTTCCTGAACGGCCTAGCCCGTTTCTGAACACTTTGGCTACTTCCAAGGGGTGTCCCTGAACGGCCTAGACCCGTTTCGGAACACTTGACCGTTGGGCTTAAAATTTGAATAGTTTTGAGGTTTGCAAGCTTTATGTTTTAGTCCTGATTCTTGTATGTGCAATTGCTTGAGTTTGAGATGTCCGTTTGAGATGCAATTTGGCAGAGAGGCATGAAACATGACTAATTTCATAATGGTAACTTAAAAATTGGTAAAGTCCTCTTAATTTTCAGAATTTACAAATTGGTCCCTAAATTCGTATTTTGTGCAATTGGGTCCCTTATTGTTTTCCGATTGCTATGATTTTTTGAGTATGCTTATCTCAAGAGTATGCCTAGGTTGAATGTGCATCTAGACAAGTTTAAAAAGAAAAAAAAGGGTCGTTAATCAAGGTTAACTTTCGGGTTGACTTTGGTTTTCCCCGTGTAATCTTCGTAGTTCGGGTCAACCGTCTAGGCCGGGCTACGGGGGTTACAGGTATGATGAAGCTCCCAGGATCCTTCTTCTTCTGGGGTGAATGCTTGTGCAGAATACTCATGCAACCTTCTGTCATCTTGACCGTTTCAAATTCCCCAAGTCTAGATTTCTTTGACATGGCATCCTTGAGAAATTTTGCATAACCGGGCATTTCCCTAACGGCATCTAACAGCGGGATGTTGATGTGAACTTGCTTAAAAATATCATAAATCTTTTTAAGTTGTGATTCTTTTTTCAATTTCTGTAACCGTTGAGGAAAGGGAGGTGGGGGACGATAATCAACAATTCGTCTTTCCCACTGCATACGGATCTGAGGAGGGTTGGGTTCATCATCTTTCTCCTCTGTCCCTTCTGCTGTCGTGACGGGCTCGTCGGCAGCAGGCTGTTTGTTACCTGTCGAGGCAGCTTCCTCGGTAGGTGACTCCAAGGCTGGTTCAACTGATTCAGCTTTCTTCTCAGGCCCTGGTAGTTTCTTCCTACTCCTAGTAGTGATGGCTTTACACTGCTCATGTGTGGGTTGTCTAGCGTTTTCAGTATTGCTAGGAAATCCACCATTCTGCCTTGTGTTTACATGCTGGGAAACCTGACCCATCTGTGTCTCCAACGATTTTAGAGTAGCTTCATGATTTGTCATTTGCATCTCTGTTTTATCCTTGAATGTCTTTGTCTTCTTGACAAAGTGATTTATGTTCTCAATGTAAGTTCCTGTTTGAGACATAAACGTAGCCAGAGTCTGTTCCAGTATATTGTTTGTGGCAGCTGGTGGCTGCTGCTGCTGCTGCGGTTGCTGCCGAGTCAGCAAATTAGGTCCTCTCTGGTTCTGATTATTCTGTGCTTGAGGATTCAGGGCATTATTAGGATTACTCCAAGAGAACTTGGGATCCTTTCTCCAGCTGGGATTGTAGTTGTTGGAGTTATAATTATGCTTATTGTAATTTCCAACATACTTTCCCTCTTCTAACTGTATTGGACATTCCTCTGAACTATGATTTCCTTTACAAATTTCACATACCTCTTCGGCAGCGTATACAAGCAGTGAATCATCGTTCAAGAGCTTTTTCATTGTCTTAGTGATATATGCCACTTGTGAATTCATTGTGTTGTCGGCCTCATAATCCTTTACAGCTAGGGCCCGTTTACCCCCTCTTCTTGCTGTCGGGAACTGCTCCTCATTCTTAGCCAGATTTTTCAATACTGCCATCGCTTCATCTAGGTCTTTGTCCAGTAGTAATACGTTTGCTGCTGAATCAATTCTAATACGAGTTTGTAAATTGGCAGCATTATAAAACTTTGTTATCTGGTTCCAAACGGGGAATCATGCATTGGGCAGTTCCTTAGAAGAGTGGTAAATCTATCCCAGGCCTCGTGCATTGGCTCGTCATCTTCCTGTTGAAAAGTAGCAATTTCGTTACGTAATCGCTCAGATAAGTATGAAGGATTAAAACGAGATAAAAATTCACGAGTCAAATCTGCCCAAGTTCTAATTGAACCCGGCGTAAGTTTATTCCACCAAGTCTTTGCCCTGTCCCTCAATGAATGAGGAAATAACCGAAGCCTCAGTATCTCTGGAGTAACTCCTGGTAGTCTAAACGAACCACAGATTTCCTGAAACGTTTTTAGATGCTCCCGAGCATCCTCTGTAGCAGCACCACTAAATTGACCGGCGTTGTTGATCATGCTGAACATAACAGGTTTCAGCTCAAAGTTGTCAACATCTACATCCGGCAGCGTGGTCTCTAGTTCTACATGATCATTCAGCATGTAGTCTCGGTATGACCATCGTGCGGCAGCGACATGAGGGTCGCCGACAGGAGGAATGATCTCTCCATCTCCGACAGGATTATTATTACCCTGGGGATTCCCTTGGTTGTTCATTGCCTCTACTTGTTCTTCAAGGTATTCGTTTCTGGCTAGTACGTGGCGAAGTCGGTTCCTAAGACTATACGGACGTTCTTTTTCAGGATCTAATGGATAGTCAAGTTCCTCTCCTCGTATCGATCTGCACATAAACAAGAAACCTTGTGAAAAGCACAAGTTGAACAAACCAAAATAAAACAAAAAAAAGAAAAAGAAAAATGCAGTAAAAGGTAGGGTAAAGTTATGTTGCCAGTCCCCGACAACGGCGCCAAAAACTTGTTGCCTGTAAAAGTGCCTATCGCAATTGTAGTTCAAGTGTACACGACGCAAGTAGTAAAGTGATACAGAAGTATCAGATATCGTCTCCATAGGGACTGGGCTAATAGTTTCACCTTGAATTACTGCACGAGAGTAAAAAGAATAGTTTAAGAGATTGTCACGAAAATAATAAAGAATATTGGAAAATAAGATTAAAGAAATCAAGATAGAGAGAATGGGCTGGTATTAAATTGCTCAGTAGTGTAGGTATTGCTAAGTCTAAGAATACCAGCTCTATCGTCGTCCCCGTCGCGGTAGCACCTGTCGCGGCGGCAGTCTGTTGCTTGTCACGACAGCGAACACACAACTCTGTACTTCAAGTTTGGCAAGAATCCCTGCTGTGCCTTGGCCTATCACTAGGTCCAAGTCTGTCGATGAACACGTCTTTGATGATACCTCCCGGCGTGAATCGAAGGATGAACACCGATGTTGTTGAATTCTTCTTTAGCCACTTAACCTCGTCCTATCCCTAGGTCCGAGATAGTTCAACTATAAACTAGAGAACTCGCACTTATTCCTTTCGTATACTTAACTCTCCCGATATTAAGTAAATAGATAACCTCGCAATGCTCTCCCGATACTCTTGCAAGATGTTAATAACCAGAATAAGAGAACTTGAAGTTTATTTTATTGAACTGAAAATTCCTAAAACAAAAGCAAACCTCGCAACTACTTTACAAATCAACCCGTGGCCCTAAGGGGAATTTAGAACATGTTGAAAGGATGAAAACGGCTATGGTTTTGGGAAGAAGGCTAGAGAATGTGATTTCCTGTCCTAGGTCGAATTACATGCCTTTATATAGGCTTTGGGTCAAAGTTTTCTAATATGGCAAGAATACAAGTTTAAATTAAAGTACAACTCTAATAAAGACTAAATCTTCAGAGAATATTGCTTTAACTCATCCTTCCTTCTTGCTTGGAATTTCTCTTCTTGAATGTAACACCCCAATTTTGGGCTTGGAAGTTTAGGGTTTGAACCGGACTGGTCTAATTTTCGGTTCGAATATAAAAGGTGGTTTTAGGGAAAGCTTAGTTCAGGATGGATTAAAAATATGGAAAAATATCTAAAAATCCTCTTTTAATATATATAAGAGAGTGGTGAAATCAATTTTACAAAATAAGGCTTGGAAATATGACATTTCGAATTAGTGACTGAAATGTAATTTTTGAAAAGTTCGTGACTGTTTTGAAAGGATTGAAACTTCGAATCTTTAAGGAGCTAATTTACCCAAGGAAGGATTTCACAATATTTTTCTTAATTTTAATGACTCATTTAATGTTTAATTAATAAAAAGAAATGAGGGAAAAACCATATTTTAGTTTCATAACTAACTTTTGCTAAAATTTTCCCATTTCATTTTCTCTCAAAATTCCCTCAGCCAAACACATTTCCATAGCAGCTTTTCTTTTGATTTTCACACCAAATGATGAGATTTCAATCCTCAAATGATTCCTAATCATTTCTACATCAAATCCTCTTCATTTGCATATTGAATTTTCAAGGATTTTGGCTCTAAACAAGGAGAAATCCACATTTAGAGGTATGAACGTTCTTCTCCTCTAAATACTTAGTTCTTTAATGAAATTCCCAAGTTCTCAATCCTTACATTGAGTTTTATAAAAGGCTTTGATGTTGTGATCTTGATTTTGGCTTAAAGCTTGAGATTTTGATTAAATCTTGAAGAAATTCGTGATGAATGTTTGGGCTCTGTTTTGAGATGTCTTTTTAATGTATTTTGGATGTTTAATGATGTGTAATTGAGGTTTAATCAATGCAATCCCGAATAGGTTGATTTTCCTAAGTTTTTATTTGTGAAAATGGTGGTTTTTGGGGTGATCTTGGTGTTCTGCTATAGCTGGAGGTATAAGGACGTGATTAGGTTCTTTTTGGATGTTAATTGATGTCTAAGAATGTTTAGAAGTGATGGATCTTGGCTGGGTAATATTGTGGAAATGTTTGGATGTGATTTTGGTTGTGTTTTGTAGCCGAAATGTGAGTTTTGGTGAGAGCAGGGAGTTTAGGTGTAATGGCTGAAGATTTTAATGCATGATGATGATGCATTAATCCTCTTATTTGATGTGTTTAAAACAAGGGATACATCTTCGGATCCTTGTGGTGTTGATCCGGAGGCTTGAACGGCGTTTCGGCAAGCTTGCGAAACGGAATTGGTGAGTGAAGTTTGGTTTTCAGCTTTGAAACCATTGTTTGAAGGTTTGGGAGCTTAGTTTAAGTCTGAGCAACTTAACTAAGCTCAAGAGTAGGTTTTCGGAGAAACTCTCTCTTTGATGAATCATGAAATGGTTGGATGCAATGTGTTTTATTTGCATGTTTAAATTCTGTTTTGAAAGCATATTTTAGCATGTTTAATGCTGGTTTTGAAAGCCATGTGTTGAAGGATGCTCAAGGTAGGAGATCCTTGGTTTGACATTGATAAATGTGGTTTTAATGCATGGTGATGCATGATGGTTTAATGGCTTTGTTTAATGCTTTAAAACAGTGGATTGATGATGGTAAATGATGTATATTGGCAAGTGATGTGTTGGTTTAAAAGTACTTGAATCGGATATAGTTAGCCGGCTATAGGATTGGGTGCACCGTGAATAAAGTCGCCTTGGATGTTGAGGGGTTGTAATGGTACCGTAAACTCCATCCAAGTACACTAACGAGATGTCTAAGATCATAATGGTGATTAAAATGCCAAGTGAGGATCTTGTGTTGTGTGTCTCGTGTTCTCGTTAGTGATGTTATACAACTACCAATGAGTGATGTGGAGGGGTTGTGATTGTACCGTTAGACTCCATCACGGGTGTTGAGGGGTTATGATTGTACCGTAAACTCCACCTTGTGTGTTTGGTAGTGTGTATGAAGCGTATGGGACAACGCTTGTAATCCGCGTATCCGATTGTGTTTTGTGTTGAAAAATGGTTATGATATCACTTGGAAGCCAATATGACATGTTCATGTTGTTTAAGCATGAGATGCTTGTTGTATATGCATTGTTGCATGAGAATTGATATTATGTGTTGAAAAGGCCTTGTGAAAGGTGTTTTATAAAATGCATTGTTGAGTTGTTTCTTTAGAGCATGCCTCACTAAGCATTGTGCTTACGCTCTCTTTCTTTAACCAATAATGCAGATAATTGAGGTGTTTGTGGGCAGCAAGGAGGGCAAGTAATCCAAGGGAAAGCTAAGCTCATGTATGGTGACATTTTCACAACATTATTAGTCTTTGATATTTGGCAATGGGAACCTAGGTTGTGTTGTTGGGAGATAATTTTGGACTCCCTAAGTTTGGTATGATACCTATGATGTTTGAAACATGTAAATGGCCATTTGGTATTTGTTTTGAAGATTTGATGATTGCTTGATTTCCAATATTAGGATGCATGCCTATAGACTTGTGGTTTTACCTAATTGATGCCATGAATGTGTTTTGATGATGCAAATATGTTCATTTAATGTATTATGACTTGTTGGCATGATTAGGAGGTCATAGGGATATGTTTGATTGGTCGAATGTATGATAAACCAGAAAATTCTGCACTTTCTGGGTAGCCTGTATCGGAACGGGCACTACCGTTCCGAAACAGGGGCCTGTAATTGTCATTGTGTATCGAAACGGGTAGAGGCCGTTCCGAAACACTTTTGCTACTACCAAGCCCTGTTTCGGAATGGGTTTCGAAACGAACCCGCGTTTCGGAATGGTCAACCCCCGTTCTGAAACACTTGACCGTTGGGCACTGATTTGTATGGTTTATGTTTTGCAAGCTTTACGTTTTAGTCCTGAGTTTTGTATATGCAATTGATTGAGTTTGGAATATCCGTTTAAGGTGAAATTTGACAGGGAAGCTTGTAATATGTTTAATTTCATAATGGTATCTTAAAAATTAGTTAAGTCCTCTTAATTTCCAGAATTTACAATTTGGTCCCTAAATTCGTATGTTGTGCAATTGAGTCCCTTATTGCTTTCCGTTTGCTGTGATTTTTTAGTATGCTTATCTCAAGAGTACACCTAGGGCTAATCTGCATCTAGACAAGTTTAAAAAGAAAAAAAAGGGTCGTTAATCAAGGTTGACTTTTGGGTTGACTTTGGTTTTCCCTGTGTAATCTTCGTAGTTCGGGTCAACCGTCTTGGCCGGCCTAAGGGGGTTACATTGAACTTTGGGCTTGGCATTCATTCTGATCTAGGGCTTAGAAAAATATACTGGTTTTCCACAACAGACGGGCTTAATTTTCTCTTTCTATCGAGGTCCACTTTGCTTCTTCTCCTCAAAACTGCTGTCGTCCTCTGCTGTCACGGCGGCAACCATGGCAGCATCGTCCTCCTTGACTGCTCGTCCAGATCCAGCTCTACTGCTTCACTGCCCAGCGCCTGCCTCTCCATCTGCTACAGCAGCAACCTGCAAAAGCAACCAATTTCAGTAGGAACTGTGCCATTTAATATATTTGTGATGTCTAACTTTAATCTAGCATAAATGCAATGAATTATGCTTGAATGCAGCAGAAATATGGGTTAAATAGGGGGTAAATAATAGAACTTTTACACACTCAACACATGCCAATCTTTATAAGTGCCAGTCATCTTTGCAACTATCTTCTTAATATTCTTATTGGCCGCCTCTACTGCTCCGTTCATCTTAGGGCGATATACTACTGAGTTGCGGTGCTTAATGTTGAACTGCTCATAGACCCAACAATCATTCGGTTGTTCAAGTTAAAAGCATTATTAGTGATTATGATTTCTGGTAGACCATATCGACAAATGATCTTCTTCTTTAAGAAGTTGCAAACAGTGGACCTAGTTACATTTGCATATGAGGCCGCTTCCACCCAATTTGTGAAGTAATCGATAGCTACCAAAATAAAACGATGACCATTTGACGCTCTTGGATGAATCTGCCCAATGACATCTATGCCTCACATAGAGAATGGCCATGGAGATGACATGACATGAAGAGACTAAATAGGCGCATGAACATTTTCAGCGTAAACATGGCACTTGTGACATTTGCAAGAATAGTTTATGCAATCCCCTTCTATCATTGACCAGTAATATCTGAAACGCATAATTCTTCTTGCCATAGTGAAACCACTAGGGTGACTTTCACAAACTCCCACATGGACTTCTTCCAAAATCAACTACGCTTCTTTTGCATCCACACATCTTAGTAGCACTTGGTCTCGACTTCGTTTGTAAAGGATCTCTCCATCAAGGATGTATCCTGATGCCATTTTCATGATTATTTTCTTTTCATTTTCCGAAGCCTGTGCTGGGTATTGTTGAAGTTTTATGTACTGCAAGATATCATGGTACCACGACAAACCATCTACCTCTTCTTCTACATTGTAACAATGAACTGGGGACTCCATCATTTGTAACTTAATGAGCATCATCTTAGAACCCTCGCTTGCTTTAAACATGGCTGCCAAAGTAGCTAATGCATCAACCATTTGATTATCTTCTCTTGGGAGATGCTTAAAAGTGATCACATCGAATTCTTTAGTTAACTCAAGGACCAACTTGTGATACTCTATCAATTTTGCATCTTTTGTTTCCCATTCACCACATATTTGGTAGATGATCAATAGTGCATCCCCATAGACTTTCAAATTTCGGATTTTTCTGTCAATGGCTTCCCTTAGGCCCAATATGCATGCCTCATATTCCGCCATATATTTAGTGTAGAAGAATTTCAAACGGCAAGTGAAAGGATAATGATCTACTTCTGGTGAAGCCAAAATTGCACCAATACCTCATCCTAGAGCATTTACAGTACCATCAAAATGCATGACCCAAGATTCTGTTGGTGACTCTTCATCTTCCATAATACACATCAAGTCTTCATCAGGAAAACTAATATCTAATGCCTTATAATCATCTTGTGCAGGACTTGCAAGAGAATACGCTATGGCACTTCCTTTTACTGCTTTTTGATTCACAAACTGGATATCATATTTTGAGAGCAACATCTTCCATTGCGATATTCTTCCTGATAGGACTGGAGCTTCCATCATAAACTTTACTGTACCTAACCGTGAGATCAACCATGTGGTATGATACAACATATATTTCCCAAGCCTTTTAGTGGCCCATACCATAGCGCAACATACCTTTTCAATCAGAGTATATCTTGCTTCACAGTCAGTAAACTTCTTGCTTATATAATATATTGCTCTTTCCTTCCTTCCAGTTTCGTCATGCTGCCCTAGTACGCAGCCCATTGAATTTTCAAACACCGTTAGATAGAGTATTAATGGTTTCCCTAAAACATGTGGCATTAACACCGAAGGATTAGTTAACTGCTCCTTGATATTTTCTAAAGCGGCTTGGCATTCTTCATTCCATGTCCTCAGGTTGTTCTTTCTAAGCAACTTGAATATTGGATCACAATTATTCGTTAATTGGGAGATGAAACGGGCTAAGTAATTCAACCTTCCAAAGAATCCCCGAACTTGCTTCTTTGTTTGGGATAGTGGAAGCTCTTGTATGGCCTTTATCTTTTCTGGATCAATTTCAATACCTCTTTTGCTTACTAGAAAGCCTAACAACTTCCCTGAAGTAACCCCAAATGTGCACTTGGAAGGATTAAGCTTTAAATGAAATTTTCTCAATCTTTGAAAAACTTACTCAAATTCGCTAGATGCTCTTCCTCAGTTCTGGACTTGTCAATCATATCATCCACATAAACTTCTATTTCCTTATGCATCATGTCATGAAAAAAGTGACCATAGCTCTTTGATAAGTTGCCCCTACGTTCTTCAATCCAAAAGGCATTACTTTATAACAAAAGGTTCCCCAAAGCATTACAAAAGTAGTATTTTCCATGTCTTATAGGCACATCCTTATTTGATTGTATCTAGAAAATCCATCCATGAATAAGAAAAGGGAGTGGCCGACTGTATTGTCCTCCAAGGTGTCAATATGTGGGAGCGGAAAATATTCTTTGGGGCTTGCTCTAGTAAGATCCCTGTATTCCACACACATTTTTACTTTTTCATCCTTCTTAGACACTGGGACGATGTTTGCCACCCATTCTGGATATTTAGCTACCTCGAGGAATCCTGCATTGTACTGCTTCTTGACCTCATCTCTGATTTTCAAAAGTGTACCAGCCTTCATTCTTCTAAGATTTTGCTTTACTGGCTCCCATCCTTCTCTTATAAGAAGCCTATGCATGGCAATATCTGTATCAAGACCAAGCATGTCCTGATATGACCAGGCAAAGATGTCTTTATATTCTTGCAGAAGCTCAATCAATCGTTGTCGTGTCCCAACTGAGATGGTGGTAGCGATCTTTATTCCATGCTTCTCTTCTTCAGTTCTAAGATTCAAAATCTCTAACTCTTCTTTGTGGGGCAGAATTTGCTTTTCCTCTCCTTCTAACATTCTAAGCAGATCATCAGACAAGCCATACTCTTCTTCATCATTAATACTCTTAACATCCTCTAAACATAGTGGTAACTCAAAATTAACTTTGGAATCTGACTTGGAGTCGTTTGGACCATTGATATCTAAAAACCTACAAATAAAAAAGACAAAAAAATATATACCAAGAAAGAAAGAATAAATGAAATGATATGATTTATTATGTTTTTAAAGGCTTGATTTTTGTTTTGGGTTTTTATGATCTTTTGTTTTTTGGTTTTGCGTTGCGAAAGAAAGTTTTCCACACAATATTTATTGGGAAAATATGCATCTTTTATTGAAATCAGAATCATGGCTTTGACATAGACCCTTTTTATATAAGATCTCTAATTACCCCAGGGCCTAAGGGTAAAAGAGTTGGTTTTGAGAATTACTCTGAGGCAATCTTAAAAACATCATGAACTAGTTCAGCCGTCCAGTTCTTCAACTTAGCACAGGGGCAAATCTTGGACATATATTTGTTTTCTCCTTCCTCCTCGTCTGTGATGGCATTAATGTTTAAATTCTCAAAGATCTCGCATTATTCATCTTTTACTTTCTCTTCCTTGTCAAAGCGGGCATTAGGGTCTAGGAGCCTTCCAGCCTTGAACGTGTCACTTAAGGGTGGCTACGTCATTGGCCCCCACTCAACTTCCTCTCCACTCAACCTCGACTTCCTTCTTTCTTGATGCTTTCTGAATTCTTCTTTTCTTTTCCATTTAGTGGGCTTGAAGCCCAAACCGAACCGGTCCTTCTTTATTGGGATCTCCACTGGGTGAAGCTTTCCTTGACTTCCTTCTTTAGCTTCTTCTCCTTGCTTTCCAAAGGAAATTTCCTCCGTCGCACATACATTCATTTTGTGCTTAACATCTCCCTTCTCGAAGAACATAAGTTCCTTGCTATCCATCTTGGCTTGAACCATCCGTTTAAACTCTAAGCAACACTAGATCTCGTGTCCTTCATCTTCATGGTACTCAAAGTATGGTTTTTCATCAACCTTTATCTTTCAATTTTCTTCCTTTAATATCCCAGCCGCTACTAATTGAGCCCATACCCAATTCATGGGCGCCTTAATCTCTTCAACATTTTCTTTGATCACTCTCCTTTCTTCCTCGAGCACGACATTCACCTCTGTCTTCGAGTTGTTTGCCAAAGGGTTTCCCTTTTCCTCGGATGTTTCGAATGACAGCATGCCCTATTTTCTTAAATAATCCACCATCCTTTTGAATGCAGTGATGTTCTCAATGGTATGCCCCTCACTCTTGCATGATATTCGCATTGGGCCTTCTCATCGTACCATGGTGGATAAGGAGGTGAGAATGGAGGGACGTGTCTTGGTAGCACCGTCTGCAATTTGACCAACTCGGCGAACAACTCTGCATATGTCATTGGGGATGGGAAGAAAGTAAGGTCTTGAATTTCCTTGATATCTTCTCTCTCCTTTTGGGGCATTTGCAACCGTCGGACCCGAGGTGTTGGGTTTGTTAAAGGTATTGGGCTTGTTGAACACCACATCTGTTGAATAATTGAGGATGTGGACATTCGTGGTATTGACTTCATTATTATCTCTCTTCTTATACGTCTTCTTCGTTTCCCCACTGTCCAAATTTCCGCTCTTCATGGCTGCCAAGATTAGTTCTCCATTCATTAGCATGTCTGCGAAGTTCTTCGTAGCATGGTTGAGCATGCGATCGTAAAAAGGACCCTTTAGAGTTTCCACAAACATTGGGGTATTATCATTTTCTAGCAACGATGGCTGCACCTATGCCGCTACATCCCTCCACCTTTCCTCAGAGTTCATGGCTCGGGTTTGGGCTCGTGTACCGTATTTATGAGTTATCCTAACAATTTTGGATATTCTCTCGTTTTTTTATATTAAGTTAGTTCTTGATATGAATGAATGTATGCACCAATAAATTCACAAAAGCAAACAACAAAGCAACCAAAATAGTGAAAATGCATGAAAACAGTCGAAGGGCCATTAATTCCATTGAAAATCTGCTCATGAAAGGAAAGAATACGAAAGCTTTTATTACATCTTTTTTCGAATTACAAATATTTTCCACTTGAACACCTAACTCCTTGATTTCTTCAACTAGCCACATGAGCCTTGGTACAACTTCTACAATGGGCTTGATATACCGACGAAGAGTTGCAGATTCAGTTGCCAACATTGTCACGTGCTTGGTTCTCCTCAATCCTTAAGAGCTTTCCATTCATAATTTGAACAATTTTCTAGAATCAACCCCTTCTAATTATGGAATAATGTACATGCAAAAACAAATAAGATAGGGAACAATGATTAATAAAGAAAAAAAAGGGAAATGAAAAAGTCCAAAACAAATTAAATGTACGATATTTCTGGGCCGGCATTCCAACATTTCAGGACATGTCTTCACGGATTATTCCTTCGACTCAACACCCTAGGCTTTCCGCATGGCTCTATTATGGGTAGGCTCTAAATTCTCAAACTTGGTTTGGTTCTAAAAAGGTACCCACGTTGTCCTTGTTGTCCCCTACTAAGGGTAGGAAGGCCCTTGATTCTCACCCATTATAAGCTTCAAACGAATTGAGTTCAACTCAGGAGGACTCACCACCGATGCCTTCTCGAAGAATCAATATTCTTACGAAGACAAAGGCATGAGTCCCGAAGGTACTTGCTAGGCTCATACGAAGAATCAATATTCTTACATGAGCAAAGCGTATCCCCCCACTTAAACGAACGGGACAAAGCTCGGGAATAGAGCTTGGAATTAAATCTTAAATGCATAAAATAGAGTTATATTCATTTAAACGGAAAAATAAATTGAACCTATTATGAACTTGCAAATTGCATATTTTTTTATAAAAAAACATTTTTTGAAAACCATTTAAAACCAATTTGTGGCCTGACCCTATTTTGTTTTTATTAAAAAAAAACAAAAACATGTCCCCAGCGGAGTCGCCAAGCTGTCGCAACCCCTTCTAGGAGGCTTCGACTTTTTTGGAATTAAAAAAACACGAAGTCGCCGCCAATCTTTTTAAAAAGTGTGATTGGATGACTTTAAATTAGGGTTATTTTAATAAAATGTTTTGTTATAATAAAACAACGATTTTGGTTTGCGAAAATTAGAAAACAAGTTCGGGGTCGGTTACGCGTGGGGAAGGGTTAGCACCCCACGACGCCAAAAATTGGTACATAATTGATTTAAAAATCGTTTTCAAAACTGGAATTTGCAAGTTCACAAAGGTTCGACTTTATTTGTCCGTTTAATGAATATTAGTCTATTTTAACGGACTTATCGCCTGTGAGATGAACTTTAATCACCGCCAACATTTCTGGCGCTAACTCGTCATTCCCGTTTGATAAGATACCGCATTAAATTAATTTCACTTTTTCTAACACCGTGGAAATTTAATGTGTTGAGCATTTTATATTTATTCTAAGTTCGATTATTTAAAAATCCTAAAAATGACTAAGTCTTTATTTCCTAATTAAAGGTTTAAGTTTGCTTAAGTGTATCTTATTATTTTTTTGTGCAGCAAATTGTTCAACAAACATGTCTCTATCTAAGCTTTAGAACATAATCCTGAGTTTTCACCTATTTCTAAAAAAGTAAACAACTCAAATTTTCTTTTGTATTTTCCCTTTTTATTATTTCTTTTGAATTTTTTTTCTTTTTTTGGCTAAAGGGGTACTTTTGCCCCTGAGTTCGACTCAAAAATGCAATTTCGCCCCTCGTCGAAAAGTGCACTCAATGTGGCCCTTCAGTCCATGAAATCGATCAAATTGACCCTTTGACCGTTACATTGTTTACGTGGCAGTTAACGTTGATGAGGTGGCAGTCCATATTACTGATGCGGTGGTCAACGGTGCGAACGGGCAGTACATGTGGGATGATGACGTGCCAAGAGGGGCTGAATTGATTATTTTATCGAATTCAGGGGCATAATTGATTTTTCCCCAGTTTAGGGGCGTAATTAAAAGTTCAATAACTTATTTAATCTTTAAGCTAAAAAATAAAAACTATTAATATTTAAATATTCATAAAATGTTAAAAAATATAAAATACCATAATGAATTAAATATAAGTAAAAACATTAAAGTTATAAATATAAAAAATTTAAAAAATATTTATAAACTATTGGAGAATCTTTCGATTGTTTCTCGTTATGCTACGCGTACTAATGTTCCTTGAACATATTTTCAATTCAGACATCCTTGTATTAAAGTATTAATAAAGCCAAAATTCTCTTTAATTTTTAATACTTTAGTACAATGTTGATTCCACTAAATTAATTAACAAATAGTAATACTCAAAGTGACGAAGTCAAATTTTTTTCTATAAAAGTGTTTAATTTTTACTACTTTAAAAAATTTTAATAAGTTTTTACATTAAATTTTATCATTTTTTTAATTTATAATATATTTAAATTTTTTATATATTTTTTATTTTCAGTAACTTTTAGAATATTTTATTTATTTTTATTAAAATTATGGATTTTTATAAAAATAAATTGAAGAATATTTTGATCTCCTGTGAGAGTCTTCACATTGTTTTTTAAATCATCCTCACTTAATAAAATTATTTATCTAGTTTTAATATTTTAAAATTTTAATAATTTCATAAATTCTTATTTTTCAACTTAAATATTAAATAAGTTATCAAACTTTTAATTAAAATCAATTATGCCCCTAAACTGAGGAAAAAAATCAATTATGCTCTCGAATTCGGTTAGAATAATCAATTCAGCTCCTCCTGCCACGTCATCATCCCACGTGTACTGCCACGTAAGCACTGTTTACCACCACGTCAGCATCATGGATTGCCATGTCATCATCGTTAACTGCCACGTCAGCATTGTAACAGTCAACGTCGATCAAAGGGTCAATTTGATCGATTTTATGGACTAAAGGGCCACATTGAGTGTACCTTTCGACGAGGGGCGAAATTGCATTTTTGGGTCGAACCCAGGGGCAAAAGTACCCCTTTAGCCTTCTTTTTTTAACTTCTTAAAACCAAGACCCTTATTTTCCCCCTTTTTATATTTTTTATTTCAAAAAAGAGTTTCTCTTTTTTTAAAACTTTTTTTTTCATTTTTTTCATTTTTTAAAAGCTTGTCTTTTTCAAATGAATTTTTAAAATAAACTTTATTTTAAAAAAAATTCCCTTTAATCTTTTATTCAAAATTTTATTTCTTCCTATAACCCTAAACATTTATTTAAAAACCTTTTATTATTTTTCTTGATAACTTATTACTTATTTCTTTTTCTAAAAAACATCTTCATTTACTTTTTTGTAAAAAAAAAAAACTTAACCTACCTTATTATTAAAACTAAATTTCAAGAAAACCCTTTTATTTATTTATTTAAAAAACAAGCCCATTTTATTATTTTTACCCATTATTATTTTTCCTAAGTAAATCCCTAACTTTAAGTTTTTTAATAAAATTACATTAACTATTTTTTATTATTGCATTTTAACATTAACACTTAAAAAAAATTCATTCCTACATTTTTAAAGATCAAAACGCTTTTAAAATTTTTTTAAAGCATGTAATTTTTAAAAGATCAAACCAAAAATTAAAAGAAAATTTAAAACAAGAACAGTACCAGAATCGCGAAACGATTTTTCGACTTCAAGCGCACAATCGAATCGACGAACGAAGCACTCGAATATGAACTTCTCAAAATGCTCCTAATTGCCTCCAGAAAATTGCCACAAAACTCGAACTTTAACTCTAAATTTTCCAACAACTCTTGAGAATTTTCAGAGATTTATTTCAAAATTTTTCTAAGCCTTGTTACTTTTTAAAGTTTAGGGGGTATTTATACTTGAATTTCAGCTTCAAATTCAAGCAAAATTTGGATTTCAATCCCCGAATTTAAGCCAAAATCAGACAAGAAACTTGATTATCTAAAAAACCCCTCAAACCCTATCTGATTTGATTCAGATTTGAAGCCGAATTTTCCCCTTGATTCGAGACTAGAGTTTGACCTTTTGTTTCAGTTTCTTTTTGCAGATTCCGGTGACCACAGGCAGCGGCGATGAGCGGTGTTGGTGCCGTTGGGTCGACGACGGCGAGAGGCGTCTACCGACACCAACGACGATGGCAGCCGTGGCCGGTAGACGCCGCACGGCCACGAACATCGTTCGACGAGAGAGTTTGCTGGGAATCAGCCCGTGCCCTTGTGGCTCATGCGCTGGCGCGTGACGCGCGTTGTTTCCCCTTTTTCCTTTTTTTCTTTTCTATTATTGTTTTCCCTTTTTTGCTATTTTTGCTATTGTCTTTGTTGTTTTTATTACATTTATTATTTTTTGGTTTTCATTTTATTTCCCCTTTTTCCTACATTTATTTCTACCATTATTATTTGTTTTAATTATTATCACATTTTCTCTTTCTTTCTTTTTAAAAGATGGGCTTGTACTTCAAGGTGGTCTTTGGTTTTTTCTTTCTTTTGAAATAGGCTTCAAAAATAGGTTTTTAAAGATGGGTTTTGTTGTTTTTTTTTATTTTAGAAAATGAAAAAAATGATTTCTCCTTTTTATTAATTTTTTGGATTATTTAATATTGGAGTGAAAATCTAGTGACAACAGATGAGAAAATAGTTTGGCTGATGGGAAACTTGCGAGAAAAAGTTAGGATAAAAGAAGTTACATAAGAAAATATTTTATCCTTTTAAAATCCTTTTTATTAAAACTCATTTAATAAATCAATTTATTAAATCTTTGAAAAATACCAAAAAGGGAAAAGGCTGATAACACCTTGGTGTAATAGCTCCTTAAAGATACTAAGCCTTGACTCTTTTTAATTTAGTCATTAAAACGTATTTTACATTTTTTACGATTTAGTCACCATTTTCAAAATACCAATTAAATCAGTCAAATATTATCAAATTGAACTCTCCTAAACCTTCATAATATTATTTTAGAATTTTATAATATTTTCCATATTTTATCTCCCTCAAAAACCATATACTTCAAATTATTCCCTAAACTAGTCTAACTCGTTCGAATTGGTTCACCCGAGCCGTTTAGCCGAACCCTGTTAACTTCTAAGCCCAAATTCGGGGCATTAAAACTCTCCCCCGCTTAAGAAATTTCGTACTTGAAATTTACCTGTTGGAAAATTATAAGGTAACTGCTTCTTCATGCCTGTAACACCCGGGCTTAGGGGTTAGGTGGAAATAATATTTTAATATTATTTTGGGCTCGGTTTTATACTCCAAATAATATTTCGAGTTGTTTTCAAAATTAATTAATTTGGGGTTGACCATGTTTTAAGATTAAACTCCATTTAGCCATGGATTTACCTTTCCTTGCAAATACACTAATTCATTAAGGGTAAACAAGTCTTTTGAGCTTTAAAAATTTTACCACATGTCAAATAAAACTCCCACCTTTCTCATCTTCTTCCCCTCCCTCTTTCAACCTAACGTTCTCTTCTTCTCACCTTGGGGGATCACTATTCCATCACCATACACTCACATCCTTGGTGATTTTTGAGAGGTAAACATGTTTCTAGCTTGTCCTCACTCTCCTCTACATGCTCATACCCATAGTTTTCATTAAAACCCATGTTTTTGTGTTATGAAGTTTTAGAGTTTGAAATTAAAAATGTTAACTTTGTTAACTTTGAGTTGAGCTTTTGATTTGGTAATGATAGATAAGTCATTTGTTGTTCAAAAGGTCCAACATATCTAATTTTTACAAAGTTTTACAATGATTTTCGGATTTGTATTTCAAGGGGTTTTAAGAGGGTTTTAAAGGTGTTTTTGGGGTGGGTTAATGTTGGTTCTTGAGGGCTGGTGCTAGTATGGTATGTGGGGGTTGCTTTGGGTGTGTTTGGTGGTTGTTTGGATGCTTGAAATAGAAGTTTTCAGTGGGTGTTAAGGGCTGCTCGAAAATTCTGTTTTTGGGGTTGATTTTGAGTGTTGGATACTTGGTAATGTTAATCCGGGTTAGCTTCGATGATGAGATATTAATTATGGATGTTTTGTTGTGTTTGGGATTGATTAGAATCAAGTTTGGGCATCGGTGAGGCATTGGAAGTGAATCCGGAAAGTTGAAGGTTGTTGCTTGCTTGGTCTTGAGCTCGGAAGCTTAGGTGAGTGGTTAATTGTTTTAAACGGTTTTAAATTAGTTGGTTCGAGTATTTGGACTAGGTTGGGCTTGGTAGACCCACCTAGAGTTAGGATTAGGGTGGTAGCCTAATCCTAAACTTGATCTAGAGCCATTGGATGAACTCATTTTATGATTGTGTATGTCTCGTATGAAGTGTGATGTGAATGTTTATGTATCTTGTATTATACATGTGAAATGAGTTATGAGTTGTGGTTATTGAAACATGCATGATGATGGATGTTGGTGAGTACGTGCTAAGCACGAATGTGATTGAGTGATTAATGAGAATGAGTACATATTAGTACTAGTTTACTTGAATACAAATGATCGATCATTAGGATGTTAGTGTGTACACATGAGTCTAAAGTCGCACGTGGCCTTGGTGGCGTTGAGTCACCAAGGAGGAGTACGGGTTCGCCCGTAATTGTATTTAAATGTAGTCGGTGATGAGTGGAATCCCATCGACGGGGCGTGAGGATGAGTGGAATCCCCTCCGCGAGACCGGTGATGAGTGAAATCCCACCGTGAGGTAATGTGGTTGTTGGATATGAGTTTCCAACATGTCTATCCGCGTATTCGGGTCTTAGCTAGGTGCCAATGTTGTTTGATGTATATAGCAATGTGTTGAGACTCATGGTTCTTTGGGATACTTGTTGTGATTACATGTATGATGGAAATTGAGCTTATGATCATGACATTAATATTGTCTATTGCTCATGCATTTTACCTTGTGGACCTTTGGAATGATTGTGTTTTACCTTGGCTAGCTCGGGCCCTGCGATGTTGAGGTTTTTTTTAGAGCTTACCCTCACTAAGCATCATTGCTTACGCTCTCTTTGTTCAACATTGCAGATCCTTAGTTTGTGGGTTGCTCGGGCAAGTGGAGGGCCTCCAAGTGTGGTTTTGGCTTGAGTTCATCAAGTATGGATTTTTAATGTTAGACATGTAATAGTTAGAGCATTGGGACATGTATGGTTTTGTTGGATTGTTGTTGGTCGCTAGGAGCATGTATAGACTCCTTAGTATCTTGCCTTTGCATGGTTGTGTTGCCATGATGATGTTAACTCATGCATAATTGCTTATCTTGAATGTTGGTTAAGTACCTTTGAGTTTGCCTTATGTTGAATGTTGAAGCATGGGTTTTTGTATGTTTAAGTGTCATCTTGGGGTCAATTGCATGTTCCTTTGATGTATGTACATGTTGGGTGCCTATATGACTTTAAGGTGGTATGTAAATGTTGTATGAATGCTTGTTGGGGGCTAGGAGAATTCTAAATTGCATTTAGAATCGAGTCTTGGTCATTTTTGCTGAGTTTGGAGGTTTTCGATACCACCTTCTTGATCAAGCCTCGCGTATCGATACACTGAGAGGTGTATCGATACTATTTTTGTCACTGGAGCTACTGTTCAGTTCCGTATCGGTACGGGCCTCCATGCGTATTGATACGGTCTCCTTAGCGTTGACCGTGGGAAGTCAACAACTGGGGAGGGTATCGATACACTCCTAGACGTATCGGTACGGTCTCCATAAGTTTACTTGGACCAGTTGACCTGGTCAATGGGGTATCGATACACCCCTTAGGTGTATCGATACTGCCTGCAGTTTAAGCTTAAAATTGGGATTTAACATGATTGATTGAATTCGTTCGATTGTTTTGTATATGTTGCTCCGCTGTATGATCACTTAGGGTTTAATATCCATTTAGACAAGATTTTAAAATGAAAAAAATAAGGGTTGCTAACCGAGGGGAAATTCCTTAGGGAGTTTCACTCGGTTTTCCCCGTGTGACCCACTCGGACCGGTCATTTGGCCAGACCGGGACGAGGGGGTTACACTTGTTGGTATCAGAGCCTAAGGTTACCGAGACCTTGGGCAGGTAAGTGAGGTAAGTTCAAGTTTTTAAATTGAATTGCACGGTGTTTGCTTGTTTTGCAAGAATGGTTGCTTGTGTGACAAGTATGCTGATTGTTTTGTTTTAAAGCATGTGTGTGTGGGTCCCATTGCTGCTATTACATTGAAAAAAATGATTTTTAAGTGAGGGAACATACTTGGACACTTGGAAGCCTTGCCTTGCTAACCCAACTTGTATGTTTTGTTGTTGTGGTTGTAGTTGATATCTGTGAGAGCAATGTCTAGACCGAGAGGTAGACCGAGGTTGGTTCGTCAGGAACCACGGGTTGCGGCTCCTGTTGAGCCGGCTGTTGGTGTGGAGGCTCACCTAGAAGGGCCGGTGGCCGCGGGAGTTGGCGCTCCTCCACCACCTCCACCACCACCACCTCCTCCACCTGGAGTTGGGGGCGAGGATTGAGCCGGAGGAGATGGACCTCAAGGTGGCCAAGGAGGCCAGGGTCCAGCTGGAATTGACATGACTCCGCTAGTGCAAGCGATAGCGGGAGCATTTCAGGCCGCAGTTGCGGGAGCTCAGGCTGCAGCTCAGCCTAGGTGTGACGATGCCAGTCTACCTTTGGAGAGGCTCCGTAGCTTGGGGGCCGAGGAGTTTAGAGGATCTACTCCGGAGAGGTCGGAGTTATGGTTGGAGAAGACAGTTCGTATCTTGGCTCAGATGGGTTGTGCGGGCGCACGTAGATTGGGTTGTGTGATCTCACTACTTCAGGGTGATGCCTACACCTGGTGGGTCACCATTACTACCGGGGTTCCAGAGACCGAAATTGATTGGGAGTTCTTTGAGTCTGCTTTCCGGAAGAGGTACTTGGGACCGAGGTACCTAGATGAGAAGAAGAGAGAGTTCATGGCTCTCACTCAGGGAGATGCATCTGTGACTGATTATGAGATTCGTTTCGTTCGTCTGAGTCAGTATGCTCCAGAGTTAGTACCTACTGAGAGGGCTCGATGTGATCGTTTCAGATACGAACTTCATGAGGAAGTTAAGAGGTATACCTTGGCTTCTGATTATTCTGACTTTGATGTCTTGGTTGCTAGAGCCAAGGACATTGAGCACAGCTTGGGGCAGGCCAAGCGTTCTAGAGGATCTAGTTCTGGTAAGAGGCCCAACAACTTTGATGGTAGAGATGCTAAGAGGCACAGAGGTGGCGGACATCAGTTTGACCATAGACGTGGCGGTGGCCACCATGGTAGGGGCCATCAGGGCCATAGAGGAGGAGGGCGTTTGCCCGAGTGTAACCGTTGTGGGAGGCAGCATGCTGGTGAGTGTTGGGGTAATTTCCATGCCTGCTGGAACTGTGGTTCGAGGGACCACTTTAGGAGGGATTGTCCGCATCAGGCGGCTCAGGCACCGAACATTGCTCAGGCTCCTGCGAGAGCTAATGATTTTCAAAGAGGTCGTGGGCGCGGTCGTGGTTACTTCCAGCCTAGGGCTGATGCACCTAGGGTAGATGCTCAGAGGAACCTTGCTCATGTTCTGGCTGTGCAGCCAGAGGCGGGAGGACCAGCGAGGGTCTACGCTTAGAGAGAGGCCGGGAACGACACCGATGTGATAGCAGGTAATTTCGAGTTACAGTCTATGTCTTTGCTTTCTTTGGTTGATTCGGGTTCTACGCATTCCTACATTTTGAGTAAGCATGCACAGAAGTTAGATATTCCTGTTGAGATCTTAGATATAGGTATGCATGTTACTAGTTCTTTTGGTGAGACAGTGGTGGTTAGACGTATGTATAGGAGGTGTCCCCTGAAGATTCAGGGTCATGTGTTTTCAGTTGATATGATGGAACTTCCTTTCTACGGTTTCGATATTATATTGGGCATGGATTGGTTGGTTGAGCATCGGGCTAGTGTGGATTTTGAGACAAAGAGAATTTCTTTGAAGCTTTCTGATGACTACGAAGTAGTGGTGGTGGGCGAGAACATTAAGTTCTTGTCTAATGTGGTGTCAGCTTTAGAGGCTCATAGGTTGATGGACTCTGGATGTGGAGCCTATTTAGCTTATGTTATGAATCCAGACATGAGTGAAGCTAGACCGAAAGATATCAGAACAGTGTGTGACTTTCCAGATGTGTTTCCTGAAGAGTTGCCGAGTTTGCCACCTGACAGAGATGTTGAGTTTGTGATTGAGACAGTTTCAGGGTCTAATCCAGTTTCGGTAGCTCCGTACCGCATGGCTCCGAAAGAGTTGAAAGAATTTAAGAGTCAGTTGCAAGAATTATTAGACCGTGGTTTCATTAGGCCTAGTAGTTCTCCGTGGGGTGCTCCAGTGTTGTTTGTGAAAAAGAAAGATGGCAGCATGCGCATGTGTATTGACTATAGACAGTTGAATCAATTGACTGTGAAGAACAAGTATCCGTTGCCTCGTATAGATGATTTGTTTGATCAGTTGAGAGGTGCTTCAGTATTCTCGAAGATAGATTTGAGATCCGGGTACTATTAGTTGAAAGTGAAGGAGTGTGATGTTCCGAAGACAACTTTTAGGACTAGATATGGTCACTATGAGTTTCTTGTGATGCCATTTGGGCTCACGAATGCGCCAGCAACATTCATGGACATGATGAACAGAATTTTTAGGGACTATCTGGACCGTTTTGTGGTTGTCTTCATTGATGATATACTCGTGTACTCGAAGACAGAAGAAGAGCACGATGAGTACTTGAGATTTGTCTTACAGAGATTGTTGAGCAATCAATTGTATGCGAAGCTTAGTAAATGTGAGTTCTGGATTCGAGAGGTTGTATTTCTTGGCCATGTTGTTTCGGCCGAAGGTATCCGAGTTGATCCATCGAAGATTGAGGCTATTGTTGAGTGGAAACAACCTAAGTCCGTGACCGAGATTAGGAGTTTCCTAGGATGAGCCGGTTACTTTAGGAGGTTTGTGGATGGCTTCTCTAGAGTAGCTGCTCCCTTGACTAAGTTGTTGCAAAAGGGAGTCAAGTTTGAATGGTCAGATGCAAGACAGAAGGCCTTTGAAAAATTTAAAGAAGCTTTGACGAATGCTCTAGTGTTAGTGCAACCTGTTTCAGGTAAGGAGTTTGTGATTTACAGTGATGCTTCCTACGTAGGTTTAGGATGTGTTTTGATGCAAGATAGGAGAGTTGTTGCTTATGCTTCTAGACAGTTGAAGATTCATGAGAAGAACTACCCTACTCATGATATAGAGTTGGCCGCAGTTGTTTTTGCATTGAAGATTTTGCGTCATTACTTGTATGGTGAGAAGTGTATAGTTTTCACCGATCACAAGAGCTTGAAGTACTTGATGACACAGAAAGAGTTGAACTTGAGACAAAGATGGTGGCTAGAGTTGTTAAAAGACTATGATTTGACCATTGAGTACCATCTGGGTAAAGCAAACGTGGTAGCTGATGCTTTGAGTAGAAAAGTGGTCGTTGAGTTGAGAGCTATGTTTTCTAGATTGAGTATGTCCGATGATGGTGGTTTGATCACCGAGTTACAAGTGAAGCCTTCTTTGATTCAGTTGATTAGAGAGAAGCAGTTGCAAGATGCGAGCCTAGTTCCTCATGTTCAGGACATAGCCGAAGGAAGACCGACTGAGTATAGTTTCAGTGGTGAGAGTTTGTTGTGCTTTAGGGATAGAATTGTTGTACCGGAAGATGTTGAGCTGAGACGTCAGATTCTAAGTGAGGCACATTCGAGTCCCTTTTCTATGCATCCGGGTAGTACCAAGATGTACCGAGATTTGAAGAATGATTACTTTTGGGTCGGTTTGAAGAGAGATGTAGCCGAGTATGTGAGCCGTTGCATGGTTTGTCAGAGAGTGAAGGCAGAACATCAGGTTCCTTTAGGTCTGCTACAGCCTTTGAAGATTCCGGAATGGAAACGGGAGAGGATCACTATGGATTTTGTATCGGGGTTGCCTTTGTCTCCTTCGAAGAAGAACTCAGTTTGGGTGATTGTTGATAGGTTCACTAAGTGTGCTCACTTCTTAGCAGTGAACACTACGGATTCCTTAGACAAGTTGGCAAACTTGTACATCTGTGAGATTGTGAGACTTCATGGAGTTCCGAAGTCTATTGTTTCAGATAGGGATCCAAGATTTACTTCGAGGTTCTGGAGTTGCTTACATAGTGCCTTGGGTAGCCGTTTGCATTTCAGCACATCTTATCATCTGCAGTCCGATGGGCAGTCAGAGCGAGTGATACAAATTCTTGAGGATATGCTTCGTTGTTGTGTGATTGATTTTCAGGGTTCTTGGGAGAAGCACTTACCGTTGGTTGAGTTTGCTTACAACAACAGTTATCAGTCTAGTATCCAGATGGCACCTTATGAGGCCCTGTATGGTAGACGGTGTAGGACTCCGATTTGTTGGGCTGAGACAGGTCAGAGATTGTTACCTATGCCAGACTTGCTTAAAGGAACTACAGAAAAAGTGAAGTTGATTTGTGATCGTCTGAAAGCAGCTTCCGATCGTCAGAAGTCTTATGCAGATTTGAAAAGGAAAGAGATTGAGTACTCAGTGGGCGAGAAAGTTTTTCTGAAGGTATCTCCGTGGAAGAAGGTAATGAGATTTAGACGGAAGGCCAAATTGAGTCCGAGGTTCATTGGTCCGTATGAGATAGTTGAGCGGATTGGGCCTGTAGCTTATCGTTTGAGGTTACCTACGGAGTTAGAAAAGATTCATGATGTCTTCCATGTATCTATGCTTAGGAGATATAGATCAGATCCTTCTCATGTGATGCCCGTTGAGGAGATAGAATTAAATCTGGATTTGTCCTACAATGAAGAGCCTGTTGAAATACTTGCTTCCGATAGCAAGGTGTTGCGTGGCAAGACCATAGAGTTGGTCAAAGTGTTGTGGAGACATAGAGGTGTGGAAGAGGCCACGTGGGAGAGGAAAGCGGATATGGTTGAGCAGTTTCCGTATCTGTTTCCAGCAGGTAATTTCGGGGACGAAATTCCTTAAGTGGGGGAGAGTTGTAACACCCGGGCTTAGGGGTTAGGTTGAAATAATATTTTAATATTATTTTGGGATCGGTTTTATACTCCAAATAATATTTCGAGTTGTTTTCAAATTTAATTAATTTGGGGTTGACCATGTTTTAAGATTAAACTCCATTTAGCCATGGATTTACCTTTCCTTGCAAATACCCTAATTCATTAAGGGTAAACAAGTCTTTTGAGCTTTAAAAATTTTACCACATGTCAAATAAAACTCCCACCTTTCTCATCTTCTTCCCCTCCCTCTTTCAACCTAACGTTCTCTTCTTCTCACCTTGGGGGATCACTATTCCATCACCATACACTCACATCCTTGGTGATTTTTGAGAGGTAAACATGTTTCTAGCTTGTCCTCACTCTCCTCTACATGCTCATACCCATAGTTTTCATTAAAACCCATGTTTTTGTGTTATGAAGTTTTAGAGTTTGAAATTAAAAATGTTAACTTTGTTAACTTTGAGTTGAGCTTTTGATTTGGTAATGATATATAAGTCATTTGTTGTTCAAAAGGTCCAACATATCTAATTTTTACAAAGTTTTACAATGATTTTCGGATTTGTATTTCAAGGGGGTTTTAAGAGGGTTTTAAAGGGGTTTTTGGGGTGGGTTAATGTTGGTTCTTGAGGGCTGGTGCTAGTATGGTATGTGGGGGTTGCTTTGGGTGTGTTTGGTGGTTGTTTGGATGCTTGAAATAGAAGTTTTCAGTGGGTGTTAAGGGCTGCTCGAAAATTCTGTTTTTGGGGTTGATTTTGAGTGTTGGATACTTGGTAATGTTAATCCGGGTTAGCTTCGATGATGAGATATTAATTATGGATGTTTTGTTGTGTTTGGGATTGATTAGAATCAAGTTTGGGCATCGGTGAGGCATTGGAAGTGAATCCGGAAAGTTGAAGGTTGTTGCTTGCTTGGTCTTGAGCTCGGAAGCTTAGGTGATTGGTTAATTGTTTTAAACGGTTTTAAATTAGTTGGTTCGAGTATTTGGACTAGGTTGGGCTTGGTAGACCCACCTAGTGTTAGGATTAGGGTGGTAGCCTAATCCTAAACTTGATCTAGAGCCATTGGATGAACTCATTTTATGATTGTGTATGTCTCGTATGAAGTGTGATGTGAATGTTTATGTATCTTGTATTATACATGTGAAATGAGTTATGAGTTGTGGTTATTGAAACATGCATGATGATGGATGTTGGTGAGTACGTGCTAAGCACGAATGTGATTGAGTGAGTAATGAGAATGAGTACATATTGGCACTAGTTTACTTGAATACAAATGATCGATCATTAGGATGTTAGTGTGTACACATGAGTCTAAAGTCGCGCGTGGCCTTGGTGGCGTTGAGTCACCAAGGAGGAGTACGGGTTCGCCCGGAATTGTATTTAAATGTAGTCGGTGATGAGTGGAATCCCATCGACGGGGCGTGAGGATGAGTGGAATCCCCTCCGCGAGACCGGTGATGAGTGAAATCCCACCGTGAGGTAATGTGGTTGTTGGATATGAGTTTCCAACATGTCTATCCGCGTATTCGGGTCTTAGCTAGGTGCCAATGTTGTTTGATGTATATAGCAATGTGTTGAGACTCATGGTTCTTTGGGATACTTGTTGTGATTACATGTATGATGGAAATTGAGCTTATGATCATGACATTAATATTGTCTATTGCTCATGCATTTTACCTTGTGGACCTTTGGAATGATTGTGTTTTACCTTGGCTAGATCGTGCTCGGGCCCTGCGATGTTGTGGTTTGTTTTTAGAGCTTACCCTCACTAAGCATCATTGCTTACGCTCTCTTTGTTCAACATTGCAGATCCTTAGTTCGTGGGTTGCTCGGGCAAGTGGAGGGCCTCCAAGTGTGGTTTTGGCTTGAGTTCATCAAGTATGGATTTTTAATGTTAGACATGTAATAGTTAGAGCAATGGGACATGTATGGTTTTGTTGGATTGTTTTTGGTCGCTAGGAGCATGTATAGACTCCTTAGTATCTTGCCTTTGCATGGTTGTGTTGCCATGATGATGTTAACTCATGCCTAATTGCTTATCTTAAATGTTGGTTAAGTACCTTTGAGTTTGCCTTATGTTGAATGTTGAAGCATGGGTTTTTGTATGTTTAAGTGTCATCTTGGGGTCAATTGCATGTTCCTTTGATGTATGTACATGTTGGGTGCCTGTATGGCTTTAAGGTGGTATGTAAATGTTGTATGAATGCTTGTTGGGGGCTAGGAGAGTTCTAAATTGCATTCAGAATCGAGTCTTGGTTGTTTTTGCTGAGTTTGGAGGTTTTGCTGTGCAGGGGTATCGATACGGTTGGGATGGTATCGATACCACCTTCTTGATCAAGCCTCGCGTATCGATACACTGAGAGGTGTATCGATACTATTTTTGTCACTGGAGCTACTGTCCAGTTCCGTATCGGTACGGGCCTCCATGCGTATCGATACGGTCTCCTTAGCGTTGACCGTGGGAAGTCAACAACTGGGGAGGGTATCGATACACTCCTAGACGTATCGGTACGGTCTCCATAAGTTGACTTGGACCAGTTGACCTGGTCAAGGAGGTATCGATACACCCCTTAGGTGTATCGATACTGCCTGCAGTTTAAGCTTAAAATTGGGATTTAACATGATTGATTGAATTCGTTCGATTGTTTTGTATATGTTGCTCCGCTGTATGATCACTTAGGGTTTAATATCCATTTAGACAAGATTTTAAAATGAAAAAAATAGGGTTGCTAACCGAGGGGAAATTCCTTAGGGAGTTTCACTCGGTTTTCCCCGTGTGACCCACTCGGACCGGTCATTCGGCCAGACCGGGACAAGGGGGTTACAATGCCACCCTTCCTTTCCCACGAAGCTTCATCGACACCTCGGTGTCACCACAACACCTTAACCAACTCTAGGGTCTTCCCACGAAGAACCTTGCAGTCCATATCCAAGATCTTAAACAGTTCCTCATCATAGGTCAAATCTAGATTCAATTCAATCCCCTCAACGGGCATAACATGCGACGGATCCGAACTAAACTTTCGAAGCATGGACACATGGAAAACATCATGCATCTTTTCTAACTATGGTGGCAACCTTAATCTATAAGCTACCGGACCGACTTGCTCCAACACCTAATAAGATCCAATAAACCTTGGGCTCAACTTGCCCTTTCGGCTGAATCACATCACCTTTTTCCAAGGCGAAACTTTCAAAAATACTTTAACCCAACAACATACTCAATTTCTCTACGCTTCAAATCTATGTAAGACTTTTGCCGATCCGAAGCCGCTTTCAAGCTTCCACTAATAACCTTTACCTTATCATTAGTCTCCTTTAGTACATGAGGCAAAGAAAGATATTTCTCGCCTACCTCTGCCCAACATGGAGGTGTGCAGAAACTCCTACCACACAAAACTTCATAAGTAGCTATTTGAATGCTCACTTGATAACTATTATTATAAGAAAACTCTACCAAAGGCAAGTGCTTCTCCTAAGATTCTTGAAAATTAATGATGCAACATCTCAAGATATCTTCCAACACTTGAATAACACGCTTAGATTGACCATCCGTTTGAGGATGATACGAAGTGCTGAAGTTCAACCTTGTACCCAAGGCTCGATGCAAACACTTCTAAAACCTTGGCGTAAAACATGGATCCCTATCCGACACTATAGACTTAGGCACTCCATGCAAACGGATGATCTCCGAGATATACAAATCCGCCAGCTTATCCAACGTATACGTAGTATGTACATGCCGAAAATATGCACACATCGTAAAACGATCAACTATCACCCAAATAGAATTTTTCTTAGATGGTGTCAAAGGCAATCCTGACACAAAATACATGGTAATCCTCTCTCATTTCCATTCTGTTATCTTCAACAGTTGCAACGACCTAGAAGGAAACTGATGCTATACTTTAACTCGCTGACACACCATGGACATACCAACAAACTCGGCTATGTCTTTCTTTAAACCAACCCAATAGTACTCATCCTTCAACCCACAATACAACTTATTACTACTCAGGTGCATAATAAAAGGGCTACTATGAGTTTAAATCAAAATAGTGCGCCTTAACTCTTCATCCTTCGGCACATGTACTCGACTCTGAAAACTTAAAACTTCATCATCATTAAAACAAAAGTTTGTTGGATTACCATCCATTATGTCCTGGATATGAGATACCAATGAATCATCCAGCAACTGCTTCTCATTAATCATTTACACCAAAGAAGGCTTCACTTGCAACTCAACAACTAACCCGCCACCTCACGACACATCCAATCGAGCAAACATCGCTCTCAGCTCTACTACCACCTTTCTACTCAAAGCATCAACCGCAATATTGGCCTTTCCTGGGTGATACTCTATCGTCAAGTCATATTCCATAAGCAACTCCAACCATATTCGTTTCCTAAGATCCAACTCCTTCTGCGACATTAAATACTTTAAATTCTTATTATTTGTATATACCACACACTTTTCTCCATAAAGACAATGCCTCCAAAATCTTTAGCGCAAACACCACCGCCAACAATTATATATCATGAGTAGGGTAATTGCGTTTGTGCACCTTCAACTGTCTAGACGCATAAGCCACAACTCTACCATCCTACATCAACACACACCTTAAACCAACATAGGATGCTTCGCTCTAGATCACAAACTCTTTCACTGACTTTGGTTGAACCAAGATAGGAGCTTGCGTCAAAGCTTCCTTCAACTTCTGAAAAGCTTGATGTCTAGCTTTCGTCCACTCAAAATGATTTTTTTTTTTTGCAAAAACTTCGTCAAAGTAGTAGCAACCTTTGAAAAACCATCCTCAAAACGACGAACCTCAGAAAGCTTCAATATTCTGTGGATCTACACGAATTCCTCTGTCACCGACATAGGTTGTTTCCAATTTACAATCGCTTCAATATTCTGTGGATCTACACGAATTCCTTCGGCCGATACAACATGACCAAGGAAAAACACTTTCTTAATCCAAAACTCAACCTTACTCAACTTATCATAAAGCTGATTATCCCACAAGACATGCAAAACAATCCTCAAATGCTTATCATGATCCTTATCCGTACGAGAATACACAAGGATATATCATCAATAAACACCACAAAAAAATTTGATCCAAGAATTCATGGAACACCCGATTCATCATATCCATGAAAGCTGTAGGCAAATTTTTCAACCCAAACGGCATCACCAAAAACTAATAGTGCCTGCAACGTGTCCAAAAAGTTGTCTTTAACACACCTCTATCTTTCACCTTCAATTGATAGTATCCTGATCTCAAATCAAACTTAGAAAACACTGATGCACCTCATAGTTGATCGAATAAGTTGTCAATCTATGACAAAGGATACTTATTCTTAATTGTCAACTTGTTTAGTTGTCAATAATTAATGCACATTCTCCTAGTGCTATCCTCCTTCTCCACACACAACATGGGCACTCCCCAAGGAGAAACACTAGGACGAATGAAACAACAGTCTAATAACTCCTGAAGTTGCGCCAACAACTCTTTAGGCACCATGCAATACAGAGCAATGGACACTGGAGTCGTATCTACATACGTCTCGATACAAAACTCTACTTCCCTATTTGGCAATAAACCAGACAACTCTTCCAGAAACACCCCCGGAAACTCATAACGGTTGAATATCCTGGGGTCGTGCCTCTTTCATTTTCGGATTCATAATATACGCCAAGTACGCTTGACACCCAACCTCTAACATCTTTTGAGCTTCCAAAGCCAAAACATCATTAGATAAGAACTTAACATTATCACCCACACCACAACTTCAAAATCATCGACAAGTTTCAACGAAACTCGCTTAGATTGTAAATCAACCATAGCTTTGAGTTCTGTCAACCAATTCATACCCAAGATAATATCAAAACCATAGAAAGGCAACTCCATCAAAGAAAATGCAAACACATGACCTTGCACTGTCAAAGGCATCTCTAATGTCGCAACTCCGCTAACGGTGTCACAACTTAAGAAAATTTCCTCAACGCACTTCATTAGCAATAACTAATCCTAGAAAAGACCTCATACTCCAACCACCAACCTCCATGAACCACATTAAGCACCTCTTTTACTCTTCAATATCTTAAAGAATCCTTTTGCGAAAGCTACATACATCTCATCTTCATCGATCTCCGAGAAGTCATTCGTAAGTGTGAACATATGCGTATATGCCCAACTACATGCCCTCAGAGATGCCTATGCATATGTATGCAAACTTTCTAATGTCATACAAAAATGTATGCATGTAATGGCATATTTAATTATATACATATAAGTGGTTGTACTATGCATGATTAATAATTCACACTTACCAAACAATATTCTCAGACCGATCACTTGCAACCAAAATTGCATCCCCAAAGCACCTCATGCGTCTTTGCCAAAAATTGCACCTATCCATCTCTAAACCAAAGCTTCGATACAAAGACTACTTCAAAAGATTCCATCAACCACTTTTTCAGCTTGGTGTATTGATACACTCATCCCTGTATCGATACACCATGTTTCGGAACGAGTTTTTGTGTTTCGGAATACTGGCCCGTATCGAAACACTCCTTGAAGTGTTCCAGAACTTCAAATTCTAGTAGCCAGACTTACCAAGCATGTTCTTATACACTTAGCATCGTTTCGAAACCTCAAGCCATTTCAAAGACCCCGTTTCAATACAACCTTAGGCATATCGAAACACTGGACCTGAAATGTCATATTTTAAAATATAAACATATGAATATTATGATTTACACCTAAATAATTGATAGAACTATCTTTTATGTGATAATTATATACTATACTGACAATGCAAATTTTACCTCCACAAGAAAAGTTAAAACAAATATCAAGTGTAAAATTTTTCACAAGGTAAAATTTTGCTATCACATATTATGCCAAGATTACATATTAGTCTTTTTACTTTAATATGTTTACTTTAAGTTTATGTACTTTCTATTCAAAAAAATATGTACTTTTTAAATTTTGAAATTTCGATCTTGACATGAATGATAGTCTTTAAATATGTTAAGTAAAACTTTTGATTTTTATTCTTTTGTTCAATCATTTTTAGTCAATGTAATTTAATCATATTGTCGTTGTCCCGTTTGAATTAGGATTGAAGTTTTAAAATTTAAAAAATATAGGGACTAAAATTGATCAAAATAAAATGACTAAAACAACAATTTACACATAGTGTAGAGATTAATAGAATTATTTTACCTTTTGATAAACTAGTTTATGCCTTTATGGTAACTTCAATTTTTTATAATTATTATTATTACTATAATTATAAAAATAAATTTATTATTGTGACAATATATAACTTGTCATTAAGTCTATTTTTTTATTGGTGACAAACAATTGCATTGTCACAACAAATATCAAATTATAGTGACTACTTTATATATCGTCACTATCATGTGTCAAAGTTTTAGTGGCAATGAAATTTGTGTCACAGTTATAGACTTATAGTGAGAATTTAATTGTGAAAAATATAATCGTCACAATTACTACTATAATAGTGACCAAATAAAAATACATCACAATTACTTATGCTAATAGTGTCGCACAAAAAACCTGTCACAAAAGTTTAATATTTGTGATAAAATTACTGCTAGTCACTGTCAATTTGTCACTAAAAGTCTATATTCTTGTAGTGATAACCAATCAAACAAGCTTCCAACATACATACAACCTATCTCAACATCAAACCCCAAACATTAATGGCATATTTAACATCAAAAGTAAACTATAGGTGTGCAACCTAGTGAACAAGCCAAGCAAGATACCAAAAATGCATAGCAAGACACAAACCATTAATCAAAGGCCATTTACAAGTCCAAATAGGCATTCAAAACATGCCAACAACCAGGTTGTTTTAAAACATACACTCCCAAACATAGAGCATTTCCCCATTGCCAATTATTACTAATAGGTAAACATAAAAACCATACTTGAGCTAAGCTCCAATCCTTGGAATCCTTCTTGCTTCATTGCTGCCCCAAATGAGTTATTTTTCTGCATTATTTGTTAAATAGAGCGTAAGCACAAATGCTTAATGAGGGATGCTCAAAACAAAACCAACTACAATAATGCATTTAAAAACCATTTCTCAATTAAAATCTCTATCTCATCATGCGCATTCTATTTCATACTTGAAACCATTTCAAAGCAAAATCAACAACATTAAAGCCACATGTACCATCTATCTCATGCATTAGCTATAATGCAAAATCTTAAAGCAAAGCTTACTCTTGCTTGTTTCTCATAAGCATTTCTCAAATCATGTTCTCGTATGCAAAACACAATGCATAAAATTATTTATAATCAAGGTACATGTGAATCTCATATATTGGCACTCTAGCAACATTACTCATATATGCGGATAGCTTGACGGAATCTCACATCGCCGAGTCCTACCTCGGTGCAATCTCACATCACCGAATTCTCATGGAGGTATCTCTCCTCGCCACAAAGCTTGATGGAATATCACATCATCAAGACCTAACGTGGTGGAATATCTCATCACCACACTCTCACCTCGAAACGAGATGGCACTACCCCTATAGCCCGAACCGAAGAGCACATACGAATTTCGTATATTATAGTGCACTTCTCATCCTATTGGTCGACCAATTATACCCGGTAATAGTAATCTCATCTCATGCCAATATAAACTTTTAACATCATTTACCAACTATTTTTCAATGCATAAACATAAACCATTTCTCAACCCATTTCAAAAGCATAAACATTGCATAGCATTTTCTCAACAAGTTCTATCTCTTTGAAAACATAAATCTATCTCAAGGGATCACATAAATCATCAAATCATTTCTCAAAACATGCATAAAATAGTAAGTTTAATTCTATCTTCAAAACATGATCATGATCACATAAAACAATGGAATAAAACTGAGAAACAAGAGCGAAACATCTCATACTTACTTTCGAGCTTAGATTAGCGTTTCAAGCTTAATCGAAATCCCAAGCCTTGATTTTAAACCTTTGAAAAGCTTTTAAACCAATTCCAATCACCAACTTGATATCGCCTTGAAGACAACGTCTCGACGCCAACACCTCAGAGCCTACTGAACAACATATGAACACTCCCCAACTTCCATAAGAAAATACGAGGGTCAATATAAATTGGACTCCAACCAAATAACTAATTTATTATAGCACCCCATCACAAATATTCGAACCAATTATTATTCGAACAACCCCACAAGAAATGAACAATTTCCAATTCCCCTAATTTTTTCCATCAATTCTACGTACTGCTTTGTTCCATTCGAGCCCTCCTATTTTCCATTTTTTTAGTACGCAATGCGTGTTGGCAGGGGAGTAGCACCAACATTGCAATTCAAGTGCTCCCTTCAATTCTCCATATTTTTTTTTCAAGCAAAACCCACGTGCTCATTTTGAGCGTCCAGCATTTGCGCTCAGCGCGCCAAATCGAAGAGCAGGGCAGAAGCCCTTGCTTTTAACCACCCGCATCTGTTTTATTTTTTTTCTTTCTTTGGAACATTTCATTTGTATATTGTATATAATATGAAATCTAATAATTCAATTAAACATTCAGCCAATTACTCCCATGAAAACCTAAATCTAAAATTAAATAATTAGATTAATTTCTCTTAATAAAACCCAATTAAATCAATATATTACCAAGTAATCATTAAATCAAATTAAAAACTAAAACAAAATAATCAAAGAAAGAACCATTGATTAGAGGAGAAAAGAAAGATCACCTCTAACACAAGATTTTCCCTTGATTGGCAATGATTTAGATGAAAATCTTCAAGAAATCCAAAGCTAGTTAATGTAGAAATTCATGAGAACCATTTAGAAATCAAAAGTGGGTAAAAAGAAATAAGTCTCTTGTGATTTTAGTGATGAGAAAATAGTTTGGCTGATGGAAAAGTTGAGAGAAAAAGTTAGGAGAAAAGAAGTTACGTAAGAAAATGTTTTATCCTTTTAATTTTTTTTTTATAAAAACTGTAACCCCCTTAGCCCGGCCTAGACGGTTGACCCGAACTACGGAGATTACACGGGGAAAATCAAAGTCAACCCGAAAGTCAACCTTGATTAACGACCCTTTTTTTCTTTTTAATCTTGTCTAGATACATGTTAACCCTAGGTGAACACTCGAGAAACATATATGTGTAAAGCACATCGATCGGATTTCAAAAAGGGACTCAATTGCACATTATACAAATGTTAGGGACCAAAACGTAAAGCTTGCAAACTTCAACACCTTTCAAATCAGTGCTCAACGGTCACCTGTTTCGTAACGGCATTGACCGTTCCGAAACGCGGGTTGGTTCCGATAATGCTTTCTGAAACAGGGCATTCCAGTAGCCAAAACGTTTCGGAACAACCTTCAGCCGTTTCGAAACACGAAGGCCATTACAGGCCCCCGTTTCGAAATACCAGTGAGTGTTCCGATACGGTTTGCCCAGAAGCTGCAGATTTTGCTGGTTTTTCATACATGAATCCATCCAAACACTACCTAATGACTTCCTAGTCAAACCAACAAGTCATCATACATATATGGTGCATATTTATAACCCCTAAACACATTCATAGCATCAAACATGAAATTTCACATGTCTATAGGCATGCTTCATATTATCCAAAACCAAGCAACCAACCAAACTTCAAAACAAGCTTTAATAGATCATTTACAAATTCAAATCATCAAAAGCAACATGCCACAACCTAGGGAGTTCAACACATCTCCCAAAACACGCCTTAGGTTCCCATTGCCAAACTACCAAAACTAATAGTGTATGAAAACATCACCATACATGAGCTTGGTTTCCCTTGGACACTCTTAGCTCCCTTGTTGCCCTCAAACACCTCAATTATCTGCATTATTGGTAAGAGAGAGAGCGTAAGCACAATTGCTTAGTGAGGCATGCTCTAAAGAAAACAACACAATAATGCATTTTTAGAAAACACTTTCAACAAAGCTTTTAAAACACATGCTCATCTCTTTTCATGCAACCTTGCATACTTTACAAGCATCTCATGCTTCAATACATTCAATACATCATATTGGCTTTCAAGTGATAGTTCATAACCATTTGCAAACTCAAAACACAATCGGATACGCGGATTACAAGCGTTGTCCCACACGCTTCATACACACTACCGGCTTAACAAGGTGGAGTTTATCGGTACAATCACAACCCCTCAACACCCGTGATGGAGTTTAACGATACAATCACAACCCCTCAACATCACTCATCGGTAGTTGTATAATTCCACTAAGGAGAGTACGGGACACACAACACAAGATCCACACACGGACTTTCAACTACCGTTGTGATCTTACCTTACTCGTTAGGGTACTTGGATGGAGTTTACGGTACAATCACAACCCCTCCACATCCAAGGCGACTTTACTTACGGTGCACCCAATCCTATAGCTGGCTAACTATATCAGATTCAAGTACTTTAAAACCAATTCATCTCTTACCAATATACATCAAATACAATCATCAATTCACTGTTTTAAAGCATTAATCAAAGCCATTAAACATCATGCATCTCCATGCATCATTACCAAAATATAACATGTCAAACCAAGGATCTCTTACCTTGAGCATCCTTCAACACATGGCTTTGAAAACAGCATTAACCATGCTAATACATGCTTACAAAATAGAATTTAAACATGCAATTTAAAACCAATGCATCAATCCACTTCATAGCACATCCGAGGGAGTTTTTCCGAAAACTTACTCTTGAGCTTAGCTAAGTTGTTTAGACTTAAACTAAGCTCCCAAAACCTTCAATTAATCGTTTCAAAGCTGGAAACCCAACTCCAGTCACCAATTTCATTTCGCTAGCTTGCCGAAACGCCAATCAAGCCTCCGGATCAACTCCAAAAGTGTCCGAAGATGTCTCCCCTGCTTTAAACACATCAAAGCAAAGAATTAATGCATCATCATGCATTGAAATCTTCAGCCAACACACCTAAACACGCTGCTCTACCTAAAATCAACATTTTGGCTACCAAACACAACCGAAATCACCTCTAAACTATTCCAAAACTTAACCCAGCCAAGATCCATCACTTCTAACCATTTCTAAACATCAAGTAACATCCAAAATAAACCTAAACTCGTCCTTATACCTTCAGCTATAACAGAACACTAAAAACACCTCAAAAACCACCATTTTCTTGAGCAAAAACTTAGGAAACACAACCTATTCGGTATTGCATTGATAAAACCTCATTTCTAACATCATTTGATAACCAAAATACATTAAAGAACCACCTCAAAACAGAGCCCAATCAAACTCAACAAAATTCTTCAAGATTTCTTCCAAATCTTGAGTTTTAAGCCAAAATCAAGTTTCTAACATTAAAACCATTTATAAAACTTAAATTAAGGATTGAAACCTTCAGAATTTCAGTAAAGAACTGAGTATTTAAAGGAGAAGAACAATCTTACCTCTAAATGGTGATTTCTCCTTGATTTGGGTTAAATTCCTTGAAAATTCAATATGGAAATCAAAAGATTTTGTTGCTAGATTGATTATGCAACAATGAGTGATGGAAATCTCATCAAATGAGGTGAAAATCAATGTGATTTGTGCTGGAGAAAATTTGTTTGCATGATGGGATTTTGGGAGAAAAAGAAATGAGAGAAAATTTGTTTGCATGATGGGATTTTGGGAGAAAAAGAAATGAGAGAAAATTTGGAAAAGGTAATTATGAGAATCTAAAAGTAGTTTCCATCTTTATTTCATTTAATTAAAACATTAATTAAATCACCCAAATTAAGGAAAAATCTGGAGAAAAACATTTTGGGTAATTAGCTCCTTAAAGATTCACTACACCGAAATGTAATATTTCCAAACCTTATTTGGTAAAATTGATTTCACCACTCTCTTATATATATTAAAAGAGGATTTTTAGATATTTTTCCATATTTTTAGAGCATCCTGAACTAGGTTTTCCCTAAAACCTCCTTTTATATTCGAACCGTTTCTCAAATCGGTCTGACAAAACCCTAAACTTCTAAGCCCAAAATTGTGGTGTTACAACTCTCCCCCTTAAGAAATTTCGTCCTCGAAATTTACCTGGAGGAAAAATGTACGGAAAATGCTTCTTCATGTCGTCCCTTCTTTCCCACGTGGCTTCCTTAACACCACGATGCTTCCACAACACCTTAACCAATTCAATGGTCTTGCCTCAAAGAAATTTGCTGTCCGAATCCAGAATTTCAACCGGCTTCTCATCATAGGACAAGTCTGGATTCAACTCCACTTCCTCTATAGGCATAACATGCGAAGGATCCGATCTATACCTCCGAAGCATAGAGACATGAAACACATCATGTATCTTTTCCAACTCTTGTGGTAACCTCAGCTTGTACACAACAGGACCCACACGTTCAATCACCTCGTATGGTCCAATATACCTAGGGCTCAACTTACCCTTCCGGCCAAACCTCATCACCTTCTTCCAAGGCGAAACTTTCAAGAAAACACGGTCACCTATCGCAAACTCAATCTCCTTACGCTTCAAATCCGCGTAAGACTTCTGTCGATCAGAAGCTGCCTTCAATCACTCACAAATGAGCTTCACCTCGGTGGTTCCCTTCAATAAAGCCGGCATTGAAACCAACTTCTGACCTGTTTCAGCCCAACAAAGAGGAGTTCTGCATTTCCTCTCGTACAAGGTCGTATAAGGTGCCATTTGAATACTTGCATGGTAGCTATTGTTATAAGCAAACTCCACCAAAGGCAAATGCTTCTCCCAAGAACCTTGAAACTCAATCACATAGCACCTCAACCTATCCTCAAGCACTTGGATAACACGCTCGGACTGTCCATCCGACTTTGGATGATAAGAAGTATTGAAATTCAACCGTGTACCCAAAGCTTGATGCAAACACTCCCAAAAACGCGATGTAAACCTCGGATCTCTATCCGACACTATAGACTTTGGCACACCATGCAGTCGCACAATCTCAGCAATGTACATCTCTACAAGCTTGTCCAAGGTATACGTAGTATGCAGAGGTAAGCAATGCACACACTTCGTAAGGCGATCCACAATCACCAACACCAAATTCTTCTTCGATGGCGATAAAGGAAAACCAGACATAAAGTCCCTGGTAATCCTTTCCCACTTCCACTCAGGAATTCTCAACGGCTACAACAACCCTGAAGGAAACTGATGCTCAGCCTTACCCCGTTGACAAACCATGCACTTACTCACGTACTCCGCAACATCTTTCTTCAATCCCACCCAATAGTACTCATCCTTAAGATCACGATACATCTTTGTACTACTAGGGTGCATAGCAAAAGGACTACTATGAGCTTCAGTCAGAATAGTATGCCTCAACTCCGCATCACTCGGCACTACCATCCGACTTCCAAACATAGAACTCCATTATCATTAAAACAAAAATCTGATGGTCTATCCTCAGCAATATCCTGAACATGTGGCACCAAAGAATCATCCAATAACTGCTTATCCTTTATCAACTGAACCGAAGATGGTTTCACTTGCAATTCAGCCACAAGCCCTCCATCTTGCGAGATACTCAGGCTGGCAAACATAGCACTTAACTCCACTGCCACCTTTCTACTCAAGGCATCCGCTACAACATTAGCTTTTCCTGGATGGTACTCGATCGTCAGATCGTAATCTTTAAGCAACTCCACCCAACTTCGTTGCCTAAGATTCAACTCTTTCTGAGACATCAGATACTTCAAACTTTTGTGATCCGTGTACACAGTACACTTCTCACCATACAGGTAATGTCTCCAAATCTTCAAAGCAAAAACCACCGCAGCTAACTCAATATCATGCGTAGGATAATTACGCTCATGCACCTTCAACTGGAGCGATGCATAAGCCACCACCTTACCCTCTTGCATTAGCACACATCCCAAACCAATATAAGATGCGTCGCTGTACACCACAAACTCTTTCCCTGATTTAGGTTCAACCAAGATAGGATCTTGCGTCAAAACTGCTTTAAGCTTCTCAAAAGCTTGTTGCATTGCTTCTGTCCACTCATACTTGACATCCTTTTGCAACAACTTCGTCAAAGGTGCACCAATCTTCAAAAATCCATCCACATATCTCCGGTAATATCCTGCCAACCCAAGGAAGCTACAGACTTCATGAACAGACTTAGGTGGCTTCCAATTCATCACCGCCTCAATCTTCTGAGGATCAACACGAATCCCCTCAGCAGAAACCATATGACCAAGGAAAACAACTTCCCTAAGCCAGAATTCGCACTTTCTCAGCTTAGCATAAAGCTGATTCTCCAATAGCGCCTGCAACACAATCCGCAAATGCCCCTCATGCTCCTCCTCAGTACGAGAATACACAAGGATATCATCAATGAACACCACAACAAACTTGTCCAAGTATTCATGGAACACTCTATTCATCATGTCCATAAAAGCTGCAGGAGCATTCGTCAAGCCAAACGGCATCACAAGGAACTTATAATGCCCATACCTCGTTCTAAAAGGCTGTTTTTGGCACATCCACATCCTTCACCTTAAGCTGGTAGTAACCTGACCTTAAGTCAATCTTAGAGAACACAACCGCTCCCCGAAACTGATCAAAAAGATCATCAATCCTCGGCAAAGGATACCGATTCTTAATAGTCAACTTGTTCAGCTGACGATAATCGATGCACATTCTCATAGTGTCATCCTTCTTCTTCACAAACAAGACCGGTGCACCCCTAGGTGACACACTCGGCTGAATGAAACCACGATCAAGCAACTCTTGAAGTTGCGTCTTCAACTCCTTCAACTCCTTAGGTGCCATGCGATAGGGAGAAATGGACATTGGAGTTGTGATTTCATACAGCTCAATTCCAAACTCCACCTCTCGACTAGGAGTCAATCCAGGTAACTCCTCCGGAAACACTCCAGGAAACTCTCGCACAATCCTGATATCTTGAACGTGCAACTCCTTAGAGCTAGGATTCATCACAAAGGCTAGGTAAGCCTTACAACCTTGCCTCAGCATTCGGCTTGCTTCCAACGTAGACACCACATTGGCAAGAAACTTTACAATCTCGCCAACCACCACTACATTGTAATCATCCGCAAGTTTCAACGAAACTCGCTTGTTCTCAAAATCCACTATAGCTCGATGTTCAACAAGCCAATTCATACCAAGGATTACATCAAAACCATAGAATGGAAATTCCATGAGATCAACAAGAAAAACATGGTTTTGCACTTCCAAGGGACATCTTCTATACAACCTCCGTGTTACGACTGTCTCACCAAAGGAACTAGTCACGCGCACACAAACATCCAAAGACTCAACAGGTAAACCAAGCAATTGAGCATGTTCACGCAATATGTACGAGTGTGTAGATCCATAATCAATCAAGGAAAGTAATGACAAGGATTGCAAAGTAAAGGTACCTGCGATCACATCAGTATCATTTCTCCCCTCACGCTGAGCATACACTCGAGCCTGGCCACCACCTTCAGGTTGAACAGCCACCATATGCGCCACATTCCTCCCACCATCATCTCTGCGCTAAAAGTTACCACGGCCGCGCCCACGACCTCTTTGTGGCGCAACTACCCCAGGAGCACGTCCCATACCACCACCGGCCAACAAAGGACACTCCCTCCTCAGGTGGTCTGCTGAACCACAATTCCAGCATGAATTACCGATCACTGCTACAGGAGCCTGAACCTCTCTCGCTGCTCGAGAACAATCTCACCTCAAATGACCACGAGATCCACACGTCCAGCACGTGTTTTGATCAGCCCTCATACTATCTCCCTAAACAGGCGCATTATGCCCTCCATTACCACGCCTAGCAGAAGACTGATACCTCTTATCCCGTCCTCTCTTGTTCCATCCACCACCGGAATTATAATCAGCAGCTCTTTTGCCCGAGCTAGAACTAACACCTCTAGAAGACAAACCCAAGTTCTGCTCGATGTCCTTCGCTCTACTCACAAGCACATCAAATTCTGTATACTCAATAGAAAGCATAAAAGTCTTCACATCCGTCACCAAACCATAACGGAAGCGTTCACACCTCTCCCGCTCATCAGGGATTAGCTCAGGGGTGTACTGACTAAGGCGGACAAACTGGATCTCATACTCAGCCACATCCATGCTTCCTTTCACAAGAGACATAAATTCTCTTTTCTTCTCATCTAGGTATCACAAACCCAGATACTTCCGCTTGAACGCGTTCAAGAAGAATGTCCAATTCACATCATTTTCCTCTATTCCAGAGACAATGGTCGTCCACCACGTATAAGCATCATCATACAACAGTGATGCCACACAACCCAACTTCTGCACATTATTGCAGTTCATTTGCCCCAAAATCCTCTTGGTGATTTCCAACCAAGATTCAGATCCTTCCGGAGATAAACCTCTGAACTCAGTCCCTCCCAGACTTCAAAGACGTTCCAAAGGCAATCTCACATTAGAATCACCCTGATACGCAGCTCCGTGAGCTCCAGCTACTGCTGCCTGAAAGGCTCCCGCAATAGCCTGAATCGACACAGTCATGTCAGGAGCAGCTTGCCCCTGCACACCTTCAGGTCCAACGACCCCAGCACCAGCACCAACACCAGCATTATCACCTCCAACACCACCACCACCGGGTGGTCCACCACCAGGAGGAGGAGGTAAATCCACAAAATTTTCAACATTCTCTTCATTCTCATTCTGAGCCATAGCTCTCGTATTCATTCTCATCTCCCTGTGTAACCCCATTTACAAGAAAACAATGCACTGACACAAATGCAATAAACATAATTAGGCTCAACAAGGTAAGTAATCCAAGTACTCAAGCTCATTTTCCAAAAACAATTCCTTTCATTAGTTTTGATATGGCAATGGGATCCTCTAACACATTCTATCATAGCATATCATCATAATTGAAACCATGCATCACAATTCAAACAACATTCTTTCATCCAAATGGCATATCATGCGAATACACATACATCACCCACATAACCATTCCAATTTACACTAGAACTCAGCTCTAATACCAACAAATGTAACCCCCTTAGCCCGGCCTAGACAGTTGACCCTAACTACGGAGATTACACGGGGAAAATCAAAGTCAACCCGAAAGTCAACCTTGATTAACGACCCTTTTTTTCTTTTTAATCTTGTCTAGATACATGTTAACCCTAGGTGAACACTCGAGAAACATATATGTGTAAAACACAGTGATCGGATTTAAAAAAGGGACTCAATTGCACAATATACAAATGTTAGGGACCAAAACATAAAGCTTGCAAACGACATTGACAGTTCCGAAATGCGGGTTGGTTCCGAGACTGGTTCCGAAAAAGGGCATTCCAGTAGCCAAAACATTTCGGAACAACCTCCAGACGTTTCGAAACACGAAGGCCATTACAGGCCCCCGTTTCGAAACGCCAGTGAGTGTTCCGATACGGTTTGCCCAGAAGCTACAGATTTTACTGGTTTTTCACACATGAATCTATCCAAACACTACCTAATGACTTCCTAGTCAAACCAACAAGTCATCATACATATATGGTGCATATTTATAACCCCTAAACACATTCATAGCATCAAACATGAAATTTCACATGTCTATAGGCATGCTTCCTATTATCCAAAACCAAGCAACCAACCAAACTTTCAAACAAGCATTAATAGACCATTTACAAATTCAAACCATCAAAAGCAACATGCCACAACCTAGGGAGTTCAACACATCTCCCAAAACACGCCTTAGGTTCCCATTGCCAAATAACCAAAACTAATAGTGTATGAAAACATCACCATACATGAGCTCGGTTTCCCTTGGAGACTCTTAGCTCCCTTGTTTCCCTCAAACACCTCAATTATCTGCATTATTGGTAAGAGAGAGAGCGTAAGCACAATTGCTTAGTGAGGCATGCTCTAAAAAAAAACAACACAATAATGCATTTTTAGAAAACACTTTCAACAAAGCTTTTAAAACACATGCTCATCTCCTTTCATGCAACCTTGCATACATTACAAGCATCTCATGCTTCAATACATTCAATACATCATATTGGCTTTCAAGTGATAGTTCATAACCATTTCTAAACATCAATTAACATCCAAAATAAACCTAAACTCGTCCTTATACCTCCAGCTATAACAGAACACCAAAAACACCTCAATAACCACCATTTTCTTGAGCAAAAACTTAGGAAACACAACCTATTCGGGATTGAATTGATAAAACATCATTTCTAACATCATTTGATAACCAAAATACATTAAAGAACCACCTCAAAATAGAGCCCAATCAAACTCAACGAAATTCTTCAAGATTTCTTCCAAATCTTGAGTTTTAAGCCAAAATCAAGTTTCTAACATTAAAATCATTTATAAAACTTAAATTAAGGATTGAAAACTTGGGAATTTCAGTAAAGAACTGAGTATTTAGAGGACAAGAACAATCTTACCTCTAAATGGTGATTTCTCCTTGATTTGGGCTAAATTCCTTGAAAATTCAATGTGGAAATCAAAAGATTTTGTTGCTAGATTGATTATGCAATAATGAGTGATGGAAATCTCATCAAATGAGGTGAAGATCAAAGTGATTTGTGCTGGAGAAAATTTGTTTGGATGATGGGATTTTGAGAGAAAAAGAAATGAGAGAAAATTTGGAAAAAGTAGTTATGAGAATCTAAAAGTAGTTTCCATCTTTATTTCATTTAATTAAAACATTATTTAAATCACCCAAATTAAGGAAAAATCTGGAGAAAATTTTTTCGGGTAATTAGCTCATTAAATAATCAAAGTTCCAATCCTTTACAAAACAGTCACCACTAAACTTTTCAAAAATCGCATTTTGGTCACTACACCGAAATGTAATATTTCCAAACCTTATTTTGTAAAATTGATTTCACCACTCTCTTATATATATTAAAAGAGAATTTTTAGATATTTTTCCATATTTTTAAAGCATCCCGAAACTAGGTTTTCCCTAAAACCTCCTTTTATATTCGAATCGTTTCTCAGACCGGTCCGACCAAACCCTAAACTTCTAAGACCAAAATTGGGGTGTTACAAAAACCCATTTAATAAATCAATTTATTAAATATTTTAAAAATACCAAAACAAGAGAAAAGGCTGATAACACCTTGGGGTAATAGCTCCCTAGAGATTCTAAGCCTTGACCCTTTCCAATTTAGTCATTAAAACGTATTTTGCAATTTTTATGATTTAGTCACCGTTTTCAAAATACCAATTAAATTAGTCCAATTTTATCAAATTAAACTCTCTTAACTTTCAAAACATTATTTTAGGATTTTAGAATATTTTTCCATATTTTATCGCCCTAAAAAACATTTATTTCAAATTATTCTCGAAACTAATCTAACTCGTTCGAATCGGTTTATCCGAACCACTTAGCCGTACCCGGTTAACTCCTAAGCTCTAAATCGAGGCGTTACAGATTAGACCGTGAACAACATCATATAGAGAATGTCCAACGATCAAGTGACCACACACATGATCACCGTGGACAGCCACGGGAGTTCTTAAGCGAATAACATAACAACGTGGTCGATCGTCCGTGATCTACCAAAGTGCCCTTTCGCAACCTACGGCGAACAAGTAGGGCCGCGAGCATCATCGCCTCTGGAAATCACGTGACGGCACACGTGATCGCAATAGATGGCGACGCAAACCTAGGAGATCACGTCATAGCCAGTCCAATCAACGCGCCACGACAACTCGGTTATGACACATGTCCTAGTAGTATGAAAAGGACATGCAATAGAGAAAGAGAAGGAGGGATATTCCATTCCAAGTATCATCATCCTGACCAAGGAGGTGATATTCGAGCACCAACCCGAGACGACCACCTGAGCCACCACCAGATGACCGTTTCCGACTCTTGTTCATTTTGACAGTCAAGAATTGGTGCAGTGAACATGGATCGAACATGTGACCTTCAAATCCTTTAGTAAGCTTGGGAATCCTTCTAGAATTCTTAAGATGGGTGGAGACAACCAAGGTAGTTCCGACGAGAAGGCAATAAATGATGATGTTTCGATGGCCAGCCAACGGTAGCATCAAGCAAAAAGGCACAAGAGGATGATATCTTGACGGGTCAACCGATGATGACAGACATACAATAGATACGACAATTCCAAAAATATTTTCGACAAAAAATTTGGGACCAATACCCCATGGTTTGTAACACCCCGATTTTGGGCTTAAATGTTTTGGTAATGTCGGGTTAGGCCGGTGGAACCGGTGTCGGTTGTTCGAACTGTAAAAAGGTGGTTTAGTAAGATCAAGGTTCGAGATAGGATAAAAATGTGATAAAAATTCCTAAAATACTCTAAAATGATGTTTAAGAAGTGGGTCAAATCAATTTTGCAAAACGGGTTTTCGAAAGTATACATTTTGGGTAGTGACCAAAATGTAAAGATTTAAAAGTTGGAAAAATGTGTTTTTTAAGGAGAGTCAAAATCTTAGAATCTCTAGGGAGCTACATGGAAATTATGCATTTTCCCTATTTTGGCATGTGTTTTAAATGCTATTAAAAATTAAAAGGCTTTTAAATTGGTTAATTAAAGAAAGTTAGTTAATTGGTTAATGAAAAATTTTGACCAGCTTTCATTTCTCTCTTTCACTTCAGCCAAACACTTCTCATTTTCTCTAAAATCTCCAGATTTTCTTTTCTCTCAAACCCTCTCTTGATTCCTAGCTTTTCTCTATTGATTTCTTCCATTTTCCTTCAAGCAAATCTTGCCAAATTAGAAGAGAAGCAAGGATTGGAGGTAATTTTTGTGCTATCCCTCTAATCTAAGTTCTTTAATGAAATACCAAAGATATTTGACTCTTTAATACTAAATTTGATTGAGGTTTTGTTGTTAGATTGCTAAACTCTTGAAATCTTGATGAAAAATTGGTTTAAAATGTGATTTTCGGACTTTGATTGATTTGGCTGATTTGAGATTGTTTCTAAATGAGTTTTGAAGGGTTTTTGGTGTTGAAGTGAAGTGTTAATCATATAGATCCCAAAATCTTTGAGATACTTGGTTTTTGAAGTGTTCTTGGGTGAGTTTTTAAGGTTTTTGAGGAATTCGAGTTGCTGGAGGTATAAGGATAGTTTTAGGTTGTTTTTGGATGTTGATTAATGCTTAGGATGTGTTGGATGAGTTGGGTAATGGCTGATCTGAGGTTTGAGGTCAATCGATTGAGTTTTCGGTTGTTTCAGATGGGTGTTTTGTTGCGTTAGAGTATGTCTGCAGGATTTCCTTTGTGTGCTGCAGTTTTGGATGCATTTTAATGCATTGAACCTCTGTTTTGATGTGTTGAAAACAAGGGATAGTAATCCGGAAGCAAACAAAGTATTTTTGGAAGATTCAAAAGATCAGTAATTGCGTCGGCAAGCGTGGTTTCGCGAGTCGGTGAGCAGAATTTGGTTTTCCAGCATGAAAACATTTTAGATAAGGTTTCAGGAACTTTATAAGAGCTTGAAACACTTTATTAAGTTCAAAAGTAAGTGAATCGAAATTTCTCCCTCGGTTGTGCTAGTTTTGAGCCTTTGGTTGCACTTGATTTTAATTGCATTGTCCTACTCTTTAAAGCATGTTTTGAGTATATTAAATGTGTATGATGATGCCATGTGATTTAAGGATGCACTAGGTAAGTGGTCCTTGTATGCATGTGTTGATGCATGAGGTTTTAAGCATGGTTTAATGCTTGTTTATGGCTTATCATGAATGCTTTGTAAAAACAATGAGGTATGCATGAGATATGTATTATATTGGCAAGTGATGTTGATAAAAGTGTTTTATAAATGAAATCGGATATAGTTAGCCGGCTATAGGATTGAGTGCACTATAAACAAGTCACCTTGGATGTTGAGGGGTTGTGATTGTACAAAATACTCCATCCAAGTACCCTAACTATTAAGGATTGTTTAAGGTTGCAACGGTGGAGGGTAGCTCCCGGGTACGAACCTTGTGTTTGTCTCGTCTCTTGTTAGTGGATTATACCTCTACCGATGAGTGGTGTTGAGGGGTTGTGATTGTACTAAATACTCCACTACGGGTGTCACAGCGATGGAGGGTCGCTCTCGTGTGTGAACCTTGAGATGCCAATAGAGTGTATGAAGGGTGTGGGACAACCCTTGGTAATCCGTGTATACGATACTTTGTTTTTGAGATTGTTGTTATCACTTGTAAGCCAATATAATGGATTTGTATAATGTTGAAAATGTTTCTAATGCATAGTTTGAAAGATGCATGTTTTGGTTTAAGCTTGGCATAAAGGTGTTATGCTTGGAAGGCTTGGTAAATGAGTGGCAATGGTTTAATTTCTGGTTTTGATTGGATCATGTTGCATTATGTTTAAAACAATGGGTTTGTTGTTAAAGTGCATGGTTTGTTAAGAAAGGCATGATGGTTTTGAAAAGAGTGAAAAACGGTTTTGTGCATTAATGATGTATGTGGTTTTGAGCAATCCTCACTAAGCTTGTATGCTTATGCTCTCTTCGTTTCATCAATACAGATAATTATACTTTTGGAGGTAGCATCTTCGAGGAACCACACCAAGACATTTTGATTAAAAGTATGTTGAGCTTTTGAACTTGTGTAATAAGGGCAATGAGGGGTGTCTGTTGCAATGAATGTTGTTGATATGGTGTTTTCTGGTTTCGTGCAAGTTTGAGATGCATATTTGGACTTGTAAATGACCATTGGGTATTGGTTTATGCTTGCGTATTGTTTTTAGCATTTTGGTGCTTTTAACATCTAGGAAGAATGCCTTTAATTCTGTAGCTTTCTGGAGTGATGCTATGATGATGCTTGTGCTTCGTATATATGGTCTTTGGTGTGTATTTAAGTTGTACATATGTTAGGGCATATGTCGGGATGATTTCGGAGGGTAAAAAACAATTAAAACCAGCTTTTTGGAAAGTTACATGCCCAGGCGTTTCGGAACGCCCTTACCTGTTTCGGAACAATGGCCTGTAATGGTCTTGGTGTTTTAGAACGTGAGGCACATTCCGAAACATTTTGCCTCTGTGAACCATTGTACCAGAACATGTTTAGAGGGGTTTCGGAATGGTCCCGCATTTCAGAACGAGCTTCTATGTTCTGGAACGGTTGTATTGAAACGAGGCTCCTTGTTCCGAAACACCAGACCGTTGAATGCATATTTTGAATTGTTCTGAGTTTTTCCTTCTTATATTTTGGTCCATGTTTGTCTTGTATGCAATTGGATGAGTTCTAAATGTCATTTTGAGCTGAAATTTCACCAAGAAGTATGTAATGAATCTAATTGAAGATTGGTAACTTGAATTTGGTGAAAGCCCTCTTAATTTATCAAATTTACTAAATGATCCTCAATCCTTAATCGGTCCCTTTTAATTGGCGATTGTGTTGATAACTTATCTGTTGTTTGTGTACGAACACATAGGAACCTAAGTTGCATCCAGAAAAGAAAAAAAGAAAAAAAAGGTCTTTTATTGAGGTAAACTTTCCCGGTTTACTTCAATATTCTTCGTGTGATCCGTTCGGTTCGGTCTATCGGCCAAGCCGAGTCGAGGTGGTTACATGGTTTGTGGCGGGGCAAGGCACACAACAAGCGAGAGGGGCATCACCGTCAGAGGGCAACAATCAGAAACTTTTGGAAATGGTGGAAAAATATGGAGCATGGAGGAAGTTTTAGTGCTCTCAAAACTACAGTACGAGCATCAACAAAATTCCATGCATGATTTGGCTGAACAATATAGAATCGCGGAGGAGAAGAGTGATAAGCTATTCAAATAGTTGTCCAAGAAGACTAGAAGTAAAGCAGTCCAAGAGGAGCATGCTCCTCCTCAATAAGAAATCGGGGAGGAATAGTTCCGAGAGTTGGAGGAGGATTATGAAGATTTAGAGGATATGGACTATACCCCAAAGAGGACGGTGAACAACAAGAATTAAATTCAAAAAATTTAGCAGCTAGAAAATAATTTTCAAAACATCCAGTCTGAGGTAGGATGATCCATCTTGGAATCTCTAAAGGTACAAAAACAAACATTTATCTGAAAACATCTTAGAATACCATGTATCCATATCTTTTTGGCACTTTTTAGCGAACAAGATATTGAAACGATCGAGAACGTATCTCATGTCTATCATCCAGAAACAGGACGAGTTCCTGCGAGAGTTTGTCCAAAAATTTCACGTCGTAACCATGCTAACCAAAGAATCCTCTAATGAGTTTGTTATTTCCACTTTCATCAACGGTACCTGGCACCAACATCTAAAGTATAATTTACTGGACTGACTGCCAACAGCGTTACCAGAGTAATACGAGAAGGTCCAATCGTACACTAAAAACGAGAGGCGAACAACATGAGGGCTATGGCACATAGTTCGCAGCATGTGAACCAGAGACAAGACGATTGCGGTCCCAGACACGGTAGACCCCTCTTCATCCGGGAGCTAGTAGAGGAAGCCAACAGTTTTGCCATAAACCACAGTATGTTCAGAGCAGTGGCCATCCGTTGTGACACGTACAAGACGGTCAGCATCGTGAGTTGGTCCAGAAAAGGTTGTCTACGTTCAAAACTTATCACGAGTTAACGGAATCACCTTCACAAATATTGTACCAGATCGAGCATACGAGAATACTAAAACCACCACTTTCGATGAGGGAGAGCGAGTGCATGAAGCGCTCCGATCGAATATGTGGGTTCCACAAGGCTCAAGGTCACATAACAGATAATTGCGTACACTTGAAGAACGTAATTGAATCTGTGGTAAGAATGGTGCAATTAGAAAGGTTCTTAGTTTCCTGCTATAGACAGGTCGAGGATAATAGGGAAGTTCATCAGTAGAGGTCGTAGGACAATAGAAGAAACAATTAGGGTAATATGGGTACTATACACATGATAATCAGAATAGATGAAAGGTGGAACCAATCAAGCTCCAATCACAAAGAACAAATCCAAGGAGTAATGAAAGTTTCAGCAGGAATAATGAAAAAGCCGAAACATAGAGACTCATGGCGAGTCTCGTTTTCAAAAATATAGGAGGGTAGTATTCTGGATGAAGAGGGCAATAAACCGATTGTCGTTACAGTTGCGACAGTAAGATTTACTGTGAAAAGAATTTTAGTTGATACGGGTAGTGCTTTGGAGGTATTGGGCTGGAATGCATTTAAACAAATAGGGATCCCATACTCGACATTAAAGCCGGAAATCTCAATGTAAGGGTTCAACAACCAACTCATTGAGGTAAAAGGCTCCATCCAACTTCCCATAACCATGGGAGATGGTGATAATAAAGTCACACATATGACTAATTTTCTAGTCATAGATATCTCGTCTACGTTCAACGCTATCTTTGGGAGACCTTTGATGAGAAAGGCTAGAATGATGGCGGCCCTTTTCTATCTACAAGTAAAGTTCCCCACACCCTTGGGGGAAGGTTTTATGCAAGCTGATCAGAAAACATCAAGGCAATGCCACATCGTATCACTCCAGTTGGCTCAGAAGCAAAGGAATCATGATCATACTGGTGGAGAAGCCTCGTCCCATAAGAAAGGACCCGAGGTCAATATCTTGAGTAGAACCATGATGTCCCTCGAGGCCCTAAACCTCAGAGAGGAGCTGTACAAGCAGAATCAAAGAGGATTAATAATGTTGTTGTAGGACAAGAGATCAAGAAAAGGTTCTTACAGATAGGAAGATTCTCATACATTGCATCATGAATCCCAAGAAGTCAAGGTATTTGAACCATTTTGCACTATTTGTAGAGATGATCATCATGTGGATGATTGCCCAACAAACCATCAATAGGTAAACTATGTTGCCAATTTCAGTCGTAATTTTAACCCACATTCCAATACTTACAATGCAGGTTGGAAGCATCACCCAAACATTTCATGGGTGAACAAAGGTGGTAACCAATTCAATGCCCGGCGGCAGAACAATAATGCACTGCTAGGATTCAACTAGAATGCCATGTGTTAATTGTTTAAAAATACAATTTTATTACCCTTTTTATTCATATTATTGTTAGACTTAAGCTCATTTTAGTTGCATTATTAGCCATTCATGCATGTTTGCATTGTTTCCTTGGTTGTCATGCTTGATTCTATATTTTGATTAATTTTGGGGAAAAGGGTGCTGCCGGTAGTTGTTTTCATGTGTGCAGAATTAGTTGCCAGGGCAAGGCTGGAACCAGTTGTCAGGGTAATGCAGGGAGGATATGTCGAACCAGTTGCCAAGGAAACTGCCGACAAGAAAGGATGAGGTGAAGTGGTAGCCGAATTGATGAGCGAACAAACTTGACTTAATCGGGATATGTGTCGAGGATAAAAAAGTTGGAAGTCCATGAAGAGGTCAAAAGGAGATTAAATTCCAAGAAAATAGGAGGAGTTTTAGTTGGATTAAAATTAGAAGAGATTTAATATTTCTTTTATTCAATTTAAATCCAGGTTAACTTCCTCCTCAAGAAAAACTTTGAGCTAGCCCTCTTCAATTTAACGAAGACCAAGAAGCAAGTCTAGAAGAGGTCCGATTGAGGAGAGAATTCGGGAAGAGACTTGAAGAACTAGGTGTTTTGATATACTAATTGAAAAATGTTTTGGACTAATTTGAAAGAATTTAAAACATGCCTTTAAGTCAAAACAACTTGAAAATATGTTTGAGGTATTTAAAAAGATTTTTGGCAAAGTTTGGAATGCTTTAAAGTAGTCAAATCGGGCTTTTCATGTAACCCCCTTAGTCCGGCCTAGACGCCTGATCCGAACTACGAAGATTACACGGGGAAAATCAAAGTCAACCCAAAAGTCAACCTTGATTAACGACCCTTTTTTTCTTTTTATCTTATCTAGATGCAGCTTATTAACCTATGTGATTAGGAAATCATTTCAGCGGAAGCAACATAGTGAACAAAACTCAAACAGGAGTTCAAAAGCATAGAAACGTCTTTGAGGGACCTAAATGTAAATTTCTAGAATTATAAGGGCTAACCAAGTTTTAATGTTACCAATCTGTAATTAATCATATAACATGCCATCATGTCAAAATTCATCTCAAATGGATCACTCAATCTCATTTTATTAAGCAATCAAGACTCATGGACCAAAATGTAAGAAACAGAAACCAAAAACAATTCAAATTCAAACTTCAACGGTGAGGTGTTCCGAAATGTAGAGACCTGTATCGGAACGGTCGTTTCGAAACCAGGTTGACCGTTTAGATACTCAGGGGCGTTCCGAGATCCGTATCGAAACACCCCTTTCCAGAAGCAAAACCGTTTTGGTACGTTCCTACCCGTTCCGAAACCTCATGGCCATTTCAGGCCTCTGCTCCAAAACAGGCAAGGGCGTTCCGATACGCCTTGCCTGCAATAGCATATTATGCTTGTTTTTCACATCTTTTCATGTTCGAATACATTCCAAAACATGTCACAACATACATACAACATATTTAAGCATTAAGGATCATCTTGATAAAGCCAAAGCTAAAGCATAACATCAACCATGCAAATAATGAAACTATATGCATGCTCCCTAGTCCACCAAAGCCATACAAAGCTAAAATCAACATTTAAACATAAATCAATCCATAAAGGCCATTTACAACTCATGGATCAACAACCAAACATGCTCAAAGTAAAAAGAGATATCCTCAACCATCCAAGAATATAAATCCCACCCATTGCCTCTTATTACACCAAGGTAAAGCCACATACTTTGCTAGATCAAAATGCTTGGATTCTCCTTGCTTTTGTGCTGCCTCAAATACCTAGTTCTCTGTATTGATGAAACAAATGAGCGTAGGCATGAAGCTTAGTGAGGAATCGCTAAACAACATTCATCAATTCATTTCAAGCAACCGGCAAAACTACCATTATTCAACTCATGCCCTTTTTATAAAACATGTCTTCCCAAGACATCAATGCACTTTATAAATACATGCACAAATGCAACATTTTAAAACAGCAAAATAAACCTTTGCTCATGATCTACCAAGCATCTCATACATTCTTGCATCCTTTACAAGCATTTCATGCTCCACATTAATCATTAACATTATATTGGCTCACAAGTGATAATCAATAAACCATACCACAAAAGATACAATCGGATATGCGGATTACAAGCGTTGTCCCACATGCTTCATACACACTACCGGACTATACAAGGCTCACACACGAGAATAACCCTCCATCGTCGTGACTAACGAGAGCACGAGACACATAGCACAAGATCTACACACGGAATTAACATTCACCGTTGTGATCTTAACCTCAATCGTTAGGGTAATTGGATGGAGTATACAGTACAATCACAACTCCTCGACATCCAAGGCGACTTTATTCACGGTGCACCCAATCCTATAGCCGGCTAACTATATCCGATTAACACAACCAAAAATCATTTCCATCACTTGCCAATGTAATCATTTAACCTCTTTAATCCACTATTTTACAAGCATAAACACAATGCCATTTCCACAAGCATATCATGCTTAACATCACATGCATTTAACATATGAAAACCAAGGATCACTAACCTAGTGCATCGTTAACATAATGACATTAAAATCCAACACCAATCATGCTTAAAACACGCTTTAAAACAATAATCAAATCCACATTTAACTCAAGTGCATTTTCACCAAACATTGCACACTTTCCGAGAGAGAGATTTCCGAATCACTTACTCTTGAGCTTAGCTAAGTGTATCAAACTTACACTAAGCTCCCAAGACCACGCTCAAAGCGTTACAAAGCAGGAAATTCCATTTCCACTCACCGATACGCGAAGCCTTGCTCGCCGATACGAAAATTACTCTTTCGGAGCCTCCAACAACACCTCGTTTGCTTCCGGATCAAGATCCCCTATTTTCACAACATCAAAACAGAGATCCAAATGCATTAAAATGCATTTCAACACCAGCAACAATTCACAATCTCGTTGCTCACCCAAACTACACCAAATTACCCATTCAAAACAACTGAAAACCCAATTGATTGCTTCCTAAACCAAGCCCAGCCAACATACATCACTTCCAACCCATTTTAAACACCAAAACACATCTAACAAATAACCTAACCCAACCTTATACCTCTAGCAAGCAAAAATCCACCATTTCACCTCAAAAACTCACTTAAATCAACCAAGAAACTCAAGGATCTCAAGGATTTCGGGATCTATGTTATCAAAACTTCGTTTCAACATAATAAACAACTTAGAACTTAATTAATATCAATCCAAACAGAGCTTAACACATCAAATCTGAAAATCAAGATTTCAACCATAATTTCACAAGATTTTGATCTCCAATCAAAACTATAATGAAAACTCAACCAAAAATAGTATTTAGGAGCCACATATCTTGGGAATTTCAATAAAGAACTTTGATTAGAGGCTGTGAACGGGATTTACCTCCAATCCTTGCTTTCCTCAATGATGACAAGTTTTCCTTAGCCAAATCTTGAAAAGCTTGAAAGGATTTCTTGAAAATTGATTAGGAAATTTTAGGAGAGTGTTTGGGGGAAAAGAATTCTAGAGAAAAAGGATAAAAATAGTGTTTGGTTTAGAATGAAGAGAAAATGGTAGTTACGTAATATGATCTCCCATTAATTACCCATTTAATTAATAAAAATAAAACCAATTAAAACCATTTAAAACACATGTGATATTAAGGAAAGGCTAAATTTCCATAAAGCCCCCTATAGATTCTAAGAATTTTGCTTCTTCCTTAAAAATCACATTTTTCATAGTTTTGAAACTTTACAATTTGGTCACTACTCAAAATGTCCCATTTCCGAAACTCTTTTTCTAAAATTGACTTGACCAACCACTTAAACATATTTTTAGAGGATTTTAGTAATTTTTACCACATTTTTATCCTATCCCGATCCTTAATTTCCTTAAATCACCTTACGCGATTCGAACCGTTCTCGACCGGTCCGATCCGATGGCTAAAACATCTAGACCCAAAACCAGGGCGTTGCAACTCTCCCCCACTTAGGAAATTTCATCTTCGAAATTCTTACCTAATGGAAAGATGTGCAGAAACTACTTCAGCATGTCCGCCTTGCTTTCCCACGTGGTCTCCTCAACACCTCGGTGTCGCCACAACACCTTCACAAGCTCTATCGTCTTGCCACGAAGAACTTTCCTACTCACATCCAGAACCTTCACTGGTTCCTCATCATACGATAGATCCGGATTCAACTATATTTCCTCAACAAGCATCACATGCGAAGGATCTGATCTGTACCTCCGTAACATAGAGACATGAAACACATCATGTATCATCTCCAACTCCGCAGGCAATCTCAAACAATATGCCACAGGACCAATTCGCTCCACATCCTCGTAAGGTCCAACGAACCTTGGGCTAAGCTTACCCAAATCTCATCAACTTCTTCCAAGGCGACACTTTCAAGAACACACGTTCGCCAACCGCGAACTCAATCTCCTTACGCTTCAGGTCCGCGTAAGACTTTTGCTTATCCGGTGCTGCTTTCAAATGCTCATAAATGAGCTTCACCTTCTCGGTGGTTCCCTTTAGCATAACTAGCATCGAGATCAACTTTTGCCCAGCTTCTGCCCAACATAGAGGGTTTATACAAAGTCTCCCATACAAAGCCTCGTATAGAGCCATTTGAATACTCGCCTGGTAACTGTTATTATATGCAAACTCAACAAACGACAAGTGCTTCTCCCAAGAACCCTGAAAATCTATCACACAGCACCGCAACATGTCCTCAAGCACTTCGATCACGCGTTCTGACTATCCATCCGTCTGAGGATGATAGGAAGTACTGAAATTCAACCGTGTACCCAAGGCTTGATGCAAACATTCCCAAAATCGCGCTGTAAACCTCGGATCCCTATCCGACACTATAGACTTTGGCACACCGTGCAACCGCACAATCTCAACTATATACAGCTCAGCCAACCTATCCAAGGTATACGTTGTATGCATAGGCAGAAAATGTGCACACATTGTGAGCCGATCTACAATCACCCAAATTGAATTCTTCTTTGATGGCGAAAAAGGCAATCCAGACACAAAATCCATGGTGATTCTCTCCCACTTCCATTTTGGGATTCTCAAAGGCTGCAACAACCCAGAAGGAACCTGATGTTCAGCCTTCACTCGCTGACACACCATGCACTTACTAACGAACTCAACCACATCCTTTTTCAACCCCACCCAGTAGTACTCATCTTTCAAATCACGATACATCTTTGTACTACCAGGGTGCATAGCAAAAGGGCTACTATGGGCTTCGGTCAGAACAGTGCACCTCAACTCAACATCATCTGGTACCACTATTAGACTCCCAAAGCACAAAACACCATCATCACTAAAGCTGAAATCTGAGGGTCTACCCTCCGCAATATCCTGAACTTACGAAACCAGAGAATCATCAAGCAACTGCTTATCTTTGATCAACTGAATGAGTTATGGTTTCACTTGCAAGACCGCAATAAGACCACCATCACGCGAAATGCTCAAGCGAGCAAACATTTCCCTCAACTCCACAGCCACTTTCCGGCTCAAAGCATCGGCCACAATATTAGCCATACTCGGGTGATACTCAATCGTAAGATCATAATCTTTAAGAAACTCCACCCAGCGACGCTGCCTAAGATTCAACTCCTTTTGAGACATAAGATACTTCAAGCTCTTCTGATCCGTGAACACAACACACTTTTCATCGCACAGGTAATGCCTCCAAATCTTCAGGGCAAACACCACAGCCGCAAGCTCAAGATTATGAGTAGGGTAGTTGCGCTCATGAACCTTCAACTTCCTAGATGCATAGGCCACTACCTTACCCTCCTACATCAACACGCAGCCCAAACCAACAATGGATGCATCACTATAGACCGCAAACTCCTTACCAGACTCAGGTTGAATTAGAACAGGAGCTTGCGTCAAAGCTTCTTTCAACTTCTCAAAAGCTTGTTGTCTCGCATCCGTTCACTTAAAGCGAACATTCTTCTGTAATACCTTGGTCAAAAATGCTGCTATCTTCGAGAAACCCTCGACGAACCTACGGTAATACCTGGCTAGACCAAGGAAACTTCATACCATTGTCACTGATTTAGGTACTTTCCAACTCATCACAGCCTCTACCTTGTGCGGATCAACGCGTATACCCTCAGCCGACACAACATGCCCAAGGAAGACCACCTCCCTAAGCCAAAACTCACACTTACTCAGTTTGGCATACAACTAAATTTCCAACAACGCTTGCAAAACAATTCTCAAGTGTCTATCATGATCCTCCTCAGTACGTTAATACACAAGGATATCATCGATGAACACCACCACAAATTGATCCAATAATTCATGGAATACACGATTCATCATGTCCATGAAAGCAGCAGGCGCGTTGGTCAAACCAAACGGCATCACCATGAATTCATAATGTATGTACCTTGTCTGTAAGGCTGTCTTAGGTACGTCCACATCGTTCACCTTCAGCTGATAATACTTCGATCTCAAATATATCTTAGAAAACACTGAGGCTCCCTGAAACTGATCAAAAAGATCATCAATTCTAGGTAAAGGATACTTGTTCTTGATCGCCAACTTATTCAGTTGCCGATAATCTATGCACATCCGCATTGTCCCATCCTTCTTCTTTACAAACAAGACCGGTGCACCCAAAGGTGACACACTCGGCCAGATGAAACCTCGATCCAACAACTCCTGCATTTGCATTTTCAACTCTTTTAACTCTTTAGGTGCCATGTGATAAGGAGCAATAGACACCAGAGTCGTATTCTCATACAACTCAATACCAAACTCAACTTCCCTGTTTGGTGGCAACCCATGCAATTCGTCCGGAAAGACCCTCGGAAAATCACAAACAGTTCGAAGTCCTGCACACGCACATCCTTGGTGCCAGGATTCATCACATAGGCAAGGTAAGCCTCACAACCCAACCTCATCATATGGTTTGCTTCCAAAGCCGAAATCACATTTGACAAGAATTTTACATTCTCGCCTACCACCACTATTTCATAATCATCTGCCAGCTTTAAGGTCACCCTTTTGACATCAAAGTCAACCACCGCCCTATGCTCCATCAACCAATCCATGCCAAGGATTACATCAAATCCGTAAAAAGGTAACTCCATCAAATTCACAAGAAAAACATGTCCTTGCACAGATAAAGGACATCTCCTATACAACCTCCTAGTGACCACAGTTTCACCAAAAGAACTAGTCACTTGCATTCCTACTTCAAGCAACTCAACAGGTATATCAAGAAAATGCGCATGCTCACTCAAGATATAAGAATGCGTGGATCCATAATCAATCAAAGCCAGCAAAGATAAAGACTGAAGAAGAAAGGTACTTGCGATGACATTTGTATCATTGTGCTCCTCGTGCTGAGCATAAACCCTCGCTAGTCCACCTCCCTCAGGTCGAATAGCTACTACATGAGCAATACCTCGCTGCCCCTCCTCTCTCCTCTGAAAGTTCCCACGGCCGCGCCCACGGCCTCTCTAAGGTGTAGCCACCACAGGAGCACGTCCTTGGCCTCCACCAGCCAACAAAGGACATTCCCTCCTCATGTGATCCGCCGAACCACAATTCCAACATGAGTTCCCTGTCACCACAACAGGAGCCTGGACCTCTCTAGTTATTCGAGGACAATTTCGCCTCAAATGTCCCCGAGAACCACATGTCCAGCACGTGTTCTGTTCGGCCCTCATCCTATCTCCCTGAGCAGGTGCACCATATCCACCATTACCCCGCCTAGCAGCAGGCTGGTACCTCTTATCTCGTCCCCTCTTGTTCCGTCCACCACCGGAACTAGACTCAGCTGCTCTTTTCCCAGAGCTAGAACCTACACCTCGATGTGACAAACCAAAATTCTGCTCGATGTCCTTCGCTCGACAAACAAGCACATCAAAATCAGTGTAATCCGCAGCCAACATATATGTCTTAACTTCCTGTACCAGACTGTACCGGAAGCGATCACAACGGTACCTCTCACTAGGTACCAGCTTAGGGGCATACTGGCTCAAGCGTACGAACTGGACCTCGTACTCAGCCACAGAAAGGTTGCCCTGAACTAACGACATAAATTCACGTTTCTTTTCGTCCATGTATCTCACCCCTAGATACTTCATCTTAAAGGCACCTCTGAAATACTCCCAATCCACCTCATTGGGTTCCAAACCAGCAGTGGTAGTCGTCCACCAGCTGTAGGCATCGCCTTGCAAAAAAGAAATTGTGCATCCCAGCTTACCCACATCATTACAGCCCATCTGATCCATGACGCAGATCGTACTTGCTAACCAGGCCTCAGACGCCTCAGGAGACATACCATAGAATTCCACAGCACTTAGGCTCCTCAACCTCTCTAACGAAAAACCCGCCTGCCCAGCTCCAGGAGCCTGTACATGCGCTCCGGCCACAACAGCTTGAAACGCCCCGGTGATCGCCTGAACCAGTGGCGCCAAATCACCCAAACCTGGACCAGCATGTCCTTGTTGCACCTGCATTTCACCTTCAATTGGTGGCAGAGGAGGTAGATTTCCACCAGGAGGGACATCAGCCCCTTGCTCACCCTGAGGTACTATTGTATTCGACCTCAACTCTCTTCTTGGACCCATAGTGCTATTTTAAACAAGGCATAACAACCAAACAAGTCAAACCATTTAGGCCAGCTGCAAGCAAGAATCCAAGTTTGCAAAATCATTTATTTAGTGTAATAAGGCAATAGGCACCCCAATTTCCCTCAACATAGCATAGCATACAACAAAACATCATGCTCAACATGCTTTCCATCATCCAAAATCAGCACATGACAACATCGCATCATTATCACACAATCACATTCATTCCACAGGCGATTCACATTAATCAAGCATAGTATAAGCTTCAAAATTTCAATAAATATCATGCTCATCAAACAATATACGTCAATACATAACAACCAACATCCCCAATTCTTTCGTAACCTGGCTTTAATACCAACAAATGTAACCCTCTTAGTCCGGCCTAGACGCCTGACCCGAACTACGAAGATTACACGGGGAAAATCAAAGTCAACCCGAAAGTCAACCTTGTTTAACGACGCTTTTTTTCGTTGTATCTTATCTAGATGCACCATAATAACCTATGTGATTAGTAAATAATTTCAGAGGAAGCGACACAGCGAACGAAACTCAAACATGAGTTCAAAAGCATTGAAACGTCTTTTAGGGACCTAAATGAAAATTTCCAGAATTATAAGGGCTAACTAAGTTTTAATGTTACTAATCTGTAATTAATCATATAACATGCCATCATGTCAAAATTCATCTGAAACGGATCACTCAAACTCATTTTTTTAAGCAATCAAGACTCAGGGACCAAAATGTAAGAAACAGAAACCTGAAACAATTCAAATTCAAACTTCAACGGTCAGGTGTTCCGAAACGCAGAGACCTGTATCGAAACGGTCGTTTCGAAACCAGGTTGACCGTTTCGATACTCGGGTGCATTCCGAGACCCGTATCGAAACACCCCTTTCCAGAAGCAAAATTGTTTTAGTACGTTCCTATTTGTTCCGAAACCTCATGGCCATTTCAGGCCTATGTTCCAAAACATGCAAGGGCGTTCTAATACGCCTTGCCCTGCAACAACAGATTATGCTGGATTTTCACATCTTTTCATGTTCGAATACATTCTAAAACATGTCACAACATACATACAACATATTTAAGCATTAAGGATCATCATGATAAAGCCAAATCATAGCATCAACCATGCAAATAATGAAACTATAGGCATGCTCCCTAGTCCACCAAAGCCATACAAAGCTAAAATATACATTTAAACATAACTTAATCCATAAAGGCCATTTACAACTCAAGGATCAACAACCAAACATGATCAAAGTAAAAAGAGATATCCTCAACCATCCAAGAATATAAATCCCACCCATTGCCTCTTATTACACCATGGTAAAGCAACATACTTTGCTAAATCAAAATGCTTGGATTCTCCTTGCTTTTGTGCTGCGTCAAACACCTAGTTCTCTGCATTGATGAAACAAATGAGCGTAAGAATGAAGTTTAGGGAGGAATCGCTAAACAACATTCATCAATGCATTTCAAGCAACCGGAAAAACTACCACTATTCAGCTCATGCCCTTTTTATAAAACACGTCTTCCCAAGACATCAATGCATTTTATAAATACATGCACAAATGCAACATTTTAAAACATCAAAATAAACCTTTGCTCATGATCTACCAAGCATCTAATGCATTCTTGCATCATTAACAAGCATTTCATGCTTCACATTAATAATTAACATTATATTGGCTCACAAGTGATAATCCATTAACCATACCACAAAAGACACAATCGGATACGCGGATTACAAGCGTTGTCCCACACGCTTCATACACACTACCGGACTACACAAGGCTCACACACGAGAGTAACCCTCCATCGTTGTGACACCCGTGGTGGAGTATAACGGTACAATCACAAACCCTCAACACCACTCATCGGTAGTTGTATAATTCCACTAACGAGAGCATGGGACACATAGCAGAAGATCCACACACGGAATTAACATTCACCGTTGTGATCTTAACCTCAGTCGTTAGGGTACTTGGATGGAGTATACGGTACAATCACAACCCCTCGACATCCAAGGCGACTTTATTCACGGTGCACCCAATCCTATAGCCGGCTAACTATATCCAATTAACACAACCAAAAACAATTTCCAACACTTGCCAATATATCATTTAACCGATTTAATCCAGTGTTTTACAAGCATAAACACAATGCCAATTCCACAAGCATATCATGCTTAACATCACATGCATTTAACATATGAAAACCATGGATCACTTACCTAGTGTATCCTTAACATGACGACATTAAAATCCAGCAACATTCATGCTTAAAACACTCTTTAAAACAGTAATCAAATCCACATTTAACTCAAGCGCATTTTCACCAAACCTTGTACACTTTCCGAGAGAGAGATTTCTGAATCACTTACTCTTGAGCTTAGCTAAGTGTATCAAACTTAAACTTAGCTCCCAAGACCACGCTCAAAGCGTTACAAAGCAGAAAATTCCAGTTCCACTCACCGATACGCGAAGCCTTGCTCGCCAATACCAAAATTACTCTTTTGAAGCCTCCAACAACACCTTGTTTGCTTCGGAATCAAGATCCCCTATTTTCACAACATCAAAACAGAGATTAAAATGCATTTCAACACTAGCAACAATTCACAATCTCGTTGCTCACCCAAACTACACCAAATTACCCATCCAAAACAACCGAAAACCCAATCGATTGCTTCCTAAACCAAGCCCAGGCAACATACATCACTTCCAAACCATTTTAAACACCAAAAAACATCTAACTAACAACCTAACCCAACCTTATACCTCCAGCAAGCAAGATTCCACCATTTCACCTCAAAAACTCATTTAAATCAACCAAAAAACTCAAGGATCTCATGGATTTCGGGATCTTTGTTATCAAAATTTCATTTCAACATAATATACAACTTAGAACTTAATTAATATCAATCCAAACAGAGCTTAACAAATCAAATCCGAAAATCAAGATTTTAACCATAATTTAACAAGATTTTGATCTCCAATCAAAACTATAATGAATACTCAACCAAAAATAGTATTTAGAAGCCAAATATATTAGGAATTTCAATAAAGAACTGTGATTAGAGGTTGAGAACGGGATTACCTCCAATCCTTGCTTTCCTCAATGAATGACAAGTTTTCCTTAGCCAAATCTTGAAAAGCTTGAAATGACTTCTTGAAAATTGATTAGGAAATGCTAGGAGAGTGTTTGGGAGAAAAGAATTCTGGAGAAAAATGATGAAAATAGTGTTTGGCTGAGAATGAAGAGAAAATGGTAGTTACGTAATAGGATCTCCCATTAACTACCCATTTAATTAATTAAAATGAAACCAATTAAATCCATTTAATTAAAACCATTTAAAACACATGTCATATTAAGGAAAGACTAAATTGCCATAATGCCCCCTATAGATTCTAATAATTTGGCTTCTTCTTTAAAAATCACATTTTCCACAATTTTGAAACTTTACAATTTGGTCACTACTCAAAATGTCCAATTTTTGAAACTCTTTTTGAAAAATTGACTTGACCAACCACTTAAACATATTTTTAGAGGATTTTAGCAATTTTTACCACATTTTTATCCTATCCCGATCCTTGATTTCCTTAAATCACCTTACGCAATTCGAACTGTTCTCGACCGGTCCAATCCGATGTCTAAAACATCCAAGCCCAAAACGAGGGTGTTACATTTCAGTACTACTGTACCGATACAATATAACCTGTATCGATACATTTTTACTCCAGATTTGATTCTGCCAAAACCCATACCGATACAAGCTTGCCCGTATCGATACAGAGAGGGGTCGTACCGACACGCCTTTAAAGCATACCGATCCCTGCTTTAACAACCCCAACGACTATTTCCCAACGGTCTTTTAAAGTGAAGACCGTACCTATACGCTCCCTAGCATATCGATACGCATAGGCGGGCAAGAGCCCAACGGCTAGTTCTGAAGAAGGGCGTACTGATACGGGTCCCCGTGTACCAATACGATAGGCAGCAGTACTGCAATTAATGTGGGAAATAAAGACCCCAACGGCTCCAAAACATCCCTAATGGCTAGTAATGGCCACAAACTCAATTGGGACTATAAATTGAAGGTGGGAACACTTGAAGAACATTAGAGACAACATCCAAGCAATATGGTCAAGAGAATTAGAGTCCAAATCTTTATTTTACTATTCTCTTGTACATAGTCTTTAGAGAGTGCTTTATTGTAAATTCTTTGTACACTCTTGTGAGCTTAAATTGTGTAAACACCAACCTTGTGAGGTATTTAGTTTACCCAAATAAATCTCTTGTAAAAGGAGAGGTTCTAGTTTAGCCTTTAGAGAAAAATTAGAGTTGGTTCTATCTTAGCCAAGTCCAAAAGATAAGGTTGTAACAGTTTCATCCTAAACCTGGAAAAGGGGGCGAATTCATTGTTGAGTGAATTGGGAAATCCTTAGTGGTGTGCTAAGGTAGTGGATGTAGGTGCTTGTTAGAAGGTCGAACCACTCTAAAATCATTGTGTCACTTCTCTACCATTATTTCGATTTTAGCCAATTCAACCACCAAATATTTATAACTCTCCTTGACGGTTTCAGTGATCGATTCGAGCGTGCTACAAACCCAACAAGATTGCTCGACATCTTTATTTTCCCTTCTTGTTCAATTATGTTTATGTTAGGAAAATTTTGTTTTTTTTGTTTCTTTGGAACCTATCCATGAACTAAATCTATTTGGCTAGGGTTATTGTGTTTTGCGATTGTGAGAAACAGTTGGATTTTGTTTAGGTAATAGAGTTTGCACTTTGAATTCAAGGTTTACTCATTCTTGATTTTTATTCTTGTTTACGAGTGAATTGGGAGAGGATCTCGTAATTCTATCTATTTATCTAGTATCGATACGTTTAGCCACTAGAAACCCCTATTCAGAAACGCCTCAAGGGTGTTTCGATACGGGCTCGTGTTTCGAGCTCTGTGCAACTGTCTTAATATGTCTATTTCAATACAGTGCTAGCATGTACTGAAACGACAGACTGGTAAGTTAGTTGATAGATTATTCTGAAGTTCTATTTTCTTTGCGTTTTGGTCCCTAAATGTTGCGGATGCAATTAAATGAGAATGAAATCGAGTCTTAATCATAATAACATAACAATGGTATAAATCCCTATAGTTTGATAAAATTACAAAATGTTCCCTAAAATCGTAATTGAATGCGATCGAGTCTTAATCAATGTCTAATTGAGTTATGTATGTTCCGCTGCGATGTTAAACACTTTGGATTCTAATGAGCATCTAGATAAGATAAAAATAAAAAAACAAGGTTGATTATTGAGGTAAACCTTCATGGTTTACTTCAATATTCCCCGTGTGACCCGTTCGGTTCGGTCTACCACCTAGGTTGGGTCGAGGGGGTTACATTTTGTGGTATCAGAGCCAGGTTACAAAAGAATGGGATAATGGTAAGTTTATGGTAAGTTGATGTGATTTGATTGCAAGTGATTGATAATGTTTGCTTTGCATGGTGATTGCTATAATCATGTTGATGATGATCGGAGGGTATGGATGCTAAACATGATGATTTTGATATATGTGTGAGATGTTATATACTTGATGATGTTGCGGGCTGAATTTGATTGATTGCTATGCATGGTGCTTGTGATATGTATGTAGTTTGTCCTATGCTATGCTTGGGGGAAATTGGGATGCTTGTTGCCTTATTACTATAGTAAAGTGTTTTTTAAATTGAATTTGAAGTCATGGGATCCTTTCTTGAAGCTGACCTGATTTCTTGTTTTGTTTGATTATTATGCCTTAATTATTAATAGCACAATGGGACTGACGAGAGAGCTATGTTCAGGTACGATTGATCCTACTCGTGAGCAAGGAAATCAGTAGATTGAGGTTCTTCCTAGTGAGAATTTACCTCCTCCACCGCCTCCACATGGGCAAGCTGGTCATGTGTTAGGTGATTTGACGCCTTTGGTTCATGTGATGACTGAAGCATTCTAGGCTATTGTTGCTGGAGTGCAAGTGCAAGCAACTATTGTTGGGCAATTGAGTTCGCCATTAGAACGCTTGCGAAGTTTGGGAGGCGTTAAGTATCGTGGTTTGTCTCCTGAGGCATCTGAGGCACGATCTGGATTTTGGATAAAATGGGGTGCAATGATGCACGTAAGCTAGGATGTGTCGTTTCATTATTGCATGGTGATGCATACAGTTGGTGGACAACTGTGACTGCAGCTATATTGCCCAATAAGGTGGATTGGGAGTTCTTCCAAGGTGCCTTTAAGAAGAAGTGTCTAGGAGTTAGATACTTGGACGACAAGAAGCGTGAGTTTGTGTCTTTGGTTCAAGGTAGCGTGACAGTGGTTGAGTATGAGGTCAATTTTTTTCGTTTAAGCTAGTATACTCCTAAGTTGGTGCCGAGTAATAGGCGTCGTTGTGATCGCTTTTGTTATGGCTTGGTGTAGGAAGTGAAGACTTTCATGTTGGCTTTTGATTACACAGATTTTGATGTGTTGGTGACACGAGCTAAGGATATCGAGCAGAGTTTGGGCTTGACCTCTCGCATGGGTAGCTCTAGCTTGGGTAAGAGAGCTACGGATTCTAGTCCTGGTGGTGGATAGTATAGGAGGCATCATGATCGTATGTACCAACATGAGGTGAGGCAAGGTAATGTTGGGCGTGGTGTACCAGTTCAAGGTAATAGGGCGAGGTTTGAGCAAAATGCATGTTGGTTTTGTCGATCACGCGAGCATTTGATGCGGGACTATCCTCGTTTGGTTTGTGAGGGACATGCTTCTACGGCTATGGCAGGTAACTCTTGTTGGAGTGTTGGATCGACTGATCATTTGAGGCCTGATTGTCCTTTGTTGGCTGGAGGTGGTCAAGGTCCGGCACCTGTTGTTGCACCACAGAGAGGCCATGGGAGCGGTCGTGGTAATTTCCAGCGTATGGAGGTTGGACAGAGAGCTATAGCCTATGTTGTGGCTGTTCAACTCGAGGGTGGTGGTCTTACGAGGGTGTATGCACATCGCGAGGGACGAAATGACACCGATGTGATTGCGGGTACTTTTCACTTTGCAATCCTTGTCATTGTTATCTTTAATTGATTCTTGATCTACACATTCATACATTTTGAGTGAGTATGCACATTTGATTAATATTCATGTTGAGATGCTAGATGTGGGAATGCAAGTAACTAGTTTCTTTGGTGAAAATGTTGTTACGAGGAAGTTGTATAGGAAATGTCCTTTATCTGTTCAAGGCCATGTGTTTGCAGTTGATTTAATGGAGTTGCCTTTCTATGGTTTTGATGTAATCCTTGGGATGGATTGGTTGACTAAGCATAGGGTTGCGGTTGATTTTGATGTTAATCGAGTTACCTTGAAACTTGTTGATGATTACGAAGTGGTAATCGTGGGCGAGAATGTGAAATTCTTGTCCAATGCAATTTTGGCTCTTGAAGTGAGTCGTCTGATGGAGTTGGGATGTGAATCTTTCTTAGCTTATGTGATGAATCCTGGTACAAAGGAGGTGCGAGTACAAGACATACGAACGATATGTGAGTTTCCAGGTGTCTTTTCGGAAGAGTTGCCTAGTTTACCACCGAACAAAGAATTTGAGTTTTGCATTGAGTTGTATGAAAATACGACTCCAGTGTCTATTGCTCTTTATCGAATGGAACCTAAGGAGTTGAAGGAGTTGAAAACGCAACTTCAGGAGTTGCTAGATCGAGGGTTCATTAGGCCAAGTGTTTCACCTTGGGAGTGCACCAGTCTTGTTTTTGAAGAAGAAAGATGGCACGATGCGTATGTGTATAGATTACCAGCAACTGAACAAGTTGACGATTAAGAACAAGTATCCTTTGCCATGGATTGACTATTTGTTTGACCAGTTTCGATGTGCTTCAGTGTTTTCTAAGATTTATTTGAGGTCGTGATATTTCAATTGAAGGTAAAAGATGTAGATGTGCGTAAGACAACTTTTCGTACAAGGTACGGGCATTATGAGTTTTTGGTGATGTCGTTTGGTTTGACCAATGCGCCTACTGCATTCATGGATATGATGAATCATGTGTTCCATGTGTTTTTGGATCAGTTCGTGGTAGTGTTTATTGTTAATATTCTCGTGTACTCTCGTACTGAGGAGGATCATGATAAGCATCTGCAAATTGTGTTGCAAGTGTTGTTGGAGAATCAACTTTACGCTAAGTTGAGCAAGTGTGAGTTTTGGCTTAGGGAAGTTGTTTTCCTTGGACATATGGTGTCGGCGGAGGGTATCCGAGTTGACCCACATAAGATAAAGAAGTGAAGAATTAGATGACGCCTAAATCAGTGACTTAAGTGCGTAGTTTCCTTGGTTTGGTAGGATATTATCGAAGTTTTGTGGAGGGATTCTCTAAGATTGCTGCTCTATTAACCAAGTTGTTGCAAAAGAATGTTCATTTTAAGTGGACGGATGTTAGACAACAAGCTTTCGAGAAGTTGAAGAAAGTACTCACGCAAGCTCCTGCCTTGATTCAACTTGAATTGGGTAAGAAGTTTGTAGTTTACAGTGATGCTTCAGATGTTGGTCTAGGTTGTATACTGATGCAAGGTGGGAAGGTTGTGGCGTATGCATCTAGGCAATTGAAGGTGCATGAGCGCAACTATCCTACTCATGATCTAGAGCGTGCTGCAGTTGTGTTTGCTTTAAAGATTTGGGGGCATTACCTTTACGGTGAGAAGTGTGTGGTTTATACGGATCATAAGAGTTTGAAATATCCAATGTCTCAGAGAGAGTTGAATCTTAGACAAAGAAGATGGTTGGATCTGCTCAAAGATTACGACTTGGCGATACAGTATTGCCCTGGAAAGGCTAATGTTGTGGCTGATGCCTTGAGTAGGGAAGTGGCTGTGGAATTGAGAGCGATGTTTGCTCGGTTGAGCATATCGCGAGATGGTGGATTGGTAGCTGATTTACAAGTGAAACCTTCCTTGATTCAGTTGATTAAGGAGAAGCAGTTGCTTGATGATTCTTTGGTGCCTCATGTTTAGGATATAATGGATGGCAATGCAATGGATTTTTGTTTCAATGATGACGGTGTTTTGTGCTTTAAAATTCGAATAGACGTGCCGAAGAATGTTGAGTTGAGGCGCACTATTTTGACCGAGGCTCATAGCAGTCCTTTTTCTATGCATCCTGATAGTACTAAGGTGTATCATTGATTGAAAGATGATACTACTGGGTTGGGTTGAAGAAGGATCTTGCTGAATTAGTGAGCAAGTGTATGGTTTGTCAACATGTGAAAGCTGAGTATCAATTTCCTTCCGGGTTTTTACAACCTTTGAGAATATTGAAATGGAAATGGGATATGATTATGATGGATTTTGTGTCCGGTTTGTCTCTAACCCCGACAAAGAAGAAATCTATTTGGGTGGTTGTAGATCGCCTTATGAAGTGTGCGCATTTCTTAGCTGTGCATACTATGTATACGTTGAATAAGCTAGTAGAATTGTGCATTGCTGAGATAGTGCGTTTGCATGATTTGGGAGTGATTGCATAGAGCTTTGGGTACAAGGCTTAATTTCAGTACCTCGTATCATCCTCAGACAGATTGTTAGTCTGAGCGAGTTATCTAAGTGCTTGAGGATATGTTGAGGTGTTGTATCATAGATTTCCAAGGTTCATGGGAGAAATAGTTGCCTTTGGTGGAGTTTGCCTATAATAATAGTTGGGCAGAGGCATGGCTAAAGTTGTAGAACGTCTCTTTGTTGGGATGAGGCATGGCAAAAGTTGGTTTCCTTGCCGGATTCGATTAAGGGAACGACTGAGAAGGTAAAGCTTATTTGTGATCGGCTGAATGCAGCATCGGATCGTCAAAAATCTTACATGGATTTAAAGCGTAAGGAGATTGAGTTTGCGGTTGGAGATCACATGTTCTTGAAGGTATCACCTTGGAAGAAACTGATGAGGTTTGGACGTAAGGGTAAGCTTAGTCCAAGGTTTATTAGTCCTTATGAGGTTGTAGAGCATGTTGGTCCTATTGCATATCGGTTGAGGTTGCCTCCCGAGTTGGAGAAAATTCATGATGTGTTCCATGTTTCAATGTTGCGAAGGTATAGATCGGATCCATCTCATGTTATTCATGTTGAGGATATTGAGTTGAATCCAGATTTGTCTTATGGTGAGGAACCAGCTGGGATTCTTGATTCTAGTAGCAAAGTTCTTCGTGGTAAGACGATTGAACTTGTGAAGGTGTTGTGGTGACATTGAGGAGTTGAGGATGCCACGTGGGAAAGCAAGGCGGACATGTTGAAGTAGTTTCCACACCTTTTTCCTTTAGGTAAAGTTTCGAAGACAAAATTTCCTAAGTGGGGGAGAGTTGTAATGCCCCGGTTTTGGGCCTAGAGTTTTAAAGGCAATTTAGGGTCTGATGAATCTAGATTAGAGATCTATGTTAGTTCGGAGTCAGTTTAGGAAAAACTTGGTTCAGTATGTAATAAAATCATGCGAAAATTTTCTAAAATCCTCTTTAAATATTTATTGAGGGAAAGTGAAGTCAATTTTGGAAAATGATTTTTGGAAAGTCGGCATTTCGGATTGGTGACTAAAATGTAAAAATTGAAAGTTTCGTTTTAATGGCTAAATCGCATAGAGCCAAAACTTAGAATCCTTAGGGATCTATTACACCAATGTGGTATCAGCTATTCCCTTGATTTTGTGTTATAAATGATTTAATGAAATGATTTAATAAAAGAGTTTTATTAAAAGAGATTTTAAAAGGCTAATCATTTTCTTACGTAACAACTTTTCTACCAAATTTTTCTCTCAACTTTCCTAGCAACCAAACTCTCTTTTCATCACTAAAATGTTCAAAGAATTATTTCCTTCCATCTACTTTTGATTCTTAAATGATGCCCATGGATTTCTACAACAACTAGCTAAAGTTTTCTTGAAAGATTTCATCAAAATCTTTGCAAATCAAGGGGAAAGCTTGTGTTAGAGGTGACCCTTCTTCTCTCTCCTCTAATAAATGTTCTTTATTGAAATTCCCAAATCTTTGGCTCTCTAGTTTTGTTTAATAACAAGATTTTATAATTTAATTGATGAAAATTGCTAAATTAAGCTTTGCGGGATGATTTTTCTAAGAAATTCGTTTGGGCACTACTTTTATTAATTTCAGAATGATTTTAAACTTGATTTGGATGTTAAATGATGTGAGAATAATGGTTTTCTAGTAACGCCACGATTTTGGGTCTAGAAGTCTTAGAGTTGAGTCGGGCCGGTCGAGAACGGTTCGAAGCTTTAAGGGAGATTTAGGGAACACCTAGTTCGGGATGCTTTAAAAATATGGAAAAATATCTGAAAATTATCATTTAATATATGGATGATTATGGTGAAAACAATTTTACAAAATAAGGTTTGGAAATACTACATTTCGGTGTAGTGACCAAATCACAGTTTTTGCAAAAGTTGAATAGTGACTATTTTGTAAAGGATTGAAACTTTGAATCATTAAGGAGCTAATTTTACCAAAAAGTTTTTAATCAGATTTCTCCTTATTTTGGGTGTTTTTATTAATGTTTTAATTAAAGGAAACAAAGATAATTAAAAGGAAAAACTATCTTTGACTTTTCAGAACTACCTTACCTCAATTTTCTCTCATTTAATTTTCTCTCAATTTCTTTTCAGCCAAACACATTTCCTCCATCAATTACCTTCTGATTTTCATTCCTTTTGATGAGATTTCAACCTACTTTTGATTCCTAATCTTTTCCTCACCAAATCCTCTTGTTTTCACATTGGATTTTCAAGGAAATTTGCCTAAATCAAGGAGAAATAAGCCATTAGAGGTAAGCTTCATCCTTCTCCTCTAATGATCAGTTCTTTACTGAAATTCCCAAGTTACCAATCCTTTGTTAATGCTTTTTGAGTTGCTTTAATGTTAGAAACATGAAATTTTGTTAAAACTCAAGATTCTTGGAGAGATCTTGATGATTTTCGTAGTTGATGGTTAGGCTCTGTTTTGAGATTGTTTTCTAATGTATTTTGGATGGTAATTGATGTTATAAATGAGGTTTTTTCAAACAAATCCCGAATAGGTTTTGATTCCTAAGTTTTTCATGCTAGAATGGTGGTTTTTGGGGTGGTTTTGGTGTTATGTTATAACTGGAGGTATAAGGACGAGTTTGTGGTGGTTTTTGGTGTTGTTCGATGTTTAGAAATGCTTAGAAGTGACGGATCGTGGCTGGGCTTTGTTTTAGAAGATTTATGAGATAATTTCAGTTATTTTGGTGGCCGAAATGAGGCTTTTGAGTAGAGCAGCTGGTTTAGGTGTGTGGCTGATGATTTCAATGCATGATGATGCATTAATCCTCTGCTCTTATGTGTTATGAACATGGGAGACATCTTCGGACGCCTTTGGTGTTGATCCGGGAGCTTAGATAGCGTTTCGGCGAGCAAGCAAAAATGTAATCGGTGAGTGTGAATGGTTTAGAAGTCTTTAGGGGACAAAGAAACTAGGTTTGGGGGTTTAGGAAAGGTTTGAAACACCTTCCTAAGTCCGGAAGTAAGTATTGGCTAGATTGCTCTCAAATATGTGGTGGTTGCCCTTAAAATGCTTTTACATGCTCATGTTTTGAGATAGATAAATTCCTACTGTTTTTATGCATGATTTGTAGAATGAGATGATGCTTGAAGAGATTTCATGAGATAGCATGTTGCATTGATGAGTTTTGAGATTTTGATTTAATGCAAGCATGTGTTTATGATTTTGAAATGGGATGAGAAAGATTTGAGAAACGTTGCATGAAAAATAGTAGGTGAGATGATGTTTTGACGAAATATATTGGCATATAATATGAGATATTTACCGGATATAATTGATCGATCAATAGGATGAGAGTGCGCTATAAACTAAAAATTCGTACGTGCTCTTTGGATTCAATCAAAAGGGAGAGATCGATGATGGGCATTCCATCGGGTAGGACTTGGTGAAATACCCAAGCTTTGTGGCGATGAGAGATACCGCCATGTGAGTACGGTGATGTGAGATTTCACCGGAAATTATGTTTTACTAAACGAGTGAGTACGGTGATGTGAGATTCCACCGAAAGTGTCTGGTTGGTTTGAGAAAGTTATCCGCATATCCGAGTAATAATGAGATGTGAAATGCCAATATAATATATGAAAATGATTTTGATTCACATGTACCTAATGTTGAGATGATTTATGCTATGAAAAATGCATATGAGATTTGTATATGAGATGCTTTAGTTTTCACAAGCATGTGTATGGCCTTGCCATGAGATTTGCATTGGTTTAAATGCATGAGATAGAATAGTTCGGGTCAATCGTCTAGGCCGGGCTAAGGGGGTTACAATTTTGTAATAATAATCCAGAAATAGAATGTATCTCTAATTGTTAGATTATTAGATTTTGGGTTTTTTTAGGTGTTAGTGTGAAATCTGAGTAGCTGGAGGTATAACGATGTTATTAGGTTGATTTTCGATGTTGAATGATGATTAAAATTGGATGGAAGTGTTGGATTATGGCTGAGCTGAGTTTAAAGAGTGATGGAAGGTGATTTTGATTGTTTTTGGATGGGTGTTTTGGGTAGAGCAGCGAGATTGTTTAAGTTGCTGGCGATTTTAAGTGCATTATGATGCATTAATCCTTTGTTCTTGTGTTGTAAAAATAGGGAGAATACATCGGAAGCAATCGGTGAAGTTCTGGGGTCTTCCGACGCTTAATTTCGTGTCGATGAATCTTTGTTTGATGAGTCGGTGAGTGAGAACGTGTTTTCCAGATTTGAAACACATTAAAGATTGTTTTTGGAACTTAGTTTAAGCTTGAAACGCTTTACTAAGTTCGGAAGTAAGTAAAATGATTTTCTCCCTCGAATTGTGCTATTATGAATTGTTGATTCACTTGATTTTAAATGCATGTTACCTACTGTTTTAAAGCATGAATTGAAGTAAGTGATTTACTGTTTTTGATGATACATTGATGAAGGATGCACATGGTAAGTGATCCTTGTGAGTATATGCTTATACTTGTATTATGAAGTATGGTTTGATGCTTGGAAATGTGGTTTATTGGTAATGCTTTGAAAACAATGATGTTTATGTTAAATGTGAATTATATTGGCAAGTGATGTTGTGAAATTGGTTTATAAATTAAAATCGGATATAGTTAGACGGCTATAGGATTGAGTGCACTATAAACAAGTCGCCTTGGATGGTTGAGGGGTTTACACTGTGTATCGAATACTCCACCACGGGTGTCACAACGGTTGAGGGTAGCTCCCGTGTGTGAACCTTGAGATGCCGAAGAGAATGTATGAAGTGTTGGGACAACACCTGTGAATCCGTGTATCTGATGTGGTTTTGAGAAATGAACATGTTGATGATCACTTGTAAGCCAATATAATTGATGACGTGTTATGCTATAGTTTATGGTGCATAAAAATGAACATGCATGTTTTACTCTTTAAGCTTTGCATATGGTAGCTATGCATGGAAAGGCTTAAGTTTAGTGTTAGCAAATGGATTTGTTGTTGGGTTTATAACACATGTTGCATGATGTTTAACATGCTGATTTGTTAAGGAAAGTGCATGGTTTCAAAAAGAGCATGATGATTTTCAAATGTTGTTTAACAAATTGAAATGAGATTTCAATGTGGACATGAAAATGATTTTAATGCATTGATAGTGTTTTGGTTTTGAGCACTCCTCACTAAGCCTTGTGTGCTTACGCTCTTATTTGTCAATCAATGCAGATAATTGAAGCTTAAGAGGTAGCAACATGCAAGGGGTTCCAAGGGACTTCGCTTTAGATTGTATTTTTTGAATTGGACTAGAGTAATAAGGGAAATGGGAAAATCCATAGTATGTTTTGGGTGATGCGTATGAACACCCTTTTTAAGCATGTTTGATTTATGGTTTTAAACTTGTAAAAGGCCTTTATCTGATGTATTGGGCATTGGTTTGAGTTTTGGCTCTTGAGTGGCTTATTTGCTAGGTTGCATGCCTATAGTTTATCTTGATGCATTTTGCCATGATTTGATGTTGAATATGCCATGAATGATTGATTATTGATGTTTAAATATGTTGTATGCATGTTGGAAGCATGCTGGAATGGTTTAGGTTGGATTTAGTGTGAAAAACCAGTAGCATCATTACATGCCCAAATTTTTCGGTACACTCGAGTCTGTACAGAAACAGTGAGCCTGAAATGGCCTAAGTGTTTCGAAAAAGGGAGGGTCTGTTCCGGTACATTTAGACACTGGAAACCATTGTTACGAAACAACTCAAGGGTGTTTTGATATGAGCCCATGTTCCGAGCTCTGTGCACTTGTTTCAATACACTTGTTTCGATACAGGGCTAGACTGTACTGAAACGACAAGCTGGTAAGTTAGTTGATGGATTATTTTGAAGTTATGTTTTCTTTGCATTTTGGTCCCTGAATGTCGTGGATGCAATTAAAAGAACATGAATGATTATTTTGAGCTGAGTTTCTACTAAGATGCATGTAATGTGACTAATTAAGGGTTGGAAACATAAAAATGGTATAAATTCCTATAGTTTGAAAAAAATTACAAAATGGTCCCTAAAATCGTAATTGAATGCAATCGAGTCTTAATCGATGTCTGATTGAGTTATGTATATTCCTATGCGATGTTAAACACTTAGGATTCTAATGAGCATCTAGATAAGATAAAAAGAAAAAAAATAGGGTTGATTATTGAGGTAAACCTTCCCGATTTACTTCAATATTCCCCGTGTGATCCGTTCGGTTCGGTCTATTGCCTAGGCCGGGTCGAGGGGGTTACAAGTTTATTGGGGGGTGTTTTGTAACCCCCTTAACCCGGTCTAGACGGTTGACCCGAATTAAGAAATTCACACGGGGAAAACCAAAGTCAACCTGAAAGTCAACCTTGATTAATGACCCTTTTTTTCTTTTTAAACTTATCTAGATGCACAATAACCCTAGTCATGATCGTTCAAACAGCATACTCAAAGATCATAAACATCAGAGATCAAACAGGGACCCAATTGAACAAATTACAACTTTAAGGACCAAATTGTAAAATCTGATCATTATAAGGTCCTAACCCAAATTAGTATTACCAACTTGTAATTAGTCAAGTTTCATGCTTCTCTGCCAAATTTCAGCTCAAACGGACATTTCAAACTCAAACAATTGCACGAACAAGTTTCAGGACCAAAATGCAAATTTTCCAAAACAATTAGCTGCCATTGTCAGCCCTCAACGGTAGGCTGTTCCGAAACAGGGTGAGCCTGTTTCGAAACACGGGGCCGTTCCGCAACGCGTACCGAAACGCGGGCTGGCAGTGGCCCTTCCGTTTCGGAACGGTGTCCCCCGTTTCGGACGCCTGGGTTGATTTAAGGCACCCGTTCCGAAACGGCAGCCTCTGTTCCGAAACACCCTGCACTGAATGCAGCAAAAGGCTTCCTTAAACATGCAATTGGCCAACCGAACATGATCCAAATGCAATCAAACCATACCAGCAAGTTACTCAACACACAAAGAACATATATGCATCAAAATCTAGATACATGATCACCCCTAGGTGCACCAACACATTAAACACAATCGCAACACATTCATGCTTTTAAACAAGAAGCATAGCAACCAACATAAGCATAAGAAGATTCAAACGTTGCAACATTAATCCACCTGATTCAACATCATAAACCATACTTGTTCAACATACACAATCTCGTTATACTTCCACATAAAAGATTCTCCCCCCATTGCCTTTATTATCTATAGCTATTAACCGAGACATACATCTCAAGTGGAGTTCTCCTTGAATCCCTTGCTCCTCGCTGTTCCAACTTCAAAGATCTGCATTGATGGACAAAAAGGAGCGTAAGCACATAATTCTTAGTGAGGAATGCTCAAAACCAAAACATCATCAATGCAGCGGGTCATAAAACCTTTTTGAAAAGCAACTCGATTTGATAAACCCAAGCAATGTTTGAAAAACCCTTTTCAACAACAAGCTCAAAATCATGTATTGCTCAAACATGAAAACCAACCCTTAGCTTAGCAAGCTAAGCAACCTTTTTCAAGCACAACTTGCAAAACATCAATTTAAACTTTCAATGCATAAACACCAATTGCAAAGTTAAATTCAAAACATTGGAAAACACTTCCACTTCACATTACACATTTCTCTTACTTGGTTATCATCTCAAACAAGAAACCTTTTTAACACCATTTGTTTAATCAATCCAACACATGCATTAAACAAATGCAACATATGAACCACATCATCAACATTTGCATCATATGCCTTTAAAATCAAGTCTTAGCAAGACTCCAATGCATTAAAGAGGTTTCATGCACACATGCATCATTCTCAATAGATAAACAATACTTGTTCAAACTTAACAAGCAACATGCATTCTTAATACATTATGCACATCCCATGCAACCAAGCATCATTCCAAGCATCTCATGCTTCATTATAATCAAGAACATCATATTGGCTTTCAAGTGATCATCCACATCCACTTTTCAACTCAACACCCAATCGGATACGCGGATCACAAGCGTTGTCCCTACGCTTCATACACACTACCAATCCAAGGTCCCCAAATGGACTTTTAAACACCATTTGACCTTACCATTCACAAGGTTCCCATGTATGGACTTTTAATCACCAAACAACCTTAACTTCCACAAGGTTCCCATGTATGGACTTTTAAACACCATACAACCTTAACTTACACAAGGTTCCCATATATGGACTTTTAAACACCATATAACCTTAACATGCACAAGGTTCCCATGTATGGACTTTTAAACACCATACAACCTTAGCATCACCGATTGGTAGTTGTATAACATCACTAACGAGATCCGGGACACCCTATACAAGATCCACACATGGACTTTACACCACCATTGTGATCTTAACAAGCACAAGGTTCTCGTATATGGACTTTTAATCACCATATAACCTTTGCTTACCCAAGGTCCTCGAATGGGCACTCAACCTCCATTATGACCTTAACCATCTCGTTAGGATACTTGGATGGAGTTTACCGGTTCACTCTTAACCACTCCACATCCAAGGCGACTTTATTCACGGTGCACCCAATCCTATAGCCGGCTGACTATAACCGATCAAAGAAACCAAGAACCACTTACATCACTTGCCAATATAACCATCTTACCATATTAGTCCAATAATTCACATGCATAACCATAATGCAAAAACCACCATTTACCATCATTAATCCACTGTTTTAAAGCATTACACAAAGCCATTAAACATCATGCATCACCATGCATCAAAAACCACAATTTCAATGTATAAAACCAAGGATCTCTTACCTTGAGCATCCTTCACATATGGCTTTCAAAACCAGCATTAAACCATGCTTAAAAATGCTTTCAAAACAGAATTTAAAACATGCAAATCAAATGCATTGCAACCATCAATCACAATTGCTTTTAAAGCCAAATCACAACACAACCAAGAGCGAAAATCCATTTACTTACTCTTGAGCTTAGCAGAGTTGTTTAGACTTAAACTAAGCTCCAAAAACCTTCAAACCTTGGTTTTAAAGCTGAAAACCCAACTTCACTCACCGTTACACAAAACAAGGCTAACCAACAAGCCTTCCAAGCATCCAAAGCCTTCCGCACCACCTCTAATGCTCACGGATCAAACTCCCCTGTTTCAAGCACACAATAACAGAGGATTAATGCATCATTATGCATTAAAAACACCAGCAACACAACTCAACTCCCTGCTCATCACAAATCCAACAATTCGGCTACAAAACACAACCGAAAACACCTCCAAACACTTCCAAAACTTAACCCAGCCAAGATCCATCACTTCTAACCATTTTTAAACATCAATTAACATCCAAAATGATCACAACCACGTCCTTATACCTCCAGCTATAACAGATCATCAAAAACACTCCAAAAACAACCAAAAACTCAAGCAAAACTTAGGAAATTCAACCTATTCGGGATTGCATTGATAAAACCTCAATTCTTTATCAATTTAACATTCATTTAACATCAATTTGACACCTCAAAACCCTGCCCAAACAGATCACACGAAATTTCACCAAAATCAAGCAAATCTAGCATTTTAAAGCCAAAATCAAGATTCCAATTGAAAAGCCTTTAACAAATCACAAATCAAGGATTGAGAACTTAGGAATTTCAGTAAAGAACTGAGAGTTTAGAGGAGAAGGACGTTCTTACCTCCAAACTTGAGTTTCTCCTCTTTTTGAATCAAAAACCTTGATGAATCAACTAGCAAATGGTGAGGTTTTGTTGATATGTTGATTAGGAATCAAAAGAGAGTTGAAAGAGAAGATTTAGGTGACAAAATCAGAAGAAATTCTCTGGAGAGAAAGTGTTTGGGTTGAGAGAAAATGAGAGAAGGGAAAATTGAGAAAATAGAAAGTTAGTTACAAAATAGCCAAAATGATTTCCCTCCTCTTTTCTTTTGTTTTAAAATCAGAATTAAACCTTAAAATATCTTAGAAAAAATCTGGAGAAACTCCCTTTGGGTAAATAGCTCCTTAAAGATTCAAAGTTTCAATCCTTTCTAAAACAGTCATGCAACTTTCAAAAATTACATTTTGGTCACTAGCCAAAATGTCACCCTTCCAAACCTCATTTCGTAAAATTGATTTCATAGTTCACTTATATATATTAAAAGATGATTTTAGAACATTTTTCCATATTTTTAATGCAACCCGAACTAGGCTTTCCTAATTTCACCCTTTATATTCGAACAGCACTTTGACCAAACCGGTCAACGCACAAAACTTCTAAGCCCAAAACCGGGGCGTTACAACTCTCCCCCTCTTAGGAAATTTCGTCCTCGAAATTTCAACTGGCGAAAAGAGCACAACCAAACTTCACAAATCAACACACAAGGCAACACAAAAGCCTCAACCACCACTGAACACTTTCCACACAAAACTCCACTGTAACCAACACCACCACATACTGTTCACAAATTCCAGCACACCCAAACGTCAACCACAACTTAACCCTTCACAACTCCGGACTACACATAGCCCCATCAACAGCCTGAAGAACCTCAAACTTTTACAGCATACAACACCTTAGCACACAACTCCCAAAACCTGTTCACACAGTGGTACCAACCAAACCAGTTCAACCACTATGAAATCTACAACCTCACCTGCTTCCAAACTCTTTGCTAAAACCTACTCAACCTCCTTCAGAGATTTACATCACAAGCAAAAATTCTTAAGCATCAACCGCTTACCCAAACTCCTCATCATAAAGCTGTCAATCCTTCACATCCGCCGCTATTATAACCATAACGACTCACCAGGACTACTCACCAACAATCCAAAACTTACATCACGACTCCAGCTTGACTCCGCCAGCCGTTCCATTACACCACCAGCTGACTTCAGACGAAACTTACTTAACCACAACCAGCCAACCACTTCTCACAAGAACCCATCCAACCAGCAATGGCCTTCGATCTTTCATTGCCTTCCCACTTCAAACTCTGACCCTAACACTTTCCTTACTAGAACATCGCCCAACTTAAACATACATACCATCTTCTCAACTCTTCGAAGGTTGCTAAGAACCATCAACTACAAAAAAACACCCTTCCACTACAACATCAGTGCCAAGATATCTCAGCACTCTAGAACACATCCACTAACCTGCAACATAACCTATCACCAAGGAACCACCACTTCTACTAGCTATTCAAAACACTTAACCGATTCTAACCTCAACTGGTACTCCTCACCACCAACCCACTAAACTCTTCAAGCATCAAACACCTTCCTTCTACCAACGAGCTATACCACACTCACTATTACTAGCAATTAGCCTAATACTTTTCATAACTTCTAACTTCCACTCAGCACCAACGCAACCTCTAAAAACCCATCATCCAACCTAACCCAACCACCACACTAACAGATTCGATTAGTTATTAGCGAGTGTGAACATTCGTATGCATGATCACTAATATGCCTTATCAATGCCTGATGTACATGTATGCAAAACCTCTAATGTCATGCCACATGTATGCATGAACCAACACATATATAATATAGCATATAATAAATGATTTTAACTGTGCATGAATGCCAGTTCACACCCTCCAATAGCATCCTCAGAATCTGTCTAAGAACAACCTCCTACCTCACTTCTAACTTGTCTAACTCAATCATTCCAACAACCATTAATCACAAGATACTCACTTAAGCCTACTTCACGCTAGAGATGTTTCCAAACAAATACAACAACAACACCTACCTCAACATGCTAGCAACAAGATCATACTCACTACACAAGATAAACCAACAGAAACCAACTAAGATAGCTAGGCAAAGGTTGCTTAACAAGGTTACCTGAAAACACCTCACCACCCTGAAACTTCATCAGACGAGCTCTCTTCCTCACAGAACCATCATCCTCCAGCCGCACCACTGCAGCATCAGCTAACACACTAAGATCACCACCAACTCCCTGCGGTAAGGAACCTTGGCTGTTCCGAGCCAACTTCAAACAATCACGTCTCATATGTCCAACAGACCCACATTTCCAACAGATTTCATTTCCCAAACTCTTCACAACTTTCTGCTCTTTATGCCACCTTTGAACTTTGTCTCGGCCGTGCCCACGACCCTTCAGAGACCCTTTGGCTACAACTGAGGCTGATTTCACCCCAAGAGGACAATCACGCTTCACATGCTCTTTAGAACCACAATTCCAACAAGCACCTGCGCCCCAACAACCTCCAACATGGCGCCTTCCACAACGATTACACACCGGTAGCTGAACCTCCACTCCTTGCTCAACCAGCACTTGCCCCAGACCTGCACTACAAACACACTGCTTAACCCTTGGGAATTTCTCTCCAAGATACCTTTCATAAAAGGCAGAGACAAAGAGGTCACAATCAATATCATGGATGTGCGATGCCACCGCCACAGATGTCCACCAGGCACATGCATCCTCCAGCATCAAAGAGACAACGCTCCCCAGCTTACAGGCATAATCACAACCCTCCTGATCCAGAATCAGAATCACACTGGCCAACCAGGCCTCAAACATCTCCGGTGAAGAACCATGATATTCCACAACACCCAAATCAAGCAAACGCTGCTTCGTCAAACCCACACATTCCACAGCCAGCACATCTACCGACTTTACTTTTACCACAGCCTGAGATGTTCCCAACACCTCTTGATCAACAGGTGATGAACTCTTCATCACAGAACCAACTTCTCCTTCCTGTCTCAAAACCTCAACACCAAGCACAGAAAACTGAGGCAAAACACCTCCTCTAAAAGGTGAATTCCACGCCTTAACAACCTGCCCTAAGGTAGCAACCATCTCACCCAACTGCCATTCTTTCATCGATTTCGCCATACTATTAACAACAAGCAATCACAACAAACAAACAAACAAACCAATTAGACTAGCTTTAAGCAAGGATTCAAACTCCCACTCCAAAATAACACAATAGCTATAGTAATAAGGCAATGGGTATCCCGAATCCTCCCCTTTTTCATGACATAACAGTCAACAAAAACATGGATATCACAACATCAAGCATATCATACAACACATTCGATCATGCTTTCATCAAACAACATCCATTCACAACAGCATAATATCAACATATTATGCCCATAGCACTTTCATCATGCATAAAACTAACTCACAACATCAGCACAAATCCACATTAGCTCAGCTAAGATTCATAACCACAAAGCATGCTTGAAAACATCAACAACTTACTCAGAAACACGTGTTTCAACCTGCTTTCAACCACACATCAGCACAAACATCAAACACATACTACAACAACTTACCATTTTCCCCAAACATTCGCAACTCAGCTCTGATACCACCAAATGTAACCCCCTTAACCCGGTCTAGACGGTTGACCCGAATTAAGAAAGTCACACGGGGAAAACCAAAGTCAACCCGAAAGACAACCTTGATTAACGACCTTTTTTTTCTTTTTAAACTTATCTAGATGCACAATAACCCTAGTCATGATCGTTCAAACAGCATACTCAAAGATCATAAACATCAGAGATCAAATAGGGACCCAATTGAACAAATTACAACTTTAAGGACCAAATTGTAAAATCTGATAATTATAAGGTCCTAACCCAAATTAGTATTACCAACTTGTAATTAGTCAAGTTTCATGCTTCTCTGCCAAATTCCAGCTCAAACGGACATTTCAAACTCAAACAATTGCACGAACAAGTTTCAGGACCAAAATGCAAACTTTCCAAAACAATTAACTGCCATTGTCAGCCCTCAACGGTCGGCTGTTCCGAAATAGGGTGAGCCTGTTTCGAAACACGAGGCCGTTCCGCAACGCGTACCGAAACGCGGGCTGGCAGTGGCCCTTCCGTTTCGGAACGGTGTCCCCCGTTTCGGACGCCTGGGTTGATTTAAGGCACTCGTTCCGAAACGGCAGCCTCTGTTCCGAAACACCCTGCATTGAATGCAGCAAAAGGCTTCCTTAAACATGCAATTGGCCAACCGAACATGCTCCAAATGCAATCAAACCATACCAGCAAGTTACTCAATACACAAAGAACATATATGCATCAAAATCTAGATACATGATCACCCCTAGGTGCACCAACACATTAAACACAATCGCAACACATTCATGCTTTTAAACAAGAAGCATAGCAACCAACATAAGCATAAGAAGATTCAAACGTTGCAACATTAATCCACCTGATTCAACATCATAAACCATACTTGTTCAACATACACAATCTCGTTATACTTTCACATAAAAGATTCTTCCCCCATTGCCTTTATTATCTATAGCTATTAACCGAGACATACATCTCAAGTGGAGTTCTCCTTGAATCCCTTGCTCCTCGCTGTTCCAACTTCAAAGATCTGCATTGATGGACAAAAAGGAGCGTAAGCACATAATGCTTAGTGAGGAATGCTCAAAACCAAAACACCATCAATGCAGCGGGTCATAAAACCTTTTTGAAAAGCAACTCGATTTGATAAACCCAAGCAATGTTTGAAAAACCCTTTTCAACAACAAGCTCAAAATCATGTATTGCTCAAACATGAAAACCAACCCTTAGCTTAGCAAGCTAAGCAACCTGTAACCCCCTTAACCCGGCCTAGACGGTTGACCCGAATTAAGAAAGTCACACGGGGAAAACCAAAGTCAACCCGAAAGTCAACCTTGATTAACGACCCTTTTTTTTCTTTTTAAAACTTATCTAGATGCACATTAACCCTAATTGTGATCACACAAACAACGTACTCAAAGATCACAAACATCAGAGATCAAACAGGGACCCAATTGAACAAATTACAACTTTAGGGACCAAATTGTAATTTCTGATAATTAAAAGGACTTAACCCAAATTAATCTTACCAACTTGAAATTAGTCAGGTTTCATGCTTCTCTGTGAAATTTCAGCTCAAAAGGACATCCCAAACTCATACAATTGCACAAACGAGTTTCAGGACCAAAACGCAAACAATTCAAAACATATAACTACCCATGTCAGCCCCCAACGGTTGACCGTTCCGAAACAGGTTGACCCCGTTTCGAAACACGGGCCGTTCCGCAACCAGTACCGCAACGGGGGTCTGGCAAAGGCCAAACCGTTTCGAAACGGTGCATACCGTTTCGGACCCCTGGGTTCATTCAAGGCACCCGTTCCGAAACGGTGCACACTGTTCCGAAACCCCCTGCACAGAATTGCTCCAAATGCATACCAAAACATGCAATTGATCATTCAAACATGCTCCAAATGATACCAAACTTTACCAGCATGCAATTCAACATATATAGGACATACTTGCATCATCAATTCATCAAAACAACATCATATGCAAAAAGCCCCAATTCTATAGGCATGCTTCCTACACAAGCTAGCTATTCAAGCACAAACTTCCACAACAAGCATATAATGATCCAATCCAAAAACCAGCATTCAAATCATCATTCAACATACTTAGGGAGTTTAAAACCTCTCCCAAAACATACACATTGGTCCCCCATTGCCAAATTACCCAAAAGCTAAAAAGTACTTATAAAACCTTCCATACATTGAGCTTTACTTGAACTTGTTTGCTTGCCCTCCTTGCTGCCCCTCAAGGTTCTTTAATGCTCTGCATTATTGAATTAAGAAAACGAAGAGAGCGTAAGCAAAAGCTTAGTGAGGAATGCTCTTAAAACCATTCAATAATGCAATTAAAAACATTTACAAATCATGCTTATATTCAACCTTTGCACATGCTCAAAAGCATACTTAAAACAAGCAATCTCATGCTTCAACATAAACATAACATGTCATATTGGCTCAAGTGACAATTTCCATTTCTTAAAACAAGTTCATCAACTTCCCAAGGACTTTTAAACACCTTGGCCCCAAGGACTTTTAAACACCTTGGCCATGGACTTTTAAACACCATGAATGAGGACCACACAAGGACTTTTAACCACCTTTGTGTCCATAGCTTGAATCACCCCAAGGACTTTTAAACACCTTGGCCCCAAGGACTTTTAAACACCTTGGCCCCATGGACTTTTAAACACCATGGAAAGGATCACCTAAGGACTTTTAACCACCTTAGTGTCCGCAACAAGAATCATCCAAGGACTTTTAACCACCTTGATGTTCTTAAGTAACAAGGCTCACTCAAGGACTTTTAACCACCTTAGTGACCTTAACATTTTCAAAACATCACTTGCCAATATACATCTTTTTCATCAATTAATCCACTGTTTTAAAGCATTAAACCAAGCCATTTACATCATGCATTTCAAAGCATCAAACCACATTATTTCAATGTATAAAATCAAGGAACTCCTACCTAGAGTTACCTTCAACATATGGCTTACAACATCAGCGAAAACCATGCTAAAACATGCTTTCAAAACAGTAATTAAAACGTGCAAATAACCATTTTGCATCACAACAAATTCATGGCCACCACTAGAGAGAAATTCCGAAAACTTACACTTGAGCTTAGCAAAGTTGTTTAGACTTAGACTAAGCTCCCAAACCCTTCAAACCTTGGTTTTAAAATCTGAAAACCCAACTTCACTCACCGATTTCCACTTTGCTTCAAGCCAAAGCACCAAATCAAGCTTCCGGATCAACAACTCTTGGATCCAAAGATGCCTCCCCTGTTTCAACACATCAAAGCAGAGGATTAATGCATCATCATGCATTAATTGCTTCAATGAAAGCACCTAAACTCGCTGCTCTCATCCAACCTCCATTTTCGGCCACCAAACACAACCGAAAATGCATCCAAACCACTTCTAAACAAAGCCCAGCCATAAACCAGCAAAACCACACTTCCATAAACATCATATAACATCTAAAAACAACCTATTAACATCCTTATACCTCCAGCAACATCAGATCCACAAGATCACCTCAAAAACAACCTTGAAACACAAGCTAAACTTAGGAAACTCAACCTATCCGGGATTGCATCAATCAAAACTCAATTCCTTATCAATTTAGAGTTCATTTAACAACAAAAACACATCTCAAATCACAGATTACTCAGATCTAACGAAAATCATGAAAAATCATCAAATCTTGCATTATAAGCCAAGATCCATTTCACCACTTTAAAACCTTTAATTAAACATCAATTTAGGATTGAAAACTTAGGAATTTCAGTAAAGAACTGATAGTTTAGAGGAGAAGGACGTTCTTACCTCCAAACTTGAGTTTCTCCTCTTTTTGGAATCAAAATCCTTGTTGAAACAAGTAGCAATTGAAGAGGTTTTGAACATATGTTGATTAGGTATCAAATGAGAGTTGAAAGGAGGGATTTAGGTGAAGAAATCAGAAGCAATTCTCTGGAAATGGAGTGTTTGGGTTGAGAGAAAAAGAGAGAAAGAAAATTAGGAAAAGTTGGTTACAAAAATCTAAAATAGCCAAATGGCTTTCCCTCCACTTTTAATATCATTTAAAATCAGATTTTAGACTTAAAATATCTTAGAAAAATCTGGAGAAACTCCCTTTGGGTAAATAGCTCCTTAAAGATTCAAAGTTTCAACCCTTTATAAAACAGCCACCAAACTTGCGAAAATTACATTTTGGTCACTAGCCAAAATGTCACCCTTCCGAAACTCATTTTCCAAAATTGATTTCACAGTTCACTTAATTATATTAAAAGATGATTTTAGAACATTTTTCCATATTTTTAATGCAACCCGAACTAGGCTTTCCTAAATTCACCTCTTTAGATTCGAACAACACTTTGACCGACCGGTCAACGCCCAAGACTTCTAAGCCCAAAACCGGGGCGTTACAACTCTCCCCCCTTAAGAAATTTCGTCCTCGAAATTTACCTGAAGGAAAGAGATAAGGAAACTGTTGAGTGTGTAAAAGTTCTATTATTTACACCCTTTTAACCCATATTTCTGCTGCATTCAAGCACCATTTCATTGCATTTAGGCCAGTTTACAGCAAAACATCACAAATATATAAAAGGCACAGATTCTACTAAAAATGGTTGTTTTTGGCAGGTTTCCGCCGTCGTGAACGAAGAAGGCAGGCGCAGGGCAGATAAGCAGAAGAGCTGAACCGGACAAGCAGACGAAGAGGACAATGCTGCCATGGAACTGCCGTGACAACAGAGGACAACAGCAAGTTGCTGCCATAGTAGACGAAGAAGGCAGGCGCAGGGCAGATAGAGAAAAATCTGACGAAGAAGGAAAGCTGAACTGGACAAGCAGACGAAGAAGACGAACCTGTCATGGACCTGTCGTGACAGCAAGGCGACAGCAACTTCATGAAGAGGAAAAGTAAAGTGGACCTCGATAGATAGAGAAAAATCTGCTCGTCTGTCGTGTGAAAGCCAAATATTTTTCCAAGCCCCGGATCAAAAGATATGTCAAGCCAAAGCTCAAGGAGAAGAATTTCCATGAAACAAGGAGGCGGCTGAAAAGTAGGAATCCTTAGAGATTTAGCATTTATTAGAATCTTACTTTTCATTAAAGTTGTAATCCTTGTTAACTTAGAATACTTGAGCCCAAAGCTTATATAAGGGCATAGATTTAACCTAGAGAGATAATCCCTCATTCTACCCCAAAACCGACATCTAAAACCCCTCCGCCGTTTACCCGTCGTTTACCTGTCACCGACATGTTCTAAAACCCCTAGGGCCACGGGTTGATTTGTAAAGTAGTTGCAAGGGTTGTTTTGTTTTAGGAATTTTCAGTTCAATAAAATAAACTTCAAGTTCTCTTATTTTGGTTATTAATATCTTGCAAGAGCATCGGGAGAGCATTGTGAGGTTATCCATTTACTTAGCATCGGGAGAGTTAAGTATACGAAAGAAATAAGAGCAAGTTCTCTAGCTTATAGTTGAACTATCTCGTGCCTAGGGATAGGGCGAGGTTAAGTGGCTAAAGAAGAATTCATACACATCGGTGTTCATCCTTCGATTCACGCCGGGAGGTATCATCAAAGACGTGATCATCGACAGACTTGTGCCTAGGGATAGGGCAAGGCAGATCTGGGATTCTTGCCAAGCTTGAAGTACGGAGTTGGTGTGTCTGCTGCCGCGACAGCCAACAGACAGCTGCCGCGACAGGTGCTGTCGGCGACAGGCGCGACGACAGGACTGGATTCCCTAAACTCTGCAATACCTGCACTACTGAGCAATTCAATACCAGCCCATTCTCTCTATCTTGATATCTTTATTCTTTTTATTTACGTTTACTTCATTATTTTCGTGACAAATATCTTAATCTAATTCTTTTCCCCTTGTGCAGATAGCGAAGGAAAGGGTTAGCCCAGTCCCTGTGGAGACGATATCCGATACTCTAGTATCACTTTATTACTTGCGACGTGTACACTTGCACTCAATTGCGATAGACTCTTTTACACGCAACAAGTTTTTGGCGCCATTGCCGGGGACTGGCAACACACTCTTACCCTAGCTTCTGCACTTTTCTATTATTTATATTTTTTTATTTTTTATTTTTTTAATAAAAACTCAGGTGAAAATACAGGTTCAAGGGCATCAACATGCCAGGAAAAACCATTCGAGAGTTGATGTGGGAAAGTTCTTGCAATTACCGTAAAGACATGCTGCCACGACGGCAACAAGGGCAGCAAATGCCGATGCCGCAGCAGCAAAATTTTATATGGTACGATGAAAACCCACAAAATTTTTTATACCATAACAGTTTTGCTGCAGAACCCGACCTGCCCTGGCAATGTCATCATCCTCAAGAGCAATCAAAATCCTTAGAAGACACACTGCAAGCCTTCATGGCAATCACTCAAAAAGTGTTGGCTTCTACGAACGCAAGTATCGCCAAGATGGATGAACTTTTGAGCAGACCTGTCCTCATTCATGCCACGACTGAACCTGAAATCCTGAGGCAAGATGACGAGGATGCCCATGTGAAGGAATACCCAACATATGATGAGTCTGAGCAACAATTTGCCATGTCAATGATCGAGGAGCCGGAATGGAGCAACACCGCGACAACGCTGAGAGAAATTCAAGAGAATGTCACGGCAGCAACCACTTCTGAGGCAGAAACTCCAGTCAAAGCGGAAACTGCCGCCTCGATAGAAACTGCCGCCTTGACAGCAATTGCCGCCTCAACAGCAACTGCCGCCTCGACAGAACCTGCCGCCTCGACAGAACCTGCCGCCTTGACAGCAACTGCCGCCTCGACAGCAACTGCCGCCTCGACAGCAACTGCTGCCTCGACAGCAACTGATGCTGAAGTAGCACCCACATCAGAGGCAGATTCTCAACCCACCACCTCGATTATGCCTGACCAAGATTGCACACATCCATCCCTGTCATGGCACTCGCACGACCACCTAGAAGAGCTACCCAATGACAATGCCTCACCGATGGAATATGAGCAGGTAATAAACGAACCTTTTGAATCCTTTGAAAACTCACCGATTCCATTGCAGATATTAGAGGAACCAACACCGATGGACTCAGAATTATCAAAGTCTCTACTGATGGAGATTTACGAGTGGTCAACAGAATTTGATATAGAGAGTGATGGCACCTACCAATGTCCCATTAACCTGCAAAGTAACCTGATAAAAAACTGTCAAAATAACTGCCTGCCGCAGCAGCAGACACGACAGCAAGGGATACATTCAACCACAACAACATTCAACGAAAACAAGGTAAGTTTGTGGCCGAATATCAATTTGATTATTTCTAATCATATATTCATGCCCTCAGAAACATTACCAAGAAGGGAGGACTTCATGGACTACAAAGGGAAGAGAAAGAAAGGAGCCCCCAACATGAGAATAATCACCAGATGGAGGGTACGGATGGACTTCAAGAAGTACCGGAAACGACGCCTCAAGCATTATCAGGGGACTGAAGCCCTAGGAATTCAGGAAGTGGTTACTTTAGGAGATGCCCCATAAGGCACCCCTAATTTAACCTAAGTTTTATTTTTATTTTCTTATTATTATTATTTATTACGAATTAGGTTTATTTTATTTGAATAATGTTTTGTTTTTCTAATTTCAGTTTTTAGGAAATAAAGGAGTCAAGAAGGAAAGGAGAAGTGGCCCAAGCCCACCACCCATCCATCAGCCCAACAAAGCCCATTTATGGTAACCTGTCGTTTCGGCTGCCGCCGCAGACGAATATGACAGGCTGTCAACAGACTGACACGGCAGACGCAGAAACGTGTGACAGACACGGAAACGTTTGTCAGACGCATCAGACACGCTAAAGCTCGACAGCCGCCCCGTTATTCGCGCCTGTCGTTACAGCTTCAACGGGCAGAAATTCCTTTTCTATAAAACCCCTTTTCATTTTCATTTTCACTCACTTCTGCTTTTCTTACTTGCTATCCATCTTTAGTTTTCATTTGCTTTCAATTACTTTTCACAACCCTTGCACTAACATGTCTTCCAAAAAAAAAAAAAAAAAAAAACCTGCCGCAATGCTGCCTCTACTTCCTCACCGGCAGCAACTCCCCCACAGTCTTTTGCAACCAGAGATCTGTGGGAAGAACGAGGCCTCATTTATACTCCAAAGGCAAAGAATCTGGGCCTCAAGCCTTTCATCACCTGCCGCCTCCATACCATCTGCCGCCTCCATACCATCACCTGCCCCGACGGCAGCCGGCAGCACCCATGCCGAAACATCTGCTCGAGGAACAAAACGACCAGTGCCCTCAGATGACCTTGCTGCCTTTGTTGCTGGATTCTTTTCCTCCTCCGTCTGGGCAGATAGTGACGTTGAACCCTCTATTCAGAGGAACCTGTCGAAGGAATTTACACCGGTAAAGAGGCAGAAAAGAATGGCAGATAAGAAAACTCTGCCAAGGGCAAGCAGCAGCAGCGGCAACAGCTCTGATATTCAGGTTTTACAGCAACCTCCCCAACCTGCCCCGCGAACCAGCACCTGCCGCCAGATCCGCCTCAGCAGCAGCAGTGAAGACAATGATGAAAATTTAAGTTTCTTATCTTCTTATTGCTGCCTGCCATATATATTTTGTGATGTACTGCCTTCATATGTTTTCATTTTTATTTTGTCATTTGCATTGAGGGCAATGCAACCCTCGAGTTTGGGGGTGGCAACCCTCCATATTCATGGAGTACATCTTAGTTAAATTTTGTGTCTTTTAACTTAGTACTTTTAAAAAAAAAAAAATCTTGAAAATTTTGGCTTAAAATTGTGAATTGAACTTGCCTGTCATGACAGCCCTGTCGTGGCAGCATCTTTAGGATAGTTTAAGGAGAAGTTTAGAGCCTTTCTATAGTTCTGAAAACTTAAACACCATTGTGACTGTTATACTGCTTAGATTTCTTTTAGCCAAACTAGAATAGGAAGCTTAGCACTTGAATAGCCCCTAGAGGTGCCTAACACTGGCTCTAGGAAAGAAGTTTAGCAAAAGAGACTCAAAAACCTAGAGGTGCCCGAAACCGGCTCTAGGAAGCAAACTAGAGGTGCCTAAAACTGGCTCTAGTAAAACTTTAGAAATCGAGTCAAAACAAAGAAATCAAAGAAGCATGAAAATGTGCCTTCAAAAAAAAAAAGAAAAGAAGAAGAAGATAAACTTTGGCATAAAAATTCGAGTTAAGAGTTGAATATTCTAGTGAAACTAAGAGAGTCTTGGCATATAACTGTTCACAAAGCATGCACACACTGCACGAGGACTATAGGGAGATTCCGGACAGATCCTAAATTATCCGACAGGTTGCTGCCGCCACAGGGAACGAACGACGGGTAAGGGAAAACTCACTGTTTGAAAGCCAAAACAAAAATTTCTTTTTCTTTTAGTTCTTAGTTGCTTGAGGGCAAGCAAAAACTTGAGTTTGGGGGTGTGTTGAGTGTGTAAAAGTTCTATTATTTACACCCTTTTAACCCATATTTCTGCTGCATTCAAGCACCATTTCATTGCATTTAGGCCAGTTTACAGCAAAACATCACAAATATATAAAAGGCACAGATTCTACTAAAAATGGTTGTTTTTGGCAGGTTTCCGCCGTCGTGAACGAAGAAGGCAGGCGCAGGGCAGATAAGCAGAAGAGCTGAACCGGACAAGCAGACGAAGAGGACAATGCTGCCATGGAACTGTCGTGACAACAGAGGACAACAGCAAGTTGCTGCCATAGTAGACGAAGAAGGCAGGCGCAGGGCAGATAAGCAGGAAAGCTGAACTGGACAAGCAGACGAAGAAGACGAACCTGTCATGGACCTGTCGTGACAGCAAGGCGACAGCAACTTCATGAAGAGGAAAAGTAAAGTGGACCTCGATAGATAGAGAAAAATCTGCTCGTCTATCGTGTGAAAGCCAAATATTTTTCCAAGCCCCGGATCAAAAGATATGTCAAGCCAAAGCTCAAGGAGAAGAATTTCCATGAAACAAGGAGGCGGCTGAAAAGTAGGAATCCTTAGAGATTTAGCATTTATTAGAATCTTACTTTTCATTAAAGTTGTAATCCTTGTTAACTTAGAATACTTGAGCCCAAAGCTTATATAAGGGCATAGATTTAACCTAGAGAGATAATCCCTCATTCTACCCCAAAACCGACATCTAAAACCCCTCCGCCGTTTACCCGTCGTTTACCTGTCACCGACATGTTCTAAAACCCCCTAGGGCCACGGGTTGATTTGTAAAGTAGTTGCAAGGGTTGTTTTGTTTTAGGAATTTTCAGTTCAATAAAATAAACTTCAAGTTCTCTTATTTTGGTTATTAATATCTTGCAAGAGCATCGGGAGAGCATTGTGAGGTTATCCATTTACTTAGCATTGGGAGAGTTAAGTATACGAAAGAAATAAGAGCAAGTTCTCTAGCTTATAGTTGAACTATCTCGTGCCTAGGGATAGGGCGAGGTTAAGTGGCTAAAGAAGAATTCATACACATCGGTGTTCATCCTTCGATTCACGCCGGGAGGTATCATCAAAGACGTGATCATCGACAGACTTGTGCCTAGGGATAGGGCAAGGCAGATCTGGGATTCTTGCCAAGCTTGAAGTACGGAGTTGGTGTGTCTGCTGCCGCGACAGCCAACAGACAGCTGCCGCGACAGGTGCTGTCAGCGACAGGCGCGACGACAGGACTGGATTCCCTAAACTCTGCAATACCTGCACTACTGAGCAATTCAATACCAACCCATTCTCTCTATCTTGATATCTTTATTCTTTTTATTTACGTTTACTTCATTATTTTCGTGACAAATATCTTAATCTAATTCTTTTCCCCTTGTGCAGATAGCGAAGGAAAGGGTTAGCCCAGTCCCTGTGGAGACGATATCCGATACTCTAGTATCACTTTATTACTTGCGACGTGTACACTTGCACTCAATTGCGATAGACTCTTTTACACGCAACAGAAACTGCTTCAGCATGTCTTCCTTCCGCTCTCACGTGGCTTCCTCAACACCTCGATGCTTCCACAGCACCTTCACCAACTCAATGGTCTTGCCAAGAAGAACCTTGCTATCCGAATCCAGAACCTTCATCGGTTCCTCATCATAGGTCAAATCCGGATTCAATTCCACTTCCTCCACAGGCATCACATGCGAAGGATCAGATCTATACTTCCGGAGCATAGAAACATGGAACACATCATGAATCTTCTCCAGCTCCTGAGGTAACCTCAACCGATACGCAACAGGACCTACACGCTCAACAACCTCATACGGTCCAATGTATCTAGGGCTCAACTTACCCTTCCGGCCAAACCTCATCACCTTCTTCCAAGGCGAAACCTTCAAGAACACACGGTCACCCACCGCATACTCTATCTCCTTACGCTTCAAATCCGCGTAAGACTTCTGCCGGTCAGAGGCAGCCTTCAACCGCTCACAGATAAGCTTCACCTTCTCGGTGGTCCCTTTCAACAAAGCTGGCATCGAAACCAACTTTTGACCAGTTTCAGCCCAACAAAGAGGAGTCCTACACTTCCTCCCATACAGAGCCTCATATGGTGCCATCTGTATACTCGCCTGATAACTATTGTTATAAGCGAACTCAACCAAAGGCAGATGCTTCTCCCAAGAACCTTGGAACTCAATCACGCAGCACCTTAACATATCCTCCAAGATCTGAATAACTCGCTCAGACTGACCATCCGACTGAGGATGATAGGATGTACTGAAATGCAACCTTGTACCCAGAGCTTGATGCAAACACTGCCAGAAACGCGATGTGAACCTCGGATCCCTATCCGACACAATCGACTTAGGCACACCATGCAACCTCACAATCTCAGCAATGTACAGCTCTGCCAGCTTATCCAAAGAGAACGTAGTATGCACAGGCAAGATATGCGCACACTTCGTCAGGCGATCCACAATCACCCAAACAGAATTCTTCTTCGATGGAGACAAAGGTAAACCAGATACAAAATCCATGGTAACCCTCTCCCACTTCCATTCAGGGATTTTCAACGGTTGCAACAAACCAGAAGGAACCTGATGTTCAGCCTTAACTCGCTGACACACCAAACACTTGCTCACAAACTCTGCAACATCCTTCTTCAAACCCACCCAATAGTACTCATCACGAAGATCACGATACATCTTAGTACTACCAGGGTGCATAGCAAAAGGACTACTATGACCTTCAGTCAGAATAGCACGCCTCAACTCAGCATCATCAGGCACTACTATTTGACTCCAAAAACACAACACTCCATCATCATTAAAACAGAAATCCGAAGGTCTACCCTCCGCGATATCCTGAACATGAGACACCAAGGAATCATCCAGCAACTGCTTATCCTTGATCAACTGAACCAAAGATGGTTTCACCTGCAACTCAGCAACAAGACCACCATCTCGCGATATACTCAAGCTAGCAAACATAGCCCTCAGCTCAACAGCTACCTTCCTACTCAAGGCATCTGCAACAACATTAGCCTTTCTAGGATGATACTCTATCGTCAGATCATAATACTTGAGCAACTCCAACCAACGCCGCTGCCTAAGATTCAACTCCTTCTGCGACATCAGATACCTCAAACTCTTGTGATCCGTGTACACAGTACACTTCTCACCATACAGATAATGCCTCCAGATCTTCAGAGCAAAAACCACTGCAGCCAGCTCAATATCATGCGTAGGATAATTACGCTCATGCACCTTCAACTACCGCGATGCATAAGCCACCACCTTACCCTCTTGCATCAGCACACACCCCAAACCCACATAGGATGCATCACTGTAGACCACAAACTCTTTCCCTGATTCAGGCTGAACCAAGATAGGAGCTTGCGTCAAAGCCATCTTCAGCTTCTCAAAAGCCTGCTGTCTCGCTTCTGTCCACTCATACTTAACATCCTTCTGCAACAACTTCGTCAAAGGAGCAGCAATCTTGGAAAAACCATCCACAAACCTCCGGTAGTATCCTGCCAAACCGAGGAAACTACGGACCTCATGAACAGACTTAGGAACCTTCTAGTTCATCACAGCCTCAGTCTTCTGAGGATCAACACGAATCCCCTCAGCTGAGACCACATGCCCAAGAAACACCACCTCCCTAAGCCAGAACTCACACTTGCTCAGCTTAGCATAAAGCTGATTCTCCAACAAAGCTTGCAGCACAATCCTCAAATGCTCTTCATGCTCCTCCTCAGTACGCGAGTACACGAGGATATCATCAATGAACACCACAACGAACTTGTCCAGGTATTCATGAAACACACGATTCATCATGTCCATGAAAGCAGCAGGAGCATTTGTCAAACCAAACGGCATCACAAGGAACTCATAATGCCCATACCTTGTCCTGAAAGCTGTCTTAGGCACATCCACATCCTTCACCTTCAACTGATAATACCCTGACCTCAAGTCAATCTTAGAGAACACAGCAGCTCCCCGAAATTGATCAAAGAGATCATCAATCCTCGGCAAAGGATACCGATTCTTGATAGTCAACTTGTTCAGCTGACGGTAATCAATGCACATCCTCATAGTGCTATCTTTCTTCTTCACAAACAAGACCGGTGCTCCCCAAGGTGACACACTCGGCCGGATGAAACCACGATCAAGCAGCTCTTGCAACTGCGTCTTCAGCTCCTTCAGCTCCTTAGGTGCCATTCTATAAGGAGTAATGGACACAGGGGTTGTATTCTCATACAGCTCAATTCCAAACTCCACCACGCGATTAGGAGGTAAACCAGGCAACTCCTCAGGAAAAACACCAGGAAACTCCTTCACAACCCTGATATCTTGCACCCTTCGCAGACAAACTCAAATTCATCTCAATGTCATTGGCTCGGCCCACTAACACATCAAAATCATCATACTCAGTGGCCAGCACATACATCTTTACCTCCGTTATAAGACCATAACGAAACCTCTCGCACCTCTCCCGCTCATCAGGAATCAACTCCGGTGCATACTGACTGAGTCGCACAAACTGCACCTCATACTCAGCCACACTCATGCTCCCTTGGGTAAGAGTCATGAATTCACGCTTTTTCTCATCCAGATATCTCACTCCCAGATATCTCCTCTTGAACGCATTCTGAAAGAATGTCCAAGTGACATCAGCTTCAGCCATCCCAGAGATTGTGGTCGTCCACCACGTATAAGCATCGTCCTGTAGCAAGGACACAACACATCCCAACTTTTGCACATCCGTGCAGCTCATCTGTCCCAAGATACGCTTGGTACTCTCTAGCCAAGCTTCCGAACTCTCAGCAGACATACCCCTAAACTCAGTCCCACGAAGACTGCGCAGACGCTCTTAGGGTAGTCTAACACCAGCATCTCCCTGATGCCCAGCTCCTTGAGCTCCAGCCACTGCTGCTCTAAAAGCACCCGCAATAGCTTGTACCAGCATCGACATATCAGGCATAGTTTGCCCCTGACCAACCTCAGGTCCTGCAGCTCTAGCACCAGCTGCTTCAGCTCCAGCTCTTTCCCTCTCCGCACCACCACCACCAGGTGGAGGAGGAGGTAACACAGCACTACCCGCATTCTCTTCGTTCTCATTCCCATCCGGGGTCGTAGCTCTCACGCTACTCCTTAACTCTCTACGTGATGCCATACTTTTACCATGCATATCAATACAAATAAAGCAAAGTCAGGCCCAACAAGGTAAGCAATCCAAGTATTCAAGCTCAATTTCTTTCAAAATCATCATCATTTCTTTAGCTTTTGTTTGGCAATGGGTACCCTCAACATGCAACATCACAACATACATCTCAAATGCATCAACATCTCAAGCCACTGATCATGCTTTCATACCTCAAGCATACAAGCCAAACATACTTCAATCATGCATACAAACATTCCCAATTACTCGAGAACTCAGCTCTGATACCACCCAAATGTAACCCCCTTAACCCGGCCTAGACGGTTGACCCGAATTAAGAAAGTCACACGGGGAAAACCAAAGTCAACCCGAAAGTCAACCTTGATTAACGACCTTTTTTTTTCTTTTTAAAACTTATCTAGATGCACATTAACCCTAATTGTGATCACACAAACAACGTACTCAAAGATCACAAACATCAGAGATCAAACAGAGACCCAATTGAACAAATTACAACTTTAGGGACCAAATTGTAATTTCTGATAATTAAAAGGACTTAACCCAAATTAATCTTACCAACTTGAAATTAGTCAGGTTTCATGCTTCTCTGTGAAATTTCAGCTCAAAAGGACATCCCAAACTCATACAATTGCACAAACGAGTTTCAGGACCAAAACGCAAACAATTCAAAACATATAAATGCCCATGTCAGCCCCCAACGGTCGACCGTTCCGAAACAGGTTGACCCCGTTTCGAAACACGGGCCGTTCCGCAACTAGTACCGCAACGGGGGTCTGGTAGAGGCCAAACCGTTTCGAAACGGTGCATACCGTTTCGGACCCCTGGGTTCATTCAAGGCACCCGTTCCGAAACGGTGCACACTGTTCCGAAACGCCCTGCACAGAATTGCTCCAAATGCATACCAAAACATGCAATTGATCATTCAAACATGCTCCAAATGCTACCAAACTTTACCAGCATGCAATTCAACATATATAGGACATACTTGCATCATCAATTCATCAAAACAACATCATATGCAAAAAGCCCCAATTCTATAGGCATGCTTCCTACACAAGCTAGCTATTCAAGCACAAACTTCCACAACAAGCATATAATGATCCAATCCAAAAACCAGCATTCAAATCATCATTCAACATACTTAGGGAGTTTAAAACCTCTCCCAAAACATACACATTGGTCCCCCATTGCCAAATTACCCAAAAGCTAAAAAGTACTTATAAAACCTTCCATACATTGAGCTTTACTTGAACTTGTTTGCTTGCCCTCCTTGCTGCCCCTCAAGGTTCTTTAATGCTCTGCATTATTGAATTAAGAAAACGAAGAGAGCGTAAGCAAAAGCTTAGTGAGGAATGCTCTTAAAAACCATTCAATAATGCAATTAAAAACATTTACAAATCATGCTTATATTCAACCTTTGCACATGCTCAAAAGCATACTTAAAACAAGCAATCTCATGCTTCAACATAAACATAACATGTCATATTGGCTCAAGTGACAATTTCCATTTCTTAAAACAAGTTCATCAACTTCCCAAGGACTTTTAAACACCTTGGCCCCAAGGACTTTTAAACACCTTGGCCATGGACTTTTAAACACCATGAATGAGGACCACACAAGGACTTTTAACCACCTTTGTGTCCATAGCTTGAATCACCCCAAGGACTTTTAAACACCTTGTCCCCAAGGACTTTTAAACACCTTGGCCCCATGGACTTTTAAACACCATGGAAAGGATCACCTAAGGACTTTTAACCACCTTAGTGTCCGCAACAAGAATCATCCAAGGACTTTTAACCACATTGATGTTCTTAAGTAACAAGGCTCACTCAAGGACTTTTAACCACCTTAGTGACCTTAACATTTTCAAAACATCACTTGCCAATATACATCTTTTTCATCAATTAATCCACTGTTTTAAAGCATTAAACCAAGCCATTTACATCATGCATTTCAAAGCATCAAACCACATTATTTCAATGTATAAAATCAAGGAACTCCTACCTAGAGTTACCTTCAATATATGGCTTACAACATCAGCAAAAACCATGCTAAAACATGCTTTCAAAACAGTAATTAAAACATGCAAATAACCATTTTGCATCACAACAAATTCATGGCCACCACTAGAGAGAAATTCCGAAAACTTACACTTGAGCTTAGCAAAGTTGTTTAGACTTAGACTAAGCTCCCAAACCCTTCAAACCTTGGTTTTAAAATCTGAAAACCCAACTTCACTCACCGATTTCCACTTTGCTTCAAGCCAAAGCACCAAATCAAGCTTCCGGATCAACAACTCTTGGATCAAAAGATGCCTCCCCTGTTTCAACACATCAAAGCAGAGGATTAATGCATCATCATGCATTAATTGCTTCAATGAAAGCACCTAAACTCGCTGCTCTCATCCAACCTCCATTTTCGGCCACCAAACACAACCGAAAATGCATCCAAACCACTTCTAAACAAAGCCCAGCCATAAACCAGCAAAACCACACTTCCATAAACATCATATAACATCTAAAAACAACCTATTAACATCCTTATACCTCCAGGAACATCAGATCCACAAGATCACCTCAAAAACAACCTTGAAACACAAGCTAAACTTAGGAAACTCAACCTATCCGGGATTGCATCAATCAAAACTCAATTCCTTATCAATTTAGAGTTCATTTAACAACAAAAACACATCTCAAATCACAGATTACTCAGATCTAACGAAAATCATGAAAAATAATCAAATCTTGCATTATAAGCCAAGATCCATTTCACCACTTTAAAACCTTTAATTAAACATCAATTTAGGATTGAAAACTTAGGAATTTCAGTAAAGAACTGATAGAGAAGGACGTTCTTACCTCCAAACTTGAGTTTCTCCTCTTTTTGGAATCAAAATCCTTGTTGAAACAAGTAGCAATTGAAGAGGTTTTGAAGATATGTTGATTAGGTATCAAATGAGAGTTGAAAGGAGGGATTTAGGTGAAGAAATCAGAACCAATTCTCTAGAAATGGAGTGTTTGGGTTGAGAGAAAAAGAGAGAAAGAAAATTAGGAAAAGTTGGTTACAAAAATCTAAAATAGCCAAATGGCTTTCCCTCCACTTTTAATATCATTTAAAATCAGATTTTAGACTTAAAATATCTTAGAAAAATCTGGAGAAACTCCCTTTGGGTAAATAGCTCCTTAAAGATTCAAAGTTTCAACCCTTTATAAAACAGCCACCAAACTTGCGAAAATTACATTTTGGTCACTAGCCAAAATGTCACCCTTCCGAAACTCATTTTCCAAAATTGATTTCACAGTTCACTTAATTATATTAAAAGATGATTTTAGAACATTTTTCCATATTTTTAATGCAACCCGAACTAGGCTTTCCTAAATTCACCTCTTTAGATTCGAACAGCACTTTGACCGACCGGTCAACGCCCAAGACTTCTAAGCCCAAAACCGGGGCGTTACACAACCCTTTTCAAGCACAACTTGCAAAACATCAATTTAACCTTTCAATGCATAAACACCAATTGCAAAGTTAAATTCAAAACCTTGGAAAACACTTCCACTTCACATTACACATTTCTCTTACTTGGTTATCATCTCAAACAAGAAACCTTTTTAACACCATTTGTTTAATCAATCCAACACATGCATTAAACAAATGCAACATATGAACCACATCATCAACATTTGCATCATATGCCTTTAAAATCAAGTCTTAGCAAGACTCCAATGCATTAAAGAGGTTTCATGCACACATGCATCATTCTCAATAGATAAACAATACTTGTTCAAACTTAACAAGCAACATGCATTCTTAATACATTATGCACATCCCATGCAACCAAGCATCATTCCAAGTATCTCATGCTTCATTATAATCAAGAACATCATATTGGCTTTCAAGTGATCATCCACATCCACTTTTCAACTCAACACCCAATCGGATACGCGGATCACAAGCGTTGTCCCTACGCTTCATACACACTACCAATCCAAGGTCCCCAAATGGACTTTTAAACACCATTTGACCTTACCATTCACAAGGTTCCCATGTATGGACTTTTAATCACCATACAACCTTAACTTCCACAAGGTTCCCATGTATGGACTTTTAAACACCATACAACCTTAACTTACACAAGGTTCCCATATATGGACTTTTAAACACCATATAACCTTAACATGCACAAGGTTCCCATGTATGGACTTTTAAACACCATACAACCTTAGCATCACCGATTGGTAGTTGTATAACATCACTAACGAGATCCGGGACACCCTATACAAGATCCACACATGGACTTTACACCACCATTGTGATCTTAACAAGTACAAGGTTCTCCTATATGGACTTTTAATCACCATATAACCTTTGCTTACCTAAGGTCCTCGAATGGGCACTCAACCTCCATTATGACCTTAACCATCTCGTTAGGATACTTGGATGGAGTTTACCGGTTCACTCTTAACCACTCCACATCCAAGGCGACTTTATTCACGGTGCACCCAATCCTATAGCCGGCTAACTATATCCGATCAAAGAAACCAAGAACCACTTACATCACTTGCCAATATAACCATCTTACCATATTAGTCCAATGATTCACATGCATAACCATAATGCAAAAACCACCATTTACCATCATTAATCCACTGTTTTAAAGCATTACACAAAGCCATTAAACATCATGCATCACTATGCATCAAAAACCACAATTTCAATGTATAAAAACAAGGATCTCTTACCTTGAGCATCCTTCACATATGGCTTTCAAAACCAGCATTAAACCATGCTTAAAAATGCTTTCAAAACAGAATTTAAAACATGCAAATCAAATGCATTGCAACCATCAATCACAATTGCTTTTAAGGCCAAATCACAACACAACCAAGAGCGAAAATCCATTTACTTACTCTTGAGCTTAGCAAAGTTGTTTAGACTTAAACTAAGCTCCCAAAACCTTCAAACCTTGGTTTTAAAGCTGAAAACCCAACTTCACTCACCGTTACACAAAACAAGGCTAACCAACAAGCCTTCCAAGCATCCGAAGCCTTCCGCACCACCTCTAATGCTCACAGATCAAACTCCCCTGTTTCAAGCACACAATAACAGAGGATTAATGCATCATTATGCATTAAAAACACCAGCAACACAACTCAACTCGCTGCTCATCACAAATCCAACAATTCGGCTACAAAACACAACCGAAAACACCTCCAAACACTTCCAAAACTTAACCAAGCCAAGATCCATCACTTCTAACCATTTTTAAACATCAATTAACATCCAAAATGGTCACAACCACGTCCTTATACCTCCAGCTATAACAGATCATCAAAAACACTCCAAAAACAACCAAAAACTCAAGCAAAACTTAGGAAATTCAACCTATTCGGGATTGCATTGATAAAACCTCAATTCCTTATCAATTTAACATTCATTTAACATCAATTTGACACCTCAAAACCCTGCCCAAACAGATCACACGAAATTTCACCAAAATCAAGCAAATCTTGCATTTTAAAGCCAAAATCAAGATTCCAATTGAAAAGCCTTTAACAAATCACAAATCAAGGATAGAGAACTTAGGAATTTCAGTAAAGAACTGAGAGTTTAGAGGAGAAGGACGTTCTTACCTCCAAACTTGATTCTCTCCTCTTTTTAAACCAAAAACCTTGATGAATCAACTAGCAAATGGTGAGGTTTTGTTGATATGTTGATTAGGAATCAAAAGAGAGTTGAAAGGGAAGATTTAGGTGACAAAATCAGAAGAAATTCTCTGGAGAGAAAGTGTTTGGGTTGAGAGAAAATGAGAGAAGGGAAAATTGAGAAAATAGAAAGTTAGTTACAAAATAGCCAAAATGATTTCCCTCCTCTTTTCTTTTGTTTTAAAATCAGAATTAAACCTTAAAATATCTTAGAAAAAATCTGGAGAAACTCCCTTTGGGTAAATAGCTCCTTAAAGATTCAAAGTTTCAATCCTTTCTAAAACAGTCACGCAACTTTCAAAAATTACATTTTGGTCACTAGCCAAAATGTCACCCTTCCAAACCTCATTTCGTAAAATTGATTTCACAGTTCACTTATATATATTAAAAGATGATTTTAGAACATTTTTCCATATTTTTAATGCAACCCGAACTAGGCTTTCCTAATTTCACCCTTTATATTCGAACAACACTTTGACCAAACCGGTCAACGCCCAAAACTTCTAAGCCCAAAACCGGGGCGTTACATGTTTGTTTCTAGTTAGTTTCATGTTTAGTTGCATTCTTCTTTAGTAATCACATATAGGTTGCATATGTTACTTGTCATGCCTTTGATTAGATTTAATTGCTTAAGACTTGTTGAATATTCGATGATGAATTTTGCCATTGCACTTAATTGAAAGAACCTTTAAATTTTAGGATTTCATGAAAAGAACTTAGAATTTTACTATGATTCTAAAATTATTTACACGGTTTTGGCTTATTGATTGAAAGAGACTTAGCGAACTTAGGTTGCTTCAAAATTTGGGTAAATTAAAATTAAAAATGAAAAGTTAATTTCTTGCTAGAGGTGCTCGAAATTGGCTCCAGTCGATTAAATTCAAATAAGAAATTGCTTGTTTCGCTAGAGATGCCCGAAATTGGCTCTAGTGAAAATAAAAATAAATGCCCCGGTAATTAAATTAATAAAAGCCTATTGTTCACATAGAATCTGGAAAATCTACTTGTACACAACTACGCACACACATTATCACAAGCATTATAGCTTGATGAGCTCTTTCTATCGCATACCACATTGCATTTTTCCATTCTTCCTTGAGTTGTTGCCTCGGTGATGGTGTGGACTGGTGTGCAGGGGTTGGCACAGCTCTTCATTCTGGCTCTCTCCTCCTCGATTAGCTCTCTAGATGGTCCAACAACTTGCTCCTTCAGTTCCCAACTTCTCCTCTTCTGCCCTCTTTGCTGCCTCGGCGACATCTGCCTGGGCGAGTACCTACGCAATGGACGAAAAAGCACCTGAGCAGTATCATATATATATATATAATCAATTAAGTTCATCAAATAAGGCAGAATATCTAATCTATGCTATTTTGTGTATGTTTTTCCTAAAATTGCAAGCTAAACCATACTTAAGAACAACAATAATTGAGCTAAACTAGGGCATAAATATAGGACTTTTGCACACTTAACACACCCCCAAACTCGAACTATTGCTTGTCCTAAAGCATTACAATCTAATAATAACATTGAAAAACATAAAATCATATGTAAACTAAGTCAAAAAGCATCTTGAGCAACCTTTACATACCGTGTAGATTTACGCCTAGTTAGCAACCCTTTAAATGGCAAAAGATTTACCCAGAACCGAACTATGCATCTCGTTAGTGTGTGTGTGTTCCTTGTGATAAGATTGATTTTTCGGCTTCAAAGTAAACCTTCGATAAATACCTTAATTCCCTAGGGTTGTAGGAGTTCAATGTAGGTTTGTTGTTCCTGTTGAAGTTCCCCACGAAATAGCTGGTCTCTGTCCTTTGTTGGCACTCAGATGAGTCATGGTCTCCCCCACATTGGTCGCAAAAGGCATCAATCGCTTTTACTTGCTGTGTATTGTTCTTCCCTTGCATAGCTTGTAACCCCCTTAGCTCGGCCTAGACGGTTGACCCAAACTACGAAGATTACACGGAGAAAACCAAAGTCAACCAGAAAGTCAACCTTGATTAGCGCCCCTTTTTTTCTTTTCTAAACATGTCTAAATGCACATTAACCCTAGGCGTACTCTTGAGATAAGCATACTTGAAATTCACAGCAAACAGAAAGCAATAAGGGACTCAATTGCACAACATACGAATGTAGGGACCAAATTGTAAATTCTGGAAATTAAGAGGACTTAACTAATTTTTAAGATACCATTATGAAAATAAACATATTACAAGCTTCCCTGTCAAATTTCACCTTAAACGGACATTCCAAACTTAATCAATTGCATATACAAAATTCAGGACTAAAACGTAAAGCTTGAAAAAACATAAACCATGCAAATCAGTGCCCAACAGTCAAGTGTTTCAGAACGGGGGTTGACCGTTTCGAAACGCGGGTTTGTTTCGAAACCCGTTCCGAAACAGGGCTTGGCAGTAGCAAAAGTGTTTCGGAACGACCTCATCATACACTAAAGGAACATATTTGCATCATCAAAACTCATTCATGGCATCAAATAGGGAAAACCTCAATCTATAGGCATGCAACCTATTACTCAAAACCAACCAAACATCAAATCATCAAAGCAAACTCCAAAATGGCCAATTACATATCCAAAACATCATTGGCTTCATGCCAAACTTAGGGAGTCCAAAACATCTCCCAAAACACAACCTAGGTTCCCATTGCCAAATATCAAAGACTAATAGTGTTGTGAAAATGTCACCATACATGAGCTTAGCTTTCCCTTGGATTACTTGCCCTCCTTGCTGCCCACAAACACCTCAATTATCTGCATTATTTGTTCAAGAAAGAGAGCGTAAGCACAAATGCTTAGTGAGGCATGCTCTAAAGAAACAACTCAATAATGCATTTTATAAAACACCTTTCACAAGGCCTTTTCAACACATAACATCAATTCTCATGCAACATTGCATATACAACAAGCATCTAATGCTTAAATAACATTAACATGTCATATTGGCTTCCAAGTGATATCATAACCATTTTTCAACACAAAACACAATCGGATACGTGGATTACAAGCGTTGTCCCATACGCTTCATACACACTACCAAACACTCAAAGTGGAGTTTACCGGTACAATCACAACCCCTCAACACCCGTGATGGAGTTTAACGGTACAATCACAACCCCTCCACATAACTCATTGGTAGTTGTATAACATCACTAACGAGAACACATGACACACAACACAAGATCCTCACATGGCATTTTAAGCACCATTATGATCTTAGAGATCTCATTAGTGTACTTGGATGGAGTTTACGGTACCATTACAACCCCTCAACATCCAAGGCGACTTTATTCACGGTGCACCCAATCCTATAGCCGGCTAACTATATCTGATTCAAGTACTTTTAAACCAACACATCACTTGCCAATATACATCATTTACCATCATCAATCCATTGTTTTAAAGTATTAAACAAAGCCATTAAACCATCATGCATCACCATGCATCAAAACCACATTTATCAATGTCAAACCAAGGATCTCTTACCTTGAGCATCCTTCAACCCATGGCTTTCAAAACCAGCATTAAACATGCTAAAATATGCTTTCGAAACCAGCATTAAACTTGCTAAAATATACTTTCGAAACAGAATTTAAACATGCAAATTAAACACATTGCATCCAACCATTTCATGGTTCATCAAAGAGAGAGTTTCTCTGAAAACTTACTCTTGAGCTTAGTTAAGTTGCTTAGACTTAAACTAAGCTCCCAAACCATCAAACAATGGTTTCAAAGCTGAAAACCAAACTTCACTCACCAATTCCATTTCGCAAGCTTGCCGAAACGCCGTTCAAGCCTCCGGATCAACACCACAAGGATCCGAAGATGTCTCTCCTATTTTAAACACATCAAAGCAGAGGATTAATGCATCATCATGCATTAAAATCTTCAGCCATTACACCTAAACTCGCTGCTCTCACCAAAACTCACATTTCAACTACCAAACACAACCGAAATCACATCCAAACACTTCCACAACATTACCCAGCCAAGATCCATCACTTCTAAACATTCTTAAACATCAATTAACATCCAAGATCCATCACTTCCAATTTCTTCAAGATTTAATCAAAATCTCATGTTTTAAGCCAAAATCAAGATCACAACATCAAAACCTTTTATAAAACTCAATTTAAGGATTGAGAACTTGGGAATTTCAGTAAAGAATTGAGTATTTAGAGGAGAAGAACGTTCATACCTCTAAATGTGGATTTCTCCATGTTTAGAGCCAAAATCCTTGAAAATTCATTATGCAAATGGAGATGATTTGATGTAGAAATGCTTAGGAATCATTTGAGGATTGAAATCTCATCATTTGGTGTGAAAATCAAAAGAAAAGTTGCTGTGGAAATGTGTTTGGCTGAGGGAATTTTGAGAGAAAATGAAATGGGAAAATTTTAGCAAAAGTTAGTTATGAAACTAAAATATGGTTTTCCCTCTTTTCTTTTTATTAATTAAACATTAAATGAGTCATTAAAATCAAGAAAAATCTGGAGAAATCCTTCCTCGGGTAAATTAGCTCCTTAAAAATTCATATTTTCAATCCTTTCAAAACAGTCACGAACTTTTCAAAAAGTACATTTTAGTCACTAATTCGAAATGTCATATTTCCAAGCCTTATTTTGTAAAATTGATTTCACCACTCTCTTATATATATATTAAAAGAGGATTTTTAGATATTTTCCCATATTTTTAATGCATCCCGAACTAGGCTTTCCCTAAAACCACCTTTTATATTCGAACCGAAAATTAGACCGGTCCGGTTCAGACCCTAAACTTCCAAGCCAAAAATTGGGGTGTTACAACTCTCCCCCTAAAGAAATTTCGTCCTCGAAATTTACCTGGAGGAAAAAGGTATGGAAACTGCTTCTCCATGTCATCCCTCCTTTCCCACGTGGCTTCCTCAGCACCACGATGCTTCCACAACACCTTTACCAACTCAATGGTCTTGCCTCGAAGTACTTTACTGTCCGAGTCCAGAATTTCCACCGGTTCCTCATCATAGGTCAAATCTGGATTCAACTCCATCTCCTCCACATGCATAACATGCGAAGGATCCGATATATACCTCCGAAGCATATAGACATGAAACACATCATGAATCTTTTCCAACTCTTGCGGTAACCTCAACTTGTACGCAACAGGACCCACACGCTCAATCACCTCGTATGGTCCAATGTACCTAGGGCTCAACTTACCCTTTCGACCAAACCTCATCACCTTTTCCAACGCAAAAATTTCAAAAACACACGGTCACCCACCGCATACTCAATCTCCTTACGCTAAAAAACACACGGTCACCCCCGATCAGATGCTGCCTTCAATCGCTCACAAATGAGCTTCACCTTCTCAGTGGTTCCTTTCAACAAAGCTGGCATTGAAACCAACTTCTGACCTTTTTTAGCCCAACAAAGAGGAGTTCTGCATTTCCTCCCGTACAAAGCCTCATAAGGTGCCATTTGAATACTTTCCTGGTAGCTATTGTTATAAGCAAACTCCACCAAAGGCAAATGCTTCTCCCAAGAGCCCTGAAACTCAATCACACAGCACCCTCAACATATCCTCCAACACTTGGATAACACGCTCAGACTGTCCATCCGACTGTGGATGATAAGAAGTACTGAAATTCAACCGTGTACCCAAAGCCTGGTGCAAACACTGCCAGAAACGCGATGTAAACCTCAGATCTCGATCCGCTACTATAGACTTTGGCACACCATGCAGCCGCACAATCTCAGCAATGTAGAGCTCCGCAAGCTTGTCCAAAGTGTACGTAGTATGAACAGGCAAGAAATGCGCACACTTCGTCAGGCGATCCACTATCATCTACACCGAATTCTTCTTCGATGGCGACAAAGGTAAACCAGACACAAAGTCCATGGTAATCCTTTCCCACTTCCACTCAGGAATCCTTAACGGTTGCAACAATCCAGAAGGAAACTGATGCTCAGCCTTAACTCGCTGACAAACCATACACTTGCTCACATACTCAGCAACATCTTTCTTTAAACCCACCCAATAGTACTCATCTCTAAGATCACGATACATCTTAGTACTACCAGGGTGCATAGCAAAAGGACTACTATGAGCTTCAGTCAGAATAGCACGCCTCAACTCAGCATCATTGGGCACCACTATTCGACTCCATCATCATTAAAGATGAAGTACGATGGCCTATCCTCAGCAATATCCTTAACATGTGGCACCAAGGAATCATCCAACAACTGCTTATCCTTTATCAACTGAACCAAGGATGGTTTCACTTGCAACTCGGCCACAAGACCACCATCACGCGAAATACTCAAGCTGGCAAACATAGCCCTCAACTCCACTGCTACCTTCCTACTCAAGGCATCCGCTAAAACATTAGCTTTACCAGGATGGTACTCGATCGTCAAATCGTAATCCTTAAGCAACTCCACCCAACGTCGTTGCCTAAGATTCAACTCTTTCTGGGATATCAGATACTTCAAACTCTTGTGGTCCGTGTACACAGTACACTTCTCACCATACAGGTAATGTCTCCAAATTTTCAAAGCAAAAACTACCGCACCTAACTCAATGTCATGCGTAGGATAATTGCGCTCATGCACCTTCAACTGGCGCGATGCATAAGCCACCACCTTGCCCTCCTGCATCAACACACATCCAAAACCAACGTAGGATGCGTCTCTATACACCACAAACTCCTTCCCTGATTCAGGCTGAACCAAGATAGGAGCTTGCGTCAAAGGTGCAGCAATCTTTGAAAATCCATCCACGAACCTCCGATAGTATTCCGCCAAACCAAGGAAACTACGGACCTCTTGAACAGACTTAGGAGGCTTCTAATTCATCATTGCCTCAATCTTCTGAGGATCAACACGAATCCCCTCAGCAGAAACCACGTGACCAAGGAACACAACTTCCCTGAGCCAAAACTCACACTTGCTCAGCTTGGCATAAAGTTGATTCTCCAACAAAGCCTGCAACACAATCCTCAAATGCCCCTCATGCTCCTCCTCAGTACGAGAGTACACGAGAATATCATCAATGAACACCACAACAAATTTATCCAAGTATTCATGGAACACTCTATTCATCATGTCCATGAAAGCTTCAGGAGCATTCGTCAACCCAAACGGCATCACAAGGAACTCATAATGCCCATACCTTGTTCTGAAGGTTGTCTTAGGCACATCCACATCCTTCACCTTCAACTGGTAATACCTTGACCTTAAGTCAATTTTAGAGAACAAAGCCGCTCCCCAAAATTGATCAAAAAGATCATCAATCCTCGGCAATGGATACCGATTCTTGACAGTCAACTTGTTAAGCTGACGGTAATCGATGCACATTCTCATAGTGCCATCCATTTTCTTCACAAACAAGACCGGTGCGCCCCAAGGTGACACACTCGGCCGAATGAAACCACGATCAAGCAACTCCTGAAGTTGCGTCTTCAGCTCCTTCAACTCTTTAGGTGCCATTCGATAAGCAGTAATAGACACTGGAGTTGTGTTTTCATACAGCTCAATTCCAAACTCCACTTCGCGATTAGGAGGCAATCCAGGTTACTCCTCCGGAAACACACCAGAAAATTCTCGCACAATCCTGATATCTTGAACTCGCAACTCCTTAGAGCTAGGATTCATCACAAAGGCTAGGTAGGCTTCACAACCTTGCCTCAGCATTCGGCTTGCTTCCAAAGTAGACACAACATTGGCAAGAAACTTCACATTCTCACCAACCACCACTACCTCATAATCATCCGCAAGCTTCAACGAAACTCGCTTGTTCTCAAAATCCACCACAGCTCGATGTTCAACAAGCCAATCCATACCGAGGATTACATCAAAACCATAGAAAGGCAATTCCATAAGATCAACATGAAAAACATGGTTTTGCACAACCAAGGGACATCTTCTATAAAGCTTCCGTGTCACAACGGTCTCACCAAAAGAACTAGTTACACGCATACCAACATCCAAAGACTCAACAGGCAAACCAAGCAATTGAGCATGTTCACGCAATATGTATGAGTGTGTAGATCGAGAATCAATCAAGGAAAGTAATGACAAGGATTGCAAAGTGAAAGTACATGCGATCACATACGTGTCATTTCTTCCCTCCCGCTGCGCATACACTCGAGCTTGGCCTCCACCCTCAGGTTGGACAGCCACCACATGAGCCACATTCCTTCCACCACCCTCTCTGCGCTGGAAGATACCACGACCGCGCCCACGACCTCTCTGTGGTGCAACAACTCCAGGAGCACGTCCCTGACCACCACCGGCCAACAGAGGATACTCCCTGCTCATGTGATCCGCCGAACCACAGTTCCAGCACGAATTACCGGTCAGCACAACAGGAGCATGCACCTCTCTCGCTACCCGAGGACAATCAAGCCTCAAGTGACCACACGATCCACACGCCCAGCATGTGTTCTGGTCAGCTCTTGCCCTGTCTCCCTGAACAGGCACACCTTGCCCTCCACCACCACGCCTAGCAGAAGACTGATACCTCCGATCACGTCCTCTCTTGTTCCGTCCACCACCGGAACTATACTCAGCAGCTCGCTTGCCCGAGCTAGAACCAACACCTCTAGAAGATAAACCTAGGTTCTGCTCAATATCCTTCGCCCAACTAACCAGCACACCAAAATCAGTGTACTCAGCGGCCAGCATATAGGTCTTTACATCCGTCACCAAACCATAACGGAAACGTTCACAGCTCTCCCGCTCATCAGGGATAAGCTCAGGTGCGTACTGACTGAGACGGAAAAACTGGATCTCGTACTCAGCTACTGTCATACTTCCTTGTGTTAGAGACATGAACTCTCTTTTCTTTTCATCCAGGTATCGCACACCCAGATACCTACGCTTGAACGCGTTCAGAAAGAACGTCCAAGTCACATCAGCATCCTCCATTCTGGAGATAGTGGTCGTCCACCAGGTATACGCATCATTATGCAACAGCGACACCACACAGCCTAGCTTCTGCACATCATTGTAGTTCATTTGTCCCAAAATCATCTTGGTACTTTCTAACCAAGATTTGGAACCTTCAGCAGACAACCCTCTGAACTCAGTCCCTCCCAGACTGCGCAAATGTTCCAAAGGTAGTCTAGCATTAGCATCTCCCTGATGCCCAGCTCCATGAGCTCCAACTACTGCCGCCTGAAAGGCTCCAGCAATAGCTTGAATCAAAACTCTCATATCAGGAGCAGCTTGCCCCTGCCCAGCTTCAGGTCCGGCGACCCCAGCACCAGCTCCATCACCTCCAGCACCACCACCACCGGGCGGAGGAGGTAAATCCACTACATTCTCTTCATTCTCGTTTTGAGCCATAGCTCGCGTATTAATCCTCGTCTCTCTACGAGGTCCCATTCACTAAACAATGCACTAACAAAAATGCAATAAACATAATCAGGCTCAGCAAGGTATGAAATACAAGTACTCAAGCTCACTTCCAATTAAAAACAAATCATTTCATTAGTTTTGATATGGTAATGGGTCCCTCTAACATGCTTCACCACAGCATACATCACAATTGCAACATACTTACAATTCACACATCATACTTTCACTCAAAAAGCATACAAAGCAATCATACACATATCACCCACATAACCATTCCCGATTACTCGAGAACTCAGCTCTGATACCACCAAATGTAACCCCCTTTAGCCCGGCCTAGACGGTTGACCCGAACTATGAAGATTACACGGGGAAAACCAAAGTCAACCCGAAAGTCAACCTTGATTAGCGACCTTTTTTTCTTTTTAAACTTGTCTAAATGCACATTAACCCTAGGCGTACTCTTGAGATAACCATACTTGAAATTCACAGCAAACATAAAGCAATAAGGGACTCAATTGCACAACATACGAATTTAGGGACCAAATTGTAAATTCTCAAATTTCATCTTAAACGGACATTCCAAACTCAATCAATTGCATATACAAAATTCAGGACTAAAACGTAAAGCTTGCAAAACATAAACCATACAAATCAGTGCCCAACGTCAAGTGTTTCAGAACGGGGGTTGACCGTTCCGAAACGCGGGTTCATTTCGAAACCCGTTCCAAAACAGGGCTTGGTAGTAGCAAAAGTGTTTCGGAACGGCCTCTACCCGTTTCGATACACAAGGGCCATTACAGCCCCCTGTTTCGATACGGTAGTGCCCGTTCCAATACAGGCTGCCCAGAAAGTGCAGAATTTTCTGGTTTAACATACATTCGACCAATCAAACACATCCCTATGACCTCCTAATCTTGCCAACAAGTCATCATACATTAAAGGAACATATTTGCATCATCAAAACTCATTCATGGCATCAAATAGGGAAAACCTCAATCTATAGGCATGCAACCTATTACTCAAAACCAACCAAACATCAAATCATCAAAGCAAACTCCAAAATGGCCAATTACATATCCAAAACATCATTGGCTTCATGCCAAACTTAGGGAGTCCAAAACATCTCCCAAAACACAACCTAGGTTACCATTGCCAAATATCAAAGACTAATAGTGTTGTGAAAACGTCACCATACATGAGCTTAGCTTTCCCTTGGATTACTTGCCCTCCTTGCTGCCCACAAACACCTCAATTATCTGCATTATTTGTTCAAGAAAGAGAGCGTAAGCACAAATGCTTAGTGAGGCATGCTCTAAAGAAACAACTCAATAATGCATTTTGTAAATCACCATTCACAAGGCCTTTTCAACACATAACATCAATTCTCATGCAACAATGCATATACAACAAGCTTCTCATGCTTAAATAACATTAACATGTCATATTGGCTTCCAAGTGATACCATAACCATTTTTCAACACAAAACACAATCGGATACGTGGATTACAAGCGTTGTCCCATACACTTCATTCACACTACCAAACACTCAAGGTGGATTTTACCGGTACAATCACAACCCCTCAACACCCGTGATGGAGTTTAACGGTACAATCACAACCCCTCCATATCACTCATTGGTAGTTGTATAACATCACTAACGAGAACACGGGACACACAACACAAGATCCTCACATGGCATTTTAAGCACCATTATGATCTTAGACATCTCGTTAGTGTACTTGGATGGAGTTTACGGTACCATTACAACCCCTCAACATCCAAGGCGACTTTATTCACGGTGCACCCAATCCTATAGCCGGCTAACTATATTCGATTCAAGTACTTTTAAACCAACACATCACTTGCCAATATACACCATTTACCATCACAATCCACTGTTTTAAAGCATTAAACAAAGCCATTAAACCATCATGCATCGCCATGCATAAAAACCAAATTTATCAATGTCAAACCAATGATCTCTTACCTTGAGCATCCTTCAACACATGGCTTTCAAAACCAGCATTAAACATGCTAAAATATGCTTTCAAAATAGAATTTAAACATGCAAATTAAACACATTGCATCCAACCATTTCATGGTTCATCAAAGAGAGAGTTTCTCCAAAAACTTACTCTTGAGCTTAGTTAAGTTGCTTAGACTTAAACTAAGCTCCCAAACCTTCAAACAATGGTTTCAAAGCTGAAAACCAAACTCCACTCACCAATTCCGTTTCGCAAGCTTGCCGAAATGTCGTTCAAGCCTCTGGATCAACACCACAAGGATCCGAAGATGTCTCCCCTATTTTAAACACATCAAAGCAGAGGATTAATGCATCATCATGCATTAAAATCTTCAGCTATTACACCTAAACTCACTGCTCTCACCAAAACTCACATTTCAGCTACCAAACACAACCGAAATCACATCCAAACACTTCCACAACATTACCCAGCCAAGATCCATCACTTCTAAACATTCTTAAAAATCAATTAACATCCAAAAAGAACCTAATCACGTCCTTATACCTCCAGCTATAGCAGAACACCAAGATCACCCCAAAAACCACCATTTTCACCAATAAAAACTTAGGAAAATCAACCTATTCGGGATTGCATTGATTAAACCTCAATTACACATCATTAAGCATCCAAAATACATTAAAAAGACATCTCAAAACAGAGCCCAAACATTCATCATGAATTTCTTCAAGATTTAATCAAAATCTCAAGTTTTAAGCCAAAATAAAGATCACAACATCAAAGCCTTTTATAAAACTCAATTTAAGGATTGAGAACTTGGGAATTTCAGTAAAGAACTAAGTATTTAGAGGAGAAGAACATTCATACCTCTAAATGTGGATTTCTCCTTGTTTAGAGCCAAAATCCTTGAAAATTCAATATGCAAATGGAGAGGATTTGGTGTAGAAATGCTTAGGAATCATTTGAGAATTGAAATCTCATCATTTGGTGTGAAAATCATTTGAGAGTTCAGCCTTCTAAGATCCTCCTCCATGTAGTCACGAACTAGCCGCTGAGCAGCTTGAGGTTGCCTGCCATTACCCGCCACAACATTGTCGCATGGTGGTGGTAGGTTCTATTTGTCTACTTGATCAACCATGGTTTATTTGTTTGCTTGTCTTAATCTGCATGCAGTACGTTCAAGCTCTGGATTGTATTCTCGCAAGGGTGATTTCTGGTTGGCTCTGGTCATAAACCAAAAGAATCCAAGGGGTTAAACAGAAAATAAAAAAGTGCAGAAAAATAAAAACAAAAAGTTGTACGTCAATCCTTGGCAACGTCGCCAAAAACTTGTTGCGTGCAAAAGTGATGCGCAATTAGCGTGCAAGTAGTGTACATGATGCCAAGTTATAGTATTTAAGATATCGTCTCCACAAGGATTGTCATAGCTTTTTAGAGTTCACTTTTCTGCACAAGTAAAATAAAAACACAGATATTAGGAGTTGGGTTGGTTGAAGCTAAAACTAAATCAAGTAAAGTAAATTGAGAAATCAGAGTGAGAGAATGGGCTGGTATTGGATGCTTCGTAGTGTGGAGAATTGATGCACTCTCTCGGCACATTTTTGCTGATCAACTTAACAACTTCAATAGTCGCCACAAGTAATGTCTCGGTAGGCACTCGCCTCGGAAGAGACCAATGAGACTACATGGGCAGTTAAGCGATGATTCAAGGTCTGGAAAGGCTCCCTTCTATGACTCCCTCTTCTCCCGAAGCTTGAAGTACTATTGGCGAACACTTATTGGATGATACCTCCCGGCGTGAATCTAAGGGTGAACACCAACCGATTGTGAAACCTCTCTTAGCCGCTGAACTTCTTAACTTATCCCTAAGCCGAAGTAGCTTTATCCTATGGTTGGATAAAATCGTGTTTACTCGTTTCGTGAGTTCAACTCTCCCGATATTGAACAAATAGATTGAAGCTCTCTTCTCTCCTGATAAAGATTGCGACAATGAATAACCAAGAGTAAACAAACCATGAATTTTATGGCAAAACTGAAATACTAAACGAATACAACAAGACTCTCACATGATGGGTTTTGACGGCATAGGGTTACGACAAGAAGGAGTTTCTCTCTAATCTCAACTGTCTTCTCTCCAACTTGTCAATTACATATATATAAGGGAGGAGCATAGGCCTAAATTGGTTTAGGGTAGGAATACTAGTTAGAATATAATTACAACTCATTAAAAGATCATTATATCTTTCTAGATTCCCGTTTGACTTTTCTCCAACTTGACATTTGACCCGGCTTTTCTTTGTCTACTGGGCTCCAATGCACGAGCAAGTGGTCTTTAAAAATTAGGATTGATGAGCTCTTTCTATTGCATACCACTTTGCATTTTTCCATTCTTCCTCGAGTTGCTGCCTCGGCGGCGGTGTGGACTAGTGTGCAGGGGTTGGCACAACTCTTCATTCTAGCTCTCTCCTCCTAAATTAGCTCTCCAGATGGTCCAACAACTTCCTCTTTCAGTTCCCAACTTCTCCTCTTCTGCCCTCTTTGCTGCCTCGGTGGCATCTGCTTGGGAGTGTACCTGTGCATAGGGAGAAAAAACACCTGAGCAGTATCATATATATATATATATAATCAATTAAGTTCATCAAATAAGGTAAAGTATCTAATCTGTGATATTTTGTGTATGTTTTCCTAAAAATGCAAGCTAAACTATACTTAAGAACAACAATAATTGAGCTAAACTAAGGCATAAATATAGGACTTTTGCACACTTAACAATTAGCATATATGATCATACAAGCAGTGGTTAAAGCCTCGCCTCAATCGGACATCGATTCGAGGTCCAATTGGCCTTTACAACAGTTAGGGACTAAAACGCAAAGAAACAGAACTTCAAAACATTCCATAACTAACAAAACAAACACATGTTTCGGAATAGACCAAGCATGTTTCAGAACTACCAATTCCAATAGCAAAACGTACTAAAATAGGGCTCACATGTTTCGAGACCAGCATGCCTGGGACGATTCCCTTGCCTCAGATATCACAGAGGCATATCGAAACGACACCGCGTTTCGATACAGGCCAGAAAATGGGCTTGGGGTCTCGAAACGACCATTATGTGTTTCGAAACATTTAGCCCAAATATGCATACCATATCGAAACGATAGTAACTATTTTGAAACACATACTGGAAAAAGACTCACAACAACATTTTTGGACACTCAAACATGATTCAAACAACATCATAACATTATAAGCAAGCAACCTATAGGAAAAGGATGCTAACACAACCATCCAAAATGCATTAGATCACATATAGAAAACTTTAAGCATTCAACATAAGAAATCATTCACATAAACGGCCAAACTTTAAACCAGACCAATATCCAACATATAAAGGTCATTAACAAGACTAAAATGGCTTCATAAACAAGTTTCAACCCAGGGAGTCTCAAAACAAAACCTCTCAAAGCATAAAGGTCCTAACCTATTACTAATATACTATTATTTGATTCCAAAACCATACTTGAGTGAAAGATAAACTCTTGGACACCTCCTTGCCTCTTTGCTGCACCGAATGGCCTAAGGATCTGAATTGTTGGAAAAGAAAGAGCATAAGCAAGAATGCTTAGTGATAGGTGCTCAAAACAACAACAACAACAATGCAGTTTTTAAACCATTTTGCTTGATTTTGAAAACAAAGCCATTTCTCAAATCATTTCTTAAAAGTAAACTTTCAACATAACCTGCTCATTATATCTCAAGCTTGAACTACAATTCAAGGCATGACATCCATAACCACATGGATCATATATCTCAAAGCTTCATAACATCATCAACACAATAAAAGCATAAAGAGAAAATTGAGTTTCATGAGTATATTGACATCTTAGCAGTTTTACTTGGATATGCGGATAATCCCAGGTGGAATGCCCATCACCGTATTCAAAACCACTAGACAACTTCTGTGGAATGCCCATCATCGTACTCACTCGTCTAGTAAATATAAACTTTCGTTGGAATGCCCATCACCGTACTCACCCGTCTAGTAAATATAAACTTCCGGTGGAATGCCCATCACCGTACTCCTCCTTAGTGGAATCTAACATCACTAAGGCCACACGCGAGTTTTACCAATATAGTGCACTCTCATCCTATTGGTCAACCAATTATATCCGGTAATAAAATCCCATCAAGTGTCAATATACCCATCAAGGACAACACTTACCCGCTGTTTTTCAAGACCACAATCATAACATTTCTCATCTCATTTTCATAAGCATTTCCATGCATACCATGTACTGAACAACATATATCTCTTTAAAACACAAGTCAAAACATGGGATTACATGATTCAACATCTCAACACCTCAACATGTATGAAAACAAAAAAAATTCATCATTTGCAACAAAACATATTTATGCTAAAAAAGATCAAGGAAAAAAGCCGAAATACATAGGCGAAAACAACCGAACTTACTCTCGAGCTTAGATTGGCTTGAAAAGCCAATCTAAACCTCCAAAATCTTGTCTTTAACCACGTTAAGGCTTTATAAAATAGTTCCAATCACCAGCATTACACAAATGCTAGTCGAACACCCAAATCAAGATCTCGGTTCGTCCGATATCGCGTCCGAAGTTCCCAAATCAGTTTCCCTTGCTTCTAATCAATTCAAAATAGAGTATTATAGTGATTTCAAGCCCTTAAACATTGTGCAACTCAAAAACCCAGCATCTAGCATCAATCGTCCATCGATTCATATCCGAAATCAACCGAAAACATCAATAAATCAACTCTAAACAAACTCCAGCTAAAACCCAGCAAAATTATAATCAAAACCACATCAATTAGCAACTAAAAACATCAACGTAAAGGCAAGAAAGCACCAGCCACTGATTTCCACAAAGCCAAGCCAAAATCTCAAGAATTTCATCTTTAAACACTATCAATTCAACTAGTTTCGGGTTTTACATTATCAAACCATCATTTCAACATTATCTAACATCAAAATATAGTTTGTACCACATATAAACTTAGCAAAACAAAACCCATATGAAAATCTCACAAATCCACATCAAATAGCTTGATTAAGCATATTTCCACTAAACCCAATATAAAATCTTTAAATAACACTATAAAAGAATCAATAACATGGGAATTTCAATAAATAACTTACATTACAGGAGAAAAACACAGCTCGCTTCTAATGATAGATTTTCTCCCTTTTCCAATGAAAAACCTTGAGAAAACTAAAGGAAAATGATTGTGTTTTAGAGAGAAATCATTAGAAATAAGTTTGATGATGAGAAATCAATGTAAATAGGAGTTTACCTTTGAAATCTTGAGTGAAGAAGGTTGTTTGGATGAAAGTTCTTTTAAAGGAAATGTTGATAGAAAGGTTACGTAAATTTTCTTGTAAAGAAGATAACATTTCAAATATCTTTTTTATATTTAAAATATTTTTTTAAAACACTTTACAAACCAAAATATTTAGGGGAAAAGTCTAAAATTAGGCTTGGCTAAATAGCTCTTTAAAGATTCAACGTTTTGATTCTTTTACAAACTAGTCACCAAAACAATTTTGAAACTTTGCATTTTAGCCACTAGACTAAAATGTATACTTTCCAAAAACAATTTTCCAAAATTGTTTCCACAAAAAATGACACACACACACACACACACACACACACACACACACATATATATATATATATAAACTATCTTTCCATAATTTAAATCCTTCAAAAAACTTTTATTTAAAATAAATTCCAAAACTAGTCTAAACCGTTAAGACTAACTCGAACGAACCTTCAACCATATCCGGCTAACTCTCAGATCCTAAACTCGGGGCGTTACATAAACTTTTCTAGCCTTAGAAGGTGACAATAAGGGCAATTCGGTACCTTTTGTAGAACCGAACCACATGTAGTGAACCTCTGCCCGTTTAGAGAGTCGCCCGATATGTGCACTATAGAGAGAGATGTGGGTTATTTCCTTTCAATTATGCTCTTTAATTTCAGTTTTGTTCATTTATTTATTTTCTTTTTTCAATTCAATATGCTAGATACCATGCCTATATTTATACAAAACAAGCATGTGGGTAGAAATCATGATGGGATAGGATTTTTGTTTTTTTTCTAAAAGTACGTGGGGTAGAAAAGCATGTTCTAGGAATATTTTAATTAAACTCTTATTTATTATTTTGATATTATTTATTCATGTATATCGAGAATAACATGTTTGCTCTGTCTTTGTTTTTCTTTTTCTTGCATTGCCTTTTTTATTCTTTTAAATCAAAAGGTGTTGAGGCAAGTTCAGTTATTATAAAGGATTAGCTATGCAGAATCGATTTCTTGATAAGGTGGAAGGAAACCTAGGTGTGTGGAGATGGTCATAGGAAACTCAGCACCAAAAGGGGGGACATTCTAGTAGAAGGTGAAGAGTCAAAGCCTTGGGACCTTACAAGTATTAGAGTGACACAGAACCATTTGCGAGAGTTGAAAGAAATATGGGATCAGTGGGACTAGGAGAACAAGCAGATGTTCTATGACAAATACGGTGATTTTCCATATCTATTAGATGTTAGTATCCACAAGACTTTGTTCCGAGCCCTGGTTCAATTCTGGAATCCTTCCTACATCTGCTTCACTCTTGGACACGTGGAATTGGTACCTACAATCGAAGAATATACTGCCCTAATCTGCTACCCAAAAATCCAGGCTACTAAAGCTTATTTCAAATCTACTAATTCTCCAGCGTTACAGAAGAAACTACTAAAGGTGACTGGTATGGATGAACAATAGACTACAGCTAGAATTAAAAACAAAGGAGAAACCCATCGCATCACTTGGAGATTTATACGAGAAATAATCCAAACTTAGCCCAAGCGATATAAGCTTATTTCAAGTCTTTGGGATACATTGATGACGCTACCATGAAATTGTTCGACCGTCTTGAGAAGGGAGTTACCCCTGTTTTGGCAATTCTAGCTGAAACTTCCAGATCTCTTAATGCTTGCAAAAGAAGCGTCTAAGGCAGGTTTATTGGTTGTGCATAGCTATTGTTGGTATGGTTCCACAACCACTTCTAGAAGCCGGAAAGACCCTCTTATCAATCATGCTTTGAAGGTTATTCACCACTAAGGGATCTAGCATATACACCAAGACAAGAAAAGCTCACTCATGACAAATGGATGGCCATCTTCTGGAACCTCCAGGAAAAAGATATCGTCTAGAAAGTGCACTGGTTCTTCCCTGACAACATCCTGTACAAGTGTCGGGACTATGATTGGGTTCCTTTGCTAGGAATATGGCATGGAACTGGATATGCCTTATTGCTAGTATCCAGACAATACAGGTCCAGACAGTTCATCCCAGCGACGAGAGGGCTTGGTATATTTGAGTTCCCATTCAAGGGCAACGACTACTAAAAGACCGTTTCTTTGGTCTCTAAGGCGTAGAGTTACACTTTCAAGATAGAATCGTTTGATGAAAAGCCCAAGATCACGCCAGAATATCGATGTTGGAGGAATAGGAGAATCAATGATAATATCCCTGCACCAGATCCAGAAAATGGTGTATCGATGGATGAGCATTTGCGAGTGGATCCCTCAGAAATGGAAATGGAAAAGAGTGATTTCAAGAAGAAATGTGCCAGGATGGAAAAGTAAATATCGAGGTTAGAAAATTAAAAGAAACAACTGAAGTTCAACATGCAATCCTAGGAACAGGAAGTTGTAAGACTAAGGAAAGGTACAAACAAAGCTTTAGAAGATCTGAGCGGCCTACAGAGTGACTACAAGAAGCTCTTTGCATCAGCAAAATATGTCGGTCTCTGAAAAACATATGCAAAATGGAAGTTAGAAATTCAAGAAGAAAAGGAGAGAGCAAACCAATGGGAAAGGAAATTCCACGATGCTCAAATACAACGAGTTTCCATGTAAGAAGAGTTATCTAGAAGCCAAATCGAGAACATAGATTTGAGAGGCCGAATTATTGAATTAGAACTCATTGCAAAGGCGTTGTAACTGAAAGTCTCTACCTGAATTAAAAGCAAGTAAGGAGAAGAACGAGGCTCTAAAGAAACAAGTTGAGGAATTAGAAGTAGCTTTGCAGACCTGCCAAGGGAAAATTAAAAATATTGAAAAAATCCAAATGTGGAATGATCAGCGTTGGCAGGCACATCTGCAGCAATCTCGAGATCATGTCTGCGATAGAGACCGCATCATGATTGAAGCTCTCTCTAGGTACGAGAAGTGGCGGAACACCTACAGACTTTAGCCATTCAGGCCGATGTTCTGAGCCTACAAACTGAATTAGAATCTAACAAGGGCAAGAAATTGGCATGGCTCTTCAGGAAGATCAAGAATATGGGTGTCAAGGCTAAGCAATATATGTGAAATAGGTTCACCTTATGTAAGGAAACTTGTTCTAATACGAGTTTCCTTTTGAAAGTTGTACTGAAATCAATACCTTTTGTCTAAAATATGTTATGGTATTAATATAATATGTGTTTTTCATGTACACTGCATTCTCTTAGTTGCATTGGCATCATGCTGCATCATTTTTTACTAAGATTTTAATTCTTAAGGAATTATTATCGCAATAATTCTAGGACATAAAAAGTGACAGATTCAACACCCTTACTTCACAAGAAGCAAAGCTAGAGGCATGGAAGAAAGATTGGCGAAAGTAAAAAAAGCATATGAAGACATCAAGAAGGATATCGAGAATAAGTTAGAGAAAACACAATAGGAAACTCGTGACCACATATCGCAATCGCAAGATGACATGTTAGCCAAGATAGTCACGATGCTAGCTGGAGAAGATTCTAAAAAGAAGAAAGGAGTTTTCATAAATCCTAGAACATTAATATAAGACTCGAGTAATCCTCTTAGCAGACCCATCCGTCAGTAGAGACTCCAACGATGAAACAATAGGTTATTCATGCTAGATCTTCTCTACAAGGAGAGATGACAGTTCTAGAGGATCCTAGCAAATATGTCGTCTCGAATTTCAAAGAGATTGACAAACTGAAAGTCGAACTACCCAAACAGTTCGAGGATCAATGCAAACAGTTAGAAGACAAATTCAAGGCTATAGAGAGTGTAGACCAATTTCCGTGATTAGATGCAAGAGAGTTAAGCCTGGTTCCCGATGTGGTGTTTCCTCCGAAGTTCAAGATGCCTGACTTCAAAAAATACAATGGGACCACTTTTCCCGAAGCTTACATTACAATGTTCATCAGGAGGATGCCAGGATACATTGACAACGACCCCCTCTTACTTCACTGCTTTCAAGATAGCTTGACGGGGTCTGCTGCAAAATGGTACAACTAGTTGAGTCGTGCCAAAATCAACTCTTGGAAAGATTTGGCTCAGGCATTTGTTAAACAGTACAAACATGTTATTGATATAACGCTTGACCGAGTTACTTTGCAAAATATGGAGAAAATACATGACGAGAGCTTCAGGCAATATGCCCAACGATAGTGAGATGTTGCAGTCCAAGTGCAACCGCCACTATTAGAAAAATAAATAGTTATGCTTTTCATCGGTACATTGAAAAAACCCTTTATCGGTCGTATGATAGGAGGTGCTACAAAGGACTTCTTAGACATAATAATGAATGGAGAAATGATTGAAAATGCAATCCTAAGTGGAAAGATTGAGGATGAATAAAACACAAGGAAGTTAAACTATAGAGGGAAGAAGGGCGAGGCCAGCAATTCAGGTGTCTATAATGTCAGCTATTCAAAGCAACTAACAATCGGACAACCCAAAGCTGCAACCCCGGATACCCAAACTTCCTCGAAGTAGAGACCAAATCAGAGAGAGAAGGAAGAAGATATGGAATTTACTCCCATCTCGATATCCTATGGCGAGTTATACAAGAATTTGTACAATGCACATGCAGTATCTCCATTCTAAACGAAGCCGATACAACCCCCTTACCTGAAATGGTACGACGCCAATGCTCAATGTGACTATCACACAGGGTTGGTAGGACACTCCATTGAGAATTGCATCGTTTTAGAAAACTTGTTGAAACGTTTATAAACATGGATGCCATGAGATTCGATGACTCTGTAGGATCAAATGCAGCTAGGAATCCATTACCCAATCACGTCGAGCTAGTGGTAAATGCAATTTTTGTGATGGGAACAGAAGAATCAAAACCAGCGTCGAAAGAGGTAAAATCCATGTTAATGTGGGTTTGGAAAAAGATGGTCAAGATGAGCCTGGTGCAGCAAATCTTATAAAACATGGAAAAAGCCTCCAATGACCATTTTCCATACCATGGTGAAGGGAATCATGATATCCAAGGTTGTGCAAATTTCAAAGCTCTCATCCAGAAATTGATCGACAACAAAGAGTTAGAATTTTTTAAAGAAAGAAAGATGGAGGAGGCATACGTCTTTGCTTCAGAATAATGAGCCCCTAAGAATAGCTATGGGGGTAGTTTCCCGGTTGTCATCATCTCAGGGCCGAGGAAATGAGAAAGAGGTGAGAGTTTGGGAGCAAAGGTCACAATTCAAAAACCAGGGCCTTTTCCTTATGATGATAATAAGAAAGTTCCATGAAACTATGATTGCGAATTAACAATTCACAGAGATAATGCTCCAAAAACTACTTCAAGAGAGGTGAAGGACGTTGGTTTCTTCACCAGGAGTGGAAGGCAATATGTTCCCAAGAAAACAGAAGATCTAAAAGGGAAAGCCTTGATAATTGAACCTAAAAAGGCGAAAGATGTTGAACCTGAATCACCAATCAATAAGCTAGTTAAAGAATATGAGGTGAAAGAATCTTGAAAATTTTGAAATAGAGTAAATATAGTGTTGTTGAACACCTCCGCAAACTGCCTGCCCGCATATCGGCATTATCACTGCTGCTGAGTTCGAAAGCACACTGAAATGCGCTGATGAAAGTGTTGAATGAGACTTTCGTCCCGAATGACGTTTCGGTAAACAAGTTGGATAGGTTGGAAAAAATTTGAATGCTAAAAAAATTCATCTATTTCAATGATGATGAGATACCCCAAGTGGTATGAGATCCACTGAATCCTTGTATATTAGTGCTTGATGCAAAGGCTATACGTTGCCAGGGGTCCTGATTGACAACGAATCCGCTTTAAATGTCCTACCACTGGCCACTCTGAATAGACTTCTGGTAGGCAGTTCTCATATGAAGGCTTGTAACACCCTAGTTCGAGTTTTCGACGGTACTGAGAGGAAAGTGCTGGGAAGAATTGAATTGTTGTTACTTGTGGGCCCAAACACATATGACATGGATTTTCTGCTAATGGATATCAAACCCACATATAATTGTTTGTTAGGCAGACCCTTGATCCATTCAGCTAGGACAGTTCCATCGCCACTCCACCAGAAACTAAAGTTCATTTTTAGGGGCAGTTTCTCACTGTGGATGCTGAAGAAGACATCATAGGTTCCATTACTAGTGATGCATCTTATATAGAAACTGGTGAGAAAGTTGTGGAGTGCTCGTTCCATTCATTTGAATTGGTCAATTCAATCTTCATTGTCGAAGTGAGTTAGATTCCCACTCCTAAGTTATCCAGAGCCACAAAAATGGGAATCAAACTAACGGTGGGAAGAGGAGCCCGAGTTGGTAGAGGATTAGGGAAATACCTACAAGGCAAGGTTAGTGCACCGTTTGTGATCAATAAACAAGATAGTTTTGGTCTGGGATACAAGCCAAATAAAAAACAAAGAAGGAGTGAGATTGTGATGAAACATGAGATAAGGATGGCTCGTCTGAAGGGGGAAGAGGTCAACTGGGAACCTATGGCTTTTCCTCATTTTTCTGAAACTTTTGTATCGGGAGGATTTATCCACTCCAAGTAGGATAAGAAAGATGAAGAAACTGAGTTAGGGAGGATGTTGAAAGGTTTGGACATCAATGTTGTGGTTGGAGAAGAAAATTGTAATATCCTCAAAACTAGTATAAAGAAAGTTACTACAATGCCTTCATTTAATCCCTAAATGATTGAAAGTAAGGTACTAGGTCTAGTTAATAACGACTAGAATGTTATAAATTGAAAAGTGGTAACCTAAATTAAAAGTGACCAAACCGAAATGAATTCAAAAGGAGAGGATTGTATGGTAAAACAATTAAGGAAAGTGGACATTCCACATTTCCCTCTCCATGCCTATTTGGTTAACTAAGGAGTAAACTTCATCTTCCCCATTTTTTGCTTGTTAAACCGAAACCATTGATAGAGAGAAAAGAAGATTTTGAGAGAGAAAGCTTGAAGCTATGGATTTTGGCCTTGGTTAGGGATTAATTTGAATAGATATCACATTGGTTAAGGTAACAACTTGCCCCTCAATCGATTTTATGCTTGAATTGCTGATTATGTGATGTTATCAATTGAATTGTTTAGGAAATGTTAACTGTAGTTGTTGGAATTTGTAAGTAATAACTAGAGTTCATGAATAAGCTCTTTTGTGTATATTCGATTGCTTCACATGTTGGTGTCTTCATGGTATTAGCCTCAATTGAACAAGATAAGTGATAACTATGTTAGAAACTAATGTCTTGTTGTGTTCGAATGTTTTGGGATTGATTAATTATTTTAGGTGCTGGAAATTGTCACGGTGAAATAAAATTGAGATTGTTGTTGCTAGTATTTAATTAGGATGATGTTCTAATGGATTAATAGAACATTTTGATCAATAATGCCCTATTTTCGCATGTTGGACACTTAATTGAACTGAACTAGACTTGTATGAGTATGTATATTACTTGAACAATCTTGTTAGAAGTGCCATCTAGGTGATTAATGAAGCTAAAATCTAGTCTAGTAAAATCTACCTAGAAAACTCTGTTTTGGGTAGTAACCTTAAAAATTCACTATAATTGATAATGATTGAAATAAAGGTTGTGATTTATATGGTTAGAAAGCTTGATATGTCTAGTTTCACTAGAAACAAACGGAATTGAATTTCGAATTGTAAAATAGAATATAGAAAAGAAACTCTAAGGATAGTGCAAATTGTCCAGTGGTGTGAATTGCCCTGTCTTTGAATAAAAAACTATATTAATTCGTAGAGAATAAAAATAAAAGACTTATATGGTTAGAAAGATAATTTAGTTAGCTTACTAATGGTGTAAATAGTTCAAAATTTCAATGTACAGAATGAAAGATATGAACATTTAAGCGAGTAATGCACATGCTTCCAAGCAGCAACAACTTAGATGTTTGAAATGCATTCTTGAATGTATGGAGTCTCTTAATGTTATAAATGGCTACTGAAATATGCCTAATAAACTATGCATTGTATGTAATGACAGATCAAGTGGAAATTGATGATAAGGGGGCTCACATCGATCAACAAGCTAGTAAAGGAAGGGGATTGTGATCAGGGATCGTCAATAGCTCGAAAAATTCTTGCGAGTGTAGTTTAAAGTTTGGAGAGGGCAGTAACCTCTCCAAGTCCATTTCTGATTTGAAATTCTTGTTGATTCTTAGTGTCAATTATGTAATGAGCTTGCTATGGAGAATTAGCAAGGTAAGTGCTCCTTTGAATGGCTACTTGATTGAGAAGCATGCTTGAATTACAGTTGATTGTCATGATATGCTTCTTGCTTAATTGAACTACATTGAAATGAAGCATGTTTGTTATAGTTACAAGTTACTCAATCCATTGTTTAATGACATATTGATTGACATACCTTCATTGACTATTGTAATATTGATATTGGTATGGGCTTTGAATCCTATTCGATTGAAAGGGAATATTGGCATAAAATGTGCACATTGAATTGAATCATGTTTGAAAATGAATGAAAGTGATAACTTGTAAAACCTAAGTTTGATTTTGATATAACAAAGTGTTTTACGGACTAATTTGTAAAACTTGAAATAAATTTTTAAATCCCCTAAAAGGTTTCAAATCAACATGGCTTTTCTCTAATTTGAAAAACTCAAACTCCAAAATATTTTCTAAGTGTTTCAAGGCCAAATTGCTCAAAAACCTTCATGTGTATCGATACGCCCCTTACCATATTGATACCTTTTTTACAAAATTGGCTACTGGAGAAACATGTTTTGATACGCTCCTTTTCATATCGAAACAGGGTATCGAAATAGATTGCATCTGTATCGATACGCTCTCTCTATAAAATCACATGGATTTTGAATGGTGTACCGATACGGTCTCGCCTGTATTGATACGGTTTAAAAAGAATTTTTAAATTCGAAGCCTTAAATATTTTAACTGTTGTTCGTCAGTTGGTAGGTAGCCAATTTTTAAACAGGTGGTTAATGAGTATCGATACGCTCTTACCTGTATTGATACAGAATCCTCCAGTGAGCTTTGTAGAAAAAATTCCATCGATACGGTGTAACGCCCCGGTTTTGGGCTCGGAAGTTTTGGCGTTGACCGGTTCGGTCAAAGTGCTGATCGAATATATAAGAGTGAATTTAGGAAAGCCTAGTTCGGGTTGCATTAAAAATATGGAAAAATGTTCTAAAATCATCTTTTAATATATATAAGTGAACTGTGAAATCAATTTTGGAAAATGAGGTTCGGAAGGTTGACATTTTGGCTAGTGACCAAAATGTAATTTTTGAAAGTTGCGGGACAGTTTTATAAAGGATTGAAACTTTGAATCTTTAAGGAGCTATTATTCCAAAAAGGATTTCTCCAGATTTTTCTAAGATATTTTAAGTCTAAAATCTGATTTTAAAGTTTATGAAAGAGAGGGAAATCATTTTAACCAAATTTCCAACTAACTTTCCATTTTCTCTCAAATTCTCTTTTCTCTCATTTTCTCTCAACCCAAACAAAATTCTCCAGATTTCTTTCTTTGATTTTGACATCTAAATCTCTCATTTCAACTCTCATTTGATTCCTAATCATCTCATCATCAAAACCTCTCAATTTGCAAGTCGTTTCATCAAGCTTTTTGGCTCTAAAATGGAGAAATTCAAGTTTGGAGGTAAGAACGTCCTTCTCCTCTAAACTATCAGTTCTTTACTGAAATTCCTAAGTTCTCAATCCTTGATTTATGTTTTATTAATGGCTTTTCAATTGAGATCTTGATTTTTGGCTAAAATACAAGATTTGGTGATTTTGGTGAAATTTTCGTGTGATCTGTTTAAGCAGGGTTTTGAGGTGTTAAATTGATGTTAAATGAATGCTAAAATGATTAGAAGTTGAGGTTTAATCAATGCAATCCCGGATAGGTTGAATTTCCTAAGTTTGGCTTGAGTTTTTGGTTGTTTTTGGAGTGTTTTTGGTGATCTGTTATACCTGGAGGTACAAGGACGTGGTTGTGATCATTTTGCATGTTATTTGATGTATAAAAATGGTTAGAAGTGATGGATCTTGGCTGGGTTAAGTTTTGGAAGCGTTTGGAGGTGATTTCGGTTGTGTTTGATAGCCAAATTGTTAGATTTGTGATGAGCAGTGAGAAGTGTTGTTGTTGTTGGTGTTTTAATGCATAAGGATGCATTAATGTTCTGTTTTTATGTGCTTGAAACAGGGGAGTTTGATCCGTGAGCTTTGAAGTTGTTTGCGAAAGGGTTCGGAAGCTTGGAAGGCTTGTTGGCTAGCTTTGTTTGGTTATCGGTGAGTGAAGTTGGGATTTCAGCTTTTTAAACAAGGTTTTAAGGTTTTTGGGAGCTTAGTGTAAGTCTAAACAACTTGCTAAGCTCAAGAGTAAGTGAAAGGATTTATGCTCTTGAATTGTGTGTGATTTGGTTTTAAAATCAAATGTGGATGATGATTGATATGCATGTGTTTTTGCTTGGTTTAATTATGTTTTGTAAGCATGTTTTTAGCATGGTTTAATGCTGGTTTTGAAAGCCATTTGAGAAGGATGCTCAAGGTAAGGGATCCTTGGTTTTGCACATGGTAATTGTGGTTTTGATGCATAGTATTGCATGTTGATCATTGGCTTTGTATGATGCTTTAAAACAGTGAATTGATGATGATATATGTTACCTTTTGCATATTGGTTATGCATGTGAATCATTGGATTAATGAGGTAATGGTTTTGCATATTGGTTATGCATGTGAATCATTGGATTAATGATGTGATGGTTTTTCATTATGTTTATGCATGTGGAACATTGGATTAATATGGTAAGATGGTTATATTGGCAAATGTTGTGAATGGTTCTTGGTTCGTTGATCGGATATAGTTAGCCGGCTATAGGATTGGGTGCACCGTGAATTAAGTCGCCTTGAAGGCGGAGTGGTCAAGTGTGGACCGGATAAGCTCCCCTCAAGTATTCCTAACGAGATGAGGTCAGTGGAGGTTGTTGCCCACGGGAGGACCTCGGTTGCTTAAGGTCATAGTGGAGGTTGTTGCCCACGGGAAGACCTTGGTTATTTGAGGTCATAATGGAGGTGTTTCCCATTCGAGGACCTTGGTTGAGCAAAGGTTATATGGTGGTTAAAAGTCCATATGTGAGAACCTTGTGCTTGTTGAGATCACAATGGCAGTGGTTAAGTCCATGTGTGGATCTTGTGTGTGATGTCCCGGATCTCGTTAGATGATGTTCTACAACTACCAATCGGTTATGCAAAGGTTGTATGGTGGTTGAAAGTCCATACGGGAGAACCTTGTGCATGTCAAGGTTGTATGGTGGTTAAAAGTCCATACATGGGAACCTTGGGGAAAAGCTAAGGTTGTATGGTTTTTAAAAGTCCATACATGGGAACCTTAGGATGTTGAGGTCAAGTGGAGGTTGTTGCCCACGGGAGGACCTTGGATTGGGTAGTGTGTAGGGAGCGTAGGGACAACGCTCGGAATCCGCGTATCCGATCGGGTTGTTGAGTTGGAAAGTGAATGTGGTTGATCTTTTGGAAGCCAATATAATGTTCTTGATCATGTGAAGCATGAGATGCTTGAATTGATGCATGGTTGCATGTGAAGCATGAGATGCTTGAATTGATGCATAGTTGCATGAGAAGCATGGGATGCTTGAAAGGATGCATTGTTGCATGAGAAATGTATGATGCTAGTGAATGCATGTTTACTTGTTAAGTGGTACAAGTGTTGGTAATCATTTGGTAAATGATGCATGAGAGCATGAAATATCTATGTTGCATTGGAGTCTTGTAAGACTTGTTTTTAAAGGCATGCGAAGATGTTGTTATGATTCTTATGTTGTCTTGGTTAAATGCATGTGATAAAATGTTTGAGCTATGGTTTTTAAAAGGTTTCTTGCTTGATATGGTTTTCAAGTTTAAGAAAGGTATGCTGTGAATGGGAGTGTTTTCCATGGTTTTGTTTAAGCTTGGCATATGGTGTTTATGCATGGTTTTGAGCTTTGTGTTAAAAAGGATTTTCAAACACGGTTTCGGTAAGCAAATCGGGTTTGTTTAAAAGTGTTTTAATGACCCGCTGCATTGATGGTGTTTTGTTTTTGAGCTTTCCTCACTAAGCATTATGTGCTTACGCTCCTTTTTGTCCATCAATGCAGATTCTTGAAGTTTGGGCAGCAAGGAGCAAGGGATTCAAGGTGGACTCCAATGGAGATGTATGTCTCGGTGAATAGCTATAGTTAATAAGGGCAATGGGGGTAGAATCTCTCGGATCGATGTTTTTGTATTCGTTTATGTTGATCAAGTATGTTTCAATGTTGTTGATGTTGCTGAATCATGAATTGGCTTAAATGAGTTTGGTTTGGAAGGTTTGAGCATAAATGGTTAGCTTGTGTAGGAAGCATTCCATTGAAATTGGGGCTTTTCATATGTGATGGTTATATGTTGAATTGATGATGCATTTATGGTCCCTGCATGTTGAGTGTTTATGTGGTATGATTTGGTGATGTTAATTTGAAGTTTGAAGCATGTATGATGTTGTTTTTGTGTCGATTTCAGGCAGGGGTATCGATACTCAGGCTTGCGTATCGATACGCCTGAGCCAAATATGCACATTTCTGCCCAGGCGTATCGGTACGGTCGAATGGGTATCGATACCGTATGAATGCCGTATCGGAACGGGGGAATGCGTATCGATACCGTCTCTGAAGTTTGGTTACTGCCTTCCCCACGTATCGATACGACACCAGGCGTATCGATACCTGACCGTTAATTCGGTTGAAAGTATCTTCGTATGTTTCAAAATGTTTGCATTTTGGTCCTGAATCTTGTTTGTGCAATTGCATGAGTTTGGGATGTCCGTTTGAGCTGAATTTTGGCAGGGAAGCATGAAACATGATTAATTTTAAGTTGGTAACTTAAAATCTGGTTAAGTCCTTAAGGTTTTCAGAAATTACAATTTGGTCCCTAAAGTTGTAATTTGTTCAATTGGGTCCCCGTTTGATCTCTGATGTTTGTGATCTTTGAGCATGGTGTTTGTGTGATCACATCTAAGGTTAATGTGCATCTAGAGAAGATTAAAAAGAAAAAAAAAGGGTCGTTAATCAAGGTTGACTTTCGGGTTGACTTTGATTTTCCCCGTGTAATCTTCGTAGTTCGGGTCGACCGTCTAGGCCGGGCTACGGGGGTTACATTTGGTGGTATCAGAGCTGAGTTGCGAAGGTTGGGGAAATCGGTAAGTTGTTGTGATGTATGTGTTTGATGTTTACCTTGTTGTGTGGTTGGAAGTTGGCTGAAGCATGTGTTTTTGAGCATGCTGTTGATGTTTCTGAGCATGTTGCTGATGTATGCAAACATGTTTTGTGGTTATGAATCTTGGTTGAGTTTATGTGGTTATGTGCTGATGCTATGAGCTGATGTTAAGCATGGTGAATGTGTTTTGAGCATGTTATGTTGCTATTATGCTGATGCAATTGGATGTTGTTTGATGTAAGCATGATCAAGGTGTGTTGTTGATATGCTTGGTGTTGTGTTATCCATGTTGTGTTGACTGTTATGTCATGTAAAGGGGAGGATTCGGGATACCCATTGCCTTATTAATATAGCTATTGTGTTTTTGGAGTTGGAGTTTGAATCCTTGCTTAATGCTGGTCTAACTGGTTTGTTTGCTTGTTGTGATTGTATGTTTGTTGTTGTTAGTGGTATGACAAAGTTGATGGAGGAATGGCGGTTGAGGGAGATGGTTGCTACCTTGGGGCAGGTTGTTAAGGCAAAGAATTCACCCTTTTGTAAAGGTGTTATGTCTTAGTCTTCTGTGCTTGGAGTTGAGATGGTAAGGCAAGGGAAAGAAGCTGGTTCTGTGATGGAAAGTTCCTTATCTGTTGTTCAGGAGGTGTTGGGAACATCTCAGGCTGCGGTTGAGGTAGAGTCAGTGGATGTGCTGGCCAGATGTGAGGGTTTGCCGAAGAAGCGTTTGTTTGATTTGGGTGATGAGGAGTATCATGGTTCTTCCCCGGAGATGTTTGAGGCCTGGTTGGCCAATGTGGTTCTGATTTTGGATCAGGAAGGCTGTGATTATGCCTGTAAGCTGGGGAGTGTTGTTTCTCTGATGCTGGAGGATGCTTGTGCTTGGTGGACATCTGTGGTGGTGGCGTCACATATCCTTGATATTGACTGGGATTTCTTTGTGTCGGCCTTTTATGAAAGGTATCTTGGAAGGGAATTTCCAAGGGTTAAGCAAGGTGCGGGTAGTGCTGTTGGTGAGCAAGTGTTGCTTGAGCAAGGAGTAGAAGCTCAGTCATCTGTGTGTGACCGTTGTGAAAGGCAACATGTTGGAAATTGTTGGGGCGCAGGTGTTTGTTGGAATTGTGGTTCTAAAGTTCATGTTAAGCGTGATTGTCCTCATGGAGTGAAGTCAGCTTTGATGTTAGCCAAAGGATCTTTGAAAGGTCGTGGCACGGCCGGGGCAAGGTTCAGAGGTGGCAGAAAAAGCAGAAGGTTGTGAAGAGTTTGGGAAATGAAGTTTGCTGGAAATGTGGGTCTGCTGGACACATGAGGCGTGATTGTTTGATGTTGGCTCGGAATAGCCAAGGTTCCTTATCGCAAGGAGTTGATGTTGACCCTGGTGTGTTGGTTGGTGCTGCGGTTGTGCGGCAGGAGGATGATGGTTTCGCAAGGAAGAGAGCTCGTCTGATGAACCTTCAGGGTGGTGTTGTGTTTTCAGGTAACCTTGTTAAGTGATCTTGCTTTAGTTACCTTGGTTTGGTTTCTGTTGGTTTTCCTTATGTGGTAGTCTAGTCTTGTTGCTAGTATGTTGGGGTAATGGTAGTTGTGATTTGGTAATATCTTTGGTGTGAAGAAGGCTTTAGTGAATATCTTGTGGGTAATGGTTGTTGGTATGATGGAGTTAGATAAGTTAAAGGTGAGTTAGGAGGTTGTTCTTAGACAGATTTTGAGGATGTTATTGGAGGGTGTGAACTGGCAATCATGCACAGTTAAAATCATTGTTATATGCTATATTATATATGTTGGTCCATGCATACATGTGGCATGACATTAGAGGTTTTGCATACATGTACATCAGGCATTGATAGGGCATGTAGGTGATCATGCATACGATGTTCACGCTCGCCATTAACTAATCGAATCTGATAGTGTTGTGGTTGGATTAGGTGGGATGATGGGTTTTTAGAGGATGTTTGGTGATGGGTGAGAGCTAGAAGTGTTGGAGTTTGTTAAACTAGTGCTGGTGATAGTGAGAGTGGTATAGCCTGTTGGTAGAAGGGTAGTGTTTGATGCTCTGAGAGTTTAGTGGTTTGGTGGTGAAGGGTATCGGTTGAGGTTAGTATTGGTTTAGTGGTTTGTTTAGCTAAAGGAAGTGGTAGTTCCTTGGTGCTAAGTGGTGTTGCAGTTTGAGGTTGTGTTCCAAGTGCTGAGGTTGTTTAGCTTTTAAGTTGTTGTGAAAGGGTTGTGTTGGTTCTTAGCAACCTTTGAGGAGATCAGAAGCTGTTATGTGTGTTTTGGTTAAGTAATGTTCTGGTCGTGCAAGTGTTTGGTTGAAGTTTGTAGTGAAAGGGCTGTGAAAGATCGAAGGTTTTCGTTGGTTGTTTAGGTTCTTGTGAGTAGTGGTTGGCTGGTTGTGGTTAAGAAAGTTCCGTTGAAATCAGTAGGGGTGTGTGGAACGGCTGACGGTTTCAAGTTGGGGTTGTGATGTAAATTTTTGGTATTTGGGTGAATAGTTCTGGTAAGCTGTCATGGTAATGTTTATGGCAGATATGAAGGATGGTCAGCTTCGTTGAAAAGCTTGAGTAAACAAGTTGATGTTTAAGGATTGTTTCTTGTTGGTTAAATCTTTGGAAGAGGTTTGGGAGTTCGCAAGAGTTTTAGAAGCAGAGAGGTTGCCTAGTGGCTGAGTTGGTTTGGTGGTTGTCTTTGTGTAGACAAGTCTTGGGAGTTGTGTGTTACAGTGTTGACTGCTGTAAGAGCTGAAGTTTTTCAGGTTGATGTTGGAATTGTGTACAGTTCGGTTATGTGGAAGATTGAGTCGTGGTTACCTTTGAGAGTTTGGATTTGTGAACAGTGTATGGTGGAGGTTTTGTGTGGAATGTGTTCAGTGTTGGTTAAGGCTTTTGTGTTGTCTTGTGTATTGTTTTGAGAAGGTTGTGGTTCTCTTTTCGCCGGTTGAAATTTCGAGGACGAAATTTCCTAAGGGGGGGAGAGTTGTAACGCCCCGGTTTTGGGCTCGGAAGTTTTGGCGTTGACCGGTTCGGTCAAAGTGCTGATCGAATATATAAGAGTGAATTTAGGAAAGCCTAGTTCGGGTTGCATTAAAAATATGGAAAAATGTTCTAAAATCATCTTTTAATATATATAAGTGAACTGTGAAATCAATTTTGGAAAATGAGGTTCGGAAGGTTGACATTTTGGCTAGTGACCAAAATGTAATTTTTGAAAGTTGCGGGACAGTTTTATAAAGGATTGAAACTTTGAATCTTTAAGGAGCTATTATTCCAAAAAGGATTTCTCCAGATTTTTCTAAGATATTTTAAGTCTAAAATCTGATTTTAAAGTTTATGAAAGAGAGAGAAATCATTTTAACCAAATTTCCAACTAACTTTCCATTTTCTCTCAAATTCTCTTTTCTCTCATTTTCTCTCAACCCAAACAAAATTCTCCAGATTTCTTTCTTTGATTTTGACATCTAAATCTCTCATTTCAACTCTCATTTGATTCCTAATCATCTCATCATCAAAACCTCTCAATTTGCAAGTTGTTTCATCAAGCTTTTTGGCTCTAAAATGGAGAAATTCAAGTTTGGAGGTAAGAACGTCCTTCTCCTCTAAACTATCAGTTCTTTACTGAAATTCCTAAGTTCTCAATCCTTGATTTATGTTTTATTAATGGCTTTTCAATTGAGATCTTGATTTTTGGCTAAAATGCAAGATTTGGTGATTTTGGTGAAATTTTCGTGTGATCTGTTTAAGCAGGGTTTTGAGGTGTTAAATTGATGTTAAATGAATGCTAAAATGATTAGAAGTTGAGGTTTAATCAATGCAATCCCGGATAGGTTGAATTTCCTAAGTTTGGCTTGAGTTTTTGGTTGTTTTTGGAGTGTTTTTGGTGATCTGTTATACCTGGAGGTACAAGGACGTGGTTGTGATCATTTTGCATGTTATTTGATGTATAAAAATGGTTAGAAGTGATGGATCTTGGCTGGGTTAAGTTTTGGAAGCGTTTGGAGGTGATTTCGGTTGTGTTTGATAGCCAAATTGTTAGATTTGTGATGAGCAGTGAGATGTGTTGTTGTTGCTGGTGTTTTAATGCATAAGGATGCATTAATGTTCTGTTTTTATGTGCTTGAAATAGGGGAGTTTGATCCGTGAGCTTTGGAGTTGTTTGCGAAAGGGTTCGGAAGCTTGGAAGGCTTGTTGGCTAGCTTTGTTTGGTTATCGGCGAGTGAAGTTGGGATTTCAGCTTTTTAAACAAGGTTTGAAGGTTTTTGGGAGCTTAGTGTAAGTCTAAACAACTTGCTAAGCTCAAGAGTAAGTGAAAGGATTTATACTCTTGAATTGTGTGTGATTTGGTTTTAAAATCAAATGTGGATGATGATTGATATGCATGTGTTTTTGCTTGGTTTAATTATGTTTTGTAAGCATGTTTTTAGCATGGTTTAATGCTGGTTTTGAAAGCCATTTGAGAAGGATGCTCAAGGTAAGGGATCCTTGGTTTTGCACATGGTAATTGTGGTTTTGATGCATAGTATTGCATGTTGATCATTGGCTTTGTATGATGCTTTAAAACAGTGAATTGATGATGATATATGTTACCTTTTGCATATTGGTTATGCATGTGAATCATTGGATTAATGAGGTAATGGTTTTGCATATTGGTTATGCATGTGAATCATTGGATTAATGATGTGATGGTTTTGCATTATGTTTATGCATGTGGAACATTGGATTAATATGGTAAGATGGTTATATTGGCAAATGTTGTGAATGGTTCTTGGTTCGTTGATCGGATATAGTTAGCCGGCTATAGGATTGGGTGCACCGTGAATTAAGTCGCCTTGAAGGCGGAGTGGTCAAGTGTGGACCGGATAAGCTCCCCTCAAGTATTCCTAAAGAGATGAGGTCAGTGGAGGTTGTTGCCCACGGGAGGACCTCGGTTGCTTAAGGTCATAGTGGAGGTTGTTGCCCACGGGAAGACCTTGGTTATTTGAGGTCATAATGGAGGTGTTGCCCATTCGAGGATCTTGGTTGAGCAAAGGTTATATGGTGGTTAAAAGTCCATATGTGAGAACCTTGTGCTTGTTGAGATCACAATGGCAGTGGTTAAGTCCATGTGTGGATCTTGTGTGTGATGTCCCGGATCTCGTTATGCAAAGGTTGTATGGTGGTTGAAAGTCCATACTGGAGAACCTTGTGCATGTCAAGGTTGTATGGTGGTTAAAAGTCCATACATGGGAACCTTGGGGAAAAGCTAAGGTTGTATGGTGTTTAAAAGTCCATACATGGGAACCTTAGGATGTTGAGGTCAAGTGGAGGTTGTTGCCCACGGGAGGACCTTGGATTGGGTAGTGTGTAGGGAGCGTAGGGACAACGCTCGGAATCCGCGTATCCGATCGGGTTGTTGAGTTGGAAAGTGAATGTGGTTGATCTTTTGGAAGCCAATATAATGTTCTTGATCATGTGAAGCATGAGATGCTTGAATTGATGCATGGTTGCATGTGAAGCATGAGATGCTTGAATTGATGCATAGTTGCATGAGAAATGTATGATGCTAGTGAATGCATGTTTACTTGTTAAGTGGTACAAGTGTTGGTAATCATTTGGTAAATGATGCATGAGAGCATGAAATATCTATGTTGCATTGGAGTCTTGTAAGACTTGTTTTTAAAGGCATGCGAAGATGTTGTTATGATTCTTATGTTGTCTTGGTTAAATGCATGTGATAGAATGTTTGAGCTATGGTTTTTAAAAGGTTTCTTGCTTGATATGGTTTTCAAGTTTAAGAAAGGTATGTTGTGAATGGGAGTGTTTTCCATGGTTTTGTTTAAGCTTGGCATATGGTGTTTATGCATGGTTTTGAGCTTGATGTTAAAAAGGATTTTCAAACACGGTTTTGGTAAGCAAATCGGGTTTGTTTAAAAGTGTTTTAATGACCCGCTGCATTGATGGTGTTTTGTTTTTGAGCTTTCCTCACTAAGCATTATGTGCTTACGCTCCTTTTTGTCCATCAATGCAGATTCTTGAAGTTTGGGCAGCAAGGAGCAAGGGATTCAAGGTGGACTCCAATGGAGATGTATGTCTCGGTGAATAGCTATAGTTAATAAGGGCAATGGGGGTAGAATCTCTCGGATCGATGTTTTTGTATTCGTTTATGTTGATCAAGTATGTTTCAATGTTGTTGATGTTGCTGAATCATGAATTGGCTTAAATGAGTTTGGTTTGGAAGGTTTGAGCATAAATGGTTAGCTTGTGTAGGAAGCATGCCATTGAAATTGGGGCTTTTCATATGTGATGGTTATATGTTGAATTGATGATGCATTTATGGTCCCTGCATGTTGAGTGTTTATGTGGTATGATTTGGTGATGTTAATTTGAAGTTTGAAGCATGTATGATGTTGTTTTTGTGTCGATTTCAGGCAGGGGTATCGATACTCGGGCTTGCGTATCGATACGCCTGAGCCAAATATCCACATTTCTGCCCAGGCGTATCGGTACGGTCGAATGGGTATCGATACCGTATGAATGCCGTATCGGAACGGGGGAATGCGTATCGATACCGTCTCTGAAGTTTGGTTACTGCCTTCCCCGCGTATCGATACGACACCAGGCGTATCGATACCTGACCGTTAATTCGGTTGAAAGTATCTTCGTATGTTTCAAAATGTTTGCATTTTGGTCCTGAATCTTGTTTGTGCAATTGCATGAGTTTGGGATGTCCGTTTGAGCTGAATTTTGGCAGGGAAGCATGAAACATGATTAATTTTAAGTTGGTAACTTAAAATCTGGTTAAGTCCTTAAGGTTTTCAGAAATTACAATTTGGTCCCTAAAGTTGTCCCCGTTTGATCTCTGATGTTTGTGATCTTTGAGCATGGTGTTTGTGTGATCACATCTAAGGTTAATGTGCATCTAGACAAGATTAAAAAGAAAAAAAAGGGTCGTTAATCAAGGTTGACTTTCGGGTTGACTTTGATTTTCCCCGTGTAATCTTCGTAGTTCGGGTCGACCGTCTAGGCCGGGCTACGGGGGTTACATACGGTCTTACCCGTATCGAAACGGTTCCCTAACCCATTTCGATACGCCTACACGTGTATCGATATGTGTCTCTTGTAATTGTGCAACAGCTCTTTCTTTTTTGAGACATGCATCGATAGGCCTCCTCGAGTACCGATACGGTAGGGTGCAGAAGTGCATTTATGGTGGTAAGAGAGGGTTCCAACGGCTATAATCAATTCCCTAACCACCCAAACGGCTTGAATTAATGGAGAAGGTATAAAAACAAGTCATTTGAAGACCAACAACAACTATTGCATCCAAGAGAAACATCTACACAAAAAACCCAAGCTGAAGTGCCTCAATTCTTATTCTTGTAAAATCTCAAATTGTTTTTAGTGTAATTCCTATATTGTCTTTCAATTTGGGTTGAGTGCTTGTATTCAAAGGGGTAAATTTGTATTGTGAGATATCCTACTTGCCTTCAATTTCTTCTTTGTAACCAAGTGAGGGTTTGGTCAATTTTGGGTAGAAAATTGACTGGTATTGTAAAGGTTTCCTCCTAAGCCTAGAAAAGGGGAAGATCAATTAGTGAATTTTCGTAAAATCCATAGTGGGAGCTAATGTAGTGGATGTAGAGTTCATTTTGAACTTGAACCACTATAATTGCCTTGTTCTTCATTTTTATTCATACCACTTCTCCTACAAAATTTTAAAAACCCAATTCACCCCCTCTTGGCTTTGATCAATCCATTGATCCTCTCAACAATTGGTATTACATCCTACCCCTTTGAAGGATTAACAACCGAAAGAGGAGATTCTAGGAAGAGTGTGATCATCAACAAAGCAAGCCATGGCATTTACCTCCGGCTCTAGCATGTATGAGTCTCAATCGGTCACCAAACCGCCTTTCTTCAACGGTGACAACTATCCTTTTTGGAAGAACTGGATGCGTCTCTTCAAAAAGTCTAGTGATTATCTTGTTTGGGATGCTAAAGAGGATGGTCCCATCATTCCGATGAAGAGAGACGATGAAGGAAGACTTCTGCCGAAAAGAAAAATAGAAATGAGTGAAGAAGATCGAAAGAATATTCAAATCAATGACAAGGCTCTTCACATGCTATTTTGTGCTTTTGGACCAAATGTCTACTCCAAAGTTTGTTCCATCGAAAGTGTTACTGAAGTGTGGGATACACTTGAGACAATCTATGAAGGGACAAGCGATGTGACAGAAACAAAGATTGGATTTCTAAATCTTAGTTATGAGAATTTCAAGATGGATCCTGACGAAACCGTCGTCAATGGGCTAAAGGGTTTTGGAGAGATCATCCCAGAGGACAAGCTAGTCTGGAAGCTACTCTACTCTCTTCCTGAGTCTTAGGATGAGAAAAGAACTGCTATCATCGAGGCAAAGAACTTGAAGACATTAAAGCTTGATGAGCTAGTTGGTTCTCTCCTAACTCATGAAATCATGAAGCAAGGAAGAGAAGATGAAAAGAAGGAAGAAGAGTTGAGAAGCTTGAGGTAGAGAAAAAGAAGAAGCTATGAGTGGCTCTCAAAGCTTCTATACATGAGGAGAGAACTTCTAGTGAGTAGGAAGATCTTGAAGAGTTGACTATGATAGCCAAAAGATTCTCACGGTTTATGAGGTCCAACCGGGGTAGAAAATTTCAAAAAAGGATGGACTTCAAGACCAAGAACAAAAAAAAAGAAAAGGATCCGATCATATGCTATGAGTGCAAGAAACTGGGTCATATTCGTTCTGAGTGTCCTAAACTCAAGATGAAGAAGCTCAAAGCAAAGCTTGCTACTTGGAGTGATGAGGTATCATCCGAGGATAAGGAACAAGAAGTTGCCAACCTTTGCCTCATGGCTCTTGAGGAGGATTCTTCTATGGTAACCTCTAACTCATCTACTTTTGATTTTACATATAATGAATTGCATGAAGCATATGGTGAGTTACAAGAGGTGTATGACGAGTTAGTTGAGAAGTATAAGGAGTCCATTTTGAAAAATAAAAAAGTCATTTCAGATTTGCATTCCAAAAATGATTTAATTTCTCAAGCTAACTTGGAATTTGAGAAAAGGATTTTAGGTCTACAAGATGAACTTGAATACTTTCAAAATTAAAATTTAGATTTAAATAATCTTATTTCTCAATGTAACATTGAACACCAAAAGGTGTTAGATGAGTTCAATGAGCTCAAAAAGTCTTTCAAAAGTGCTGGTGCTTTGAAAAATGAAATAGGTGAATCATCTAGATCAAAACAACCTAAGAGAAAGAACTTTAACTACAAATAAAGTGGCTCCTATAGGCATAATAAAACTAAAAGAATTAGAAGTGTATGGGTTCCTAAGGAACTTGTCAAATCTAATAATGTTGATGCCATGTCACCTTGGATTCCTAAGGGAACCAAGCTTTTGGGAGCTAACACTCATGGACCCAAAATGATTTGGGTACCAAAAATCAAATCTTAATCTCTTTGTTTGTAGGAGGAGCATTGCTACAAGGCCAAAGCACAAAGCCAAAACTCATGGTAGCTTGATAGTGGATGCTCGAGGCACATGACCAGAGGCAAGAGTCGATTCATGGATTTAAAGACAAAATGTAGAGGAGTAGTGACATTTGGTGACAACTCCAAAGGCCACATTGAAGGTATTGGCTCCATAGGTAACCACTCCACTATACTCAATGAAAATGTGTTGTATGTCAATGGTCTAAAGCATAATTTATTGAGCATTAGTCAATTGTGCGAAAAAGGGTTTAATGTCTTATTTGATAAAAGTGAATGTAAAATTGTTGACATTAAATCTAATACAACAATTCTTATAGGTCATTGTATAGGAAACATATATATGGTGCATCTATGACATTCATTCATCTCATGCATGTTTTGTTGCTCAAAATGAAAATCATGCATGCTTATGGCATAGGAAACCAGGACATGCTAGCATTAGTGGTTTAGAAAAATTAGTTTTCCTAAATCTAGTTAGAGGTTTGCCCAAGATTAAGTTCTCAAATGATAAAATATGTGATGCATGCTCTAAGGTTAAACGACATAAATCATCCTTTAAATCCATTAATGATGTCTATACTAGTAGATGTTTACAATTAATTCATATGGATCTATTTGAACCAATTAGGACTACTAGCTTGGGTGGAAAATCATATGCCTTTCTGCTTGTTGATGATTACTCTAGATATACTGGGGTTCTCTTTTTAAGCACCAAAGATGAGGCTTTAGAAAACTTAATCACATTTTCAAAAATAACTCAAAAGGATCTTGAGCTTAAGATTTCTCACATTAGAAGTGATCATGGAACCGAGTTTCAAAATCTAGGTTTGAAGAGTTTTTAAATGAAAATGGTATTAGCCACAATTTTTCGGCACCTCGAACTCCTCTACAAAATGGGTAGTTGATAGGAAAATAGGACTTTACAAGAAACGTCTAGAACCATGCTTTGTGAAAACAATTTACGTAAATATTTTTGGGCAGAAGCCACTAACACCGCTTGCTATATTATTAACCGAGTAATGATTATGCCTATTTTAAAGAAAACTCCTTATGAGATTTTAAAATCAAAAAAGCCTAACATTAGCTATTGTCATCCTTTTGGTTGCAAGTGTTTTGTTTTAAATAATGGAAAAGACAATTTAGGTAAATTTGATGTAAAAAGTAATGAAATTATTTTTCTTGGTTACTCTTTAAACTCTAAAGCTTATCGTGTGTTTAACAAAAGAACTTTAGTTGTAGAGGAATCTATACACGTTGTTTTCGATGATAACCTCCTTCCGAGGAAGGAATCTTGTGATGATGATGATGTAGGAATCCTTGATGCCTTTAATGAAGGACAAACTTCAAAGGAGGATTAGATTCCAACTAAAGAAGAAGATGCACAAGATCCACCTCTTGAAGCCTTGAAGGACTTGGCTCTTGAGGAAAAGGAAGTGAGCTACCCAAGGGAGTACAACTATGTCAAAGGTGGTGAAATCTTGGGTGATCCATCCAAGGGGGTAACTACTCGCTCTTCTCTTAAAATGCTTAATCATGTTGCATTTATCTCATGCATTGAGCCTAAAAATATTAAAGAAACATTAAAAGATGAATTTTAGATTATGGTCATGCAAGATGAGTTAAATCAATTTGAGAGGAGTAATGTATGGACATTAGTTGAAAGGTGTTGTAACGCCCCGGTTTTGGGCTTAGAAGTTTTGGGCGTTGACCGGTCCGGTCAAAGTGTTGTTCGAATCTAAAAAAGTGAAATTAGGGAAGCCTAGTTCGGGTTGCATTAAAAATATGGAAAAATGTTCTAAAATCCTCTTTTAATATATATAAGTGAACTGTGAAATCAATTTTACAAAATGAGGTTTGGAAGGGTGACATTTTGGCTAGTGACCAAAATGTAATTTTTGAAAGTTGCGTGACTGTTTTAGAAAGGATTGAAACTTCGAATCATTAAGGAGCTATTTACCCAAAGGGAGTTTCTCCAGATTTTTCTAAGATATTTTGTGATTTAATTCTGATTTTAAACAAAAGAAAAAGTGGAGGGAAGTTATTTCTAACTAATTTTCCTAAAATCTCATTTTCCTTTTCTTTCATTTTCTCTCAACCCAAACACTTTCTCTCCAGAGATTTTCTTCTGATTTTGTCACTTAAATCTCTCTTTTCAATCCTCTTTTGATTTCTAATCATTACATCAACAAAACCTCACCATTTGCTAGTTGATTCTTCAAGCTTTTTGGTTCTAAAAGAGGAGAAACTCAAGTTTGGAGGTAAGAACGTCCTTCTCCTCTAAACTCTCAGTTCTTTACTGAAATTCCTAAGTTCTCAATCCTTAATTGATGTTTTATAAGTGGTTTTTAAGTGGTGTGATGGATCTTGGCTTAAAATGCAAGATTTGATGATTTTTGATGGATTTTCGTTTGATCTGTTAAAGCTGTGATTTGAGGTGTGTTTTTGATGTTAAATGAATGTTAATTTGATAAGGAATTGAGTTTTGATTAATGCAATCCCGGATAGGTTGAATTTCCTAAGTTTAGCTTGTGATTCTTGGTTGTTTTGGAGTGATCTTGTGGATCTGTTGTTGCTGGAGGTATAAGGATGTTATTAGATCCTTTTTAGATGTTAAATGATGTTAAAGGATGTTTAGTTTTGATGGTTTATGGCTGGGCTTTGTTGAGGAGTTGTTTGGATGCATTTTCGGTTGTGTTTGGTGGCCGAAAATGGAGTGTGGATGAGAGCAACGAGTTTAGGTGCTTTCATTGAAGCTATTAATGCATGATGATGCATTAATCCTCTGCTTTGATGTGTTTAAAACAGGGGAGTCATCTTTGGATCCAAGAGAAGGTGATCCGGAAGCTTGATTTGTGTTTCGGCAAAGAGGCGAAACGAAATCGGTGAGTGAAATTGGGTTTTCGGCTTTGAAACCAATGTCTTGGGAGCTTAGTCTAAGTCTAAACAACTTTACTAAGCTCAAGTGTAAGTTTTCGGAAAAACTCTCTAGTGGTGGCCATGGTTTGTTGTTGTGCAATGTGGTTTATTGCATGTTTTAAATTCTGTTTTGAAAACATGATTTAGCATGGTTATTGCTGATTTTGTAAGCCATATGTTGAAGGAAGCTCAAGGTAAGAGTTCCTTGTTTTTGAACATTGTTTAAATATGGTTTGATGCTTAAAAATGCATGATGTTAATGGCTTGGTTAAATGCTTTAAAACAGTGGACTATTTGATGATAATGGTGTATATTGGCAAGTGATGTTTTGAAAAAGGTTAAGGTCACTAAGGTGGTTAAAAGTCCTTGAGTGAGCCTTGTGGATTCTAAGAACATCATGGTGGTTAAAAGTCCATGAGTGATTCTTGTTAAGGTCACTAAGGTGGTTAAAAGTCCTTGAGTGAGCCTTGTTACTTAAGAACATCAAGGTGGTTAAAAGTCCTTGGATGGTTCTTGTTAAGGACACAAAGGTGTTTAAAAGTCCTTGTGTGGTCCTTGCCATGGTGTTTAAAAGTCCATGGGCCAAGGTGTTTAAAAGTCCTTGGGGTGAAACTTGTAAAGGACACAAAGGTGGTTAAAAGTCCTTGTGTGGTCCTTGTGAATTATAAGATCACAATGGTGTTTAAAAGTCCATGTGTGAGTTTTATGTTGACCTTGTTTTAAAAAGATGGAATTTATTACGTGTGGCCAATATGACATGTATTGATATGGAAGCATGTATTGCTTGTTTAAGAATGCTTGTAAGCATGTCTAAATGATGATTTGAAGTATAATTTATTAATGAGTTTTATAAATGCATTATTGAATGGTTTTAATGGGCATACCTCACTAAGCTTTTGCTTACGCTCTCTTCTTTTTCTTAAACCAATAATGCAAAACATTAAGGTGCATTGAGGGCAGCAAGGAAGGCAAGCAATCAAGTGGAAGTTAAGCTCAAGTATGGAAAGGTTTTCTTGAATACTTTTATCTTTTGGCATTTGGCAATGGGGGACCTATGTGGATGTTTTTGGAGGGGTGTTGAACTCCCTAAGTTGTTTAAAGTTGTTAATAATGCTGGATTTTGTATTTGGCCATTATATGTTAGATTTGGAGGTTTTATGCTTAATTGGTTTGCTTGAGTAGGAAGCATGTCATTAGAATTGGGGCTTTTCATATTTGATGTTATAATGTTGAATTGTTGATGCAAGTATGTCTCTCACATGTTGTATGACTTGTTGGTATGATTTGGTGTTGTTAAGATGAAGTTTGAAGCATGTTCAGAGTTAATTTTGAGTCAGTTCTGGTATGTGTATCGATACTCGAGCTCGTGTATCGATACGCATTAGCTTAAATGTGTGCTTTTCAGCACAGGGGTATCGGTACGGTCGTGAGGGTTTCGATACGGGTAAGGCCAAATATGAAGGGAGTATCGGTACGCGGGAGAGCGTATCGATACCTTTTCAGGAAATCTGGTCACTGCCTCCCCGCGTATCGATACTGACTCTAGGCGTACCGATACGCGACCGTTAATTCAGTTAAAGGCATCTTGGAATGTTTTGGATTGTTTGCATTTTTGGTCCTGAAACTTGTTTTAGCAATTGTATGAGTTTGGGATGTCTGTTTGAGCTGAAATTTGGCAGTGAAGCATGAAACCTGACTAACTTCACATTGGTAACTTTAATTTGGACGAAGTCCTTATAATTTATAGAATTTACAATTTGGTCCCTAAAGTTGCATTTTGTTCAATTGGGTCCCTGTTTGATCTCTGATGTGTATGATCTTTGAGCATGTTGTTTGTATGATCATAACCAGGGTTAATGTGCATCTAGACAAGAGTAAAAAGAAAAAAAAAGGGGCGTTAATCAAGGTTGACTTTCGGGTTGACTTTGGTTTTCCCCGTGTGACTTTCTTAATTCGGGTCAACCGTCTAGGCCGGGTTAAGGGGGTTACATTTGGTGGTATCAGAGATGAGTTCTCGAGTAATTGGGAATGAATGTGTGCATGATTGAAGTATGTATGCTATGTATGCTTGTTGAGTGAAAGTATGATGTGTGGTTTGTGAGTGTGATGCAATTGAGTTGTATGCTGTGATGAAGCATGTTGTGGGTACCCATTGCCAAATCAAAGCTAATGAAATGATGTTGATTTTAAGTGAAATTGAGCTTGAGTACTTGGATTGCCTACCTTGATGGACCTGACTTTGTTTAATTGCATTGTGATTACATTGTTAGAGTATGACACCACGTAGAGAGTTGAGAAGTAATGTGCGAGCTACGACTCCGAATGAGAATGAGAATGAGGAGAATGCGGGAAGTGCGGTGTTACCTCCTCCTCCACCTGGTGGTGGTGGTGGTGCTGAGGGGGAAAGAGCTGAAGCTGCAGCTGGTGCTGGAGCTGCTGGTCCTGAAGTTGGTCAGGGGCAAGCTATGCCTGACATGACGATGTTGGTGCAAGCTATTGCTGGTGCTTTTCGAGCGGCAGTAGCTGGAGCTCAAGGAGCTGAGCATCAGGGAGATGCTGGAGTTAGACTACCTTTGGAACGTTTGCGCAGTCTTGGTGGGACTGAGTTCAGGGGTATGTCTGTTGAGGGTTCTGAATCCTGGATGGAGAGTACCAAGAGGATCTTGGGTCAGATGAGTTGCACTGATGTGCAAAAGCTGGGTTGTGTTGTATCCTTGCTGCAGGAAGATGCTTATACGTGGTGGACGACCACTATAGCTGGGATGGTTGAAGCTGACATAACTTGGACATTCTTTCAGAATGTGTTCAAGAGAAGGTATCTTGGTGTGAGGTACCTGGATGAAAAGAAGTGTGAGTTCATGTCTCTTACCCAGGGGAGCATGACTGTGGCTGAGTATGAAGTGCAGTTTGTTCGACTCAGTCAGTATGCGCCTGAGTTAGTCCCAGATGAGCGGGCGAGGTGCGAAAGGTTCCGTTATGGTTTGGTGACGGATGTGAAGATGTATGTGCTGGCTACCGAGTATGATGATTTTGATGTGTTGGTGGGCCGAGCCAAGGATATTGAGATGAACTTGGGTTTATCTGCTAAAAGTGCTGGAGCAAGTGCTGGAAAGCGAGCAGCTGAATATAGTTTCGGTGGTGGACGGAACAAGAGGGGACGTGATCAGAAGTATCAGTCCTCAACTAAGAGGGGTGGTGGTGCACCTGCTCGGGGAGGCAATGCTAGAGCTGATCCGAGTGCTTGTTGGATTTGTGGTTCACGTGGTCACATGAAGCGTGATTGTCCTCGTGCTGTGAGGGAGGTGCAAGCTCCTGTTGTGGCAGCTGGGAATGGGTGCTGGAATTGTGGATCTGTGGATCATTTGAGGCGAGAGTGTCCTATGTTGGCTGGTGGCCAAGTGCGTGCTCCTGTTGTTGCTGCACCGCAGAGAGGTCGTGGGCGCGGCCGTGGTAATTTCCAGCGGAGAGAGGAAGGTGGTCGAGGAGTGGCCCATGTTGTGGCTATTCAGCCTGAGGGTGGAGGTCAAGCTAGGGTGTATGCTCAGCGAGAGGGGAGGAATGACGCGGATGTGATTGCAGGTACCTTTACTTTGCAATCCTTGTGATTACTTTCCTTGATAGATTCTGGATCTACGCATTCATACATTTTATGTGAGCATGCTGAATTGCTTGGTTTGCCTGTTGAGTCTTTGGATGTTGGTGTGCGTGTTACTAGTTCTTTTGGTGAGACTATTGTGACTCGAAAGCTTTATAGAAGGTGTTCTTTGGTTGTGCAAGAACATGTTTTTCATGTTGACCTTATGGAGTTGCCTTTCTATGGTTTTGATGTAATCCTTGGTATGGATTGGCTTGCTGAACATCGTGCTGTTGTGGATTGTGAGAATAAGCGAGTTTCGTTGAAGCTTGCGGATGATTACGAAGTTGTTGTGGTTGGTGAGAATGTGAAGTTTCTTGCCAATGTGGTGTCTACCTTAGAGGCGAGCAGGATGATGAGGCAAGGCTGTGAGGCTTATCTAGCTTTTGTGATGAATCCTAGTTCTAAGGAGTTGCGCGTGCAAGATATCAGGGTTGTGAAGGAGTTTCCTGGAGTGTTTCCTGAGGAGTTGCCTGGTTTACCCCCTAATCGTGAGGTGGAGTTTGGAATTGAGCTTCATGAGAATACAACTCCTGTGTCCATTACCCCTTATAGAATGGCACCTAAGGAGCTGAAGGAGCTGAAGACGCAGTTGCAAGAGTTGCTTGATCGTGGTTTCATTCGGTCGAGTGTGTCACCTTGGGGGCACCGGTCTTGTTTGTGAAGAAGAAGGATAGCACTATGAGAATGTGCATTGATTACCGTCAGCTGAACAAGTTGACTATCAAGAATCGGTATCCTTTGCCGAGGATTGATGATCTCTTTGATCAATTTCGGGGAGCAGCTGTGTTCTCTAAGATTGACTTGAGGTCAGGGTATTACCAGTTGAAGGTGAAGGATGTGGATGTGCCTAAGACAGCTTTCAGGACAAGATATGGGCATTATGAGTTTCTTGTGATGTCGTTTGGTTAGACAAATGCTCCTGCTGCTTTCATGGACATGATGAACCGCGTGTTTCATGAATACCTGGACAAGTTCGTTGTGGTATTCATTGATGATATCCTCGTGTACTCGCGTACCGAGGAGGAGCATGAAGAGCATTTGAGGGTTGTGTTGCAAGCTTTGTTGGAAAATCAGCTTTATGCTAAGCTGAGCAAGTGTGAGTTCTGGCTTAAGGAGGTGGTGTTTCTTGGGCATGTAGTTTCGGCTGAGGGGATTCGTGTTGATCCTCAAAAGATTGAGGCGGTAATGAATTGGAAAGTTGCTAAGTCTGTTCATGAGGTTCGTAGTTTCCTTGGTTTGGCAGGATACTATCGGAGGTTTGTGGATGGGTTTTCTAAGATTGCTGCACCTTTGACGAAGCTGTTGCAAAAGGATGTTAAATATGAGTGGACGGAAGCGAGACAGCAGGCTTTTGAGAAGCTTAAGGCAGCTTTGACGCAAGCTCCTATCTTGGTTCAACCTGAATCAGGGAAAGAGTTTGTGGTGTATAGTGATGCGTCCTATGTTGGTTTGGGATGTGTGCTGATGCAAGAAGGTAAGGTGGTGGCTTATGCATCGCGGCAGTTGGAGGTGCATGAGCGCAACTATCCTACGCATGACATTGAGCTGGCTGCAGTGGTTTTTGCTTTGAAGATTTGGAGAAATTATCTGTATGGTGAGAAGTGTACTGTGTACACGGATCACAAGAGTTTGAGGTATCTGATGTCTCAGAAGGAGTTGAATCTTAGGCAGCGGTGGTGGTTGGAGTTGCTCAAGGATTATGATTTGACGATTGAGTACCACCCTGGGAAAGCTAATGTTGTTGCGGATGCCTTAAGTAGGAAGGTAGCTGTTGAGCTGAGGGCTATGTTTGCCAGTTTGAGTATTTCGCGAGATGGTGGTCTTGTGGCTGAGTTGCAAGTGAAACCATCTTTGGTTCAGTTGATCAAGGAAAAGCAGTTGCTGGATGATTCCTTGGTGTCTCATGTTCAGGATATCGTGGAGGGTAGGCCTTCGGATTTCTGCTTTAATGATGATGGTGTGTTGTGTTTTGGGAGTCGGATAGTAGTGCCCAGTGATGCTGAGTTGAGGCGTGCTATTCTGGCTGAAGGTCATAGTAGTCCTTTTTCTATGCACCCTGGTAGTACCAAGATGTATCGAGATCTTCGTGATGAGTACTATTGGGTGGGTTTGAAAAAGGATGTTGCGGAGTTTGTGAGCAAGTGTATGGTGTGTCAGCGAGTTAAGGCTGAGCATCAGGTTCCTTCAGGGTTGTTGCAACCGTTGAGAATCCCTGAATGGAAGTGGGAAAGGGTTACCATGGATTTTGTATCTGGTTTACCTTTGTCTCCATCGAAGAAGAATTCGGTGTGGGTGATTGTTGACCGTCTGACGAAGTGTGCGCATTTCTTGCCTGTGCATACTACGTTTTCTTTGGATAAGCTTGTAGAGCTGTACATTGTTGAGATTGTGCGGTTGCACGGTGTGCCTAAGTCGATTGTGTCGGATAGGGATCCGAGGTTCACATCGCGTTTCTGGCAGTGTTTGCATCAAGCTTTGGGTACAAGGTTGAATTTCAGTACATCCTATCATCCTCAGTCGGATGGTCAGTCAGAGCGTGTTATCCAGATTCTGGAGGATATGTTGAGGTGCTGCGTGATTGAGTTTCGGGGCTCTTGGGAGAAGCATTTGCCTTTGGTGGATTTTGCTTATAACAATAGTTATCAGGCAAGTATACAAATGGCACCTTATGAGGCTTTGTACGGGAGGAAGTGTAGGACTCCTCTTTGTTGGGCTGAAACGGGTCAGAAGTTGGTTTCGATGCCGGCTTTGTTAAAAGGAACCACCGAGAAGGTGAAGCTCATTTGTGAGCGGCTGAAGGCAGCTTCTGATCGGCAAAAGTCTTACGCGGATTTGAAGCGTAAGGAGATTGTGTATGCGGTGGGTGATCGTGTGTTCTTGAAGGTTTCGCCTTGGAAGAAGGTGATGAGGTTTGGTCGGAAGGGTAAGTTGAGCCCTAGGTACATTGGACCATATGAGGTGGTTGAGCGTGTGGGTCCTGTTGCGTACAGGTTGAGGCTACCTCAAGAGTTGGAGAAGATTCATGATGTGTTTCATGTTTCTATGCTCCAGAAGTATAGATCTGATCCTTCGCATGTGATGCCTGTGGAGGAAGTGGAATTGAATCCGGATTTGACCTATGATGAGGAACCGGTGAAGGTTCTGGATTTGGATAGCAAGGTTCTTCGTGGCAAGACCATTGAGTTGGTAAAGGTGCTGTGGAAGCATCGTGGCGTTGAAGAAGCCACGTGGGAGCGGAAGGAAGACATGCTGAAGCAGTTTCCTTATCTCTTTCCTTCAGGTAAATTTCAAGGACGAAATTTCTTAAGGGGGGGAGAGTTGTAACGCCCCGGTTTTGGGCTTAGAAGTTTTGGGCGTTGACCGGTCCGGTCAAAGTGCTGTTCGAATCTAAAAAGGTGAAATTAGGGAAGCCTAGTTCGGGTTGCATTAAAAATATGGAAAAATGTTCTAAAATCCTCTTTTAATATATATAAGTGAACTGTGAAATCAATTTTACAAAATGAGGTTTGGAAGGGTGACATTTTGGCTAGTGACCAAAATGTAATTTTTGAAAGTTGCGTGACTGTTTTAGAAAGGATTGAAACTTCGAATCTTTAAGGAGCTATTTACCCAAAGGGAGTTTCTCCAGATTTTTCTAAGATATGTTGTGATTTAATTCTGATTTTAAACAAAAGAAAAAGTGGAGGGAAGTTATTTCTAACTAATTTTCCTAAAATCTCATTTTCCTTTTCTTTCATTTTCTCTCAACCCAAACACTTTCTCTCCAGAGATTTTCTTCTGATTTTGTCACTTAAATCTCTCTTTTCAATCCTCTTTTGATTTCTAATCATTACATCAACAAAACCTCACCATTTGCTAGTTGATTCTTCAAGCTTTTTGGTTCTAAAAGAGGAGAAACTCAAGTTTGGAGGTAAGAACGTCCTTCTCCTCTAAACTCTCAGTTCTTTACTGAAATTCCTAAGTTCTCAATCCTTAATTGATGTTTTATAAGTGGTTTTTAAGTGGTGTGATGGATCTTGGCTTAAAATGCAAGATTTGATGATTTTTGATGGATTTTCGTTTGATCTGTTAAAGCTGTGATTTGAGGTGTGTTTTTGATGTTAAATGAATGTTAATTTGATAAGGAATTGAGTTTTGATTAATGCAATCCCGGATATGTTGAATTTCCTAAGTTTAGCTTGTGATTCTTGGTTGTTTTGGAGTGATCTTGTGGATCTGTTGTTGCTGGAGGTATAAGGATGTTATTAGATCCTTTTTAGATGTTAAATGATGTTAAAGGATGTTTAGTTTTGATGGTTTATGGCTGGGCTTTGTTGAGGAGTTGTTTGGATGCATTTTCGGTTGTGTTTGGTGGTCGAAAATGGAGTGTGGATGAGAGCAGCGAGTTTAGGTGCTTTCATTGAAGCTATTAATGCATGATGATGCATTAATCCTCTGCTTTGATGTGTTTAAAACAGGGGAGTCATCTTTGGATCCAAGAGAAGGTGATCCGGAAGCTTGATTTGTGTGAGTTTTATGTTGATCTTGTTTTAAAAAGATGGAATTTATCACTTGTGGCCAATATGACATGTATTGATATGGAAGCATGTATTGCTTGTTTAAGAATGCTTGTAAGCATGTCTAAATGATGATTTGAAGTATGATTTATAAATGAGTTTTATAAATGCATTATTGAATGGTTTTAATGAGCATACCTCACTAAGCTTTTGCTTACGCTCTCTTCTTTTTCTTAAACCAATAATGCAGAACATAAAGGTGCATTGAGGGCAGCAAGGAAGGCAAGCAATCAAGTGGAAGTTAAGCTCAAGTATGGAAAGGTTTTCTTGAATACTTTTAGCTTTTGGCATTTGGCAATGGGGGACCTATGTGGATGTTTTGGGAGGGGTGTTGAACTCCCTAAGTTGTTTAAAGTTGTTAATAATGTTGGATTTTGTATTTGGCCATTATATGTTAGATTTGGAGGTTTTATGCTTAATTGGTTTGCTTGAGTAGGAAGCATGTCATTAGATTTGGGGCTTTTCATATTTGATGTTATAATGTTGAATTGTTGATGCAAGTATGTCTCTCATATGTTGTATGACTTGTTGGTATGATTTGGTGTTGTTAAGATGAAGTTTAAAGCATGTTCAGAGTTAATTTTGAGTCAGTTCTGGTATGTGTATCGATACTCGAGCTCGTGTATCGATACGCATTAGCTTAAATGTGTGCTTTTCAGCACAGGGGTATCGGTACAGTCGTGAGGGTTTCGATACGTGTAATGCCAAATATGAAGGGAGTATCGGTACGCGGGAGAGCGTATCGATACCTTTTCAGGAAATCTGGTCACTGTCTCCCCGCGTATCGATACTGACTCTAGGCGTACCGATACGCGACCGTTAATTCAGTTAAAGGCATCTTGGAATGTTTTGGATTGTTTGCATTTTGGTCCTGAAACTTGTTTTAGCAATTGTATGAGTTTGGGATGTCTGTTTGAGCTGAAATTTGGCAGTGAAGCATGAAACCTGACTAACTTCACATTGGTAACTTTAATTTGGACGAAGTCCTTATAATTTACAGAATTTACAATTTGGTCCCTAAAGTTGTAGTTTGTTCAATTGGGTCCCTGTTTGATCTCTGATGTGTATGATCTTTGAGCATGTTGTTTGTATGATCATAACCAGGGTTAATGTGCATCTAGACAAGAGTAAAAAGAAAAAAAAGGGTCGTTAATCAAGGTTGACTTTCGGGTTGACTTTGGTTTTCCCCGTGTGACTTTCTTAATTCGGGTCAACCGTCTAGGCCGGGTTAAGGGGGTTACAGGTGTAGAAATCAATCTACTATAGGAACCAAATGGGTATTTAGGAATAAACTAGATGAGAGTGGTAACATAGTGAGAAACAAAGCTAGACTAGTTGCTCAAGGTTACACTCAAGAAGAGGGAATATATTTTTATGAAACCTATTCACCCGTAGCTAGAATGGAAGCTACTAGGATGTTGCTTGCATATGCATGTTATCATGATTTCAAGCTTTTTCAAATGGATGTAAAAAGTGTCTTTTTCAATGGTTTTATAAATGAAGAAGTGTATGTGGAACATCCATCAGGTTTTGAGGATTCAAAAGTTCCAACTCATGTTTTTAAGCTAACCAAAGTTCTTTTATGGTTTAAAACAAGCTCCTAGAGCTTGGTATGAAAGGCTTTCAAACTTTTTAATTGAAAAAGGTTTTGAAAAAGGTAAGGTGGACACTACACTTTTCATAAAAAAGATATAAAAATACATCTTTGTAGTGTAAATATATGTTGATGATATTATTTTTGGATCTACTAATGAATGTCATTGCAAAGAGTTTGCTAAGTTAATGCAAGGTGAATTCGAGATGAGCATGATGGGGGAGCTCTCATTCTTTTTGGGACTTCAAATCAAACAAAGGAAAGATGACACCTTCATAAATCAAGCAAAGTACGTGAAGGATATGCTCAAGAAGTTTGGCTTGGAGCAAGAAAATCCTCAAGCTACACCAATGAGCTCATCTACAAAGCTTGAAAAAATTGAAGGAGGTAAGTGTGTTGACTCTAAGCTTTATCGCTCTATGATTGGATCATTGCTTTACCTTACCGCAAGTAGACTAGATATATTGTTTAGTGTTTTCTTGTGTGCTAGGTTTCAAGCTAGTCTTAGAGAGTATCACCTTATAGTCGTAAAGAGGATCTTTGTAACCCCTTTAACCCGGCCTAGACGGTTGACCCGAATTAAGAAGATTACACGGGGAAAACCAAAGTCAACCCGAAAGTCAACCTTGATTAACGACCCTTTTTTTTCTTTTTAATCTTGTCTAGATGCACATTATCCCTAGATATATTCACAAGATCATCATATTCAAAGATCATAACAATCAGAGAACATTCAGGGACTCAATTGAACAATTTACAACTTTAGGGACCAATTTGTAAATTCTGAAAATTATAAGGACTTAACCCAATTTAAAGTTACCAACTTGAAATTAATCATCTTTCATGCTTCCCTGCCAAATTTCAGCTCAAAAGGACATCTCAAACTCATTCAGTTGCAATAACAAGATTCGGGACCAAAACGCAAACATTTCAAAACATATAACCATCAAATTCAGAGCCCAACGGCCGAGTGTTCCGAAACAGGGAGGACCTGTTCCAAAACGCGGGACCGTTCCAAATCGGGTTCCGAAACAAGGCTTGGCAGTGGCATTTCCGTTTCGGAACGGTTCCTCCCGTTTCGGTACGCCTAGGCCATTTCAGGCCCCTGTTCCGAAACGGTAGCACCCGTTCCGATACGGCCTGCCCAGATTTGCAGATTTTTGTTGTTTAAACACACAATTGACCTATCAAACATGCTCCAAAAGCCACCAAATTTTACCAGCAAGTCATTCAACACTCAAGGAACATAAATGCATCAACCAAACATCAACATGGCATCAATTATGAAAATCCCCAATTCTATAACATTGCATCCTACTTAGAAAACCATTCAAGCATCAACATTCCAAAACCACCTCACAAAGGCCAATTACAAGTACCGACATTATTAACATCATAAATCCAACTTAGGGAGTCCAAAACATCTCCCAAAACATCAACATAGGTCCCCCATTGCCAAATGCCCAAAAGCTAATAGTTTTAGGAAAATGTTCACCATACATGAGCTTAATCTCCACTTGGATTCTTGGCTTCCTTGCTGCCCCAAAATGCACTTCAATGCTCTGCATTATTCGTTTAAGAAAAGAGAGAGAGCGTAAGCAAAAGCTTAGTGAGGAATGCTCAATTTAAACCACTCAATAATGCATTCATAAAACACAATTATAAACCTTAACTCAAGGCAACATTTACTCATGCACATAAGCATTTAAAACAAGCATATCATGCTTCAAGTTCATAACATGTCATATTGGCCACAAGTGATACAATCAACATAAGATCCACACATGGACTTTTAACACCATTGTGATCTTACAATTTCCAAGGACCACACATGGACTTTTAAACACCATTGTGTCCTTAACAAGAATCATCCATGGACTTTTAAACACCATGACAAGGACCACACAAGGACTTTTAAACACCTTTGTGTCCTTAACAAGAATCACTCAAGGACTTTTAAACACCTTGATGTTCTTAAATAACAAGGCTTACACAAGGAATTTTAACCACCTTTGTAACCTTAACCAAGAACCAACCATGGACTTTTAACCACCATGTTGTTCTTAAAATACACAAGCCTCACACAAGGAATTTTAACCACCTTGGTGATCTTAACCAAGAACCAACCATGGACTTTTAACCACCATGTTGTTCTTAAATAAACAAGGCTCACACAAGGACTTTTAACCACCTTTGTGACCTTAACCATCACTTGCCAATATGCATCATTAACAACAATATTCCACTGTTTTAAAGCATGTAACAAAGCCATAAACATCATGCATCTTTAAGCTTCAAACCACATTTAAACAATGTTCAAAAACAAGGATCTCTTACCTTGAGCATTCTTCAACACATGGCTTATAATCTCAGCAAATAAACATGCTAATATGCTTTCAAAACAGGATTTAAAACATGCAAACAAACCTGTAACCCCCGTAGCCCGGTCTGGACGGTTGACCCGAACTACGAAGATTACACGGGGAAAACCAAAGTCAACCCGAAAGTCAACCTTGATTAACGACCCTTTTTTTCTTTTTAATATTGTCTAGATTCACATTAACCTTAGATGTGATCACACAAACACCATGCTCAAAGATCACAACCATCAGAGATCAAACAGGGACCCAATTGAACAAATTACAACTTTAGGGACCAAATTGTAAATTTCTGAAAACTTTAAGGACTTAACCAGATTTTAAGTTACCAACTTAAAATTAATCAGGTTTCATGCTTCTCTGCCAAATTTCAGCTCAAACGGACACCCCGAACTCATACAATTGCACAAACAAGATTCAGGACCAAAATGCAAACATTTTGAAACATTTAACCGCCCATGTCAGCCCCCAACGGTCACCCGTTCCGAAACAGGCCAAGCCCGTTCCGAAACACGGGGCCGTTTCGCAACGCGTTCCGCAACGGGAGTCTGGCAGAATGCCTTCCGTTTTGGAACGGTGGCACCCGTTTCGGACGCCTGGGTTCATGCAGGGCACCCGTTCCGAAACGGTGTTACCTGTTCCGAAACGCCTAGCCCAGAATGTTGCATTTTGCTCACTCAAACACACAATTGATCATTCAAACATGCTCCAAAAGCCACCAAACTTTACCAGCATGCAATTCAACATAAATGAGACATACTTGCATCAACAATTCAACAAAAACACAACATATAAGAAAAGCCCCAAATCTATAGGCATGCTTCCTACACAAGCAACCATTTAGGCACAAACCTTCCAAAACAATCTCATTAAAGCCAAAACATGTTCCAACAACATTAGCAACATCATTAAAACATTCTTGATCAAACATACACGATCACATACACAACAACCCGAGAGATTCTACCCCATTGCCCTTATTAACTATAGCTATTCACCGAGACATACATCTCCATTGGAGTCCACCTTGAATCCCTTGCTCCTTGCTGCCCAAACTTCAAGAATCTGCATTGATGGACAAAAAGGAGCGTAAGCACATAATGCTTAGTGAGGAATGCTCAAAACCAAAACACCATCAATGCAGCGGGTCATTAAAACACTTTTAAAACGAACCCGATTTGATTACCAAAACCATGTTTGAAAACCCTTTTCAACATCAAGCTCAAATCATTCATAAACACCATATGCCAAGCTTAAACAATACCATGGAAAAACTCTCCCATTTCACAACATACCTTTCTTAAACTTGAAAACCATATCAAGCAAGAAACCTTTTAAAACCATAACTCAAATATTCTATCACATGCATTTAACCAAGGCAACATAAAAACCATAACATCATCTTCACATGCCTTTAAAAACAAGTCTTACAAAACTCTAATGCAACATAGATATTTCATGCTCACATGCATCATTTACCAAATGATAACCAACACTTGTTTAACTTAACAAGTAAACATGCATTCACTGGCATCATACACTTTTCATGCAACAATGCATCTTTTCAAGCATCTCATGCTTCACATGCAATCATGCATCAATCCAAGCATCTCATGCTTCACATGCAACCATGCATCATTTCAAGCATCTCATGCTTCACTATGATCAAGAACATTACATTGGCTTCCAATTGATCAACCACATCCACTTTCCAACTCAACAACCCGATCGGATACGCGGATTCCGAGCGTTGTCCCTACGCTCCCTACACCCTACCAATCCAAGGTCCTCGAATGGGCAACACCTCCATTATGACCTCAACAACCAAGGTCCTCGAGTGGGCAACAACCTCCACTATGACCTCAACAACCAAGGTCCTCGAGTGGGCAACAACCTCCACTATGACCTCATCATCCTAAGGTTCCCATGTATGGACTTTTAAACACCATACAACCTTAGCTTTTCCCCAAGGTTCCCATGTATGGACTTTTAACCACCATACAACCTTGACATGCACAAGATTCCCACGTATGGACTTTCAACCACCATACAACCTTTGCATAACCGATTGGTAGTTGTAGAACATCACTAACGAGATCCGGGACATCCCACACAAGATCCACACATGGACTTAACACTGCCATTGTAATCTCAACAAGTACAAGGTTCTCACATATGGACTTTTAACCACCATATAACCTTTACTCAACCAAGGTCCTCGAATGGGCAACACCTCCATTATGACCTCATCAACCAAGGTCCTCGAGTGGGCAACAACCTCCACTATGACCTCATCTCGTTAGGATACTTGAAGGGAGTTTATCCGGTCCACTCTTGACCACTCCACCTCCAAGGCAACTTAATTCACGGTGCACCCAATCCTATAGCCGGCTAACTATATCCGATCAACAAACCAAGAACCACTTACAACACATGCCAATATAACCATCTTACCATTTCCACATGCATAAACATAATGCAAAGCCATCACAACATTTGCCCAATGATTCACATGCATAACCAACATGCAAAACCATTACCTCATTAATCCAATGATTCACATGCATAACCAATATGCAAAAGGTAACATTTACCATCATCAATTCACTGTTTTAAAGCATCATACAAAGCCATTGATCAACATGCAACACTATGCATCAAAACCACATTTTCAATGTATAAAAACCAAGGATCCCTTACCTTGAGCATCCTTCTCAAATGACTTTCAAAACCAGCATTAAACCATGCTAAAACATGCTTACAAAACAGAAATTAAATCATGCAAAACACATGCATTTCAATCATCAACCACATTTGCTTTTAAAACCAAATCACACACAATTCAAGAGCAAAAACCCATTCACTTACTCTTGAGCTTAGCAAAGTTGTTTAGACTTACACTAAGCTCCCAAAAACCTTCAAACCTTGTTTTAAAAGCTGAAATCCCAACTTCACTCACCGATAACCAAAACAAGACTAGCCAACAAGCCTTCCAAGCTTCCGAAACCTTCCGCAAACACCTCCAAAGCTCACGGATCAAACTCCCCTGTTTCAAGCACACAAAAACAGAACATTAATGCATCCTTATGCATTAAAACACCAGCAACAACAACACAACTCGCTGCTCATCACAAATCTAACAATTTGGCTACCAAACACAACCGAAATCACCTCCAAACACTTCCAAAACTTAACCCAGCCAAGATCCATCACTTCTAACCATTTTTATACATCAATTAACATACAAAATGATCACAAACACCTCCTTATACCTCCAGGTATAACAGATCACCAAAAACACTCCAAAAGCAACCAAAAACTCAAGCCAAACTTAGGAAATTCAACCTATCCGGGATTGCATTGATTAAACCTCAACTTCTAATCAATTTAGCATTCATTTAACATCATTTTGACACTCCAAAACACTGCCCAAACAGATCACACGAAAATTTCACCAAAATCACCAAATCTTGCATCTTAGCCAAAAATCAAGATCTCAATTGAAAAGCCATTAACAAAACATAAATCAAGGATTGAGAACTTAGGAATTTCAGTAAAGAACTGATAGTTTAGAGGAGAAGGACGTTCTTACCTCCAAACTTGAATTTCTCCATTTTAGAGCCAAAAAGCTTGATGAAACAACTTGCAAATTGAGAGGTTTTGTTGATGAGATGATTAGGAATCAAATGAGAGTTGAAATGAGAGATTTAGATGTCAAAATCAGAGAAAGAAATCTGGAGAATTTTGTTTGGGTTGAGAGAAAATGAGAGAAAAGGAAAATTGAGAGAAAATGGAAAGTTAGTTAAGAAATTGGTTAAAATGATTTCCCTCCCTTTCATAATCTTTAAAAACCAGAATAAAGCCTTAAAATATCTTAGAAAAATCTGGAGAAACTCTTTTTGGAATAATAGCTCCTTAAAGATTCAAAGTTTCAATCCTTTATAAAACTGTCCCGCAACTTTCAAAAATTACATTTTGGTCACTAGCCAAAATGTCAACCTTCCGAACCTCATTTTCCAAAATTGATTTCACAGTTCACTTATATATATTAAAAGATGATTTTAGAACATTTTTCCATATTTTTAATGCAACCCGAACTAGGCTTTCCTAAATTCACTCTTATATATTCGATTAGCACTTTGACCAAACCGGTCAACACCCAAAACTTCTGAGCCCAAAACCGGGGCGTTACAACTCTCCCCCCCTTAGGAAATTTCATCCTCGAAATTTCAACCGGCGAAAAGAGAACCACAACCTTCTCAAAGCAACACACAAGACAACACAACCACCTCAACTTCACTGAACACATTCCACACAAAACCTCCACCATACACTGTCCACAAATCCAAACTCTCAAAGGTAACCACGACTTAACCTTCCACATAACCGGACTGTACACAATCCCAACATCAACCTGAAGAACTTCAGCTCTTACAGCAGACAACACTGTAACACACAACTCCCAAGACTTGTTTACACAGAACGACAACCATCCAACTCAGCCACTAGGCAACCTCTCTGCTTCTAAAACTCTTGCGACTCCCAAACCTCTTCCAAAGATTTTCCCCAACAAGCAAAAATCCTTAAACATCAACTGTTTACTCAAACTCTTCAACGAAGCTGACAATCCTTCATATCTTCCATAACTTTACCATAACAGCTCACCAGGACTACTCACCCAAATACCAAAAATTACTTCATAACCCCAACTTGAAACCGTCAGCCGTTCCACACACCACCAACTGACTTCAAACGGAACTTTCTTAACCACAACCAGCCAACCACTTCTCACAAGAACCCAAACAACCAACGAAAGCCTTCGATCTTTCACAGCCCTTTCACTACAAACTTCAACCAGAACACTTGCATTACCAGAACATTACTTAACTAAAACACACATAACAGCTTCTGAACTCCTCAAAGGTTGCTAAGAACCAACACAACCCTTTCACAACAACTTAAAAGCTAAACTACTTCAGCACTTGGGAACTCAACGACTAAGCTGCAACATCACTTAACACCAAGGAACTACCACTTCCTTTTAGCTAAACAAACCACTTAACCGATACTAACCTCAACTGATACCCTTCACCACCAAACCACTAAACTCTCTGAGCATCAACACTATCCTTCTACCAACAGGCTATTCCACTCTCACTATCACTAGCAACTAGTTTACCCAACTCCAACACTTCTAGCTCTCACTCAGCACCAAACAACCTCTAAAAACCCATCATCCCACCTAATCCAACCACAACACTAACAGATTCGATTAGCTATTAGCGAGCGTGAACATCGTATGCATGATCACCTACATGCCCTATCAATGCCTGATGTACATGTATGCAAACCTCTAGTGTCATGCCACATGTATGCATGGACCAACATATATAATATAACATATAACAATGATTTTAACTGTGCATGAATGCCAGTTCACACCCTCCAATAACATCCTCAAAATCTGTCTAAGAACAACCTCCTAACTCACCTTTAACTTATCTAACTCCATCATACCAACAACCCTTAACCACAAGATACTCACCCAAGCCTTCTTCACACCCAAGATTTTACCAAGCCACAACTACCATTACCCCAAACATACTAGCAACAAGACTAGACTTACCACACAAGGAAAACCAACAGAAACCAAACTAAGGCAACTAAAGAAAAGATCACTTAACAAGGTTACCTGAAAGCACAACACCACCCTGAAGCTTCATCAGACGAGCTCTCTTCCTTGCGGAACCATCATCCTCATGCCGCACCATTGCAGCACCAGCTAACACACCAGGGTCACCACCAACTCCTTGCAATAAAAAACCTTGGCTATTCCGGGCCAACATCAAACAATCACGCCTCATGTGTCTAGCAGACCCACATTTCCAGCAAACTTCATTTCCCAAACTCTTCACAACCTTCTGCTTTTTCTGCCACCTCTGAACCTTGCCCCGGCCGTGCCCACGACCTTTCTGAGATCCTTTGGCTAACACCAAAGCTGACTTCACCCCATGAGGACAATCACGCTTAACATGAACTTTAGAACCACAATTCCAGCAAACACCTGCGCCCCAACAATTTCCAACATGTTGCCTTTTACAACGGTCACACACAGATGACTGAGCCTCCACTCCTTGCTCAAGCAACACCTGCCCCACAACAGCACTACCCGCGCCTTGCTTAACCCCTGGAAATTCCCTTCCAAGATACCTTTCATAAAAGGTCGATACAAAGAAATCCCAATCAATATCATGGATATGTGACGCCACCGCCACAGATGTCCACCAGGCACAAGCATCCTCCAGCATCAAAGAAACAACACTCCCCAGCTTACAGGCATAATCACAGCCTTCCTGATCCAAAATCAGAATCGCACTGGCCAACCAGGCCTCAAACATCTCCGGTGTAGAACCATGATATTCCACAGCACCCAAATCAAGCAAACGCTGCTTCGGCAAACCCTCACATCTAGCCAGCACATCCACTGACTTTACCTCAACCGCAGCCTGAGATGTTCCCAACACCTCCTGAACCACAGATGATGAATTTTTCACTACAGAACCAGCTTCTTTCCCTTGCCTTACCACCTCAACACTAGGCACAGAAGACTGAGACAAAACACCTTTACAAAAGGGTGAATTCTTTGCCTTAACAACCTGCCCCAAGGCAGCAACCATCTCACTCAACCGCCATTCTTTCATCGACTTTGCCATACCACTAACAACAACAAACATACAATCACAACAAGCAAACAAACCAGTTAGACCAGCATTAAGCAAGGATTCAAACTCCAACTCCAAAATAACACAATAGCTATATTAATAAGGCAATGGGTACCGCGAATCCTCCCCTTTACAGGACATAACAGTCAACACAACATGGATATCACAACATCAAGCATATCAACAACATACCTTGATCATGCTTACACCAAACAACATCCAATTGCACCAGCATATTAGCAACATATCATGCTCAATACACATTCACCATGCATAACATCAACTCATAGCATCAGCACATATCCTCATAAACTCAACCAAGATTCATAACCACAAAACATGCTTGCATACATCAGCAACATGCTCAGAAACATCAACAGCATACTCAAAAACACATGTGTTTCTACCAACTTTCAACCACACAACAAGGTAAACATCAAACACACATCACAACAACTTACCGTTTTCCCCAACCTTCGCAACTCAGCTCTGATACCACCAAATGTAACCCCCATAGCCCGGTCTGGACGGTTGACCCGAACTACGAAGATTACACGGGGAAAACCAAAGTCAACCTGAAAGTCAACCTTGATTAACGACCCTTTTTTTTCTTTTTAATCTTGTCTAGATTCACATTAACCTTAGATGTGATCACACAAACACCATGCTCAAAGATCACAACCATCAGAGATCAAACAGGGACCCAATTGAACAAATTACAACTTTAGGGACCAAATTGTAAATTTCTGAAAACTTTAAGGACTTAACCAGATTTTAAGTTACCAACTTAAAATTAATCAGGTTTCATGCTTCTCTGCCAAATTTCAGCTCAAACGGACACCCCGAACTCATACAATTGCACAAACAAGATTCAGGACCAAAATGCAAACATTTTGAAACATTTAACCGCCCATGTCAGCCCCCAACGGTCACCCGTTCCGAAACAGGCCAAGCCCGTTCCGAAACACGGGGCCGTTTCGCAACGCGTTCCGCAACGGGAGTCTGGTAGAATGCCTTCCGTTTCGGAACGGTGGCACCCGTTTCGGACGCCTGGGTTCATGTAGGGCACCCGTTCCGAAACGGTGTTACCTGTTCCGAAACGCCTAGCCCAGAATGTTGCATTTTGCTCACTCAAACACACAATTGATCATTCAAACATGCTCCAAAAGCCACCAAACTTTACCAGCATGCAATTCAACATAAATGAGACATACTTGCATCAACAATTCAACAAAAACACAACATATAAGAAAAACCCCAAATCTATAGGCATGCTTCCTACACAAGCAACCATTTAGGCAAGGTTCTCACATATGGACTTTTAACCACCATATAACCTTTACTCAACCAAGGTCCTCGAATGGGCAACACCTCCATTATGACCTCATCAACCAAGGTCCTCGAGTGGGCAACAACCTCCACTATGACCTCATCTCGTTAGGATACTTGAAGGGAGTTTATCCGGTCCACTCTTGACCACTCCACCTCCAAGGCGACTTAATTCACGGTGCACCCAATCCTATAGCCGGCTAACTATATCCGATCAACAAACCAAGAACCACTTACAACACTTGCCAATATAACCATCTTACCATTTCCACATGCATAAACATAATGCAAAGCCATCACAACATTTGCCCAATGATTCACATGCATAACCAACATGCAAAACCATTACCTCATTAATCCAATGATTCACATGCATAACCAATATGCAAAAGGTAACATTTACCATCATCAATTCACTGTTTTAAAGCATCATACAAAGCCATTGATCAACATGCAACACTATGCATCAAAACCACATTTTCAATGTATAAAAACCAAGGATCCCTTACCTTGAGCATCCTTCTCAAATGACTTTCAAAACCAGCATTAAACCATGCTAAAACATGCTTACAAAACAGAAATTAAATCATGCAAAACACATGCATTTCAATCATCAACCACATTTGCTTTTAAAACCAAATCACACACAATTCAAGAGCAAAAACCCATTCACTTACTCTTGAGCTTAGAAAAGTTGTTTAGACTTACACTAAGCTCCCAAAAACCTTCAAACCTTGTTTTAAAAGCTGAAATCCCAACTTCACTCACCGATAACCAAAACAAGACTAGCCAACAAGCCTTCCAAGCTTCCGAAACCTTCCTCAAACACCTCCAAAGCTCACGGATCAAACTCCCCTGTTTCAAGCACACAAAAATAGAACATTAATGCATCCTTATGCATTAAAACACCAGCAACAACAACACAACTCGCTGCTCATCACAAATCTAACAATTTGGCTACCAAACACAACCGAAATCACCTCCAAACACTTCCAAAACTTAACCCAGCCAAGATCCATCACTTCTAACCATTTTTATACATCAATTAACATACAAAATGATCACAAACACCTCCTTATACCTCCAGGTATAACAGATCACCAAAAACACTCCAAAAGCAACCAAAACCTCAAGCCAAACTTAGGAAATTCAACCTATCCAGGATTGCATTGATTAAACCTCAACTTCTAATCAATTTAGCATTCATTTAACATCATTTTGACACTCCAAAACACTGCCCAAACAGATCACACGAAAATTTCACCAAAATCACCAAATCTTGCATCTTAGCCAAAAATCAAGATCTCAATTGAAAAGCCATTAACAAAACATAAATCAAGGATTGAGAACTTAGGAATTTCAGTAAAGAACTGATAGTGTAGAGGAGAAGGACGTTCTTACCTCCAAACTTGAATTTCTCCATTTTAGAGCCAAAAAGCTTGATGAAACAACTTGCAAATTGAGAGGTTTTGTTGATGAGATGATTAGGAATCAAATGAGAGTTGAAATGAGAGATTTAGATGTCAAAATCAGAGAAAGAAATCTTGAGAATTTTGTTTGGGTTGAGAGAAAATGACAGAAACGGAAAATTGAGAGAAAATGGAAAGTTAGTTAAGAAATTGGTTAAAATGATTTCCCTCCCTTTCATAATCTTTAAAAATCAGAATAAAGCCTTAAAATATCTTAGAAAAATCTGGAGAAACTCTTTTTGGAATAATAGCTCCTTAAAGATTCAAAGTTTCAATCCTTTATAAAACTGTCCCGCAACTTTCAAAAATTACATTTTGGTCACTAGCCAAAATGTCAACCTTCCGAACCTCATTTTCCAAAATTGATTTCACAGTTCACTTATATATATATTAAAAGATGATTTTAGAACATTTTTCCATATTTTTAATGCAACCCGAACTAGGCTTTCCTAAATTCACTCTTATATATTCGATTAGCACTTTGACCAAACCGGTCAACACCCAAAACTTCCGAGCCCAAAACCGGGGCGTTACAAAACCACATTGCATACAACCAATCCATGGTTTATCATCAAGAGAGTTTTTCCGAAAACTTACTATTGAGATTAGCTAAGTTTCTTAGACTTAAACTAAGCTCCCAAACCTTCAAAACATTGGTTTCAAAGCTGGAAACCAAAATCCACTCACCGATTCCGTTTCGCCACTTGCCGAAACACCAATCAAGCTTCCGGATCACCACCACTAGGATCCAAAGATGACTCCCCTGTTTTAAACACATCAAAGCAGAGGATTAATGCATCATCATGCATTAATATCTTCAATGAAAGCACCTAACCCGCTGCTCTCATCCACACTCCATTTTCGGCTACCAAACACAACCGAAAATGCATCCAAACAACTCTACAACACTACCCAGCCAAGATCCATCAAATCTAATCATCAATTAACATCCAAAAAGGATCTAACCACGCCCTTATACCTCCAGCTATAACAGATCATCAAGATCACTCCAAAAACAACCAAGAACTCAAGCAAAACTTAGGAAAATCAACCTATTCGGGTTTGCATTGATTAAACCTCAATTCCTCATCAATTTAACATTCATTTAACATCAAAAAGACACCTCAAATCACTACTCTAACAGATCATACGAATTTTATCAAAAATCCACCAAATCTTGCATTTTAAAGCCAAGATCAAGAACACAACCTTAAAACCTTTTATAAAACATAAATTAAGGATTGAGAACTTGGGAATTTCAGTAAAGAACTGAGAATTTAGAGGAGAAGGACGTTCATACCTCTAAACTTGAGTTTCTCCCTTTTTGGAACCAAAATTCTTGAAAATCCACTTAGCAAATGATAAGGTTTTGATGAAGAGATGATTAGAGATCAAAAGAGAATTGAAATGTGTTATTTAGATGACAAAATCAGAGGAAAAAGCTCTGGAGAAATGTGTTTGGTTTGAGAGAAAGATGAGAGAAAATGAAAATGGAAAATGTGGAAAGTTAGTTGGAAAATGCCAAAATATCTTCCCTCCTTTTTAGTTTTATTTAAAAACCATTAATTAAATCTTTAATATTTAGGAAAAATCTGGAGAAACTCCCATTGGGTAAAATAGCTCCTTAAAGATTCAAAGTTTCAATCCTTTTTAAAATAGTCACACAGTTTTTGAAAATTACATTTTGGTCACTAGCCAAATGTCACCCTTCCAAACCTCATTTTGTAAAATTGATTTCACCATTCTCTTATATATAATAAAAGAGGATTTTAAGACATTTTTCCATATTTTTAATGCAACCCGAACTAGGCTTTCCTAATTTCACCTTTTTATATTCGAACCGCACTTCGACCGAACCGGTCCAAACCCAAAACTTCTAAGCCCAAAATTGGGGCGTTACAACTCCCCCCCCCCTTAAGAAATTTCGTCCTCGAAATTTACCTGAAGGAAAGAGGTACGGAAACTGCTTCAACATGTCATCCTTTTGTTCCCACGTGGCTTCTTCAACACCACGATGCTTCCACAGCACCTTTACCAACTCAATGGTCTTGCCTCGAAGAACCTTACTATCTGAATCCAGAATCCTCACCGGTTCCTCATCATAGGTCAAATCTGGATTCAATTCCACTTCTTCCAAAGGCATCACATGTGAAGGATCTGATCTATACTTCTGAAGCATAGAAACATGAAACACATCATGAATCTTTTCCAACTCTTGAGGTAACGTCAACTTGTACGCAACAGCACCCACACGCTCAATCACCTCGTATGGTCCAATGTACCTAGGGCTCAACTTACCCTTCCGGCCAAACCTCATCACCTTTTTCCAAGGCGAAACCTTCAAAAACACACGGTCACCCACCGCATACTCAATCTCCTTACGCTTCAGATCCGCGTAAGACTTTTGCCGATCAGAAGCTGCCTTCAAACGCTCACAAATGAGCTTCACCTTCTCGGTGGTTCCTTTCAACAAAGCCGGCATCGAAACCAACTTCTGACCCGTTTCAGCCCAACACAAAGGAGTCCTACACTTCCTCCCGTACAAAGCCTCATAAGGTGCCATTTGAATACTTGCTTGATAACTATTGTTATAAGCAAACTCCACCAAAGGCAAATGTTTCTCCCAAGAGCCCTGAAACTCAATCACACAGCACCTCAACATATCCTCCAAAATCTGAATAACACGCTCGGACTGACCATCCGACTGAGGATGATAAGATGTACTGAAGTTCAACCGTGTACCCAAAGCTTGGTGCAAACACTGCCAGAAACGCGATGTAAACCTCGGATCCCTATCCGACACAATCGACTTTGGCACACCATGCAGCCGCACAATCTCAGCAATGTACAGCTCTGCAAGCTTATCCAAAGAATACGTAGTATGCACAGGCAAGAAATGCGCACATTTCGTCAGGCGATCCACAATCACCCACACCGAATTCTTCTTCGATGGTGACAAAGGTAAACCAGATACGAAATCCATGGTAATCCTTTCCCACTTCCATTTAGGGATTCTCAACGGTTGCAACAACCCTGAAGGAACCTGATGCTCACCCTTAACTCGCTGACACACCATACACTTGCTCACAAACTCTGCAACATCTTTCTTTAAACCCACCCAATAGTACTCATCACGAAGATCACGATACATCTTAGTACTACCAGGGTGCATAGCAAAAGGACTACTATGACCTTCAGTCAGAATAGCACGCCTCAACTCAACGTCATTGGGCACTACTATCCGACTCCCAAAACACAACACTCCATCATCATTAAAGCAGAAATCCGAAGGCCTACCCTTCGAAATATCCTGAACATGCGGTACCAAGGAATCATCAAACAACTGCTTTTCCTTGATCCACTGAACCAAAGATGGTTTCACTTGCAACTCAGCCACAAGACCACCGTCGCGCGAAATACTCAAACTGGCAAACATAGCCCTCAGCTCAACAGCTACCTTTCTACTCAAGGCATCCGCTACAACATTAGCTTTTCCAGGGTGATACTCAATCGTCAAATCATAATCCTTGAGCAACTCCACCCAACGCTGCTGCCTAAGATTCAACTCCTTCTGAGACATCAGATACTTCAAACTCTTGTGATCCGTGTACACAGTACACTTCTCACCATACAGATAATGTCTCCATATCTTCAGAGCAAAAACCACCGCAGCCAACTCAATGTCATGCGTAGGATAATTGCGCTCATGCACTTTCAACTGCTGCGATGCATAAGCCACCACCTTACCCTCTTGCATCAACACACATCCTAAACCAACATAGGACGCATCACTATAGACCACAAACTCTTTCCCTGATTCAGGTTGAACCAAGATAGGAGCTTGTGTCAAAGCTGCCTTAAGCTTCTCAAAAGCCTGATGTCTCGCTTCCGTCCACTCATACTTAACATCTTTCTGCAACAACTTTGTCAAAGGTGCAGCAATCTTAGAAAACCCATCCACAAACCTCCGGTAGTATCCCGCCAAACCAAGGAAACTACGGACCTCATGAACAGACTTAGGAACCTTCCAATTCATCACCGCCTCAATCTTTTGAGGATCAACACGAATCCCTTCAGCAGAAACCACATGCCCAAGAAACACCACTTCACTTAACCAGAACTCACACTTGCTCAGCTTGGTATAAAGCTGATTTTCCAACAAGGCTTGCAGCACAATCCTCAAATGCTCTTCATGTTCCTCCTCAGTACGCGAGTACACGAGGATATCATCGATGAACACCACAACAAACTTGTCCAGGTATTCATGAAACACACGATTCATCATGTCCATGAAAGCCGCAGGAGCATTTTTCAAACCAAACGGCATCACAAGGAACTCATAATGCCCATACCTTGTTCTGAAAGCTGTCTTAGGCACATCCACATCCTTCACCTTCAACTGGTAATACCCTGACCTCAAGTCAATCTTAGAGAACACCGTTGCTCCCCAAAATTGATCAAAGAGATCATCAATTCTCGGCACAGGATACTGATTCTTGATAGTCAACTTGTTCAGCTGACGATAATCAATGCACATTCTCCTAGTGCCATCCTTCTTCTTCACAAACAAGACCGGTGCACCCCAAGGTGACACACTTGGCCGGATGAACCCACTATCAAGAAACTCTTGCAATTGCGTCTTCAGCTCCTTCAACTCTTTACGTGCCATTCTATAAGGGGTAATGGACACAGGAGTTGTATTCTCATACAGCTCAATCCCAAACTCCACCTCGCGATTAGGAGGCAATCCAGGCAACTACTCAGGAAACACACCAGGAAACTCTTTCACAACCCTGATATCTTGCACACGCAACTCCTTAGAACTAGGATTCATCACAAAAGCTAGATAAGCTTCACAACCTTGCCTCAGCACCCGGCTCGCCTCCAAGGTAGATACCACATTGGCAAGAAATTTCACATTTTCACCAACCACAACTACCTCATAATCATCCGCAAGCTTCAACGAAACTCGCTTATTCTCACAATCCACTACAGCACGATACTCAGCAAGCCAATCCATACCAAGGATTACATCAAAACCATAGAAAGGCAACTCCATAAGACCAACAGGAAAAACATGATCTTGAACAACCAAAGGACATCTTCTAAAAAGCCTTCGAGTCACAACAGTCTCACCAAAAGAACTAGTGACACGCACACCAACATCTAAAGACTCAACAGGCAAACCAAGCAATTCAGCATGCTCACGCAATATGTATGAGTGCGTAGATCCAGAATCAATCAAGGAAAGTAATGACAAGGATTGCAAAGTAAAAGTACCTGCGATCACATCCGCGTCATTCCTCCCTTCCCGCTGAGCATACACCCTGGCTTGGCCGCCACCCTCAGGATGAATAGCCACAACATGGGCCACACCTCGACCACCTTCCTCTCTCCGCTGAAAGTTACCACGGCCGCGCCCACGACCTCTCTGTGGTGCAACAACAACAGGAGCACGCACTTGGCCACCAGCCAACATAGGACACTCTCTCCTCATGTGATCCGTAGATCCACAGTTCCAGCATGCATTACCAGCTGCCACAACAGGAGCCTGCACCTCCCTCACAGCTCGAGGACAATCACGTTTCATATGGCCACGCGAACCACATGTCCATCATGCACTCGGATCAACTCTAGCATTGCCTCCCCGAGCAGGCGCACCACCACCTCGCTTAGCTGAGGACTGATACTTCTGATCACGTCCCCTCTTGTTCCGTCCACCACCGAAACTATATTCAGCCGCTCGCTTACCAGCACTTGACCCAGCACTTCTAGCAGATAAACCCAAGTTCATCTCAATATCCTTTGCTCGGCCCACCAGCACATCAAAATCACTATACTCGGTAGCCAACACATACATCTTCACATCCGTCACTAAACCATAACGGAACCTTTCACACCTCTCCCGCTCATCCGGAACAAGCTCAGGTGCGTATTGACTGAGTCGAACAAACTGAACTTCATACTCAGCTACAGACATGCTCCCCTGGGTAAGAGACATGAACTCCCTCTTCTTTTCATCTAGGTACCTCACACCCAGATACCTTCTCTTGAACGCGTTCTGAAAGAACGTCCAAGTTACATCAGCCTCTGCCATCCCAGAAATAGTGGTTGTCCACCACGTGTACGCATCATCTTGCAGCAATGACACTACACAGCCCAGCTTCTGCACATCAGTGCAACTCATCTGACCCAAGATTCTCTTGGTACTCTCTAACCAAGACTCTGAACCTTCAGCTGACAAACCCCTGAACTCAGTCCCTCCCAGACTGCGTAAGCGTTCCAAGGGTAGTCTAACTCCAGCATCTCCCTGATGCCCAGCTCCTTGAGCTCCAACTACTGCCGCTCGAAAAGCACCAGCAATAGCTTGAACCAACATGGTCATGTCAGGTATAGCTTGCCCCTGACCAGCCTCAGGTCCTGCGACCCCAGCACCAGCTGCAACTCCAGCTCCTTCACCCTCAACACCACCACCACCAGGCGGAGGAGGTAAATCCATAGCATTCTCAGCGTTCTCTTCATTTTCACTTTGAGTCATAGCTCGCGTATTAACCCTTACTTCTCTACGAGGTGCCATACTCTAACAATACAATCACAATGCAATAAAACAAGTCAGGCTCAGCAAGGTAAGCAATCCAAGTACTCAAGCTCATTTCCACTTAAAACAATATCATTACATTAGCTTTGATTTGGCAATGGGCACCCACTACATGCTTCACCACAGCATACACCACAATTGCAACATATTTACAATTCATTCAACATGCTTTCACTCAACAAGCATACAAAGCATACATACTTTAATCAACCACACAATCATTCCCAATAACTCGAGAACTCAGCTCTGATACCACCAAATGTAACCCCCTTAACCCGGCCTAGACAGTTGACCCGAATTAAGAAGATTACACGGGGAAAACCAAAGTCAACCCGAAAGTCAACCTTGATTAACGACCCTTTTTTTCTTTTTAATCTTGTCTAGATGCACATTATCCCTAGATATATTCACAAGATCATCATATTCAAAGATCATAACAATCAGAGAACATTCAGGGACTCAATTGAACAATTTATAACTTTAGGGACCAATTTGTAAATTCTGAAAATTATAAGGACTTAACCCAATTTAAAGTTACCAACTTGAAATTAATCATCTTTCATGCTTCCCTGTCAAATTTCAGCTCAAAAGGACATCTCAAACTCATTCAATTGCAATAACAAGATTCAGGACCAAAACGCAAACATTTCAAAACATATAACCATCAAATTCAGAGCCCAACGGTCGAGTGTTCCGAAACAGGGAGGACCTGTTCCGAAACGCGGGACCGTTCCGAAACGGGTTCCGAAACAAGGCTTGGCAGTGGCATTTCCGTTCCGGAACGGTTCCTCCCGTTTCGGTACGCCTAGGCTATTTCAGGCCCCTGTTCCGAAACGGTAGCACCCGTTCCGATACGGCCTGCCCAGATTTGCAGATTTTTGCTGTTTAAACACACAATTGACCTATCAAACATGCTCCAAAAGCCACCAAATTTTACCAGCAAGTCATTCAACACTCAAGGAACATAAATGCATCAACCAAACATCAACATGGCATCAATTATGAAAATCCCCAATTCTATAGGCATGCATCCTACTTAGAAAACCATTCAAGCATCAACATTCCAAAACCACCTCACAAAGGCCAATTACAGGTACCGACATTATTAACATCATAAATCCAACTTAGGGAGTCCAAAACATCTCCCAAAACATCAACATAGGTGCCCCATTGCCAAATACCCAAAAGCTAATAGTTTTAGGAAAATGTTCACCATACATGAGCTTAATCTCCACTTGGATTCTTGGCTTCCTTGCTGCCCCAAAATGCACTTCAATGCTCTGCATTATTGGTTTAAGAAAAGAGAGAGAGCGTAAGCAAAAGCTTAGTGAGGAATGCTCAATTTAAACCACTCAATAATGCATTCATAAAACACAATTATAAACCTTAACTCAAGGCAACATTTACTCATGCACATAAGCATTTAAAACAAGCATATCATGCTTCAAGTTCATAACATGTCATATTGGCCACAAGTGATACAATCAACATAAGATCCACACATGGACTTTTAACACCAATGTGATCTTACAATTTCCAAGGACCACACATGGACTTTTAAACACCATTGTGTCCTTAACAAGAATCATCCATGGACTTTTAAACACCATGACAAGGACCACACAAGGACTTTTAAACACCTTTGTGTCCTTAACAAGAATCACTCAAGGACTTTTAAACACCTTGATGTTCTTAAATAACAAGGCTTACACAAGGAATTTTAACCACCTTTGTAACCTTAACCAAGAACCAACCATGGACTTTTAACCACCATGTTGTTCTTAAAATACACAAGCCTCACACAAGGAATTTTAACCACCTTGGTGATCTTAACCAAGAACCAACCATGGACTTTTAACCACCATGTTGTTCTTAAATAAACAAGGCTCACACAAGGACTTTTAACCACCTTTGTGACCTTAACCATCACTTGCCAATATGCATCATTAACAACAATATTCCACTGTTTTAAAGCATGTAACAAAGCCATAAACATCATGCATCTTTAAGCTTCAAACCACATTTAAACAATGTTCAAAAACAAGGATCTCTTACCTTGAGCATCCTTCAACACATGGCTTATAATCTCAGCAAATAAACATGCTAATATGCTTTCAAAACAGGATTTAAAACATGCAAACAAACCACATTGCATACAACCAATCCATGGTTCATCATCAAGAGAGTTTTTCCGAAAACTTACTCTTGAGCTTTGCTAAGTTGCTTAGAGTTAAACTAAGCCCCCAAACCTTCAAAACATTGGTTTCAAAGCTGGAAACCAAAATTCACTCACCGATTCCGTTTCGCCACTTGCCGAAACACCAATCAAGCTTCCGGATCACCACCACTAGGATCCAAAGATGACTCCCCTGTTTTAAACACATCAAAGCAGAGGATTAATGCATCATCATGCATTAATATCTTCAACAAAAGCACCTAAACCCGCTGCTCCCATCCACACTCCATTTTCGGCTACCAAACACAACCGAAAATGCATCCAAACAACTCTACAACACTACCCAGCCAAGATCCATAAAATCTAATCATCCTTAAACATCAATTAACATCCAAAAAGGATCTAACCACGCCCTTATACCTCCAGCTATAACAGATCATCAAGATCACTCCAAAAACAACCAAGAACTCAAGCAAAACTTAGGAAAATCAACCTATTCGGGTTTGTATTGATTAAACCTCAATTCCTCATCAATTTAACATTCATTTAACATCAAAAAGACACCTCAAATCACTGCTCAAATAGATCATACGAATTTTATCAAAAATCCACCAAATCTTGCATTTTAAAGCCAAGATCAAGAACACAACCTTAAAACCTTTTATAAAACATAAATTAAGGATTGAGAACTTTGGAATTTCAGTAAAGAACTGAGAATTTAGAGGAGAAGGACATTCATACCTCTAAACTTGAGTTTCTCCCTTTTTGGAACCAAAATTCTTGAAAATCCACTTAGCAAATGATAAGGTTTTGATGAAGAGATGATTAGAGATCAAAAGAGAATTTAAATGTGTTATTTAGATGACAAAATCAGAGGAAAAAGCTCTGGAGAAATGTGTTTGGTTTGAGAGAAAGATGAGAGAAAATGAAAATGGAAAATGTGGAAAGTTAGTTGGAAAATGCCAAAATATCTTCCCTCCTTTTTAGTTTTATTTAAAACCATTAATTAAATCTTTAATATTTAGGAAAAATCTGGAGAAACACTCATTGGGTAAATAGCTCCTTAAAGATTCAAAGTTTCAATCCTTTTTAAAACAGTCACACAATTTTCGAAAATTACATTTTGGTCACTAGCCAAAATGTCACCCTTCCAAACCTCATTTTGTAAAATTGATTTCACCATTCTCTTATATATAATAAAAGAGGATTTTAAGACATTTTTCCATATTTTTAATGCAACCCGAACTATGCTTTCCTAGTTTCACCTTTTTATATTCGAACCGCACTTCGACCGAACCGGTCCAAACCCAAAACTTCTAAGCCCAAAATTGGGGCGTTACAATCTTTAGGTACCTTAGAGATACTCCTTGTTTAAGTCTTTGGTACCCTAGAGACTCAACCTTTAACCTTCATGCTTATTCGAATGCGGATTATAGGGGTTGTAAAATTGATAGGAAAAGTACTTCCGGCACTTGCCAATTCTTAGGTAGTATGCTATTATCTTAGTTCTCTAAGAAACAAAATAGTGTAGCTCTTTCTACCACCGAAGCCGAGTACATATCCTTAGGGAGTTGTTGTGCTCAAGTCCTTTGGATGAAGCAACAACTCTTAGATTATGGAGTTAAAGTAGAAACCATACCCCTTAAGTGTGACAACACTAGTGCTATATGCCTAACCAAAAATCCCATCCAACACTCTAGAACCAAACACATAGAGATAAGGCATCATTTCATTAGCAATCATGTCCTTAAGCAAGATGTTGTTATAGAGTATGTTGACACATTGAACCAACTAGTAGACATTTTTACCAAACCTCTAGAAAAAGAGCATTTTTGGTCCCTTAGGAGAGAGTTAGGTCTAACTAGCCTATCTTGACCCTTTAGGACTCTTTTGAGGCTAAAATTTTCTTGATCTTGTGAAAATACATGTTTGCGTTTTGTTAATCTTGATAGAAACCATGCTTGTAGTTAGGGGAGTATGCTTCTATTAGAACATGCTTTGATCTGCTCATACATCATTTGCATACATTTAGGAGATGTTAAAGTCAATCCTTTAGTTGTTCTAAAGACCAAAAATGCATTTCTTGGCATAGGGTATCGATACGACCTTATGCGTATCGATGCGAGTACTTCATTAGCTTTCTAGATTGCATTTTCTCTCTTGCGGGTATCGATACGGTTAAACTCGTTTCGATACGAGTTGTGAGCATTTCGATATGGATGCCATCTGTTTTGATACGGTTCCTTGATACATGGTTCCAGGGAATTACCTTTGTACCCTCGTATCGATACACCCTTTAGGCGTATCGATACGCTTTCGCGCAGACAACTATTAATTGGCATTAAAAGATTTTTACTTTTACCAAAACATCTATTTCAAAACCCTAGTCGATTTTCCTCTATAAAAACCCTCTCAATCCCTCATATTTTCACCACAAAACTTAAAATCTCTTGAGGTCTTTTCAAAATCAAGCCAAGTCTTAAGGCTCTCCATCAAGTTGGTGCAAAATCTTCATTCATTTCTCCCTATCTCAATATCAAGGTATAAAAACCTCTTTTTCTTTCTATTTTCTTTATGATTTTCGTTTTTAAATCTTTTGTTTTGTTTTTGTTCTTTAAAAAGATTTTATCAAACTTTTTGTTTTGTTTTACCTTTAAAAATTTTTTTACCTTGATTATTGATTTATACATTGGTTGAATGAGAAAAATAATGCACACACATTAATTTGATCAATTTCTCTAGACTATGGCACCTAAAAAGAGAGCGCGTACTACAAGCGAAGTTGGTGAAGGATCGAATCATGGTGATGACACTCGTCCGAATTTGACTCTTATCTATCAAAGGTGCTTTAGGACTCTCGGCGAACTCAACTACTTTCGATCGTTTCAAAATTACAAAATTCAACCGGAGAAGGTAATTTCCATTCCTTTTCTCAACTCAGAGCGTTTTAAGTTTGTCTATCTACCTTTGCCTCACGAATGGAAATTTATGGAGTTTCTTCAAATCCCCGAGTTTTTCTTTCGAAATTTGGTTTTGATATTTTATGCCAATGCTAAGTGTGTTGCTGATGCCTCGGGTAATGTTGTTGCCGTTAACTCCTTTCTCATGGGCAAGAAGATTACCGTTGATGTTCAATCTCTTTGTGATGTTTTTAAGTTTGAGGATGAGGGTATCGAAGATGAAAATTCTCTTCGACATGTTTTGGGGGTTTCTGTGACCGTTCTAAATGCTCAAGACCGCATCCTACACTTGATGATCACTTGGTGGTTCAGGCCTTCGGGGGGGGGGAATATTCAACCATCTGCCAAGTTGATGACTTTTGGATTCGGTGCTTTCGCTAGAGACAACAACCTAACCTTGCTCGCATTATGTTTGCGCAGATTTTCTTTCCCGTGCAACATTGTCACACATCTCTTGTCACTTTATTCACCTATGACACCGCTTTGAGCTATTTCTTCACTAAGAAGGAGATTGATTGCTCTCATGATTATCCGACAAGTCTTACCGATCCTATTGGTGAGAGGTCTCTTTCTCGGGGCAAGTTTCACTACTTCAATGGTAATTGGCTTTGCCTTTCCGAGCTTCATAGTGATGCAATTCCCGAAGAGATTGCAAATCCTACTGTGGATTCTCTCATGACCTACCTCAATGAACAATTCACGAGCTTACGCACAATAATTGCTTATATGGATCAAGTCATGAATATGGGGTTTGCCACCATTGATACACGCTTCACATGCCTAGAAGATCGTATGACAATGTGGAGAAGCGTATCTCCTCTATTGAGGCCGAGCAAAATTTGATGAATATCTCTCTCACGACCTTTCATGATGAGTGGCGTCAATCAAGGAGGAATGGTGACGCCGATGAAGATGAAGATGAAGATGATGGTGATGGAGACGAGCAGTAGATTGTCTTTGTATATCATTCGTGTCATTTTAGGATTTCTATTTATGCACTTTGAATTATGTTCTTAGGATTAAGTTTACCTTTTAAAACCTATGCTTTGGTTATTTTTATTTGGATTTTCGTTTGATGTTTCTTCAATCTATGAGCTTTATGTTTATCTATTGAATGTTTCTTGGTATGCCTTCATAGCCTATGTCTCTTATTTTTGATCTAACAAAAAGGGGGAGAGGGAAGTTCACAGGCTCACTTAAACTTAAACTTAAAATTTACCTAGCTAACATTAAGGGGGATTTGTTTTACAAAGTTTTTCAAAAGACTTAAAAATTTTAAGTTTTGGTTTTGTTATATCAAAAAGGGGGAGATTGTAAAACTTATGTTTGATTTTGATACAACAAAGTGTTTTAAGGACTAATTTGTAAAGCTCAAACTCCAAAATATTTTCTAAGTGTTTCAAGGCCAAATTGCTAAAAAATGTTCATGCGTATCGATACGCCCCTTACCGCATCGATACCTTTTTTACAAACTTGGCTACTGGAGAAACAGGTTTTGATACGCTCCTTACCGTATCGAAATAGGGTATCGAAACAAATTGTATTTGTATCGATACGCTCTCTCTATAAAATCACACAAAGTTTGAATGGTGTATCGATACAGTCTCACTCGTATCGATACGGTTTAAAAAAAATTAATTCGAAGCCTTAAATATTTTGATCGTTGTTCGTCAGTTGGTAGGTAACCAATTTTTAAAGAGGTGGTTAATGAGTATCGATACGCTCTTACCCGTATCGATACAGATTCCTCCAATGAGCTCTGTAGAAAAAATTGCATCGATATGGTCTTACCCATATCAAAACGGTTCCCTAACCCATACTAGTACGCCTACACGCGTATCGATATGCGTCTCTTGTAATTGTGCAACAGCTCTTTCTTTTTTGAGATAGGTATCGATACGCCTCCTTGAGTACCGATACGGTAGGCTGCAGAAGTGCATTTATGGTGCTAAGAGAAGGTTCCAACGACTATAATCATGTAACCCCCTTAGCCCGACCTAGACGCTCGACCCGAACTAAGAAGATTACACGGGGAAAACCCAAGTCAACCCGAAAGTTAACCTTGATTAACGACCTTTTTTTCTTTTTAACTTTACTAGATCCACACATTTAACCTATGTGAAGGGCATAACACTTTAGCGGAAACGGCACAGCGAACGAAACTCATTAAAGGCTTCAATTGCATACGAATGTCTTTTAGGGACTAAATTGTAAATTTCCAGAATTTAGAGGACTTAACAAGATTTAAGGTTACCAAACCAAAATTAGACTAATATTAATCCAACATGTTAATTTTCAACTTAAACGGATTAATCAAACCCATTTAATTAAGCACATAAGATTTAGGGACCAAAATGTAAGAAATAGAAACCTGAAGCAATTCAAAATCAAGCTTAACGGTCTGGTGTTTTGAATTGCAAAGCCCTGTACCGAAATGGTCATTTCGAAACCATATTGACCGTTTCGATACTCAGGTGCATTCCGAAACCCGTACCGAAACACCCCTTTCCAGTAGCCAAAACGTTCCGGAACGTTCCTACCCGTTCTGAAACCTCATGGCCATTTCAGGCCTCTGTTCCGAAACATGTAAGGGCGTTCTGATACGCCTTGCCCTGCTACGGCAGATTTTGCTGGTTTTTCACATCTTCCCATGCTCAAATACATTTCAATCCATGCCACGTCATACATATAACATGTTTAGGCATCAACGATCGTCATTATGAAGCACAAACTAGAACATGGCATCAATCATGTACATATTGGAACTATAGGCATGCTCCCTAGACCAACAAAGGTCGTTTACAACTCAAAGGTAATTAACCAAACATGCTTAAGGAAAATAGTAACATCCTCAACCATCAACAAGTATAATTCCTACCCATTGCCTCTTATTACACCAAAGTAAATCCACATACTTTGCTAAACCAAAATGCTTGGATTCCCTTGCTTGTGTGCTGCCTCAAACGCCTAATTCTCTGCATTGATGAAACAAATGAGCGCAAGCACAAAGCTTAGTGAGGACCGCTAAACAACATTCATCAATGCATTTCACACAATTTGCAAAACCACCACCTTTCAACATATGCCTTTACAAAAAACATGTCCTTTCAAGACATCAATGTACTTTCTAAAAACATGCTCATAAGCATCATTCTAAAACAGCAAATAAACCTTTGCTTATGCTTTACCAAGCATCTCATGCATTAAAGCCTCACTTACAAGCATCCCATTCTTAACATTAATCATTTACATTATATTGGCTCGCAAGTGATAATCCAAAAACCATACCAACAAAAGACACAATCGGATACGCAGATTTCAAGTGTTGTCCCACACGGTTCATACATACTACCGGACTACACAAGGTGGAGATCAATGGCACAATCACAACCCCTCAACACCCGTGATGGAGATTAATGGCACAATCACAACCCCTCAACATCACTCATCGGTAGTTGTATAATTTCACTAACGAGAGTACGGGACACATACACAAGACTCACACACGAGATTAAACCATTTATCGTTGTGGTCTTAACCTCAATCGTTAGGGTACTTGGATGCAGATTATGGCACAATCACAACCCCTCAACCCCCAAGGCGACTTTATTCACGGTGCACTCAATCCTATAGTTGGCTAACTATATCCGAGAGTACGGGACACATAACATGCTTAACATCATATGCATTTCTCACATAAAAACCAATGATCACTTACTTAGTGCATCCTGAACATAATGGCACTAAAATCCAGCATTTAACCATGCTTTAACATGCTTAAAAACAATAACAAAACATTATTTAACTCAAGTGCATTTTCATCAAAACATTGCACATTTCCAAGAGAGAGACTTTCGAACCACTTACTCTTGAGCTTAGCTAAGAGTATCAAACTTACACTAAGCTCCCAAGACCACGCTCAAAGTGTTACAAAGCTGGAAATCCATTTCCACTCACCGATACGAGAAGCCTTGCTCGCCGACACGAAAATCACTCTTCCGGAGCCTCCAACAACACCTCGTTTGCTTCCAGATCAAGATCCCATGTTTTCACAACATCAAAACAGAGATCTAAATGCATTAAAATGTATTTCAAGACCAGAAACAATTCACAAACTCGTTGCTCACCCAAACTACACCAATTTACCCAACCGAAACAACCAAAAACCCAATTGATTGTTTCCAAAACCAAACCCAGCCATCATACATCACATCCAAATCATTATGAGAATCAAAACACATCTAACAAACAAGCTAACCCAACCTTATACCTCCAGCAATCAAGATTCCACCATTACACCTCAAAAACTCACTTAAATCATCCAAGAAACTCAAGGATCTCAAGGATTTCGGGATCTATGTTACCAAAACTTCATTTCAACATAATAAACAACTTAGAACTTAATTAAAATCAATCTAAAACAGAGCTTAACACATCAAGTCCGAAAATTAAGATCTCAACCTCATTTTTACAAGATTTTTATCTCCATTCAAAACTATAATGAAAATTCAACCAAAAATATTAATTAGAAGCCAAATATCTTGAGAATTTCAATAAAGAACTTTGATTAGGGGTTGAGAACGGGATTTACCTCCAATCCTTGCTTTCCTCAATGGATGACAAGTTTTCATTTGCAAAATCTTGAAGAACTAGATAGGTTTTCTTGAAAATTGTTTAGGAAATATTGAGAGAGTGTTTGGGAGAAAAGAATTCTGTAGAGAATGGATGAAGAGAAGTTGGTAGTTACGTAATTAGAAATCTCAAGTTAACCACCTAAATTAATTAAATCAAAACCATTTAAAGCTATTTAATTATAAATCATTTTAAACACATGTCATATTAAGGAAAGGCTAAATTGCCATAAAGCCCCCTTTAGATTCTAAGAATTTGGCTTTTTATTTAAAAATCACATTTTCCACAGTTTTGAAACTTCACAATTTGGTCACTTCAAAATGTCCCATTTCTGAAACTCTTTTTGTAAAATCGACTTGACCAACCTCTTAAACATATTTTTAGAGGATTTCAGCAATTTTTACCACATTTTTATCCTATCCCAATCCTTGATTTCTTTAAATCACCTTACGCAATTCAAACTGATCTCGACCGATCCGGTCTGATGTCTAAAACATCTAGGCCCAAAACCAGGGCATTACAACTCTCCCCCACTTAGGAAATTTCGTCCTCGAAATTTTACCTAATGGAAAAAGGTGCGTAAACTGGTTCAGCATGTCCACCTTGCTTTCCCACGTGTCCTCCTCAACTCCTCGGTGTCGCCACAACACCTTCACGAGCTTTATGGTCTTGCCACGAAGAACTTTGCTACTCACATCCAGAACACTCAATGGTTCCTCATCATACGATAGATACGGATTCAAATCTATCTCCTCAACATGCATCACATCTGAAGGATCCGATTTGTACCTCCGTAACATAGAGACGTAAAACACATCATGTATCTTTTCCAACTCCGTAGGCAATCTCAACCGATATGCCACAGGACCAATTCGCTCAAAACCTCATAAGGTCCAATGAACCTTGGGTTAAGCTTACCCTTACGCCCAAATCTCATCACCTTCTTCCAAGGCGACATTTCAAAAACACACGTTCTCCCACTGCGAACTCAATCTCTTTACGCTTCAGGTCCGCATAAGACTTTTTCCTATCCGATGCTGCCTTCAGACGCTCACAAATGAGCTTCACCTTCTATGTGGTTCCCTTTAGCATAGATGGCATCGAGATCAACTTTTTCCCAGCTTCTGCCCAACAGAGAGGGGTTCTACATCTTCTCCCATACAAAGCCTCGTATGGAGCCAATTGTATACTCGCCTGATAAATGTTATTATGCGCAAACTCTACCAACGGCAAGTGCTTCTCCCACGAACCCTAAAAATCCATCACGCATCATCTCAACATATCCTCAAGAACTTGGATCACACGTTTCGACTGTCCATCCGTCTGAGGATGATAAGAAGTACTGAAATTCAACCGTGTACCCAAGGCTTGATGCAATCATTCCCAAAATCGTACGATAAACCTCGGATCCCTATCTGACACTATAAACTTTGGCACACCGTGCAACCGCACAATCTCAGCTATGTACAACTCAACCAATTTATCAAGGTATACGTAAAATGCACAGGAAGAAAATGTGCACACTTCGTAAACTGATCTACAATCACCCAAACTGAATTTTTCTTTGACGGCGGCAAAGGCAATCCAGACACAAAATCCATGGTGATTCTCTCCTACTTCCATTCTAGGATTCTCAAAGGCTGCAAAAACCAGAAGGGACCTGATGTTCAGCCTTCACTCGCTGACACACCATGCACTTACTAACGAACTAAGCCACATCCTTTTTCAACCCCACCAGTAGTACTCATCCATCAAATAATGATACATCTTTGTACTACCAGGATGCATAGCAAATGGACTACTATGGGCTTCAGTCAAAATAGTGCGCCTCAACTCAACATCATCCGGCACCACTATTCGACTTCCAAAGCACAGAACACCGTCATCACTAAAGCTGAAATACGAAGGTCTACCCTCCGCAATGTCCTGAACATGCGAAACAAGAGAATCATCAAACAACTGCTTATTTTTGATCAACTGAATCAGAGATGGCTTCAGTTGCAATTCCGCAATAAGACCACCACCACGCCACAACATTAGCCTTGCTCGGGTGGTACTCAATCAGTAGATCATAATCTTTAAGCAACTCCACCGAGCGACGCTGCCTAAGATTCAACTCCTTTTGAGACATAAGATACTTCAAGCTCTTATGATCCGTGAATACAATACACCTCTCACCGTACAGGTAATGCCTCCAAATCTTCAGGGCAAACACCACAGCCGCAAGCTCAAGATCATGAGTAGGGTAGTTGTGCTCATGCACCTTCAACTGCCTAGATGCATAGGTCACTATAGACTACAAACTCCTTTCTGGACTGAGGTTGCATCAGAACAGGAGCTTGCGTCAAAGCTTCCTTCAACTTTTCGAAAGCTTGTTGTCTCGCATCAGTCCACAAAAATTGAACATTCTTCTGCAACAACTTGGTTAACGGTGCAGCTATCTTCGAGAAACCCTCAACAAATCTACGGTAATACCTAGCTAAACCAAGAAAACTTCGCACCTCCGTCACTGACTTAGGTACCTTCAATTCCATCACAACCTCTACCTTGTGCAGATCAACGCAAATGCCCTCAGCTGACACAACATGTCCAAGGAAGACTACCTCCATAAGCCAAAACTCACACTTACTTAGCTTGGCATACAATTGATTTTCCAACAACGTTTGCAAAATGATTCTCAAGTGTCTATCGTGATCCTCCTTGGTATGCGAATACAAAAGGAAATCATTGATGAACTACACCACAAACTGATCTAAGAATTCATGGAATACATGATCCATCATGTCCATGAAAGCAACAGTCGCGTTGGTCAAACCAAACGGCATCACCAAGAACTCGTAATGCTTATACATTGTCCGAAAAGGTGTCTTAGGTACGTCCACATCTTTCACCTTTAGCTGGTAATAACCCAATCTCAAGTCTATCTTAGAAAACATTGAGGCTCCCTGGAACTGATCAAAGAGATCATCAATTCTAAGCAAGGGATACTTGTTCTTGATCGTCAACTTGTTCAGTTGCCGATAATCTATGCACATCCGCATCGTCCGATCTTTCTTCTTTACAAATAAAACGGTGCACCCCAAGGTGACTCACTCGGCCGGATGAAACCTCGATCCAACAACTCCTGCAATTGCGTTTACAACTCTTTCAGCTCTTTAGGTGCCATACGATAAGGAGCAATGGACACCAGAGTCGTATTCTCGTACAACTCGATACCAAACTCAACTTCTCTATTTGGTGGCAACCCAGGCAATTCTTCCAAAAAGACATCTGGAAATTCGCTAACAGTTTGGATATCCTGCACACGTACATCCTTGGTGCCAGGATTCATCACATAAGCAAGATAAGCCTCACAGCCCAACTTTAAGGTGACCCGCTTGACATCAAAGTCAACCACCGCCCTATGCTCCATGAACCAATCCATGCCAAGGATTACATCAAATCCGTAGAAAGGTAACTCCATCAAATCCACAAGAAAAACATGTCCTTGCACAGATAAACGGCATCTCTTATACAACTTCCTAGTGACTACAGTCTCACCAAAAGAACTAGTCACTTGCATTCCTACTTCAAGCATCTCAACAGGTATATCAAGAAAATGTGCATGCTCACTCAAGATAAAAGAATGCGTGGATCCAGAATCAATCAAAGCCAGCAAAGATAAAAACAGAAGAACAAAGGTACTTGCGATGACATCGGTATCATTGCGCTCCTCGCGCTGAGCATAAACCCTCGCTGGTCCACCTCCCTCATGTAAGACGGCTACAACATAAGCAATACCTCGCTGCCCCTCGTCTCTCCTCTGAAAGTTCCCACGGCCGCGCCCACGGCCTCTCTTAGGTGCAGCTACTACAGGAGCACATCCTTGGCCTCCACCACCCAACAAGGGACACTCCCTCCTCATGTGATCCGCCGAACCACAATTCCAACATGAATTCCCTATCACCACAACAGGAGCCTGAACCTCTCTAGTTTCTCGAGGACAATCTCGCCACAAATGGTCCCTCGACCCACATGTCCAGCACGTATGCTGCTCAGATCTCACTCGACCTCCCTGGACCTGACTGCCTCGACTTGTAGCACCTCGCCTCCCCTCAGGCTGATGTCTCCTATCTCGACCTCTTTTGTTCCGTCCACCACCGGAACTGTACTCAGCTGCTCTCTACCTAGAGCTAGAACCAACACCTCGAGTCGAAAAACCCAAGTTCTGCTTGATGTCTTTGGCTTGACATACAAGCACAACAAAGTTGGTGTAGTCCACAGCCAACATATATGTCTTAACTTCTTGTTCCAGCCCGTTCCGGAAGAGATCACACCGGTGCCTCTCACTAGGTATCAGCTCAGGAGCATACTGGCTCAGGCGTACGAACTGGACCTCGTACTCAGCCACAAAAAGATTGCCCTAAACTAGCGACATAAACTCGCGTTTCTATTCGTCCAAGTATCTCACCCTTAGATACTCCCTCTTGAAGGCACCCATGAAATACTCCTAATATACTTCATTGGGCTCCAAACCGGTAGTGGTAGTCGTCCACCAGCTGTAGGCATCGCCTTGCAATAAAGAAACTACGCATCCCAGCTTGTGCACATTATTACAGACCATCTGATCCATGATACGGATCGTACATGCTAACCAGGCTTCTTACGCCTTAGGAGACATACCATAGAACTCTACAACTCCTAAGCTCCTCAACCTCTCCAACGGTAAGCCTGCTTGCCCAGTTGCAGGGGCCTGAACATGCGCTCCGGCAACAGCAGCCTAAAACGCCCCGGTGATCGCTTGAACCAATGGCGTTAGATCACCCAATCACGGACCAGCAGGTCCTTGCTGCACCTGCTCCCCACCTCCAGGTGGTGGCGGAGGAGGTAAGTTTCCACCAGGAGGGACATCAGCCCCTTGCTCACCCTGGTTACCCTGCTCAGTCGCAGGCACTATAGTATTCGACCTCAGCTCTCTTCTTGGACCCATAATGCTATTTTAAACAAGGCATAACAACAAAACAAGTTAAACCATTTAGGCCAGTTGCAAGCAAGAATCCAAGTTTAAAAAAAAACATTTATTTAGTGTAATAAGGCAATGGGCACCCCAATTTCCCTCAACACAGCATAACATACAATAATACATCATGCTCAACATGTTGTCCATCATCCAAAATCAGAACATAACAACATTGCATCATCATCACGCAATTGTATTCATTTCACATGCGACTCACATCAATTCAACATATCATAAGCTTCAAAATTCAACAAATATCATGCTTATCAAACAACATACGTCAACACATATCAATTTCTCATACCAACATCCCCAAATCTTTCGTAACCTCGCTTTGATACCAACAAATGTAACCCTCTTAGCCCGACCTAGACGCCCGACCCGACCTAAGAAGATTACACGAGGAAAACCAAAGCCAACCCGAAAGTCAAGCTTGATTAACGACTGTTTTTTTTTCTTTTAAACTTTACTAGATGCATACATTTAACCTATGTGAATGGCATAACACTTTAGCGGAAACGACACAGTGAATGAAACTCATTAAAGGCTTCAATTACATACGAATGTCTTTTAGGGACTAAATTTTAAATTTCAAGAATTTAGAGGACTTAACAAGATTTAAGGTTACCAAACCAAAATTAGACCTATATTAATCCAACATGTTAAATTTCAACTTAAACGGATTAATCAAACTCATTTAATTAAGCACATAAGATTCAGGGACCAAAATGTAAGAAACAGAAACCTGAAGCAATTCAAAATCAAGCTTAACGGTCTGTTGTTTTGAAACGCAAAGCCCTGTACCGAAACGGTCGTTTCGAAACCATGTTGACCGTTTCGATACTCTGGTGCAATTCGAAACCCGTACCGAAACACCCCTTTCCAGTAGCCAAAACGTTCCGAAACATTCCTACCCGTTCTGAAACCTCATGGCCATTTCAGGACTCTGTTCCGAAACAAGTAAGGGCGTTCTGATACGCCTTGCCCTGCAACAGCAGATTTTGCTGGTTTTTCGCATCTTTTCATGCTCAAATACATTTCAATCCATGCCACAACATACATATAACATATTTAGGCATCAACGATCGTCATTATGAAGCATAAACTACAACATGGCATCAATCATGCACACATTAGAACTATAGGCATGCTCCCTAGACCAACAAAGCCAAACAAAGCTAAAATCAACATTCAAACCAAAAATCAATCCTCAAAGGCCATTTACAACTCAAAGGTAATAAAACCAAACATGCTTAAGAAATTAGTAACATCCTCAACCATCCACAAGTATAAATCCTATCCATTGCCTCTTATTACACCAAAGTAAAGCCACATACTTTGCTAAACCAAAATGCTTGGATTCCCTTGCTTGTGTGCTGCCTCAAACGCATAATTGTCTGCATTGATGAAACAAATAAGCGTAAGCACAAAGCTTAGTGAGGACCGCTAAACAACATTCATCAATGCATTTTCACACAATTTGCAAAACCACCACCTTTCAACATATGCCTTTACAAAAAACATGTCTTTTCAAGACATCAATGTACTTTCTAAAAACGTGCTCATAAGCATCATTCTAAAACATCAAATAAACCTTTGCTCATGCTTAACCAAGCATCTCATGCATTCAAGCTTCACTTACAAACATCTCATGCTTAACATTAACCATTTACATAATATTGGCTCGCAAGTGATAATCCAAAAACCATACCAACAAAAGACACAATAGGATACGCGGATTTCAAGCGTTGTCCCGCACGCTTCATACGTACTACCAGACTAAACAAGGTGGAGATCAATAGCACAATCACAACCCCTCAACACCCGTGATGGAGATTAATGGCACAATCACAACCCCTCAACATCACTCATCGGTAGTTGTATAATACCACTAACAAGAGTACGAGACACATATACAAGACTCACACACGGGATTAAACAATTCACCCTTGGGGTCTTAACCTCAATCGTTAGTGTACATCGATGGAGATTATGACACAATCACAACCCCTCAACACCCAAGGTGACTTTATTCACGGTGCACCAATCCTATAGCCGGCTAACTATATCCGATTTTAGTAACCAAAAACCGTTTCCATCACTTGCTAATATAATTATTTAACCTCATTAATCCACTGTTTTACAAGCATAAACACAATGCCATTTCCACAAGCATAACGTGCTTAACATCATATGCATTTATCACATAAAAACCAAGGATCACTTACCTAGTGCATCCCGAACATAATGGCACTAAAATCCACCATTTAACCATGCTTTAACATTCTTAAAAACAGTAACAAAACCTTATTTAACTTAAGTTCATTTTCATCAAAACATAGCACATTTCCAAGAGAGAAACTTTCGAACCACTTACTCTTGAGCTTAGCTAAGTGTATCAAACTTACACTAATCTCCCAAGACCACGCTCAAAGCGTTACAAAGCTGGAAAATCCATTTCCACTCACCGGTACACGAAGCCTTGCTCGCCGACATGAAAATCACTCTTCCGGAGCCTCCAACAACACCTCGTTTGCTTCCAAATCAAGATCCCCTGTTTTCACAACATCAAAATAGAGATCTAAATGCATTAAAATGCATTTCAACACCAGCAACAATTCACAAACTCGTTGCTCACCCAAACTACACAAATTTACCCAACCGAAACAAGTAAAAACCGAATCGATTGCTTCCTAAACCAAACCCAGCCAACATACATCACTTCCAAATCATTATGAGCATCAAAACACATCTAACAAACAACCTCACCCAACCTTATACCTCCAGCAATCAAGATTCTACCATTTCACCTCAAAAACTCACTTAAATCAACCAAGAAACTCAAGGATCTCAAGGATTTCGGGATCTATGTTACCAAAACTTCATTTCAACATAATAAACAACTTAGAACTTAATTAAAATCAATCTAAAGCAAAGCTTAACATGTAACGCCCCGGTTTTGGGCTTAGGAGTTTAAGCGTTGACCGGTTCGGTCAGAGTGCTGTTCGAATCTAAAGAGGTGAATTTAGGAAAGCCTAGTTCGGGTTGCATTAAAAATATGGAAAAATGTTCTAAAATCATCTTTTAATATAATTAAGTGAACTGTGAAATCAATTTTGGAAAATGAGTTTCGGAAGGGTGACATTTTGGCTAGTGACCAAAATGTAATTTTCGAAAGTTTTGTGGCTGTTTTATAAAGGGTTGAAACTTTGAATCTTTAAGGAGCTATTTACCCAAAGGGAGTTTCTCCAGATTTTTCTAAGATATTTTAAGACTAAATTCTGATTTTAGATGATATTAAAAGTGGAGGGAAAGCCATTTGGCTATTTTGGATTTTGTAACCAACTTTTCTCAAATTTCTTTCTCTCATTTTCTCTCAACCCAAACACTTTCTCTCCAGAGAATTGGATCTGATTTTCTCACCTAAATCCCTCCTTTCAACTCTCATTTGATTCCTAATCAACATATCTTCAAAACCTCTTTAATTGCTACTTGATTCAACAAGATTTTTGATTCCAAAAAGAGGAGAAACTCAAGTTTGGAGGTAAGAACGTCCTTCTCCTCTAAACTATCAGTTCTTTACTGAAATTCCTAAGTTTTCAATCCTTAATTGATGTTTAATTAAAGGTTTTTAAGTGGTGAAATGGATCTTGGCTTATAATGCAAGATTTGATGATTTTTGATGATTTTCGTTAGATCTGATTAATCTGTGATTTGAGATGTGTTTTTGATGTTAAATGAACTCTAAATTGATAAGGAATTGAGTTTTGATTAATGCAATCCCGGATAGGTTGAGTTTCCTAAGTTTAGCTTGTGATTCAAGGTTGTTTTTGGGGTGATCTTGTGGATCTGATGTTGCTGGAGGTTTAAGGATGTTGATAGGTTGTTTTTAGATGTTATATGGTGTTTAAGGATGTGTGGTTTTGCTGGTTTATGGCTGGGCTTTGTTTAGAAGTGGTTTCGATGCATTTTCGGTTGTGTTTGGTGGCCGAAAATGGTGTGTGGATGAGAGCAGCGAGTTTAGGTGCTTTCATTGAAGCAATTAATGCATGATGATGCATTAATCCTCTGCTTTGATGTGTTGAAAACAGGGGAGGCATCTTTGGATCCAAGAGTTGTTGATCCGGAAGCTTGATTTGGTGCTTTGGCTTGAAGCAAAGTGGAAATCGGTGAGTGCGTTTGTGAAAATTGGGTTTTCAGCTTTGAAACCAATGTCTTGGGAGCTTAGCTTAAGTCTAAACAACTTTGCTAAGCTCAAGTGTAAGTTTTCGGAATTACTCTCTAGTGGTGGCCATGATTTTGTTGTGATGCGAAATGGTAATTTGCATGTTTTAATTACTGTTTTGAAAGCATGATTTAGCATGGTTTTTGCTGTTGTTGTAAGCCATATATTAAAGGAAACTCAAGGTAAGAGTTCCTTGTTTTTGTACATTGATTAGATGTGGTTTGATGCTTTTAAATGCATGTTGAATATGGCTTGGTTTAATGCTTTAAAATAGTGGAATAAATGATGAAAAAGATGTATATTGGCAAGTGATGTTTTGAAAAGGTTAAGGTCACTAAGGTGGTTAAAAGTCCTTGAGTGAGCCTTGTATTCTTAAGATCATCAAGGTGGTTAAAAGTCCTTGGATGATTCTTGTTGCGGACACTAAGGTGGTTAAAAGTCCTTAGGTGATCCTTTCCATGGTGTTTAAAAGTCCATGGGGCCAAGGTGTTTAAAAGTCCTTGGGGCCAAAGTGTTTAAAAGTCTTTGGGGGTGATTCAAGCTATGGACACAAAGGTGGTTAAAAGTCCTTGTGTGGTCCTCATTCATGGTGTTTAAAAGTCCATGGCCAAGGTGTTTAAAAGTCCTTGGGCCAAGGTGTTTAAAAGTCCTTGGGAAGTTGATGAACTCGTTTTAATGAAATGGAATCTATCACTTGAGCCAATATGACATGTTATATTATGTTGAAGCATGAGATGCTTGTTTTAAGTATGCTTTTGAGCATGTGCAAAGGTTGATTTAAAGCATGATTTGTAAATGTTTTTAAATGCATTATTGAATGGTTTTAAGAGCATTCCTCACTAAGCTTTTGCTTACGCTCTCCTTGTTTTCTTAATTCAATAAAGCAGAACATTAGAGCTCTTTGAGGGCAGCAAGGAAGGCAAGTATTCAAGTGGAAGCAAAGCTCAAAGTATGGAAGGTTTTCCTAAGATCATTTAGCTTTTGATAATTTGGCAATGGGGGACCAATGTGTATGTTTTGGGAGAGGTTTAAACTCCCTAAGTATGTTGAATGTTGTTGAGAATGCTTGTTTTTGTGTTGGATCATTACATGCTTGTTTTGGAAGTTTATGCTTAAATGGTTTGCTTGTGTAGGAAGCATGCCTATAGAATTGGGGCTTTTTGCATATGATGTTGTTTTGATGAATTGTTGATGCAAGTATGTCCTATATATGTTGAATTGCATGCTGGTAAAGTTTGGTGGCAATTGGAGCATGTTTGAATGATCAATTGCATGTTTTGGAATGCATTTTGCTGCAAACTGTGCAGGGCATTTCGGAACAGTGTGCACTGTTTCGGAACGGGTGCCTTGAATGAGCTCAGGCGTCCGAAACGGTATGCACCGTTTCGAAACAGTTTGGCCTCTGCCAGTCCGTGTTCCAGAACCCGTTGCGGAACGGCCCGTGTTTCGAAACGGGGTCTACCTGTTTCGGAACGGTCGACCGTTGGGGGCTGACATTGGCAGTTAAATGTTTTGTAATGTTTGCATTTTGGTCCCGAATCTTGTTTGTGCAATTGTATGAGTTTGGGAAGTCCTTTTGAGCTGAAATTTCACAGTGAAGCATGAAACCTGATTAATTATAAGCTGGTAACTTTAATTTGGGTTAAGTCCTCATATTTATCAGAAATTACAATTTGGTCCCTAAAGTTGTAATTTGTTCAATTGGGTCCCTGTTTGATCTCTGATGTTTGTGATCTTTGAGTATGATGTTTGTGTGATCACAATTAGGGCTAATGTGCATCTAGACAAGATTAAAAAGAAAAAAAAAGGGTCGTTAATCAAGGTTGACTTTCGGGTTGACTTTGGTTTTCCCCGTGTGACTTTCTTAATTCGGGTCAACCGTCTAGGCCGGGTTAAGGGGGTTACATAACACATCAAGTCCGAAAATAAAGATATCAACCTCATTTTTACAAGATTTTGATCTCCATTCAAAACTATAATGAAAACTCAACCAAAAACATTAATTAGAAGCCAAATATCTTGGGAATTTCAATAAAGAACTTTGATTAGAGGTTTAGAATGAGATTTACCTCCAATCCTTGCTTTCCACAATGGATGACAAGTTTTCATTTGCAAAATCTTGAAGAACTAGATAGGTTTTCTTGAAAATTGTTTAGAAAATATTGAGAGAGAGTTTGGGAGAAAAGAATTCTGGAGAGAATGTATGAAAATAGTGTTTGGCTGAAAATGAAGAGAAGTTGGTATTTACGTAATTAGAAATCTCAAGTTAACCACCTAAATTAATTAAATCAAAACCATTTAAAGCTATTTAATTAGAAATTATTTTAAACACATGTCATATTAAGGAAAGGCTAAATTTCCATAAATCCCTCTATAGATTCTAAGAATTTGGCTTTTTCTTTAATAATCACATTTTCCATAGTTTTGAAACTTTACAATTTGGTCACTACTCGAAATGTCCCATTTCCGAAACTCTTTTTTGTAAAATTGACTTGACCAACCTCTTAAACATATTGTTAGAGGTTTTTAGCAATTTTTACCACATTTTTATCCTATCTCGATCCTTGATTTCCATAAATCACCTTACGCGATTCAAGCTAATCTCGACCGATCCGGTCTGATGTCTAAAATATCTAGGCCCAAAACCAGGGCGTTACAAATCAATTCCATAACCACCCAAACGGCTAGAATTAATTGAGAAGGTATAAAAACAAGTCATTTGAAGACCAGCAAAAACTATTGCATCAAGGAGAAACATCTACACAAAAAATCCAAGCTCAAGTGCCTAAATTCTTATTCTAGTAAAATCCCAAATTGTTTTTAAGTGTGATTCCTATCATGTCTTTCAATTTGGGTTGAGTGCTTGTATTCAAAGAGGCAAATTTTTATTGTGAGATATTCTACTTGCCTTCAATTTCTTCTTTGTAACCAAGTGAGGGTTTGGTCAATTTTTGGTAGAAAATTGACCGGTATTGTAAAGGTTTCCTCCTAAGCCTAGAAAAGGGGAAGATCAATTAGTGAATTGTTGGAAAATCCTTAGTGGGAGCTAAGGTTGTGGATGTAGAGTTCATTTGGAACTTGAACCACTATAATTGCCTTGTTCTTCATTTTTATTCATATCACTATTACAAAATATTAAAAACCCAATTCACCCCCTCTTGGCTTTGATCAATCCATTGATCCATTCAACATAACTATTGTAAGCCTTGGTCTCAAGTCAGTCATAGATGTAGATGGCATGCCATATAGTCCATAGAGCTCATTATCGGGGTGGAATACGTTCTGGGGCATTGTTCCTTAATTGGTGGCAGTAGGATGGAAGTATTGTTATTTGGTCATTGGCGACAGTAAGAGGATTTTGACCGGTACTTTGTACCATATTGATTATTGATATGGGCGACAGTTTGGTTGGGGACTCAATTATCTAGACTGAGTAATCGATTCTCAAGGCTATAATTCAAATGAACTAATACCTCATGTACATTGAATCTATTGTTACATTGAATTGCATTGATTGATAGTAAAAGAAAATTAATTGTCGTGAACTATTGATATTGAAACACTTATTGAACATTGCTTATACGAGATTGCTTGAGTTTGAGACATTTATTGTGTTCAAATGATGTGTTATGCTTAAAAGAAATTGTATGCCATGAGCTTATGGGTAATGATATGTTGCTTGATCATTTCCTAAATGAAATTGTACATGATTGAGATATGAATTGCCTTCAATTTGACATGCTATGTTTTTTGCTATTCGAAATGGATTGTTGAAATATGTCTAAATTACAAGCCTTGAATTGATATTGGATTGAAATTAAGCAAACACATCTAGTTATTGTTTCATTGTTGTTGGAAAGGTTCCTTAATGTTAGGGGAACCATACCATCGAATATATGGTTTGTAGTATGATACTTGCTTATTGTTGCCCTTATATTCTTTGAACTCTCTCATTGTGCTTTGCTTATCAAGTCTCTTTACTATGATACTTGTTGATATCGGACTCTAGCTCAAAATCAAGGCTCACTCAAGTCACGCTTTTACTTGAAAGTATGAATTATTTTTGTCATAGTTCTCTTAGGATGGTGGCACCTAAGGCATGTATATTAATGATCACTTAGTAATGGGTTGTATATATTATCTTCATCTATGATCTATAATGAGTAATGTATGTATGTATGTGTGTGTGTGTGTGTGTGTGTGTGTGTGTGTGTGTGTGTGTGTGTGTGTGTGTGTGAGCATGTATGCACTTTGTTGAACTTGAATTCTTGTTAGTCTAATGTTAGACTTCCATGGTTGGATTAGGCATGTAATGATTGAATAGATCTATTAAAGTTGGCTAGTTAACAATAAATAAATCTAGTAAACTACATGTTTAGACATGAATCACTTTGGTCATTTGTGGTACTAGCCGAATGATGTATATAACATTGAAAGCATGTATGTTTGATTAAAATCACTCAAGTAAATGATGTAATCACCTATTGGTATGCATAATAGTTATATTGAATGTTGAAATTTTTATTGTGTTTTCCATCTAGTAGAATGGTTGCCTTAAGAGCAAGTAAGTCCTAAATGGCATTGATCATAATATCTAATTGCATTATGGGTCCTAATATATCTAATAGGTGTATCTTGCATTGTCTATTTGGTCCTCACCTATTCAATTACTTACTTAATGAGCAAGAAAGACTTAAAACGAAATGAACTCACTAGCTTTAACTGAGTGAGTCTTTGATTGAAATTGTGGTAACTTACCTATTCCTACTAGGGTGGTTAGAGTATGTTACAGAATGGTAATCAGAGCTTGAAAGTTACATGATTCTAGGGTCTATTGCATGAAAAAGGTATTGTTATTGGTGACTTAGGTGCCACCTAAGAGTTACTTGAACATTGATTGGATTGTGACTTGAGCTTGACTATCTTTTACTTCTTATATAGAATGTCTGAAACAAGGTTGGGTAAAGATAATGAAAGCCCGACAGGCTCCTCCAATAAGGGAGGGAGCGTGAGGATGGAGCAAAATCCGAAAAAACCTGTTGAACCTCAACAAGTTCAGCAAGAAGCTCCTGCAATTCATCCCATACAACATGAATGCTTCTTCAGTCTAAAGGAGATTTCCGATCATATGATTGTCTCTATGAGACAGAATCCTCCAACTATTCTTGACTCTCCGGTAGCAATACCGACATGAGCTTCAATCAATAAGCTACCCCAACACTAGGCTTACACCTTTACTAGAACAAGTGAAGACAACCCAAAAGAAATGGAGTATTAGATGGAGAATACGAAAAGAATCATGTCTAAGCAACCGTAGTGTTCTAATGAACACAAACTTGAGTGTGCAATGGCTTTGTTGGCCAATGAAGCACTCAGTCGGTGGGAGACCACTACTCTGGCAGCAGTAGAGAAAGATGTCACCTGGGAATTCTTCCTAAATGAGTTTAAAAAGAAGGACATTAGTGACCAATACTTGGCCGAACGAAAGAAGAAATTTTTGTATCTTAAGCAATGAGGGAAACCAGTCGAGCAATATGTCTCCGAGTTTTGCAAACACTGCAAGTATGGATCAGAATTTATAAAGAAGGAGGAAGACAAATGTAGAATGTTTATAGATGGACTCAATGATGAGTTAGGCCCCATGTTCACTAATATGGGGATTACGAACTTCCAAGAGCTTTTCAACCGAGTCATAGCTACTGAATCCAAGATGAAGACTTCAGCAAAATGATCGGAGAATCAGTCTCGAGATAACAGGAGATCAAGACATGATCATAAGCCTCAAGCTATGTTCAGAGCCTCGACACCAATGGTGTCCTTGGCTAGCATTGGGAATATCGGGAGAGAGACTCAAATCCCTGCTTGCAAGATTTGTCAAAAGAATCATATTGAAGAATGCCGAAAGATAACTAATGCTTGCTACTTATGTGGAGAGACAAATCACTATTGTAACACCCCCTTCCCAATATAATCGAGAATCGGTCAGAAGGTGATAGCGACAAACAATACAGTCTAATAAAATTTCATTTTGTTATCAATATTTAAACAATAATTTGTGCAACAATATTAAATCGATACCCAACATGCTTCTTAAACCGATTATTCTGTTACGAGACAATAATTGTCCACTTAGGACCAATTTATAACTATTACAATTTTTAGGGACCAATTGTAAATCTAACAAATTCAAGGTCCTTTGGTGTATTTCACTGTACCTTAATGAAATTCATTACAGTAATAACAAGTCTGTGAAATCTCATACACTTTGGAGTTCATTTACTCATTCAATTTAAACATCCAAAACTCAGTGATCAAATTGTAAACTTTGCAAACTGCCAGATTTTGCCTTTTAACTAAATTAACTCAGTGATCAAAACTCAGTGACCAAATTGTTTTTATACGGCCTCAAATCGTATCGAACGCTCTGTTCCTAGGGTCCAATTATGTTTAACCGTATCGATACGCCATTACCCCGTATCGAAACGGCCTGACCTATAATGATAGATTTTTGCTGGTTTTTAATCAAATTAACCTACCAAACAATGTTCAAATGCAATGAAACTTTACACACAACTCATTAATGTTATAAATTACTGGCATGTCAAATTTCATCATCATATGAATACATTTACTATGTTTTGACCTTCATGAGCAAAATATAACATTTTTGTCAAGTTATATCCAAACCAAAAGTCATTTTTAGGCCCTTAATCACTTTTCATCTATTACACATATTAGGCATAACAAAATAGGCATATAATACTAGTTCAACTACTTTTCCACCTTCTAGGAGTTCTTAAGGACAATTTACATTACTTGGCTTGTAGTGACTTGTCTTGCAGTGACTTGTCCGATCTTCAAAAGGGGGTCGATTCTTCAACCTGAAATGCATGAGATGAGACACGTTAGGCACGCATTGCCTAGTGAGGTAGTCACAACAATATGAATAAAAATGTATGAAGTTTTTACATAATCTCATGCTCTTCAATGTCAATGTCAATGCAATGTCTCAATATACAATGTTTATCAATTTCATTATTAATCCTTGGATTGAATCAAGATGGTGGATACGTGAATTCCTACGCCTCGCCAAATCAATGAATGGTTCAATCCCTCCGCCTCATCAATATGACCAATACCAACACATCCTTCCGCCTCGCCAAATCAATATAGGTTGTAGCCTTAGGAACATAGCCCACCCGTACACTGAACTCGTGAATTATAATGCATGCCAATTGTATCCAAAGTCCATTCAAATCCAAGGTTTCAATACCAATGTCATTAATCAATAATAACTCCAATAACCAATGTCAATAATCAATGATAATTCCAATAACCATTGTCTATAAAGTTACTCATAGTGAACATGACTCAATATCAATATTTCATAATTTCAATGTCAATATCATTATCCCATGGTTCATTCACAATGTTTCAATACCAATAGCTATATTGATAACAATGCACGATGGCAATACCAATAACTGTGTCTGATGTTCAATACTAACTTACTGATGCTTACCAATAGATCTGACTGACGATCTGATACAACTTCCTTAAAAGGAATGTTACCCATTAAACCAAAATCAACAATAATAGACTCGAGAAGGCGATGCTCCTACGGCTCTCGGATGACAACTCCCTTGTTCCTAGCCTTCGGTGAATTTGATGGATACTTCTTTTCGTTATCTTGAACTAGGAAATCAATAAGGATATTATTAGGATCGATAATACGATATCAAATCAATACAACGATATCAAAATCGATATCCAAATTCAATATAAACTTCAAGGATGAATCATCTATGGATGGTTAAAACCCTAGCTTATGATTAAGCTCGATTTATCCATGGAATCCATTAACCAATTGAGGAATAGAGCTTACCCGATCGATAGCAACATTTTGATATCAATAAATCGAACAAAAACTAAACTAAAGCTTGCTCTCCAATGGAGGTGCTAGCTTGGAGGAAGATGGTGAAAATGACAAAACGGGAGGAGCTTGCTTAAAGAACTCTCGGTAAGCTCTATTCCTTTTTCCTTTAGGTTTCTTTTAGGTGCAGTAACTTCACCAGATTGTCCCACGTTGGGATATTAGTTATTGAGGGGGAGCTAATCACAAGGTTAGTCCCTCAACTCTCACTACACTAGGGTCTTGCCCTCCAACTTACAATTTTCTCAATTTAGCCACTATATAGGTTTCAATATTATTCGATAGGGTCCAATGACGATAATTTAGCTCAATTAGAGTACAATATCAATAATTAACTAGCTGATACAATATTTGGATTTTATCAATGTGAGATTTCTGATCACCAGAACCTAATTTTGACTAAACCGGATTTTGGAGTGTTACAACTATGTCAAAGATTGCCCCCAAAAGCTAAACAGATTGTCTTCTCATGTGTCTCACAAGTCAAATCAGGCTCTTTCACTCATGAGAAAGGGTTCGAAACAAGCTAACTCGGGCATATATGGAAAGAACAAAGGCTAAGGGTCTAATGCAACATATCAAGAGTCTCGGGCTCCCGCTCGAGTTTATCACATTCGGTGATGAGAGGATGAAGAGTCTAACAATGTAATAGCAGGTACAATCTACCTTGATACTTAACATGTCTACGCTTTGTTTGATACGGGAGCCACACAATAATTCATATGTTCTCCTTTAATCGAAAAACTTAAATTAAAACCTGAATATATTAGTTGTAACTTAATTGCTACCAGCCTTCTAGGAGACAATGTAATAGTGAACCAAATATGCAAGGATTTCCCTTTGTTCATTTAGGGCATCCCTTTCCTAGCCGACCTATTGTTATTTCCCTTTGTTGAATTCGATCTCATTTTGGGATTATATTGGTTTGGAAGGCATCAAGCATGGGTAGAGTGACAAAAGAGGAAACTATTTCTCTGTGGCTTAGGAGAAATATACTTTACCTTGATCAATAAGAAACCTATTAGCATCTTTGCAACTATGATTAAGCAAGATGAAATTGAATTCCATGTGAGCTCATTTCCCATTGTTTCTGAATTCCCTGATGTTTTTCCTGAGGAACTCTCGGGGTTACCTCCTATTTGGGAAGTTGAGTTCAAGATTGAAGCCCAACCCGGGATTGATCCTGTGTCTATTGCTCCAAATCGAATGGCCTCTATGGAACTTAAAGAGCTTAAACACCAAGTACAAGAGCTTCAAGACATGGGCTTCATTCAACCCAGCTCTTCTCCCCGAGGAGCACCCGTACTATTTGTCAAGAAGAAGGACGGCTCGATGAGTATATGTGTTGACTATCACCAATTAAACCAACTCACTATCAAGAATAAATACCCATTGCGGAGAATAAAGGACTTTTTCGACAAATTTAAGGATGCCAAAGTCTTTTCCAAGATTGATTTGTGGTCCGGATACTATCAGATTAGAATACGAGAGTCAGACGTACCGAAAATGGCTTTCAAGACTCGTTATGGTCACTACGAGTTCCTAGTGATACCCTTCAGATTAACTAACGCTCCAGCAGCTTTCATGGACCTAATGAACCGAGTGTTCAAACCTTATTAGGATAAATTCGTGGTTGTCTTCATCGACGACATTCTTTTCTACTCGAAGGATAAGAAAGAACATGCTAAACATCTCCAACTTGTGCTACAGACATTGAGGGAGAATTGGCTTTTTGCCAAACATAGCAAATGCGAGTTCTGGCTCTCAGAAGAATCTTTCCTTGGCCATGTTGTCTCGGCTGAAGGAATAAAAGTGGATTCAAGAAAAATCCAAACGGTTATTGAATGGAGACCTACGAGGAATGTTAGTGTGGTTAGAAGCTTTCTCGGTTTAGTCGGATGTTATCGAAGATTTGTGAAAGGGTTCTCAATTCCTGTTGCTCCATTGACTCGACTCCTTCGAAATAATGCTCTGTTTAAATGGTCTAAGGACCAGCAGAAGAGTTTCCATCAATTGAAGCAAGTTCTAACTCAAGCTCCCATCTTAATTCAACTTGAACCGGGGAAAGACTTTATAGTCTTCAGTGATGCTTCCCACTTCGGTTTAGGGTGTGTATTGATTCAAGATAACAAGGTCATTGCCTATGCTTCACGGTAACTCAAGCCACATGAATTGAACTATCTAACGAAAGACTTGGAACTAGCTGCGGTCATGTTTGCTTTAATGATCTGGACACATTATCTATATTGTAGAACTAATGTTTTGATATAATAGGTGAAAAATGTTTTGGACTAATTTAAAAGAATTCAAAACTATTTCCAAAGTCCAAATAACTTGAAACTATGTTTAGGGGATGTTTTTAAAGGTTTTTACATGTTTTCAAAGCCAAACTAACCAAAACCATCCAGGTGTATCGAAACACCCTTAGGCGTTTCGATATGGGGTCCTCCAGTGTCAAAACGTTTCGATACGGGTATCGAAACGAGTCTTTTCTGGATGAGGTTTTTGCCTAACGTTTCGAAATGGGCTATGCCGTTTCGATATGCCGACGTGGCATCGACCTCAACGGTCATAAACCCCAACGGCTATTTCCCAACTAACATTTAAATGCAGATCGTTTCGATACAGTACTAGGCGTTTCGGTACGGGCGTTTCGATACGGCCATCAGCGTTTCGATATGGGTGTTGCAACAGCTCTTTCACTTGAGGAGCGTATCGAAACGGGTTCGAGCATTTCGATACGGGTAGCAGCAGAACTGCATTTATGGTGGGCAATAAAGTCCTTAACGGCTCCAATTCAACCCCAACGGCTAGTAACGGCTATAAACGCATTAAGGAGTATAAAAGGGACCTCCAAGCATCAAGATATGGTTAATGATTCAATTGTCAATCAACAAATGATCAAGATTTGTCTTTGTACTTAAATTGTCATTTCTTTGTATAGACAAACACTAGTGAGCCGAAATTGTCAAATTTGCTCAAGTGTTTTAGGTTTTGGGTGAGCGCTTATTTGTGCAAACAATCACCTATTAGAGGGATTTAAGTTTGCTTATATTTTCTCTTTGTAAAGAGGGTTTAATCAAGGCTTTTGGTAGAAAGCTTGATCGGTGTATAAGGGTTTCCTCCTAAGCCTAGAAAAGGGGACGAATCAATAGTTGATTGATTGGAAATCCTTAGTGGGAAGCTAAGGTGGTGGATGTAGACCTTGGTTAGAAGGTTGAACCACTCTAAAGTCATTGTGTCATTTATCTTTTAGCTTCCACACCACATCCACCCAAAATTCCACCTCTCCACCACTTGGTGAGCAAGATCAGTTGAAGGAATCGAGCACCTTAAAACTCAACAATTGGTATCAGAGATTGACTCAATCGAAGAGGATAAACATCCAATTGAGAAGATTTGGCAAGCTCGATCAACATTTCACAACCGACTCAATGGCTCAATCCATCGACAAACCGCCCTTCTTCGACGGAACCCACTATGCCCATTGGAAGATAAAGACGAAGTTTTTCATTAAGTCAAGAGACTACAAGCTATGGGACATAGTTGAAGATGGTTCGTTCGTACCTCAACGAAGCAAAGTAGAGTGGAGTGTTGACGATCGCAAGAAGATGAAGATAAATTGCAAAGCCTTTCACATCCTCTTTTGTGCATTTGGCCCAACCATCTATGAGAAGATGTCTTCTTGTGAGAGTTCCAAGGAGGTATGGGACAAGCTTGAAGTCAGATACGAGGGAACCAATTAAGTTAAGGAGACCAAGATTGGGCTCCTCGCCTTAGAGTATGAGAACTTCAAGATAGATCCGGAAGAAAACATCGAGAAGATGTTTGATAGGTTCTCCACAATCACCAATGGTCTCAAAGGCTATGAAGAAGCCATCCCGAAGGAAAAACTTGTCCGAAAACTCATCTACTCACTCCTGAGTCATGGGACTCAAAGAGGACCACCATCATCGAAGCCAAGAACTTAAAGACTTTGAATCTTGATGAACTCATGGGGTCACTCCTCACTAATCAAATCATGAAGAAAAATAAAGAAGAAGAGGGAAGAAATTAGAGCTATGAGGGAGAAGAAGATCAAAGGGATTGGCATCAACACAAATACCATTGCTCTCAAGTCCTCCACTTGTCATCATGTAGATTCTAGTGAGAAGGAAAGTGAAGATGAAGAGATGGCCTATATCTTCAACAAATTTGCCCGGTTCATGAAGAGCGAAATGGAAAATTCCAAGCATGAATCGAGGAAGAAGATAAAGGAATCCCACGAGTCCAACAAGAGGGGATCATCTTCAAAGAAAGCATATGTGGCCACATGGAGCGATGAAGACTCCACTAATGATGAAGTAGCCCACCTATGCTTAATGGCCATCAATGAAGGGGAGGTAACTTCTAACTCATCTATTTCAAATTCATATACATTTGATGAGTTGCAAGATGCCTATGATGATTTGATTTTGGAATTCAAGGCATCATTTTCCAAAAACAAAAAGCTGATTTCAAAAAATAAAAATTGAGAATGATTTGCTTTCCAAAACAAATCTTGAACTTGAATCAAAATTGAAAGATTTTGAGCAAAAATGTTTTGATTTACAAAATTTGCTTCTTAAAGTTCAAAAAGAAAAAGATTTGATTTCCATTGAACTTCAAAAGTAAAATGATTTTGGAAAATCAAATTTTTATGTAAGACAATCTAGTGCCCCTAGATTTGTAAAAGGAAAATGTTTTAGAAGTATTTGGGTCCCAAAAGGACTTAGTACTTCAATTAAAAAGGATGACATTGAAAAATGGATTCCTTAGGGGACTAAAGTTTGTGCTACTAATGTTTATGGATCCAAAGAAATTTGGATACCAAAAATCTCTTGATTGTCTTTTGCTAGATGTGATGGAGAGTGATCAACAAGTCAAACTTTGAGGGGGAGCTTCATGCACACAAAGCAAGAACACTTGAAGAAGGAAGGCTTCACATCCTCCCTTGGGTTCAAGTGTTGGTAAAAATCTAGTTGCTTTATTTATTTAATTTGATTTTTTCAACTAGATTATGATCATATATGTTGGACTAACAATTTTTATAATGCTTTGAGTAAGGGGGAGCCATTTTAAAACAAAAATCTTATTTTTGTCTTTTTTACCTCTATTGTTATTTTGAACTTAAAAGTATTTTGAATTCTTTTTTATATAACAAAAAGGGAGAGAAATGGTTTGAAAAATTAAATCTCCAAATGAATAAGGGGGAGCTTTATTTGATTTCATATCTTTAATCTCTTATTCACATTTTTAAATTTAAAGGGGCAGAAACCCAAACAATTTTTCAAGTTAGTTTTATTATATCAAAAAGGGGGAGATTGTAGAACTAATGTTTTGATATAATAAGTGAAAAATGTTTTGGACTAATTTAAAAGAATTCAAAACTATTTCCAAAGTCCAAATAAATTGAAACTATGTTTAGGGGATGTTTTTAAAGGTTTTTACATGTTTTCAAAGCCAAACTAACCAAAACCATCCAGGTGTATCGAAACACCCTTAGGCGTTTCGATACGGGGTCTTCCGGTGTCAAAACGTTTCGATACAAGTATCAAAACGAGTCTTTTCTGGATATGGTTTTTTCTCAGCGTTTCAAAACGGGCTATGCCGTTTCGATACGCCTACGTGGCATCGACCACAACGATCATAAACCCCAACGGCTATTTCCCAACTAACATTTAAATGCAGATAATTTCGATACGGTACTAGGCGTTTCGATACGACCATCAGCGTTTCGATACGGGTGTTGCAACGACTCTTTCCAATTGAGGAGCGTATCAAAACGGGTTCAAGCGTTTCGATACGGGTAGCAGCAGAACTGCATTTATGGTGGGAAATAAAGTCATCAACGGCTCCAATTCAACCCCAGCGGCTAGTAACTGCTATAAACTCATTAAGGAGTATAAAAGAGACTTCCAAGCATTAAGATATGGTTAATGCTTTAATTGTCAATCAACAAATGATCAAGAATTGTCTTTGTACTTAAATTGTCATTTCTTTGTATAGACAAACACTAGTGATCCAAAATTGTCAAATTTGCTCAAGTGTTTTAGGTTTTGGGTGAGAGCTTATTTTTGCAAACAATCACCTATTAGAGGGATTTATGTTTGCTTATCTTTTCTCTTTGTAAAGAGGGTTTGATCAAGGCTTTTGGTAGAAAGCTTTATCGGTGTATAAGGGTTTCCTCCTAAGCCTAGAAAAGGGGACGAATCAATAGTGGATTGATTGGAAATCCTTAGTGGGAAGCTAAGGTAGTGGATGTAGACCTTGGTTAGAAGGTTGAACCACTCTAAAATCATTGTGTCATTTATCTTTTAGCTTCCACACCACATCCACCCAAAATTCCACCTCTCCACCACTTGGCGAGCAAGATCGGTTGAAGAAATTGAGTACCTTCAAACTCAACATATATGGAGAGAAATGTCGATTGTTTACGGATCATCAGAGTTTAAAATACATCTAGACTCATAAGGAATTAAATCTTCAACAACTAAGATGAGTGGAACTACTAAAAGACTATGACCTTATCATTGATTACCACTCGGGCAAGGAAAATGTTGTGGCTGATGCGCTCAGTCGCAAACATTCACTAATCGAAATTCTCTAATCAAAATCCTTTAAATGTAGCTTCAACTACTTTCAATGCCCATTTTAAGCTTCTAAAGAACTAAAGATATGTGGCAGAACTTCAAGTTCAATCTGACTTGTATTCGAGGATCAAAGAGCTTCAACAAACTGATCCCAAACTTCAGAAGATATTGAAAGAGATTGATTCCAATCCGAGCACCAAATTCTCACTTTGATTGAATGGTGTGATCTACTTCACAAATTGGGTTTGCTTACCCAATGATCCAGTCCTTAAGAGGGAAATGCTTCAAGAAGCACATATTAGTCCTTTTTTCAATACATCCGGGAGTGATCAAGATGTATAAGGACTTAAAGGAAGTCTATTGGTGGTCGGGATTGAAGACCGATATTGTTGACTTCGTATCGAGGTGCCTCACTTGCTAAAAGATGAAGGCTGAAAACCAACTACCTACTAAACTCCTACAACCCATCGAATTGGCTCAATGGAAGTGGGAGGGTATAACAATGGACTTCATATTGGGATTGACTTTATTGCCAAGGAAAAATGATGCTAATTGGGTGATAGTTGATAGATTCACCAAATCGGCTCACTTCCTTCATGTTCGAATGACCATGAGCCTCAAACAATTGGCCAAAATGTACTTGAAAGAAGTGATTAGACTTCACGGTGTTCCTAGATCTATTATATTAGATCGGGACTCTCGTTTTACTTCTCGATTCTGGAGGGCACTTCAAGAAGCTATGGGAACCAAGCTGAACCTTAGCACTGCCTTCCATCCACAAACCGATGGACAATCTGAAAGGGTAATCCAAATGCTTGAAGACATGCTTTGAGCTTGCCTTATCAACTTTGGTAAAGACTGGGAGAAATCTCTACCATTACCCGAGTTTGCCTGAAACAACAGCCATCAAGCTTCTATAAAAATGACTCCATTCGAAGCATTGTATGGTAGGAGATGTAGAACTCCCCTATATTGGTCTGAATTGGGGGAAAACAAGGTCTTCAGGCCTGAATTGCTTCGTTAAACCGAAAATCAAGTTTGGGTAATCCATGATAGACTAAAAGAGGCTTTTGATAGGCAAAAGGCTTATAACGGCCTCAAGAGAAGAGACATTGAATATCAAGTGGGAGATTACGTATTCTTGAAGGTATATCCTTGGAGGAGAATCCCCATATTTGGGAAGAAGGGTAAACTAAGCCCTCGATTCATCAGACCCTTTGAAGTATTAGAAAGGATCGGTCCAGTTGCTTACAAGCTAGCACTCCCTATTGAATTCAATAGAATCAACAACATCTTCCATGTATCGATTCGAGGAAATATCGATCAGATCCTTCACATGTTTTAGAACCTGGTGAGGTAGAACTTAATTGTGAAACAAATATTTTAATTTTGATATAACTAAAAACCTAAGGACTAAATTAAAAGTCTAAACGAATTTTAAGTCCTAAAAATATCCCCATATAATTTTTATAATATGCCTAAGTTAAAAACATACTTTTCCAATTATTTTTCTAAGTGTTTCAAGTCAAAACAGTGGTTTCCATGTACCCGTTCCGAAACGGCCTCAAGGCGTTTCGAAACAGTTTCACCACTGTCGACCACCGTTCCGATACGGGTATCGAAACACCTGGAAGCGTTTCGAAACGGCTCACCTTGTTTCGAAACGGCTCACCGATATTGTAAAGGGTTGCCTCCTTGTCCTAGAAAAGGGGAAGATCAATTTAGTGAAATTGTTGCAAATCCTTAGTGAGACTAAGGTAGTGGATGTAGAGTTCATTTGGAACTTGAACCACTCTAAATTCCTTGTCCTTCAATTTTAATTTGCCAATTTCCACTACAATCCTTCAAATTTCCAATTCACCCCCCCTCTTGGTAAATATCGATCTTTCGATCCACTCAACAATTGGTATCAGAGCTTAACTCTTTGAGGATTAACAACCACAAGAGGAGATCCTTGGAAGAGTGTGATCATCAAAATATCAAGAGATGGCTTCAACCTCCGGTTCCGGCATGTACGAGTCACAATCAACCACCAAGCCTCCTTTCTTCAATGGTGACAACTACTCCTTTTGGAAGAACAAAATGAGGCTATTCATCAAGTCAAGTGACTACCTTGTATGGGATGTCATTGAGGATGGGCCATACATTCCATTGAAGCAAGATGGTGAAGGCAAGATGGTGTTGAAGAAGAAAGCCGAAATGAGTGAAGAGGAGAGGAAGAAGATTCAAGTCAACGATAAAGCTCTCCACATGCTTTTTTGTGCTTTCGGTCCGGACATCTATTCAAAGGTCTCCTCCATTGAAAATGCCAAAGAAGTGTGGGACACACTTGAGACCACTTACGAAGGCACCAATGATGTCAAGGAAACTAAGATTGGACTTCTCAATCTTAGTTATGAAAATTTCAAGATGGAGCCCGATGAGACGGTGTCAAAGATGTTTGATCGATTCTCCACAATTGTCAACGGGCTAAAGGGCTATGGAGAGATCATACCGGAAGACAAGCTTGTCCGGAAGCTACTCTATTCACTTCCCGAAGCTTGGGATGGGAAGAGAACCGCCATCATCGAAGCAAAGAACTTGAAGACATTAAAGCTTGATGAGCTTGTGGGTTCTCTCCTTACTCATGAGATCATGAAGCAAGGAAGGGAAGATGAGAAAAAGAAAGAAGAGAAAAGAGTAGAGAAACTTGAAGTTGAAAAGAAGAAGAAGATGGGAATAGCTCTCAAGGCTAAAGCTTCACAACTTGATGAGAGCTCATCTAGTGATGAGGACGAACTTGAAGAATTGGCTATGATAGCCAAACGATTCTCACGATTCATGAGGTCCAACCGGGGTAGAAAAATCCAAAGAAAAATGGACTTCAAGAGCAAGAGCAAAGAAGAAGGAAAGGATCCCATCATTTGCTATGAGTGCAAACAACCCGGCCACATCCGTTCGGAGTGCCCTCAACTCAAGAAGAAGAGCTTTGAGAAGAAGAAGAAACTCAAAGTCAAACTTGCTACTTGGAGTGATGAGGAGTCATCGGAGGATGACGAACAAGAAGTGGCCAACCTTTTTCTCATGGCACTTGAGGAAGATTCCTCCTTGGTAACCTCTAACTCATCTACTTTAGATTTTTCATATGAAGAATTAAATGATGCATATGATGAGTTGCAAGAGGTATATGATGAATTAGTTGAGAAGTTTAAAGAGTCGGTCATTAAAAACAAGAAAATCATTTTAGAGCTAAATGAGAAAAATGACTCACTCACTCAAGCTAATTCTAAATTTGAGAAAAAGATTTTAGGATTAAAAGATGAACTTAAATTCTTTCAAGATGAAAATGTTGATCTTAATAATCTTTTGTCTCAATGCAATAGTGAACACCAAAAGGTGTTAGGTGAGCTAAATGAACTCAAAAAGTCCTTAAAAAATGTTGGTAGTGTCAAACATGAAGTAGGAGAATCCTCTAGAACACACCAACCTAAGAAAAGGACTAATTACTACAAACAAAGTAGCTACCCTAGACATAGTAGAGCTAAAAGAATTAGAAGTGTATGGGTTCCTAAGGAACTTGTAAAATCTAATAATATTATTGCTATGTCATCTTGGATTCCTAAGGGAACCAAGGTTTTGGGAGCTAACACTCATGGACCCAAAATGATTTGGGTACCAAAAATCAAGGTTTAATATCTTTGTTTGTAGGGGGAGCATTGCTACAAGGCCAAAGCACAAAGTCAAAACTCATGGTACCTTGATAGTGGATGCTCGAGACACATGACCGGAGACAAGAGTCGATTCATGGATTTAAAGCCAAAAAGTGGAGGAGTAGTAACATTTGGTGACAACTCCAAAGGCCACATTAAAGGTATTGGCTCCATAGGTAATCACTCTACCATTCTCATTGAAAATGTCTTATATGTCGATGGTCTTAAACATAATTTATTGAGCATAAGTCAATTGTGTGATAAAGGATTTAATGTTTTATTTGATAAAAATGGATGCAAAATTGTTGACATTAAATCTAATAATATTATGCTCATAGGTCATCGCATAGGAAACATATACATGGTGCATTTAGATGACATACATACATCTCATGCATGTTTAGTTGCTCAAAATGAAAATGATGCATGGTTGTGGCATAGGAAGCTAGGACATGCTAGCATTAGTGTTTTGGAAAAACTAGTCTCTCTAAATCTAGTTAGAGGTTTGCCCAAAATTAAATTTTCAAATGACAAAATTTGTGATGCATGCTCTAAGGGTAAACAACATAAGTCTTCCTTTAAATCCATTAATGATGTTTCTACTAGTAGATGCTTACAATTAATTCACATGGATTTATTTGGGCCAATTAGGACTATGAGCTTGGGTGGTAAATCTTATGCATTCGTGTTAGTAGATGATTTTTCTAGATTTACTTGGGTTCTCTTTTTAAGTACTAAAGATGACGCTTTGGAAAAATTCATCACATTTTCAAAATTAACCCAAAATGATCTTGAACTTAGAATTTCACACATTAGAAGTGATCATGGAACCGAGTTTCAAAATTTAGGGTTTGAAGAATTTTTGAATGAAAATGGTATTAGCCATAATTTTTCGGCTCCTCGAACTCCTCAACAAAATGGGGTAGTTGAGAGGAAAAATAGAACTTTACAAGAAATGGCTAGAACTATGCTTTGTGAAAATAATTTACCTAAATATTTTTGGGCGGAAGCCACAAACACCGCTTGTTATATTGTAAATCGAGTAATGATTAGGCCAATTTTAAAGAAAACACCTTATGAGATTTTAAAATCTAAAAAGCCTAACATTAGCTATTTTCACCCTTTTGGGTGTAAGTGTTTTGTTTTAAATAATGGAAAAGATAACTTAGGTAAATTTGATGCAAAAAGTGATGAAGCTATTTTTATAGGTTACTCTTTAACCTCTAAAGCCTATCGAGTATTTAACAAAAGAACTTTAGTAGTAGAAGAATCCATTCATGTTGTATTCGATGATAACCTCCTTCCTAGGAAGGATTCTTGTGATGATGATGATGTAGGAATCATAAATGCCTTTGATGGAGGTCAAACTTCAAAGGAGGATGAGATTCAACCAAAAGAAGAAGACACACAAGATCCACCTCTTGAAGCCTTGAAGAACTTGGCTATTGAGGAAAAGGAAGTGAGCTACCCAAGGGAGTTGAACTATGTCAAAGATGGTGAAATCTTGGGTGATCCATCCAAGGGGGTAACCACTCGTTCTTCTCTTAAATTAATGAACCATGTTGCATTTATCTCATGCATAGAGCCTAAAAACATAAAAGAAGCATTGAAAGATGACTTTTGGATTATGGCTATGCAAGAAGAGTTAAATCAATTTGAGAGAAGTAATGTATGGACATTAGTTGATAGGCCTAGTAATCAATCTACAATAGGAACTAAATGGGTCTTTAGGAACAAACTAGATGAGAGTGGTAACATTGTGAGAAATAAAGCTAGACTTGTAGCACAAGGTTACACGCAAGAAGAGGGAATAGATTTTGATGAAACCTATGCACCCGTAGCTAGAATGGAAGCCATTAGGATGTTGCTTGCATATGCATGTTATCATAATTTCAAGCTTTTTCAAATGGATGTTAAAAGCGCATTTTTAAATGGTTTTATAAATGAAGAAGTGTATGTGGAACAACCACCGGGTTTTGAAGATTCAAAATTTCCAAATCATGTTTTCAAACTTACCAAAGCTCTTTATGGTTTAAAACAAGCTCCTAGAGCTTGGTATGAAAGGCTTTCAAACTTTTTAATTGAAAAAGGTTTTGAAAAAGGTAAGGTGGACACTACACTTTTCATAAAAATGTATAAAAATGACATTTTAGTAGTTCAAATTTATGTTGATGATATAATTTTTGGTTCTACTAATGAATGTCATTGTCAAGAGTTTGCTAAGCTAATGCAAGGTGAATTTGAGATGAGCATGATGGGGAGCTCTCATTCTTTTGGGGACTCCAAATCAAGCAAAAGAAGGATGGCACCTTCATCAACCAAGCAAAATACATAAAGGATATGCTCAAGAAGTTTGGCTTGGAGAATGCAAAGCCTCAAGCCACTCCTATGAGCTCATCTACAAAGCTTGACAAAGATGAAGGAGGTAAGTGTGTTGACTCTAAACTTTATCGTTCTATGATTGGATCCTTGCTTTACCTTACCGCAAGTAGACCGGATATCTTGTTTAGTGTTTGCTTGTGTGCTAGGTTTCAAGCTAGTCCTAGAGAGTCTCACCTTATAGCCGTTAAGAGAATCTTTAGATACCTTAGAGACACTCCTTGTTTAGGCCTTTGGTATCCTAGAGACTCTACCTTCAACCTACATGCTTATTCGGATGCGGATTATGGGGGTTGCAAAATTGATAGGAAAAGTACTTCGGGAACTTGCCAATTCTTAGGTAGTATGCTCATATCTTGGTTCTCTAAGAAACAAAATAGTGTAGCTTTATCTACCACCGAAGCCGAGTACATATCCTTAGGGAGTTGTTGTGCTCAAGTCCTTTGGATGAAGCAACAACTCTTAGATTATGGAATTAAAGTTGGAACCATACCCCTAAAATGTGACAACACTAGTGCAATATGCTTAACTAAAAATCCCATCCAACACTCTAGAACCAAACATATAGAAATAAGGCATCATTTCATTAGAGATCATGTCCTTAAGGAAGATGTGGTTATAGAGTTTGTAGACACCTTGAATCAATTAGCGGACATTTTTACAAAACCTTTAGACAAAGAGCGTTTTTGGTCCCTTAGGAGAGAGTTAGGTCTAGCTAGCCTATCTTGACCTTTTAGGACCTCTTTTGTGCTTAAATATGCTTGATTTTGTGAAATGCCATGTTGATGTGTTTAAACTCCTAATTTCATCCATGCTTATAGTTAGGGGGAGTATGTTTATGCCTACATATGTTTTGCCTGCTCATTCATGACATTTATGCATGTTAGGCCTCTTATAAGATCATTTTTCTGCATTTTTAGAGCCTCATCTGCACTTCCAGGCCCAGGTGTATCGAAACAGGTGAACCCGTTTCGATACGGGTACCTTAAATCACGTTCTGAGAAGAGGGCGTTTCGAAACGCCTAATAGCGTTCCGAAACGTTTTTGATTCTGCCAAGGGGGTGTATCGGAACGCGTTCCGATACGGGTCAAAGGGAGTTTCGATACGGTCAACTGCGTATCGAAACGTTCTGTTTATGGTTTTAAAATGGTCAAAACCCTAGCCGCCCGTTCCGAAACGGTCTTGACCGTTCCGAAACGGCATCGCGGATTGCTATATCTAGGGCTTTTAATGATACAAATTTACTTTTTTATCAAACTCTAAAACCCTAAACCGCCTCCCTCTCTATAAATACCCTCTCAAACTCCTTGATTTTCACCAAATTGTGAGGGGTTTTAATCTTCAACTCAAGTCTAAGCAAGTTTCATCAATCTTGTGCAAGGATTTCTTCAAAATCATCCAAAATCCCAAACTAAGGTAATTTTTCAATTTTTCTCTTTTCTTTCAATTCATGTTCGAATCATAGGATAGAAAATCTTATTTTTGTATAAATTATACGTTTTTGTTGTGGGTTTTCATAATCTTGTGAAAATTTTTTTAAATCCCAAAATTTTTGATTCGAATATAAAATTTTTCAATCGTCTTTTTTTTTTTTTTAAACACTGTTTTATTTTAATTTTGTTTTCAAAAACCTAAGTGGGATTTCTTATTGGATTTATTTTAATTATCAATGCATACACTCAATTTTAAAACACTTGCTTAATGTTTTTAGATGGCGGATCAATCGAACAAAAAGCGCAAGGCCGTTCAATCCGGTGAATCGAGCATTCGTCCGAATCTCACTCTGCTTTTTCAGAAATCCTTCAAAACTTCGGAAGCACGTGCTCTCTTTGCTTATGTCAAGGATTTCGCGGTTCGTAAGGAACGTGTTATCGATCTTGAATTCCTCAATTCCGAGCGATTCCTTTTTCGTTATCTTCCTCGTTTGGATGAGTGGAATCTCATGGATTTCTTGAGCCTTCCGGATGTTTGCTACAAAAATATGGTACTCATCTTTTACTCTAATGCTCACTTTCTTTATGATGAGTCCAAAACCGAGATCATAGGGATTGAGTCATCCTTGCTAGGCAAAAAGGTTGTTATAAATGTTAAACTTTTAGAGTCTGCTCTTAAACTGAAAAATGAGGGTCTTGAGGATGAACGCCACTTTGGCACTTTTACCGGGAAAGCTCTTAACCTTGATGTGCATGATCGTGTCCTTCACTTAATGGTCTCTTGGTTTATTCGCCCTTCCGGCGGTAAATATTCCCATATCCGTCAACGAGATTATTTTTGGTTAGAGTGTTTCCGTAGGGGTGAGCGCCCAAATGTCCCTAAGATCATCTTTGCCGAGATTGTCAATAATATCAAGCTTATTGACACAAATGAGTTGACATCCTTCACTTATGGCATTGTCTTGAGCGCCCTATTTCACCATCTCGGTATTGATTGTACCTACGACTCTCCGGAACCTCGCAAGACCAAGATAGGTGAATCTTCCCTTCGCAAGTCCGGGTTCCATTATGTGAATGGTATTTGGGAAAGAGTTGATAGAGAAGCGGATCCTCCTCTTGTTGCTCCTCCACCGCAAGTTCAAGCCGCGAACAATGATGCCCTCACGGCTTTCCTTACCGAGCGTTTCAATGCCTTGGACTCTCGGTTCGATGCTTTGGACACTCGCATTACTTCGGGCTTTGAAACAATGAGCAATCGTTTGTCGAATGTCGAGAATCGTCTTAGTTCTCTTGAAACTTCTCATTCCAATTTGGATCTCTCCTTCTCCACTCTCTATGGGCAATGGACGAAGTTTCAACGTTCTCAAGCCAAGGACGATGACGATGAGGATGACGAGGATGATGATGACGAGGCTTAGGATCTTCATTTCATATCATATTATTTATGCCTTTTAGGATTTAGATTGCATCTTATGTTTTATCATGTTTTAAGACCTATGCTTATGGCTATTTTATTTTGGGATTTTGTTGTTTGAATTATATTGAACTTAACATTTTGAATTATGTTTTGGATATTTTGGTTATGAATTTATGGTTGCTTATTATTGCTTATTGGTACTAATCTTTTATCTTCTCTATGAGCTTATGTTATTCTTTTTGATCTAACAAAAAGGGGGAGAAGAAATTTAAGAGCCACAACACTAAAATTCGTTTTTAATTTTTAAAAGGTTTAAACTTCAAATCAAATTTTTTTTTAAAAAAAACCTATCTTAAATTAAGGGGGAGTTAGAATATGTTCAAAACTTTCCAAATTCTCAAAAATTCTAACTTTGGTTTTGTTATATCAAAAAGGGGGAGATTGTGAAACAAATATTTTAATTTTGATATAACTAAAAACCTAAGGACTAAATTAAAAGTCTAAACGAATTTTAGGTCCTAAAAATATCCTCATATAATTTTTATAATATGCCTAAGTTAAAAACATACTTTTCCAATTATTTTTCTAAGTGTTTCAAGTCAAAACAGTGGTTTCCATGTACCCGTTCCGAAACGGCCTCAAGGCGTTTCGAAACAGTTTCACCACTGTCGACCACCGTTCCGATACGGGTATCGAAACACCTGGAAGCGTTTCGAAACGGCTCACCTCGTTTCGAAACTGTTCTTCATGTTGGATTAAAAAAAAGGGTTAAATTAATTCAAATATTTCAGATTTTTTTAATATATAAGGGGTGTTTCGAAACGGCTAATGCCCGTTCCGAAACTACCCTTTGACAGTAGCCATTCCGTTTCGAAACGGATCAATACCGTTCCGAAACATGGGCTATGTTTCAGTTTGAAAAATATGACCGTTGTATGTCTTAACTGATTTTATCAAAACCGTTAAGGCGTTTCGAAACGGTCTAGGACCGTTCCGAAACGACCCTTTTACAGTGGCAAAACCGTTCCGAAACGACCCTAAGACGTTTCGAAACGGGCTCTTAAATGCACCCCAACGGCTCTTTCTATTTTAGTCCGTTCCGAAACAGGTTTCCCTTGTTCCGAAACGGGTTGGTGCAGACAGCATTTATGGTGGTAAGAGAGGGTTCCAACGGCTCCAATTACTTCTCCAACCACTCAAACGGCTAGAAATCAATGAGAAGGTATAAAAGGGACATCCAAAAGCATCAGCAACAACTATTGAACTTCAAGCAAACATCCAAACATCAAATTCAAGCATTAGAGCAAAAATCCCAAATTTGTGTAAAATCCCAATTTGTGTTCTTCATTCTTATTTTGTAAAATTGGGTTGAGTGCTTGTATTGGGGCTATCATTTGTATTGAGAGATACCTAATTAGCCTACAAATTCCTTTGTTCTCTTGTGTGAGGGTTGGGTTGATTTTTGGGTAGAAAAATCAACCGATATTGTAAAGGGTTGCCTCCTTGTCCTAGAAAAGGGGAAGATCAATTTAGTGAAATTGTTGCAAATCCTTAGTGAGACTAAGGTAGTGGATGTAGAGTTCATTTGGAACTTGAACCACTCTAAATTCCTTGTCCTTCAATTTTAATTTGCCAATTTCCACTACAATCCTTCAAATTTCCAATTCACCCCCCCTCTTGGTAAATATCGATCTTTCGATCCACTCAACATTAATCCTGAACTATCGTATAATGAAGAGACAATTCAAATGCATGATAAAGAAGTCAAGAGACTTTGCAATAAGACAGTGCCATTGGTGAAAGTTCTATGGAAGAACCACAATGTAAAAGAAGCCACTTGGGAACCCAAAGCAACGATGAGAAAGCAGTACCTCATCTATTCCCCTCATGTAAATTCGAGGATGAATTTATTTAAGGGGGAGGGAATTTTAATATCCTCAAAACTAGTATAAAGAAAGTTACTACAATGCCTTCATTTAATCCCTAAATTATTGAAAGTAAGGTACTAGGTCTAGTTAATAAGGACTAGAATGTTATAAATGGAAAAGTGGTAACCTAAATTAAAAGTGATCAAACAAAAATGAATTCAAAAGGAGAGGATTGCATGGTAAAACAATTAAGGAAAGCAGACATTCCACATTTCCCTCTATCCATGCCTATTCGGTTAACTAAGGAGTAAACTTCATCTTCCCCATTTTTGGCTTGTTAAATCGAAACCATTGAGAGAGAGAAGAGAGGATTTTGGGAGAGAAAGCTTGAAGCTATAGATTTTGGCCTTGGTTAGGGATTAATTTGAATAGATATCAAGTTGGTTAAGGTAACAACTTGCCTCTCAATCGATTTTATGCTTGAATTGCTAGTTATGTGATGTTATCAATTGAATTCTTTAGGAAATGTTAAGTGTAGTTTCTAGAATTTGTAAGTGATAACTAGAATTCATGAATAGGCTCTTTTGTGTATATTTGATGGTATTAGCCTCAATTGAACAAGATAAGTGATAACTATGTTATAAACTAATGTCTTGATGTGTTTGAATGTTTTGGGATTGATTAATTAGTTTAGATGCTGGAAATTGGCATGGTGAAATGAAATTGAGATTCTTGTTGATAGTAATTTAATTTGGATGATGTTCTAATGGAGTAATTGAGCATATTGATCAATAATGCCATGTTATCACATGTTGAACACATAATTGAACTGACCTAAAATTGTATGAGTATGTATATAAGTTGAACAATCTTGATAGAAGTGCTAAGTAACCCCCTTAGTCCGGCCTAGACGTCCGACCCGAATTAAGAATATTATACAGGGAAAACTAAAGTCAACTCATGAAAGTTAACCCGTGAAAGTCAACCTTGATTGACGACCCCTTTTTTCTTTTTAACTTTTCTAGATGCACATTATTAACCTATATTAATAGCAAAACACTTTAGCGGAAGCAACACAGCAAACAGAGCTCATTTAGGGGTTCAATTCCATGTGATCGTCTTTTAGGGACTAATTTGTAAATTTCCAAAAATTTGAGGACTAAACAAGTTTTAAAGTTATCAAACCAAAAGTAATCATATAACAAGCCAGCATGACAAATTTCATCTTAAACAGGTCATCCAAACTCATTTAATTAAGCATTCGAGACCTAAGGACTAAAACGTAAGAAATAGAAACATGAAGCAATTCAAATTCAAACTCAACGGTCAGGTGTTTCGAAACCCAAGGCCCTGTATCGGAACGGTCGTTTCGAAACTAGGTTGGTCGTTTCGATATTCGGGTGCGTTCTGAAACCCGTATTGAAACACCCCTTTCTAGTGGCAAATCGTTCTGGAACGTTCCTACCCGTTCCGAAACCTCATGGCCATTTCAGGCCTCTGTTCCGAAACATGTAAGGGTGTTCTGATATGCCTTGCCCTGCAACAGCAGATTTTGCTGGTTTTTCACTCACAAACACCCCCGAAAAGATTCCAATTCATGCCACAGCATACATACAACATGAATAGGCATCAAAGATCAACATTACGAAGTACGAGCTAAAACATAGCATTATTCAAGCAAGCATTGGTTCTATAGGCATGCTTCCTAGTCTTTAAAACCATACAAAAGCTAACAGGCACAATCATGCATCAATCAAACTTCAAAGGCCAATTACAATTCAATATACCAAACCACACATGAGCAAAGTAATAAACCACATCCTCAATCAACCAAAAGTAGAAATCCCACCCATTGCCTCTTATTACACCAAAAACAAACCACATACTTTGTTAGACCAAAGTGCTTGGATTCCTCTTGCTTACTCGCTGCCTCAAAGGCCTAATTCTCTGCATTGATGAAACAAATGAGCGTAAGCACAATGCTTAGTGAGGATCACTAAACAACATTCATCAATGCATCTGACACGAATGGCAAAACACTATTATCAACACATGCTTTTACAAAAAAACATGCCCTTTCAAGACATCATTGCACTTTCTCAAAACACATGCTCTTATGCATCACTTAAAACAGAAAAATAGACCTTTTCTCATGCTTTAACAAGTATCACATGCATTCCAGCATAATCACAAGCATCTCATGCTTAACCATTGGTCATCATCATTATATTGGCTTACAAGTGATCATTTCTCAAACCAAACCATAACAAACTCAAAGACACAATCGGATACGCGGATTACAAGCGTTGCCCCACACGCTTCATACATACTACCGGATTACACAAGGTGGAGATACATGGCACAATCACAACCCCTCAACACTCGTGATGGAGATTAATGCCACAATCACAACCCCTCAACATCACTCATCGGTAGTTGTATAATTCCACTAATGAGAGTATGGGACACATACCAAAGGATTCACACACGGGATTAAACCATTCACCGTTGTGATCTTAGCCTCAATTGTTAGGGTACTTGGATGGAGATTACGGCACAATCACAACCCCTCGACATCCAAGGCGACTTTATTCACGATGCACCCAATCCTATAGTTGGCTAACTATATCCGATTACAAGAACCAAAAACCACTTTCATCACTTGCCAATATAATCATTTAACATCAATAATCCATTGTTTTACAAGCATAAATACAATGCCATTACCACAAGCATAACTATGCATAACATCATATGCATTTATCGCATAAAACCAAGGATCACTTACCTAGTGCATCCTTAACACAATGGCATTAAAATCCAGCATTACTCATGCTTCTAACATGCTTTAAAACAGTAATCAAAACCATAATTAACACAAGTGCATTTTCATCAAAACATAGCACATTTTCGAGAGAGACTTTCGAATCACTTACTCTTGAGCTTAGCTAAGTGTTTCAAACTTACACTAAGCTCCCAAGACCACGCTCAAAGCGTTATAAAGCTGGAAAATCCATTTCCACTCACCGAAACGCGAAGCCTTGCTCGCCGACACGAAATTTACTCTTCTGGAGCCTCCAACAATGCCTCAATTGCTCCCGGATCAAGATCCCCTGTTTTTACAACATCAAAACAGAGATCTAAATGCATTAAAATGCATTTCAACACCAGCAACAATTCACAAACTCGTTGCTCACCCAAACTACAGTAATTTACCCATCCGAAACAATCGAAAACTCAATCGATTGTTTTCTAAACCAAACTCAGCCAACATACGTTACTTACAATCCATTAAAAACATCAAAACACATCTAATAAACAACCTAACACATTCTTATACCTCCAGCAAGCAAGATTCCACCATTTCACCTCAAAAACTCACTCAAAGCTAACAAGAAACTCAAGGATCTCAAGGATTTCGGGATCTATGTTATCAAAACTTCATTTCAACATATTAACCAACTTAAAACTCAATTAAAATCAATCCACAATAGAGATTAACAAAACAAGTTCGAAAATTAAGATTTCAACCATATTTTTACAAGATTTTGATCTCCAATCAAAACTATAATGAAAACTCATCCAAAAACATTAATTAGAAGCCAAATATCTTGGGAATTCTAATAAAGAACTTTGATTAGAGGTTGAGAATGAGATTTACCTCCAATCCTTGCCTTCCTCAATGAATGACAAGTTTTCCTTAGTAAAATCTTGAAGAACTTGAAATGATTTCTTGAAAATTTATTAGGAAATATTAAGTGAGTGTTTGGGAGGAAATAATTTTGGAGAGGAATGAATGAAAATAGTGTTTTTGCTGAAAACGAGGAGAAGATCGTAGTTACGTGATGAAATCTCACATTAACTACCCATTTTAATTAATTAAAATAAAACCAATTAAAGCCATTTAATTAAAAGCCATTTTAAATACATGTCATATTAAGGAAAGGTTAAATTTCCATAAAGCCCCCTAAAGATTCTAAGAATTTGGCTTTTCCTTTAAAAATCACATTTTCCACAATTTTGAAACTTTACAATTTGGTCACTACTCGAAATGTCCCATTAGCAAAACTCTTTTTGTAAAATTGATTTGACCAACCTCTTAAACATATTTTAGAGGATTTCAACAATTTTTACCACATTTTTATCCTATCCCAATCCTTGATTTCCTTATATTACCTTACGCGATTCAAACCGTTCTTGACTGGTCTGATCCGATGTCTAAAACATCTAGGCCCAAAACCAGGGCGTTACATGCCATCTAGGTGATTATTGAAGCTAAAATCTAGTCTAGTGAAATCTTCCCAGAAAACTCTATTCTGGGCAATAACTTTGTAAATTCACTATAATTGGTAATGATTGAAATAAACGCTATGATTTATATGGTTAGAAAGCTTGATATGTCTAGTTTCACTAGAAACAAACAAAATAGAATATAGAAATGAAACTCTAAGGATAGTGCAAACTGTCTAGTGGTGTGAATTGATGTATGTTTAAATTAAAAACTGTATTAATTCGTAAGGAATAAAAATACAAGACATATATGGTTAGAAACATGGTTAAGTTAGCTTTCTAACAGTGTAAACGGTTCAAAATTTTGATGTACGAAATGAAAGATATGAACATTTAAGCGAGTAATGCACTTGTTGTTAGGCAGCATCAGCTTATTGATATAAATGGTTACTAAAATCTGCCTAATAAACTATGCATTGTATGTAATGATAGATCAAGTCGAAATTGATGATAAAGGGGCTCACATAGATCAGCAAGCTAGTAATGTAACGCCCCGGTTTTGGGCTCAGAAGTTTTAGGCGTTGACCGGTTCGGTCAAAGTGCTGATCGAATATATAAGAGTGAATTTAGGAAAGCCTAGTTCGGGTTGCATTAAAAATATGGAAAAATTTTCTAAAATCATCTTTTAATATATAAAAGTGAACTGTAAAATCAATTTTTGAAAATGAGGTTCGGAAGGTTGACATTTTGGCTAGTGACCAAAATGTAATTTTTGAAAGTTGCGGGACTGTTTTATAAAGGATTGAAACTTTGAATCTTTAAGGAGCTATTATTCTAAAAAGAGTTTCTCCAGATTTTTCTAAGATATTTTAAGGCTTTATTCTGATTTTAAAGTTTATGAAATGTGGAGGGAAATCATTTTACCATTTCATTACTAACTTTTCTATTTTCTCTCAATTTTCCTTTTCTCTCATTTTCTCTCAACCCAAACACATCTCTCCAGATTTTCTTCTTTGATTTTGTCACTCAAATCTTCCTTTTCAATTCTCTATGGATTCCTAATCATCTCATCAACAAAACCTCTCAATTTGCAAGTGGTTTCATCAAGCTTTTTGGCTCTAAAAAGGAGAAACTCAAGGTTTGGAGGTAAGAACGTCCTTCTCCTCTAAACTATCAGTTCTTTACTGAAATTCCTAAGTTCTCAATCCTTGATTTGTGATTTGTTAAAGGCTTTTCAATTGAGATCTTGATTTTGGCTTAAAATGCAAGATTTGGTGATTTTGGTGAAATTTTCGTGTGATCTGTTTAAGCAGGGTTTTGAGGTGTTAAATTGATGTTAAATGAATGCTAAATTGATTAGAAGTTGAGGTTTAATTAATGCAATCCCGGATAGGTTGAATTTCCTAAGTTTGGCTTGAGTTTTTGGTTGTTTTTGGGATGTTTTTGGTGATCTGTTATACCTGGAGGTATAAGGACGTGTTTGTGATCATTTTGGATGTTAATTGATGTTTAAAAATGGTTAGAAGTGATGAATCTTGGCTGGGTTAAGTTTTGGAAGTGTTTGGAGGTGATTTCGGTTGTGTTTGGTAGCCGAAATGTTGGATTGGTGATGAGCAGCGAATTGTGTTGTTGTTGCTGGTGTTTTTAATGCATAAAGATGCATTAATGCTCTGTTTTTGTGTGCTTGAAACAGGGGAGTTTGATCCGTGAGCTTTGGAGGTGTTGCGGAAGGTTTCGGATGCTTGAAAGGCTTGTTGGCTAGCCTTGTTTTGTGTATCGGTGAGTGGAGTTGGGTTTTCAGCTTTTTAACCAAGGTTTGAAGGTTTTGGGAGCTTAGTTTAAGTCTAAACAACTTTGCTAAGCTCAAGAGTAAGTAAATGGATTTCTTTCTTGGTTTGTGATATGAAATTGCTTTTTAAGCAATTGTGGTTGATGATTGATATGCATGTGTTTTGCATGATTTAAATTCTGTTTTGAAAGCATATTGTAAGCATGGTTTAATGCTGGTTTTGAAAGCCATATGTGAAGGATGCTCAAGGTAAGAGAATCCTTGGTTTTGTACATGGAAATTGTTGTTTTGATGCATGATGTCGCATGATGTTTAATGGCTTTGTGTAATGCTTTAAAACAGTGAATAAATGATGGTAAATGATGGTTATTGCATTGTGGTTTTGCATGTGAATCATTGGGCTAATGATGGTAAGTTGGTTATATTGGCAAGTGATGTAAGTGGTTCTTGGTTTCTTTGATCGGATATAGTTAGCCGGCTATAGGATTGGGTGCACCGTGAATAAAGTCGCCTTGGAGGTGGAGTGGTCAAGAGTGGACCGGTAAACTCCCTTCAAGTTTCCTAACGAGATGGTTAAGGTCATAATGGAGGTGGATGCCCATTCGAGGACCTTGGTTGAGCAAAGGTTATATGGTGTTTAAAAGTCCATGTGTGAGAACCTTGTGCTTGTTGAGATCACAATGGAGGTGTAATGCCCATGTGTGGATCTTGCGTAGGGTGTCCCGAATCTCGTTAGTGATGTTATACAACTACCAATCGGTGATGCAAAGGTTGTATGGTGTTTGAAAGTCCATACATGGGAACCTTGTGCATGTCAAGGTTGTATGGTGTTTAAAAGTCCATACATGGGAACCTTGGGAAAAGTTGAGGTTGTATGGTGTTTAAAAGTCCATAAATGGGAACCTCGGGAAAAGTTGAGGTTGTATGGTGTTTAAAAGTCCATACATGGGAACCTCGGGAAAAGTTGATGTTGTATGGTGTTTAAAAGTCCATACATGGGAACCTCGGGAAAAGCTAAGGTTGTATGGTGTTTAAAAGTCCATACATGGGAACCTCGGGAAAAGCTAAGGTTGTATGGTGTTTAAAAGTCCATACATGGGAACCTTAGGATGTTGAGGTCAAATGGTGTTTAAAAGTCCATTTGGAGACCTTGGATTGGTAGTGTGTATGAAGCGTGGGGGACAACGCTTGTGATCTGCGTGTCCGATCGGGTGTTGAGTTGAAAAGTGGATATGGATGATCACTTGGAAGCCAATGTAATGTTCTTGATTATAAAGAAGCATGAGATGCTTGAAAGGATGCATGGTTGCATGAAAAGTATTTTATGCTTGAAAGGATGCATGGTTGCATGAAAAGTGGTTAATGCTTGTGAATGCATGTTTACTTGTTAAGTTGAACAAGTGTTGATTATCATTTGGTAAATGATGCATGTGTGCATGGAATCCCTTAAATGCATTGGAGTCTTGTTAAGACTTGTCTTAAAAGGCATGTGATGATAATGTTGTGGTTTATATGTTGCCTTGGTTTAATGCATGTGTTGGATTGATTGAATAAATGGTTTAAAGGGTTTCTTGCTTGAATTGTTTTCAAGTATAAGAAAGGTATGTTGTGTAATGGAAGTGTTTTCCAAGGTTTCGAATTTAGTTTTGCATATGGTGTTTATGCATGGAATGGCTAAGTGGATGTTTTTGCAAGTTGTGCTTTAAAAAGGTTATTCTTAGCTTGCTAAGCTAAGGGTTGGTTTTCATGTATGTGCAATGCATGGTTTTAAGCATGTTGTCGAAAATGGTTTTCAAGCTTTGCTTGGTTAACAAATCGGGTTTGTTTTAAATGTGATTTTATGACCCGCTGCATTGATGGTGTTTTGGTTTTGAGCATTCCTCACTAAGCATTATGTGCTTACGCTCCTTTTTGTCCATCAATGCAGATTCTTGAAGTTTGGACAGCGAGAAGCAAGGGATTCAAGGAGGACTCCATTTGAGATGTATGTCTCGGTGAATAGCTATGGATAATAAAGGCAATGGGGGTAGAATCTCTTGGAATGTGTTTTATGTTTGTATGTGTTCGAACAAGGATGATTTAATGTTGTTGTTAATGTTGTAGAACATGTGTTGGCTAATATGAGATTAATTTGGAAGTTATGCTTGAATGGTTGCTTGTATAGGAAGCATGCCTATAGATTTGGGGCTTTTCGTATATATTGATATATTGCTGATTTGTTGATGCAAGAATGTCTCATATATGTTGAATTGCATGTTCGCAAAGTTTGGTGGCTTTTGGAGCATGTTTGGTTGATCAATTGCATGTTTAAATATGCTTTATGCTGCATTTTGTGCAGGGTGTTTCGGAACAGTTGGCACCGTTTCGGAACGGGTGCCCTAAACCAACCCAGGCGTCCGAAACGGGTGACACCGTTCCGAAACGGAATGGCTACTGCCAGACCCCAGTTGCGGTACGCGTTGCGGAACGGCCCCGTGTTTCGAAACGGGCTCTGCCTGTTTCGGAACGGGTGACCGTTGGGGGCTGACATTGGCGGTTAAATGTTTTGAAATGTTTGCGTTTTAGTCCTGAAACTTGTTTGTGCAATTGTATGAGTTTGGGGTGTCCGTTTGAGCTGAAATTTGGCAGAGAAGCATGAAACATGATTAATTTTAAGTTGGTAACTTAAAATTTGGTTAAGTCCTTAAAGTTTTCGGAAATTACAAATTGGTCCCTAAAGTTGTAATTTGTTCAATTGGGTCCCTGTTTGATCTCTAATGTTTGTGATCTTTGAGCATGATGTTGTGTGATCACATCTAAGGTTAATGTGCATCTAGACAAGATTAAAAAGAAAAAAAAAGGTCGTTAATCAAGGTTGACTTTCGGGTTGACTTTGGTTTTCCCCGTGTGACTTTCTTAATTCGGGTCAACCGTCTAGACCGGGTTAAGGGGGTTACATTTGGTGGTATCAGAGCTGAGTTGCGAATGTTTGGGGAAAACGGTAAGTTGTTGTGATGTGTGTTTGATGTTTACCTTGATGTGTGGTTGGAAGTTGGTTGAAACACGTGTTTCTGAGTAAGTTGCTGATGTTTTTCAAGCATGCTTTGTGGTTGTGAATCTTGGTTGAGCTTATGTGGTTTTGTGCTAATGTTGTGAGCTGGTGATATGCTTGACGAACTTGTAATGAGTATGTTATGTTGCTAATATGCTGTTGCAAGTGAATGCTGTTTGGTGTAAGCATGATCAAAGTGTGTTGTTTGATATGCTTGATGTTGTGATATTCATGTTTGTGATGACTGTTATGTCATGTAAAGGGGAGGATTCGGGATACCCATTGCCTTATTAATATAGCTATTGTGTTATTTTGGAGTTGGAGTTTGAATCCTTGCTTAAAGCTGGTCTAACTGGTTTGTTTGTTTCTTTGTTGTGAATGTTTGTTGTTGTTAGTAGTATGGCAAAATCGATGAAAGAATGGCAGTTGGGTGAGATGGTTGCTGCCTTGGGGCAGGTTGTTAAGGCATGGAATTCACCCTTTTGTAGAGGTGTTTTGTCTCAGTCTTCTGTGCCTGGAGTTGAGATGGTAAGGCAAGGGAAAGAAGCTGGTTCTGTGATGAAGAGTTCATCATCCGTTGTTCAGGAGGTGTTGGGAACATCTCAGGCTATGGTAAAGGTAAAGTCAGTGGATGTGCTGGCTGGATGTGTGGGTTTGCCGAAGCAGCGTTTGCTTGATTTGGGTGCGGTGGAGTATCATGGTTCTTCATCGGAGATGTTTGAGGCCTGGTTGGCCGATGTGATTCTGATTTTGGATCAGGAAGGCTGTGATTATGCTTGTAAGCTGGGAAGTGTTGTTTCTTTGATGCTGGAGGATGCTTGTGCCTGGTGGACATCTGTGGCGGTGGCGTCACATATCCATGATATTGACTGGGATTTCTTTGTATCTGCCTTTTATGAAAGGTATCTTGGAGAGAAGTTTCCAAGGGTTAAGCAATGTGAAGGTAGTGCTGTTGTGGAGCAAGTGTTGCTTGAGCACGGAGTGGAAGCTCAGCCACCGGTATGTGACCGTTGTGAAAGGCGCCATGTTGGAGGTTGTTGGGGTGCGGGTGCTTGTTGGAATTGTGGTTCTAAAGTGCATGTGAAGCGTGATTGTCCTCTTGGGGTGAAGTCAGTTTCGGTGATAGCCAAAGGGTCTCTGAAAGGTTATGGGCACGGCCGAGGCAAGGTTCAGAGGTGGCAGAAAGAGCAGAAGGTTGTGAAGAATTTGGGAAAAGAGAATTGCTGGAAATGTGGGTCTGCTGGACACATGAGGCGTGATTGTTTGATGTTGGCTCGGAACAGCCAAGGTTCTTTACCGCAAGGAGTTGGTGGTGACCCTAGTGTGTTAGCTGGTGCTGCAGTGGTGCGGCGGGAGGATGATGGTTCCGCGAGGAAGAGAGCTCGTCTGATGAATCTTCAGGGTGGTGTTGTGTTTTCAGGTAACCTTGTTAAGTAATCTTTGCTCTAGTTACCCTGGTTTGGTTTCTGTTGGTTTTTCCTTGTGTGGTAAGTTTAGTCTTGTTGCTAGCATGTTTGGGGTGATAGTTGTAGTTTGGAAATATCTTTGGTGTGAAGAAGGTTTTAGTGAGTATTTTGTGGTTAATGGTTGTTGGTAAGATGGAGTTAGATAAGTTAGAAGTGAGGTAGGAGGTTGTTCTTAGACGGATTTTGAGGATGTTATTGGAGAGTGTGAACGGGCATTCATGCACAGTTAAAATCATTGTTATATGCTATATTATATATGTGCTGGTCCATGCATACATGTGGCATGACATTAGAGGTTTTGCATACACGTACATCAGGCATTGATAGGGCATGTAGGTGATCATGCATACGATGTTCACGCACGCTAATAACTAATCGAATCTGTTATTGTGGTGGTTGGGTTAGGTTGGATGATGGTTTTAGAGGTTGTTTTGGTGCTGAGTGGAAGTTAGAAGCAATGGAGAATATTAAGCTAGTGCTGGGGATAGTGAGAGTAGTGTAGCCTGTTGGTAGAAGGATAGTGTTTGTTGCTTAAAGAGTTTAGTGGTTTGGTGGTGAAGAGTACTGGTTGAGGTTAGAATCGGTCAGGTGGGTTGAATAAGCTAAGTGGAAGGGGTAGTTCCTTGGTGCTAGGTGGTGTTGCCGTTTAGTGGTTGTATTTTCAAGTGCTGAAGCAGCTTAGCATTTAAGTTGTTGTGGGAAGGTTGTGTTTGTAAGTGTTGGTTCTTAGTAACCTTTGAGGAGTTGAGAAGATGATTTGTATGCTTAAGCTGGGCGATGTTCTAGTAAGGCAGGTGTTGTGGTCAAAGTTTGTGGAGGATAGGCAATGAAAGATCGAAGGCCTTTGTTGTTTGAAAGGACTCTTGTGAGAAGTGGTTGGTTGGTTGTGAGTGTGTGAACTTCTTTTGAAGTCAGCTGGTGGAGTGTGGTACGGTTGGCGGAGTTGAGTTGGGGTTGTGATGTAAATTTTGGAATCTGGGTGAGTAGTCCTTGTGAGTTGTTATGGTAATGATGGTAGCGGTAGATGTGCAGGATTGTTAGCATTCGTGGAGAAGTTTGGGTAAGCAGTTGATGCTTAAGAATTTTTGCTTGTTGGGAAAATTCTTGGAAGAGGTTTGGGGAGTTTGCAAGAGTTTTGGAAGCAGAGAAGTTTGCATAGTGGCTGAATTGGTTGGCTAGTGTCACTGTGTGAACAAGTCTTGGGAGTTGTGTGTTGCAGTGATGTGTGCTGTAAAAGTTGAAGTTCTTCAGGTTGATGTTGGGGCTGTGTATGGTCCATATATGTGAAAGGTTAAGTTGTGGTTATCTTTGAGTGTTCTGGATTTTGTGAACAGTATGTGGTGGTGTTGAGTCTGGTGGAGTTTTGTGTGGGATGTGTTCAGTGATGGTTGAGGATTTTGTGTTGCCTTGTGTGTTGGTTTGAGAAGGTTGTGGTTCTCTTGTCGCCAGTTGAAATTTCGAGGACGAAATTTCCTAAGGGGGGGAGAGTTGTAACGCCCCGGTTTTGGGCTCAGAAGTTTTAGGCGTTGACCGGTTCGGTCAAAGTGCTGATCGAATATATAAGAGTGAATTTAGGAAAGCCTAGTTCGGGTTGCATTAAAAATATGGAAAAATGTTCTAAAATCATCTTTTAATATATAAAAGTGAACTGTGAAATCAATTTTGGAAAATGAGGTTCGGAAGGTTGACATTTTGGCTAGTGACCAAAATGTAATTTTTGAAAGTTTGGTGACTGTTTTATAAAGGATTGAAACTTTGAATCTTTAAGGAGCTATTATTCCAAAAAGAGTTTCTCCAGATTTTTCTAAGATATTTTAATGCTTTATTCTGATTTTAAAGTTTATGAAATGTGGAGGGAAATCATTTTACCATTTCATAACTAACTTTTCTATTTTCTCTCAATTTTCCTTTTCTCTCATTTTCTCTCAACCCAAACACATCTCTCCATATTTTCTTCTTTGATTTTGTCACTCAAATCTTCCTTTTCAATTCTCTATGGATTCCTAATCATCTCATCAACAAAACCTCTCAATTTGCAAGTGGTTTCATCAAGCTTTTTGGCTCTAAAAAGGAGAAACTCAAGGTTTGGAGGTAAGAACGTCCTTCTCCTCTAAACTATCAGTTCTTTACTGAAATTCCTAAGTTCTCAATCCTTGATTTGTGATTTGTTAAAGGCTTTTCAATTGAGATCTTGATTTTGGCTTAAAATGCAAGATTTGGTGCTTTTGGTGAAATTTTCGTGTGATCTGTTTAAGCAGGGTTTTAAGGTGTTAAATTGATGTTAAATGAATGCTAAATTGATTAGAAGTTGAGGTTTAATTAATGCAATCCCGGATAGGTTGAATTTCCTAAGTTTGGCTTGAGTTTTTTGTTGTTTTTGGGATGTTTTTGGTGATCTGTTATACCTGGAGGTATAAGGACGTGTTTGTGATCATTTTGGATGTTAATTGATGTTTAAAAATGGTTAGAAGTGATGAATCTTGGCTGGGTTAAGTTTTGGAAGTGTTTGGAGGTGATTTCGGTTGTGTTTGGTAGCCGAAATGTTGGATTGGTGATGAGCAGCGAGTTGTGTTGTTGTTGCTGGTGTATTTAATGCATAAAGATGCATTAATGCTCTGTTTTTGGGTGCTTGAAACAGGGGAGTTTGATCCGTGAGCTTTGGAGGTGTTGCGGAAGGTTTCGGATGCTTGAAAGGCTTGTTGGCTAGCCTTGTTTTGTGTATCGGTGAGTGGAGTTGGGTTTTCAGCTTTTAAACCAAGGTTTGAAGGTTTTGGGAGCTTAGTTTAAGTCTAAACAACTTTGCTAAGCTCAAGAGTAAATAAATGGATTTCTTTCTTGGTTTGTGATATGAAATGGCTTTTTAAGCAATTGTGGTTGATGATTGATATGCATGTGTTTTGCATGATTTAAATTCTGTTTGAAAGCATATTGTAAGCATGGTTTAATGCTGGTTTTGAAAGCCATATGTGAAGGATGCTCAAGGTAAGAGAATCCTTGGTTTTGTACATGGAAATTGTGGTTTTGATGCATGATGTTGCATGATGTTTAATGGCTTTGTGTAATGCTTTATAACAGTGAATAAATGATGGTAAATGATGGTTATTGCATTGTGGTTTTGCATGTGAATCATTGGGCTAATGATGGTAAGTTGGTTATATTGGCAAGTGATGTAAGTGGTTCTTGGTTTCTTTGATCGGATATAGTTAGTCGGCTATAGGATTGGGTGCACCGTGAATAAAGTCGCCTTGGAGGTGGAGTGGTCAAGAGTGGACCGGTAAACTCCCTTCAAGTATCCTAACGAGATGGTTAAGGTCATAATGGAGGTGGATGCCCATTCGAGGACCTTGGTTGAGCAAAGGTTATATGGTGTTTAAAAGTCCATGTGTGAGAACCTTGTGCTTGTTGAGATCACAATGGAGGTGTAATGCCCATGTGTGGATCTTGCGTAGGGTGTCCCGGATCTCGTTAGTGATGTTATACAACTACCAATCGGTGATGCAAAGGTTGTATGGTGTTTGAAAGTCCATACATGGGAACCTTGGGAAAAGTTGAGGTTGTATGGTGTTTAAAAGTCCATACATGGGAACCTCGGGAAAAGTTGAGGTTGTATGGTGTTTAAAAGTCCATACATGGGAACCTCGGGAAAAGTTGAGGTTGTATGGTGTTTAAAAGTCCATACATGGGAACCTCGGGAAAAGCTAAGGTTGTATGGTGTTTAAAAGTCCATACATGGGAACCTTAGGATGTTGAGGTCAAATGGTGTTTAAAAGTCCATTTGGAGACCTTGGATTGGTAGTGTGTATGAAGCGTGGGGGACAACGCTTGTGATCTGCGTGTCCGATCGGGTGTTGAGTTGAAAAGTGGATATGGATGATCACTTGGAAGCCAATGTAATGTTCTTGATTATAAAGAAGCATGAGATGCTTGAAAGGATGCATGGTTGCATGAAAAGTGTTTTATGCTTGAAAGGATGCATGGTTGCATGAAAAGTGGTTAATGCTTGTGAATGCATGTTTACTTGTTAAGTTGAACAAGTGTTGATTATCATTTGGTAAATGATGCATGTGTGCATGGAATCCCTTAAATGCATTGGAGTCTTGTTAAGACTTGTCTTAAAAGGCATGTGATGATAATGTTGTGGTTTATATGTTGCCTTGGTTTAATGCATGTGTTGGATTGATTGAATAAATGGTTTAAAGGGTTTCTTGCTTGAATGGTTTTCAAGTATAAGAAAGGTATGTTGTGTAATGGAAGTGTTTTCCAAGGTTTCGAATTTAGTTTTGCATATGGTGTTTATGCATGGAATGGCTAAGTGGATGTTTTTGCTAGTTGTGCTTTAAAAAGGTTTTTCTTAGCTTGCTAAGCTAAGGGTTGGTTTTCATGTATGTGCAATGCATGGTTTTAAGCATGTTGTTGAAAATGGTTTTCAAGCTTTGCTTGGTTAACAAATCGGGTTTGTTTTAAATGTGATTTTATGACCCGCTGCATTGATGGTGTTTTGGTTTTGAGCATTCCTCACTAAGCATTATGTGCTTACGCTCCTTTTCGTCCATCAATGCAGATTCTTGAAGTTTGGACAACGAGAAGCAAGGGATTCAAGGAGGACTCCATTTGAGATGTATGTCTCGGTGAATAGCTATAGATAATAAAGGCAATGGGGGTAGAATCTCTTGGAATGTGTTTTATGTTTGTATGTGTTCGAACAAGGATGATTTAATGTTGTTGTTAATGTTGTAGAACATGTGTTGGCTAATATGAGATTAATTTGGAAGTTATGCTTGAATGGTTGCTTGTATAGGAAGCATGCTTATAGATTTGGGGCTTTTCGTATATGTTGATATATTGCTGATTTGTTGATGCAAGAATGTCTCATATATGTTGAATTGCATGTTGGCAAAGTTTGGTGGCTTTTGGAGCATGTTTGGTTGATCAATTGCATGTTTAAATATGCTTTATGCTGCATTTTGTGCAGGGTGTTTCGGAACAGTTGGCACCGTTTCGGAACGGGTGCCCTGAACCAACCCAGGCGTCCGAAACGGGTGACACCGTTCCGAAACGGAATGGCTACTGCCAGACCCCCGTTGCGGTACGCGTTGCGGAACGGCCCCGTGTTTCGAAACGGGCTCTGCCTGTTTCGGAACGGGTGACCGTTGGGGGCTGACATTGGCGGTTAAATGTTTTGAAATGTTTGCGTTTTAGTCCTGAAACTTGTTTGTGCAATTGTATGAGTTTGGGGTGTCCGTTTGAGCTGAAATTTGGCAGAGAAGCATGAAACATGATTAATTTTAAGTTGGTAACTTAAAATTTGGTTAAGTCCTTAAAGTTTTCGGAAATTACAAATTGGTCCCTAAAGTTGTAATTTGTTCAATTGGGTCCCTGTTTGATCTCTGATGTTTGTGATCTTTGAGCATGATGTTGTGTGATCACATCTAAGGTTAATGTGCATCTAGACAAGATTAAAAAGAAAAAAAAAGGGTCGTAAATCAAGGTTGACTTTCGGGTTGACTTTGGTTTTCCCCGTGTGACTTTCTTAATTCGGGTCAACCGTTTAGACCGGGTTAAGGGGGTTACAAGTAAAGGAAAGGGGATTGTGATCAAGGATCGTCAATAGATTGGAAAATTCCTGTGAGTGTAGTTTAAAGTTTGGAGAGGGCGGTAACCTCTCCAAGTCCATTTCTGATTTGAATTTCTTATTGATTCTTAGTGCAAATTGTGTAATGAGCTTGCTATGAATCATGAGCAAGGTAAGTCCTCTTTTGAGCCGTTACTTGATTGAGAAGCATGCTTGAATTACAATTGATTGCCATGATATGTTTCTTGCTTAATTGAACTACATTGAAATGAAGCATCTTTGTTATAGTTAGAAGTAACTCAATTCATTGTTTAATGACATATTGATTGACATACCTTTATTGACTATTGTAATATTTATATTGGTATGGGCTTTGAATCCTATTCGATTGAAAGGGAATATTGGCACAAAATGTGTACATTGAATTGAATCATGCTTGAAATTGAATGGAAGTGATAACTATTTTAAGCCTTGGTCTCGAGTCGGTCATATATATAGTTGGAATGTCATAGAGTTCATAGAGCTCATTATCAGGGTGGACTACGGTCTAGGACATTGTTCCCTAATTGGTGACAGTAGGAGGGAAGTATTGTTATTTGTCATTGGAGACAATAAGAGGATTTTGACCGGTACTTTGTACCATATTTATTTTTGATATGGGCGACAGTTTGGTTGGGGACTCAAGTATCTAGGCTGAGTAATCGATTCTCAAGGCTATACTTAAAATGAACTTATGCCTCATGTACATTGAATCTATTGTTACATTGAATTGCATTGATTGATAGTAAAGGAAAATTGATTGTTGTGAACTATTTATATTGAAACACTTCTTGAACATTGCTTATATAAGATTTCTTGAGTTTGAGACATTGATTGTGCTTAAATGACTTGTTATGCTTAAAAGAAATTGTATGCCATGAGCTTATAGGTAATGATATGTTGCTTGATCATTTCCTAAAGGAAATTGTACATGATTGAGATATGAATTGCCTTCAATTTGACATTCTATGTTTCTTGCTATTCGAAATGGATTGTTGAAATATGTCTAAATTACAAGCCTTGAATTGATATTGGATTGAAATTAAGCAAACACATCAAGTTATTGTTTCATTACTATTTGAAAGGTTCCTTAATGTTAGGGGAACCATACCATTGAATAGATGGTTTGTAGTATGGTACTTGCTTATTGTTGCCCTTATATTTTTGAACTCTCTCACTAAGCTTTCCTGATCAAGTATCTTTACTACGATACAGGTTGATATCGGACTCTAGCTCGAAGTCAAGGCTCACTGAAGTCTCGCTTTTGCTTGAAAGTATGTATTCTTTTTGTCATAGTTCTCCTAGGATGGTGGCACCTAAGGCATGTATATTCATGATCACTTAGTAATGGTTTGTATGTATTATCTTCATCTATGATCTATAATGAGTATTGTATGTATATATATGAGCATGTATGCACTTTATTGAACTTGAATGCTTGTTAGCCTAATGTTAGACTTCCATGGTTGAATAGATCTATTGAAGTTGGCTAGTTAACAATAAATAAATCTAGTAATCTACATGTCTATACATGAATCACTTTGGTCATTTATGGTACTAGCTGAATGATGTATATAACATTGAAAGCATGTGTGTTTGATTAAAGTCACTCAAGTAAATGATGTAATCACCTATTGGTATGCATATTAGCTATATTGAATGTTGCTTTTTTTATTGTGTTTTCCATCTAGTAGAATGGTTGCTTGAAGAGCAAGTAAGTCTTAAATGGCATTGATCATGATATATAATTATGTTATAGGTCCTAATATATATAATATGTGTATCATGCATTGTCTACTAGGTCCTCACCTATTTGATTACTTACTGAGCAAGAAAGACTTAAAACAAATTGAACTCACTAGCTTTAATTGAATGAGTCTTTGATCGAAATTGTGGTAACTTACCTAAACCTACTAGGGTGGTTAGAGTATGTTACAGAAATAAAGGAATGTATCTAAGGGGAATTTGTCCTTATACCCATGGAACTGTTCTGGACAATTGGACTGCTGAAGAACTCTCTACAGTGTTTAGGAATGTTTCAGAGTAATGGTCAGAACACACTTGTTACTCTTGCCCAAGAGCATCAAGGGTCTTTTTGTAAAGGGCATATGTTGTCCTTATGTCAATGAAATAATACTTTTTGTGTGTATCATCTAGCAAAGATCCTTATTCATTTGTACTCTAATATATATATATATATATATATATATATATATATATATATATATATATATATACTTATACTATTGTCCATTCTTGATTTGTTTGTTCAATGGACATCATTATTTTGTATCAGGTCTGTTGATATCAACGTATCGAGTGACACTAGAATTGATCCGAAACTCATTTTGAACGAGACGCGTGTCTAGATGGACCTCAAGACTTTGAAGAAGATCAAGTTTATGATTTATCTCCCAACCTATTGAGAATGGTAGAGCAAGATGAAAAACAAATATTTCCTCACAAAGAGTAAGTAGAAATTGTGAGTTTGGGAGATGATGAAGAAAAGAAAGAGGTGAAGATTGGGACATGGATTACGGCAGAAACAAGACGCGGTCTGATTGAGCTGCTCCTAGAATTCAAAGATATTTTTATATGGTCCTATCAATACATGCTTGGGTTGAGTACAAATGTGGTTGTTCATAAACTCCCCATAAAAGAAGACTACAAACCGGTCCAACAGAAGCTTCGAAGGATGAGGCCTGATGTACTGCTGAAGATAAAAGAGGAGGTAAAGAAACAATATGATGTTGGGACTCCGCGAGAGGTCAAATATTCATAATGGGTGGCTAATATAGTCCCAGTTCCAAAGAAAGATGGCAACGTCCGAATGTGTGTTGATTATCGAGATCTAAACAAGGCCAGCCCAAAGGATAATTTCCCACTACCTCACATCGACACCGTAGTTGATAATATGGCAAGACATTCGTTGTTCTCTTTCATGGATGGCTTCTCAGGCTACAACCAGATAAAAATGTAACATGGTGATTTGAAAAAGACCATGTTTGTGGTGCTATGGGGAACCTTATGTTATAAGGTGATGCATTTGGACTAAAAAATGCAAGGGCAACATACCAACGAGCCATGGTCACTCTATTCCATGATATGATACAAAGGGAAACTGATATGTATGTCGACGACATGATCGCCAAGTCCCAAACGGATGAAGAGCACGTGGAAATATTGAGGAAATTGTTCTTGAGATTAAGGAAATACCAATTAAGGCTGAATCTGGCCAAATGCACCTTCAGAGTCATGTCAGGAAAGCTTCTGGGTATCATAGTCAGCGAAAGGAGCATTGAAGTTGACCCGGATATGGTCAAAGCCATTCAGGATCTACCACCCCTACACACTCACAAAGATGTAAGAGGCTTTTTAGGAAGATTAAATTACATCGCTCGGTTCATCTCACAATTGACCGAAAAATGTGATCTCATTTTCCGTCTTCTAAAAAAGCATAACCCAGGAGAATGGGATGATGAATGTCAGGAAGTCTTTGACAAGATCAAGCACTACCTATCAAATGCACTAGTTTTCATGTCGTCTATCCCAAATAAGCCATTAATTTTGTACTTAACTGTCTTCGAGAATTCTATGGGATATGTACTAGGGCAACATGACGAGTTAGGAAAGAAAAGAACGGGCGATTTATTATCTTAGCAAGAAATTTACAGAATGTGAAGTTAGATATTCATCAATCAAGATATTGTGTTGTGCCATGGTTTGGACTACCATAAGACTAAGGAAATACATGTTGTACCATAGAACCTGGCTAATCTCAAAATTTGATACTCTTAAATACTTGATGGAGTCGACTACACTGACAGGAAGAATGATCATATGGCAGATTTTGTTGTCTGAATTTGACTTGGTTTATGTGAACGAAAAAGTCATGAGAGGGAGTGCAATAGTTGACTTCCTAGCTAGCCAAGCTTTAGAGGATTATGAACCTCCAAACTTTGATTTCCCAAATGAAGATCTGATGTGCATTACCACTGTAGAGGAAGGTACCCTAGAAGTTAAATGTTTGAGACTAAACTTTGATGGCGCATCAAATTTTGTGGGCAAGGGTATCGGGGCATTGTTAGTCTTGCTAGAGGGTGATCACTACCCTTTTTCTAGCAAGCTCGATTTTGATATCACAAATAACATAGCAGAATATGAAGCATGTGTCATGGGGATTCGAGCCGCTATTGAGCGTAAAATTAAGTCATTGAAGGTATACGAGGACTCCATACTCGTGATCTATCAACTCTGGGACAATGGGGGACTAGAGATTCCAAGTTGATGGACTACCAAAATCTTGTTCTAGATATAATCAAAGAGTTCTTTTAGATTACCTTCCATTATCTTCCGCGATAAGACAACCAAATGGTGGACGCCCTAGCTACTCTGTCTTCGTTGATTAAAGTCAACAAGCAGTCTGATTTGAGGCCTATACAAATGAGTATATATCAGTCTCCAGCCTTTTACTATAACATTGAAGAAGGTGAAAAGGACGAACATACTTGGTATCATGACATTTTGCAGTACAAAAAAAGTCGTGAATACCCGAAGCATGCTACTGAGAACGAAAAGAGGATACTACGAAGACTAGCAAGCGAATACGTCCTAGATGGGGAGATCTTGTACAAAAAAAGAAAGGATCAAGTCCTATTGTGATGTGTGGATGATGTCAAATCCTAAAAGATACTTGAAGAAGTCCATGAGGGTGTATACGGAATACACGCCAATGGATTCACAATGGTAAGACAAATCATGAGATTCGGGTATTATTGGTCCATAATGAAGGGAGATTGCATCAACTATACCAAGAAGTGCCACAAGTGCCAAATTTATGCAGATAAGATCCATGTTCCTCCATCGTCGCTAAACTTTATGAACTCCTCACGGCCATTTTCTTCGTGGGGCATGGATGTCACCGGGCCTATATCACTGAAAGCTTCCAATAGGCATCGATTTATCTTTGTGGTTATTGACTACTTCACCAAGTGGGTAGAAGCCGCCACCTGTGCTAATGTCACCAAATCGGTAGTGTGCTGATTCTTGAAAAAAGAAATCATATGTCGGTATGGGATGCCAGAGAGTATCATATCAGACCGCGTACTGAACTTGAACAATAAGACCATAGAAGAAGTGTGCAAATAGTTCAAAATACGACATCACAATTCCTCACCATATCGTCCTTAGATGAACGAAGCAGTGGAAGCAGCTCACAAGAATATCAAGAAGATTGTTGAAAAGATTGTAGAAACTTATAAAGATTGGCATGAGAAGCTACCATTTGAAAGCCACAAGCCACAAACCAAACCATAAAGGACATTTACAAACCTCAAATGCTATAATAAACTTGCAACAACCACAGGGAGTTCAAAATACATCTCCCAAACTAACCATAGGTCCCCATTGCTAATTATCATTACTAAAGCATATGTAAACGTCACCATACTTGAGCTTTTCACTTCCTTGGATACCCTTAGCCTCCTTGCTGCCCAAAAATGTCTCAATTATCTGCATTGTTGGTAAAAGATAGCGTAAGCACATTTGCTTAGTGAGGCAAGCTCTAAGAAAACCAACACGACAATGCAACTTTAAAACTCTATCTCAAAAACCATTTTCTACAACATGCTCTTTCTATCTCATACTTGAAAACTATTTCAAAGCAATTCTCCATTTGAAAATCACATGTACCTTCAATCTAACTCATGCATTTAACCAATGCAAATCTCATGGCAAAGCCATACACATGCTTATTGAAAACAAAAGCATTTCATAAACGATAAATCTCATATGCATTTCTCATTGCATAAAACATCTCAACATTTGGTACATGTGAATGAAATATAATATCATATATTGGCATTTCATATTACATCTTTACTCGGATATGCGGATAAGCTTGACTTAAAGCCAAATCCTACCCCGGTGGAATCTCTCATCACCAGACTCTCATGGCGGTATATCTCTTCACCACAAAGCTTGGGTGTTTCACCAAGACCTACCCCGATGGTATCTCTAATCCTCGGATTCTCACTTTGGATCAAGATGGCACTACCCCCATTGCCCGACTCCAAAGAGCACGTACGAATTTTTCGTTTATAGTGCACTTCAATCCTATTGGTCGACCAATTATATCCGGTAATTATCTCATTATTTATGCCAATATATTATATCAAAAACATCATCTAACCTACTGTTTTGATGCAACATTTCTCAAGTCATTCTCATCACATTTCAAAACCACAAATCATGCATTTCATCTAGACAAAATCTCAAAACTCTTCTCATAGACATGCTATCTCATGGGATCAATACATAACATATTTTCATGTTATAAATCATGCAAAAAACAGTAGGATTTTGTCTAATACAAATCAAGAGCATGTTAAAAGCATTTAGGGCATCAACCACATATTGAGAGCAATCTAGCCATACTTACTTCTGGACTTAGGATTCTGTTTCAAACCAAACCTAAATCCCCAAACCTTGTTTCCTTGTCCCTCAAGGACTTCTAAAACCATTCGCACTCACCGATTACGTTTCGCTTGCTTGCCAAAACTATATCTAGGCTTCCAGCACCTCTGGATCAACACCAAAAGCATCCAAAGATGTCTCCCTTATTTATTACACATAAGAGCAGAGGATTAATGCATCATCATGCATTGAAAACACCAGCCACTCATTCAAACTCACTGCACTACCAAAAACCACCATTTCGGCTATCCGAAATAACCGAAATCACCTCCAAACTTTCTCAAAACAAAGCCTGGCCAAGATCTATCATTTCTAAACACTTCTAAACCTCAATCAACAACAAAAATCACCACAAACACGCCCTTATATCTCCAGCAACAACAGAACACCAAGAACACTCCAAAAACCACAAATCTAGCATCTAAAACATAGGAATCCAAACCTATTCGGGAATCATTTGTTAAAACTTCATTTTCAACATCACATATCATCCAAAATACATTAAAAATCAACCTCAAAACAGATCTTAACAAAGAGTTACGAAAATCATCAAGATCTCACCAAGAATCTTGAATTTTACAACAATTTCATGCTTCTAACATTAAAACAACTAAAAATCATTAACAAAGTATTAATAACTTGGGAATTTCAATAAAGAACTGATCATTAGAGGAGAAGAACGAAGCTTACCTCTAATGGTTGAATTCTCCTCAATTTGGGCAAGATTTCTTGAAAATCCAAAGTAAAAACAAAAGGATTTGATGAAGTAAAGATAAGAAATCCTTAGGAGAATGCAATCTCAGCAAATGGAATGAAAACCAGAGATTATTTGGTGAGGGAAATGGGTTTGGCTGAGTGGAAGTTGAGAGAAAATGAAAAGAGGGAAAAAGTACCGTAAGGTAGTTATAAAAAGTCAAAATGGAATTTCTATCTTAATTCCTTTAATTAAATCTTTATTAAAACTCCCAAATTAAAGAGAAATCTGATGAAAAACAATTTGGTAATATTAGTTCCTTAAAGATTCAAAGTTTCAATCATTTACAAAACAGACACTAGTCAACTTTTGCAAAAATTGCAATTTGGTCACTACACCGAAATGTAGTATTTCAAAATCATATTTTGTAAAATTGTTTTGACCATAACCATTTATATAATAAATGAGGATTTTTAGATATGTTTTCATATTTTTAAAGCTTCCTGAACTAGGGGTTCCCTAAACCACCCTTAATGGATTCGAATCGTTCTCGACCGGCCAATCCAACCTCTAAACATCTAGGCCCAAAACCAGGGCGTTACAGAGGCGGTGCTACCCATCGAGGTCGAGATTCCTTCCCTCCGAGTTTTGTCAAAACTAAAACTAGATGAAGTAGAATGGATCCAAGCCAGCTATGACCAACTTGCTTTTATTGAAGAAAAAAGACTGAAAGCCATCCAACATGGTCAAATGTCCCAAAAAGGATGATACAAGCCTATACTAAGAAGGTTCACCCAAGAGAATTCTAGGAGGGAGATCTAGTACTGAAAAAGATCTTGCTGATTTAGAGAGATTCTTGAGGGAAATGGATGCCAAATTGGAAAGGTCCATATGTTGTGAAAAAAGCCTTTTCCGAAGGAGCTTTCATTTTGACTGAAATGGATGGTAAAGACTTGCCTAGCCATGGGAACTCAGATTCATTCAAGAAATATTTCACTTGAAAAAAGGGGAGAGTTCAAGATGAAAACTCGTAAATGGCATCTTGAAATCAAATAAGGTTTTGAGTTGAAAATCCGGAAAGGATGACACAAATTTTGATAAAAGAATGCGAGGACGTGAAAGGATCAATTCCTTCAAAAACTCTATGGTACGAAATGAATTTTGCATGTTGAGATATCGACAAAGCACTCTAGGTCTCCTAGACACATGAGGGTTCTTGGTAAGCTAGTTTAGCAAAGCTCGTCTGCTTGATATCTAGGGCACATGATGTTGTTTTTCGCTTCATTCTCTTTCAATGTTTGCCGCCTAAATGTCCTGAACTTTACTCTTAATAAATTCTTCCTTTCATCTTATATCCTTGTTTACACAAGTATTATACATTGGCATAAGAGTCAGTAAGCTAACAAATATGAGAAAATCTACCTACATTGCTTTTGAAAGATTCCTAAAAGTATAGGGACCAAAGGCAGTCTTGATTGAAAAAAAGGACATTCCCATAGGTAAATGACTCAAGAGAAAAGACACACTACCAGAATATAAAGGCAAATAATTTTCTTGCAATACAATTAGACCTAAAAAAGAAGAAGGCTCAGTGACTAAACGGAGTTCGAGCTGCCAATGGTGCCGGTTTCAGAGTAGATGCAGATGCTTAAGATGACTCCAAAATCCAAAAGACATCCCCGAATGGCATTTTGCATTCATGCATTCATTAGACGTACTTAAGCTAGGATCATTTGACTCATACTAATCATAACATCATGAATATGTTTACAAAACAAGTTTTACAGATTCCGTCTCTCCAACAAGTGGTAGAACAAATCAACTCAATGACAAATCCATCGCCTTGAGGATGCAATGGAGTGAGTTATCTAGTTTTGTAGAACTAATGTTTCGATATAATAATTGGAAAAAAATTTGGACCTATTTGAAAAGAATTTAAAACATGTCTTTAAGTCCAAACAACTTGAAAATAAGTTTGAGGCATCTCAAAAGGTTTTTGCCAAAGCTTTGTATGCTTTAAAATAGCTAAACTTGACTTTTCAGCAAGACAGTACCGATACGGTATACCCCGTATCGATACGGTATACTCTGTATCGATACCCTTTTGCTCATGTTTTGAATCTGCTAAAACCCGTATCGAAATGGGTGAGATCGTATCGATGCGGAAAAGGATTGTTTCGATATGCCCCTTAAGCGTACTGATCCCTGTTTTAACAACCCCAACGGCTATTTCCCCAACGGTCATTTAAATGACATACCGTACCGATACGCCCTCAAGTGTATCGATACGCTTAGGCTGGCAAGAGCCCAACGGCTAGTTTCTGAAGAAGGGCGTACCGATACGGGTCCTCGTGTATCGGTACGAAAGGCTTTAGAACTGCATTTAATATGGGAAATAAAGTCTCCAACGGCTCCAATTCAACCCCAACGGCTAGTAACGGCTACAAACTCAAAGAGGAATATAAAAGGGACCTCCAAGCATCAAGTAATGGTTAATGCTTCAATTGTAAAACAACATATGATCAAAATGTGTCTTAGTGCCTGATTGTAAATTCCTTGTATAGACAAACACTAGTGAGCCAAAATTGTTATATTTGCTCAAATGTTTTAGGATTGGGTGAGAGCTTAATTTTGCAAATAAATACCTATTAGAGGAATTTGAGTTTGCTTATTTTTTCTCTCTTTGTAAAGAGGGTTTGATCAAGGCTTTGTGTGGAAAGCTTGATCGGTTTGTAAGGGTTTCCTCCTAAGCCTAGAAAAGGGGACGAATCAATAGTGGATTGATTGGAAATCCTTAGTGGGAAGCTAAGGTAGTGGATGTAGACCTTGGTTAGAAGGTTGAACCACTATAAATCATCTTGTCTTTATTTTTTTTAGCTTCCACACCTCTATCACCGAAAATTCCACTTCTCCACCACTTGGCGAGCAAGAACGGTTGAAGGAATCGAGCACCTAAAAACCCAACAATTGGTATCAGTGCTTGGCTCAATTGAAGAGGATTATAATCTTATTGAGAAGATCCGGCAAGCTCGATCAACTTTTCAAACAACTGGCTCAATCGCGCAATCCATCGAAAAACTTCCCTTCTTCGATGGAACACACTATGCCCATTGGAAGACAAGGATGAAGTTCTTCATAAAGTAAAAGGACTACAAGCTTTGGGACATAGTAGAAGATGGTCCATTCGTTCCTCAACAAAGCAAGGGGATTGGAGTGCCGAAGATCGCAAGAAGATGGAGCTTAATTGAAAAGCCTTGCACATCCTTTTTTGTGCTTTTGGCCCAAATATCTATGAGAAGATGTCTTACTGTGAGAGCGGCAAGGAAGTTTAGGACAAGCTCGAAGTTACATACGAGGGGACAAACAAAGTAAAGGAGACCAAGATTGGCCTCCTCAACCTAGAGTATGAAAACTTCAAGATGGACCCGAAAGAGGACATTGAGAAGATGTTCGATAGGTTCTCCACCATCATCAATGGACTCAAATGATACAGAGAAGCCATTCCGGAAGAAAAGCTTGTCCGAAAGCTCATATACTCCCTTCCCGAGTCACGGGACTCAAAAAGGATCGCCATCATTGAAGCCAAGAATCTCAAGAATTTGAATCTTGATGAACTCATGGGGTCACTTCTCACTCACCAAATAATGAAGAAAAACAAAGAAGAGGAGAAGAAGAATGAAGAGATTAGAGCTATGGGGGAGAAGAAGCTCAAAGGGCTTGGCATCAACACAAATGCCATTGCTCTCAAATCCTCCACATTCCATCATGTAGATTCAAGTGAAGAGGAGGATGATGAAGAAGAGATAGTTCATCTCTTCAAGAAGTGTGCCCCTTTCATGAAGAAAGCCTTGAAAGAGCTTGAACGTGAATCCATGAAGAAGAAGAGGGCAAGCACTTCAATCCATAAGAAGAAGGCATGTGTGGCTACTTGGAATGATGAAGACTCCACCGATGATGAACAAGTCAACCTTTGCCTTATGGCCATCGAAGAAGATTCAAGGGTAACTTCTAATTCATCTACTTCATGTTCATATTCTTTTGATGAGTTACAAGATGCCTATGATGACTTGGTTTTAGAATTTAAAAATCACATTTTGAAAAACAAGAAAGTGATTTCAAATTTAAAAATTCAAAATGACTTGATTTCTAAAACCAAAATTGAACTTGAAGCAAAACTCAATGAGTTTGAACAAAAAAATTTTGATTTACAAAATTTGCTTCACAAAGTTCAAGAAGAAAAAGATTTGCTTTCCAAAGAGCTTGAAAAGAAAAATGATGTTGGAAAATCAATTTTTTATGTAAGACAATCTACTATCCCTAGATTTCTAAATGGTAAAGTTTTTAGAAGTGTTTGGGTTCCAAAAGGACTAACCACTTCAACTAAAAGGGATGAAATTGAAAAATGGATTCCTAAGGGGACTAAGTTTTGTGCTGCTAACATCCATGGATCTAAAGCAATTTGGATACCAAAAATTACTTGATTGTCTTTTGCTAGGTGTGATGGAGATTGATCAACAAGTCCAAAATTGAGGGGGAGCTCCATGCACACAAGGAAGAACACTTGAAGAAGGAAGGCTTCACATCCTCCCTTTGGTTCAAGTGTGGTAAAATCTAGTTGTTTTTGCTTTTATTTTATTTATTTTTACTTATTTCAACTAGATTATCATATGTTATGACTAACATCTTTTGATGATGCTTTGAGTAAGAGGGAGCCATTTTTAAAACCAAAATTCTTAATTTTGTCATTCTTTTTACCTCTATTGTTATTTTGAGCTTAAAAGTGTTTAAATTCTTTTTGATATAACAAAAAGGGGGAGAAATGGTTTGAAAATTTGAATTTTCAAATGAATAAGGGGGAGCTTTAATTGATTTTAAATCTTGATTCTCTTATTCAAAATTTATTTCAAAAAGGGGGAGAAATCCTAAACAATTTTTCAAGTTGGTTTTATTATATCAAAAAAGGGGAGATTATAGAACTAATATTTTGATATAATAATTGAAAAATGTTTTAGACCTATTTGAAAAGAATTTAAAACATGTCTTTAAGTCCAAACAACTTGAAAATAAGTTTGAGGCATCTCAAAAGGTTTTTGGCAAAGCTTTGTATGCTTTAAAATAGCCAAACTTGATTTTTCAGCAAGCACGTACCGGTACGGTATACCTCGTACCAATATGGTATACCATGTATCGATACCTTTTTGCCCAAGTTTTGAATCTGCCAAAACTCGTATCGAAACGGGTGAGACCGTATCGATACAGAAAGGGATCGTTTCGATACACCCCTTAAGCGTACCAATCCCTGTTTTAACAACGCCAACGACTATTTCCCAACGATCTTTTAAATGACATACCATACCGATACGCCCTCAAGCGTATAGATACGCTTAGGCTGGAAATAGACCAACGACTAGTTTCTAAAGAAGGGCGTACCAATACGAGTCCTCGTGTACCGATACAGAAGGCTCCAAAACTGCATTTAATATGGGAAATACAGTCTCCAACGGCTCCAATTCAACCCCAACGACTAGTAACGGTTACAAACTCAAAGAGGAGTATAAAAGGGACCTCCAAGCATCAAGTAATGGTTAATGCTTCAATTGTAATACAACATATGATCAAAATGTGTCTTAGTGCCTAATTGTCAATTCCTTGTATAGACAAACACTAGTGAGCCAAAATTGTTATATTTGCTCAAGTGTTTTAGGATTGGGTGAGAGCTTAATTGTGCAAATAAATACCTATTAGAGGGATTTGAGTTGGCTTATTTTTTATCTCTTTGTAAAGAGGGTTTGATCAAGGCTTTATATGGAAAGCTTGATCGGTTTGTAAGAGTTTCCTCCTAAGACTAGAAAAGGGGGCGAATCAATAATGGATTGATTGGAAATCCTTAGTGGAAAGCTAAGGTAGTGGATGTAGACCTTGGTTAGAAGGTTGAACCACTATAAATCATCTTGTCTTTATTCTTTTTAGCTTCCACACCTCTATCACCCAAAATTCCACTTCTCCGCCAATTGGCGAGCAAGAATGGTTGAAGGAATCGAGCACCTAAAATCCCAACAAGTTTACTTACCCAAACGAAATTGAATAAAAGAACGATTAGAAAGCTCTATGCCCTTTTAGAAAGACAATATGATCAAAGCCCAGGAGGGTCGTGACTCCCTGCCATGATGTCGCATATCCCACATTTTCCAAAGCTCAATTTTTCGTTGATGGTGCAGCACGCCAAATTTTTGCCCAGCTTTAGTCTCTTTGTTAATGATACGACTAGACCCGATATTTTATTTGGAACTTCTCTTATGACTTATAATTAGTCAACACAAAAATTCAAAAATTAAAAAATTCAACAAAAAAGATAAAAAAATCAATTTTCCAAAAAAGGATTACAAATGAAAAAAAGAAAAAAGCAAAAAATCAACCAAAAAGCAAAAGAAAAAAAACATTTTTATCTAGATTGTGCCTCTTCGTCAGAGTTGTAGCAGGTCAAACTTTCTCCTCCAGATCATGCTACTTTGTCAGAGTTGCAGCAGATCAAACTTTCTCCTCCAGTTCATGCCTCTTCGTCAGAGTTGTAGCGGATCAAACTTTCTTCTCCATATCATGCCACTTCGTCAAAATTGTAGCGCGTCAAACTTTCTCTTCCACAGCATGCCTCATCGTCAGGGTTGTAGCGGATCAAACTTTCTCCTCTAGATCATGCCTCTTCGTCAGAGTTGTAGCGGATCAAACTTTCTTCTCCATATCATGCCACTTCGTCAAAGTTGTAGCAGGTCAAACTTTATCTTCCAGATCATACCTCTTCATTAGGGTGGTAGCGGATCAAACTTTCTCCTCCAAATCCTGCCTCTTCGTCAGAGTTGTAGCGGATCAAACTTTCTTCTCCTTATCATTCCACTTCGTCAAAGTTGCAGCGAGTCAAACTTTCACTTCCAGATCATGCCTCTTCATCAAGGTTGTAGCAGATCAAACTTTCTTTTCCAGATCATGTCAATTCGTTATAGTTGTAGCGGATCAAACTTTCTCCTCTAGATCATTCCACTTCGTCAGAGTTGTAGTGGGTCAAAATTTCTTCTCCAAATCATGCCACTTCGTCATAGTTGTAGGGGATAAAACTTTCTTCTCCAGATCATGCCACTCCGTCATAGTTGTAGCGGGTCAAACTTTCTTCTCCATATCATGCCTCTTCATCAGAGTTGTAGCGGATCAAACTTTCTTCTCCAGATCATGCCACTTCATCGGAGTTGTAGCTGTTGGAGTATGCCCAAAGACCAATCATATGATGATTGAATAGACATACTATTTTACTAGATTTATCAAGTAAGGACATTGCCGTTATTATCATTTGGTATATTTCTGTGCATCAAACTAACCATTGGATAATAATGTCCATACAATAATACAATTATTGTTAAATAGGATCCTTAGTCGAATATTATTACGGGTATGGATAATGATAATATATAAAGACTAATATGTGGTTGATGACATGTGTTGTCATTGACATAGAGATGTCAAAATCAACACATAAGTATTTGTTAGAGAACAACATACTGGATTGACCCGCTATGAGCATGTTCCTTGGGTAATTTTGTGACAATCACAACATTGCTCATGATAAACATATGTATAATCCTCAGACTTGAGATCAACATGATTTCAACATTAAGATTTACGTATTTTGACATAGTCAAACGTGTGTAATAACTGACTACATTATAAAGATTGATGATTGGATACATGATGACCTATGTAGTGAAATATGGTTGATCAAGAAAGGATTTGTCCCTCCTACAAAATGGGAGAAATATCTCCGGCAACTTGATTCAGTGAGATTAGAAAATGCATGGCCATGCTCGAATATTATGATATGAGATATCATAGAGATTCGTTTATCATAATCTACTCAAGACATCAAGAAACACTAGATGGACAACGCAAGTGTGACTAACCCATGACTTGTGTTCACTAAGATATAAAGGACAAAAGGATGAAATACATAAAGGAAGTTTATTCAGGAATTAGGAAAGTCAAACCTTGACTTCATGCAACTTAGGTAGCAATGATGTATTGCTAGATGCCACTCATTGTTTGTAAAATTAGAACAGTTCTAATTTTGTTGCTAATGTTGCATGAACCTACAAGGGTCACACTCTTCGAATGAAACGAACAAAAATTTGAAACCACACTCCCTATTTTAAGGAGGTTGCCAAAAATCCCCAATGAGATAGGGGAAATCGGCAACTCCCTTAAATGGGAATAATATTGGATAAATATTGTATTTATCAAATATTATTTAGAGTATGGAAAATATTTAGAGACTTAAATATTATAGAATAAGATTATAGAAATTTAAATATATATTTGGAATTTATATAATGTATATTTAATTCCAAGTTTATGTAGAATAAGATTCTACATAATTAAAAATATATATTTAAATATATTTAAATACAAGTAAAGATAGAATGAGATTCTATATAATAAAAATATATATATTTGGATTAAATATAATGTATATTTAAATCCATGTTTTTTGTAGAATAAGATTCTACATAATTAAATATATATATATATATATTTCATTTAATATTATTAAATATAATGTATATTTAATATAAACCAATTTCAAGTAGAATTAGATTCTATGAATTTTGGTTGAACTTGAATTTAAAGAATTCAACTAGAATTAAGTCTCTGAATATTATTTAAAGGGACAAGGGCTAGCAACCAAATTATTCCTATTCCTCCTTGCAAATTTTGACATATCCCTAGGAATTCCCCTCTGGAATTTTCGACAAGTCCCAAATTTCTTCTGAGAAGTTGTTCGATATTTTTCTGGTGTTCCTCTTGCCCCCTGGAAAATTCATGGTGATTTCCTTGTTCGAATCCAAGTCCCGGTAGAACCCCTAGTCGATTTCAGACTCCCTCAAGAATCCCTGGAGGGATTTCGACTTCTCCCTGGAAGGTATTCAAACATGTCGATATTTATCCCTAAGTGTTAGGGAGGAGGAGACTTTGTTCGTTTTGTTCGGGTGGACTTCGTAGAGGTCGTTGCGAACCTATGACGATTTCAGTTTTACTTGACGTGGTTATTCCGACATACCGTCGGTTTTCCAGTTTCAAAAGTCTTAAAAGGTAACTCTTCATCTTTTCACCCCAGATTCATTCCTGTACATGGATCCTGGCTGGATTACGTCAGATTAATTTTTCCGTTGCGCCACGGGGCGTGCCGACATGACCCAACAGTGGTATCGGAGCCACTTGTATCATACGAATTCAGACTTAAATTCTTGGGTGATGTTTATGTATGAGATGCATGTTGTTTGATTCGATTTATATATTTATCGTTTATCGTATCACACCTAATAAAGACTTATTTCGATTATCATTGAATGATTAACAGTTAATCATAACTATGTTAGGTTGCTTCAATGTTAAATGTTAACATGTTGAGACTAATAGTTAGTCTAGAGAATAAGTAGTTGTTCGTAGTTTCATAGATTTATGAAATCTATGAAAGGGCTTCTAATTTGATAAAAGTTATCAAACTATCTTTCACGGTAAATCCATAAGAGTTATGGTTAGACGTTATGAAAAATGCATGTCTAGAATTGACATCATCAAAGACCTGGTACTTAAGTGTGCCTAGTGCGCCACCTCTCTTTCATGTTGACCTACATGTGAATTTGTTCGTTAACGCAAATGGTTTATGAAACCTCGTGATCCTTCTTTGGCCCATTAACCGCAACATAGGGATAATCAGTTTAAAACTCCGTAAACACGTCGTTACTTTGTTCGCACGATGTTTGAAATGCATGTTAGATTGCACGGTGTTTGTTTTGCATGGTTATAGCCCATAGCCTTTATAGTTTTGGTTTTTATAAATACGGCCTGTGTGTCATGCCTTTCACTATCTTCTATTGTACTTCTCTTCTCATCTCACTCCCTCGCATGTAACGCGAGTTTCTAAAAATTGTAAATACTCATGAAGAAAAAGCAAGAACCAAGGTAGCAGCGTGGTAGGCCTTCCCTGGTGGACCGGGCATTTCAGAAGCAGATTCTATCTTTAGTAGAATGGTCCTCCCATTGGCTTGGGACGGGTCACCTTAGGTTAAGAAGGGCTATACATATTTTTTTACCGCTTATATTTACCTTGTATGTGATGCAATGGATGTTTTTTTAAGCATGATTAAACATAATTCTATTGATAGGATCAATGTTAAAATGATGAGATAATTAAGTAAATCCCTCACTATAATTCTAAGTCTGTTTTAACCATCCAATATTTACCCTCGTTAAAGCTTCGATCGATATAATGCGAGCTTTGCCAAAGCAATGTCACATTTATCTATCTTAGTTAAACGCGAAGAATAAGTTAGTGATATTCGCCGGTTGAGATATTGGTATTGACTTAGCTGGGTTGTTCTAATATGATTAGAAAACCTAGTGGTTAAAAGTTTTGGTTAATCATAAGATGATTTAAAGAACAAGAGTTGTTCACCAAAAGATGAGGAATTACATGAGATGTAATTAGTAAAGTGTTACTTACCTAAATAACCATTTCCTAAAAGACTGGCCAAAGTTGATTTAGGAATGGTGAAATACTGATCCTCACTCACTAGAAAAACTATCGAAACGGTTTTCTGAAATTAAACTAGAGGGTTTTTAATTTTGATGAAAATAGTGGGAGTAAATTTATAGTAAAGACCCATCTATAAATTTAAAAATTTAGTAAAACTTATGTAGCATATTTTCTTTGTTGTAGAATTAATGGCAAATAATATGTCATTGAAGAACATGTTCCTGATGAACCGGTTGCCACTGCTTCCAGAGCTAACAAAGACAAGTTTAAGAAAAACATGGACGACATGCTGGACGTCGGTTGTCTTATGCTTGCCTCCATGACCCCTGAGCTTCAGAAGCAACATGAGGACATGGTAGCTTATGATATGATTCAAAATCACAAGGATATTTATGAAGGGCAAGCTCGTCAAGAGAGGTACGAGACCTCTAAAGCTCTGTTTCAATGCAAGATGAGTGAGGGATCTCCCGTAGGAGCTCGCGTCATCAAAATTATGGGCTACACCCAAACGTTGGAGAAGCTCAGCTTTCCACTGAAAGACGAATTAGCTACTGATGTCATCCTGCAATCGTTGCCGGATAGTTTCAATCAGTTCGTCCTTAATTTCAATATGAATGAAATTAACGAGACGATGCCACAGTTGCTCGGCATGTTGAGAACTACTGAAATCAACCTGAAGAAGGTAGGACCTAAACTTGTTCTGATGGTCCGCAAGGGCAAGAAGAAAGGTAAATCGGCAGCCAAGACTAAAGGTGATGGTAAGACCAAAATCGATGGAAAGGAGGCATTGAAACCTAAGAAAGGAATCAAGAAGGATGGAAAATGTTTCCATTGCGGCAAGACCGGACATTGGAAGAGAAACTGCCCCACACACCTACAAGAAGTCAAGAAAGCAAAAACGAGTGAGGCATCAACCTCAGAGGCTTCTAAAGAGAAGGCATCAGAATAGACATGGACCTGCGAATGGAAATAAAGCAAGAGTTGCTACATCAGCCATTATGACATGTGTTTTTGTTTAAATAGATTTGTTTTAGTTTTTAAGATTATTATTTTGTGCCTAACTTTTAGTTATCTTGTAAGGACAAGATATTTTAATTTTGAGATTATTTAAATAAATGTTATTCTTTTAATCTCTTATGGCACAACGAATCAATGATCTTTAAACTAATCAAATCAATAATATTTATAAGATAAATAAAACAAATGACTAATCTCAAACTCATAAAAAGTATTAAGGTAATTTGATGAGATCAAATTCAAGAATATTTAAAGTTTGATGAACTTTCAAAGAATATGGTATTGTCCCATAATTAAATCCCACAAGTGGAACGAAAAGTCTTTGAAAGAGAATCAAATATGTTAGACATGTTTTGATTCAGAACAAGTCATTTTCGAATTCTTTACACACTAGAAAAACAACTCTCATACTTAATCGTTTTTTTTTCGAAACGTCATATAAGATATGGACTAAGAATTGTTCTAGGATACCTTTGAAGTTTTAAGGTTACTTACATGTTAAAATGTTTACAAAGTTCGAACCTTAAAAACTCCATTTGTTGTTTATCCTAACGAGATCAAAGCGTTTGTTTCTCAAACGAGAGTTTATCTTGAAAGAGATTAATTCTCACAAAGGGATATTATTTCTTCAACTTTAATGAGAACAAAATATTTGTTGCTCAAACGATAGTTTATCTCGAAAGAGAATACTTATCACTAAGGGATTTCATTTTTCAATGAGAACAAAATGTTTGTTGCTCAAAAGAGAGTTTCTCTCGAAAGAGATTACCTCTCACAAAAGGAAAAAATGGAATTTGGAATGTGAAGAAATTTTAGACAACAAATTTATGAACCAAAGATTGAGAATGTTCCACAAATGATCAAGGAACATTGGAACAAAACACAACCATTGTGTTGATCCTTAAGAGAATACCATATACTTGAGAAATATGGATTTCTCACTATCCGTACATGGAAACACTCTTCTTTTCGGATCAATATAAAGACTAGGTCTTATCAGAAAGCAATGGTGAGCCCAAAATTCGAGAAATGGCTAAGAGCCATGAGATATGAGATGGAATCCATGTCTAAAACCAAGTATAGACTTTGGTTACCTAAAAGGGTAAAACCTAAGAGGTATGGATGAGTTTTTTTTTAAAAAAAAGGTAAAACCGACATGGATGATAAGACATACAAAGGATGATTCGACGCTAAAAGTTTTCGACAAACTTCATAGTATAGACTATGAGAAAGCATCTTCCTTGTATCTATGTTTAATCCATCTTAATCTCACTTGAAAGTAGTTACATACGATGATTATGGAATCAAATAAAGGAATGTCAAAACCACTTTCCTAAGGGAAAACTTGAAACAAATGTGTACATGACACATCCAGAAGGTTTTGTCACTCCAGTAAACACTTGGAAGGTATGTAAGCTACAAAGGTCTATCCGTGGACTAAGGCAAACTTCTCGAAGTTGGGATTGTTGCGTGTAAAATAGTCTATCGCAATTGTAGTGCAAGTATACACGACGCAAGTAGTAAAGTGATACAAAGTATCGGATATCGTCTTCACAGGGATTGGGCTAATAACTTCACCTAATTTCACTGCACGAAGTAAAAGAAATAGTTTGAGAGAATTGTCACGAATAATAAAGTAAAAATGTAAATAAAAGGAATTGAGATATCAAGATAGAGAGAATGGGCTGGTATTGAGTTGCTCAGAAGTGTAGGTATTGAATTGCTTAGGATCTCCAGTTCTGTCGTCGCACCCGTCGTCGACAGCACCTGTCGTGGCGTCAGTCCGTTAGCTGTCGCGGCAGCGAACACTAACTCCGTACTTCAAGCTTGGCAAGAATCCCAGATCTGCCTTGCCCTATCCCTAGGCACAAGTCTGTCGATGATCACGTCTTTGATGATACCTCCCGGCGTGAATCGAAGGATGAACACCGATGTGTATGAATTCTTCCTTAGCCACTTAACCTCGCCTTATCCCTAAGCACGAGATGGTTCAACTATAAACTAGAGAACGCGCTTTTATCTCTTTCGTATACTTAACTCTCCCGATGCTAAGTAAATAGATAACCTCACAATGCTCTCCCGATGCTCTTGCAAGATATTAAAACCAAGATAAAAGAACTTGAAGTTTATTTTATTGAACTTGAAAAATCCTAAAACAAAGCAACCCTTGCAACTACTTTACAAAACAACCCGTAGCCCTAGGGGGAATTTAGAACATGTCGGTGACAGGTAATCGGCAGGGTTTTTGGTTTCGGTTATGGGATAGTCGGCTATGCCCTAGGTTTAATCTATGCCCTTTATATAAGCTTTGGGCTCAAGTTATCTAAGGTAACAAGGATTACAACTTTAATTAAAAGTAAGACTTCTAATAAAGATTAAATCTCTAAAGTATCCTACTTTCTAGCCGCCTCCTTGTTTCATGGGAATTCTTCTCCTTGAGTTTTGGCTTGACGTATCTTTTGATCCGGGGCTTGGAAAATTATTTGGCTGCCGCACGACAGACGAGCAGATTTTTCTCTATCTATCGAGATCCACTTCATTTTTCCTCTTCATGAATCTGCTGTCATCATGCTGTCACGACAGGTCCGTGACAGGTTTGTCTTCTTCAGCTGCTTGTCCAGTTCAGCTTTTCTGCTTATCTGCCCTGCACCTGCCTTCGACATCTACTATGACAGATACCTGCAAAAATAGCTATCTTTCAGTAGAATCCATGCCTTTTATATAAGTGTGATGTTTTATTGAAAACTAACCTAAATGCAATGCAATGATGCTTAAATGCAGCAGAAATATGGGTTTAAAAAGGTGTAAATGATAGAACTTTTACACACTCAACACACCCCCAAACTCAAGTTTTTGCTTGCCCTCAAGCAATGAAGACTTAAAAGAAAACTAAAAATTTTTGTGTTGGCCTTCAAACTGTGAACTGTCCCTCACCTGTCGCTCATTCTCTATGGCGGCAGCAACCTGTCGGAAAGGTTAGAATCTGTCCGGAATCTCTCTATAGGTCTCGTGTAGTGTGTGCATGCTTGTGAACAGTTATATGCTAAGACTCTCTTAGTTTCACTAGAATATTCAACTCCTTAACTCGAATTTTTATGCCAAAGTTTACTTTCTTTTAGAAGGCACATTTTCATGCTTCTTTTTCTTCTATTTTCAAGCTAAGTTTTTCTAGAGCCAGTTTCGGGCACCTCTAGTTAGCTTCCTAGAGCCGGTTTCGGGCACCTCTAGGTTTAATTTTCTTTTGCTAAACTTCTTTCCTAGAGCCAGTGTTAGGCACCTCTAGGGGCTATCCAAGTTCTAAGCTTCCTATTCTAGTTTGGCTAAAAGAAATCTAAGCGATATAACAGTCACAAAAGTGTTTAAGTTTTCAGAACTATAGAAAGGCTCTAAACTTTTCCTTAACCTGTCCTAAAGATGCTGCCACGACAGAGCCGTCATGACAGGTAAGTTAATTTCACAGTTTTAAGCCAACAGTTTAAATTTTCTTAGTTTTCTGAATTTTTTTTTTTTAAAGAACTTACAAACTAAATAAACATAACACTTAAACAAAAGTTGTGCTAAGGACTTCATTAAATATGGAGGGTTGCTACCCCCAAACTCGAGGGTTGCATTGCCCTCAATGCAAGATGACACTAAGAACAATTAAAGAAAAACATAGAAAAAAAAAGAAAAGTACATCACAAATATAGAAAGGCAGGCAGCAAATAAGAGAGGAAAAAGAAATAAAAACATAAATTTTAAGTGCTGTCGGGGGCTGCCCATTTAATGCCGCAACGGCAGGCGAGAATAACGGAGCGGCAGATTGAATGTTGCGTCTGACACGTCTGACGGACATTAATGCTGCGTCTGCCGCACGATTCTTCGTCTGCTGTGCGTCTGTTGACAGCCTGTCAACTCCGTCTGCGCCGGCAGCTGAAGCGACAGGTTATTATAAATGGACTTAATTTGGGTTGATGGATGGGTGGTGGGCTTGGGCCACTTCTTCTTTCTCACTTGTCTCTTTTATTTCCTAAAAACTGAAATTAAAAACAAAACATTATTAAAATAAATCTAATTCCTAATAAATAATATTAATCATAATAAAAATAAAAATAAAAATAAAATAAGAAAATTAGGTTAAATTAGGGATGCCTTGTGGGGCATCACCTAAAGTAACCACTTCCTGTATTCCTGGGGCTTCAGTCCCTTGATAGTGCTTGAGGCGTTGTCCATTGACTTTGAATTGGTGCCCGTCTTTTAATGATTGAATTGTAATGGCACCATGGGGGAAAACTTGAATTACTTGGAATGGTCCAGACCATCTAGATTTTAGCTTCCCTGGAAAGAGTTTCAATCTCGAATTAAACAACAACACAAGCTGCCCTGGGCAGAACTGTCGCGGCAGCAATTTCTTGTCATGCCACTTCTTTGTTTTCTCCTTGTATATTCTTGCGTTGTCGTAGGCCATTGTTCGTATTTCTTCGATTTCATTCAAATCTAACAGCCTTTTCTGGCCTGCCTTGTCCAAGTCCATGTTCACTGCCTTGATTGCCCAATATGCCTTGTGCTCTATCTCGACAGGCAGGTGACAGGTTTTCCCATAGATCAATCGAAATGGAGACATGCCCAATGGAGTTTTGAAAGCTGTCCTGTATGCCCATAATGCATCATTCAGAAGTAAAGACCAATCTTTCCTAGTTGGTTTGACCATTTTTTCAAGAATGTTCTTCACTTCCCTGTTGGAAATCTCAGCCTGTCCATTGGTCTGTGGGTGGTATGCTGTCGCAATCTTGTGCTTAACACCATATTTTCTCAAGGCGGCAGCGATTACCCTGTTGTCAAAATGTCTCCCTTCATCACTGATAATCGCCCTAGGGATGCCAAATCTAGAGAAAATGTTTTTATGCAAAAACTTTTGGACTGTTTTGGCATCATTCTTTTGAGTTGCGATTGCTTCTACCCACTTGGAAACATAATCTACTGCTAGGAGGATGTAAAGATTTCCACATGAAGATGGAAACGGTCCCATAAAATCAATCCCCCATACGTCGAAGATCTCGACTTCAAGGATATTCTGCAGTGGCATCTCGTTTCTCCTTGAGATGTTACCTATCCGCTGGCACCTGTCACAGTTTTTGCAAAATTCCTGTGCGTCCTTATACAGTGTCGGCCAGTAGAAACCTGACTGCAGCACCTTGGCAGCAGTTTTGTTGCCTCCTAAGTGTCCTCCATATTGTGAAGCATGACAGTGATGGAGAATGTCCCCTTGTTCTTCTTGTGGTATACATCTCCTTATAACCTGATCTGCGCATAATTTGAAAAGAAGAGGTTCGTCCCAATAATAATGTTTAACATCATTTTGAAACCTCTTCCTGGCTTGATAAGTAAGATCAGAAGGTAAAATTCCGCTAACTATAAAATTAACGAAATCAGCATACCAGGGAAGGTTAGAAGACTTACCTGCCGCCATGGCTGTCGCGACAGCTATTGCGGCAGCAAAGAGCTGCTCATCTGGGAAGGTCTCTAGTATGTGTGTCTCATCTACAGGTAGATTCTGTCCCAACTCCAACCTCGACAAGTGATCTGCCACCTGATTTTCTGTCCCCTTTTTATCTTTTATCTCAAGGTCGAACTCTTGTAATAGTAATATCCATCGTATCAACCTAGGTTTTGCATCCTTCTTTGCGAACAAGTACTTAAGGGCAGAATGATCGGTGTGTACTATTACTTTCGTCCCAAGTATGTAAGAACGAAACTTGTCGATGGAAAACACCACAGCTAACAGCTCCTTTTCTGTAGTGGTATAATTCACTTGGGCATCATTCAATGTTTTACTGGCATAATATATGACATGAAACAACCTGTCCTTGCGCTGCCCAAGTGCTGCCCCGACAGCATAGTCACTAGCATCACACATAATTTCAAATGGCTGCGTCCAGTCTGGTGGCTGTACTATGGGGGCTGTCACTAGTTTTTCCTTCAGAACCTTGAATGCTTCAGTACATTCTTCATTAAAGTCAAAGGGTCGGTTCTGCTCTAGGAGATGACATAGGGGCTTTGTGATTTTTGAGAAATTTGCAATAAATCGCCTATAAAAACCAGCATGCCCTAAAAAACTCCTAATGCCCTTGACTGTGGTTGGCGGCGGCAGCTTCTCTATGACTTCAATCTTTGCCCTGTCGACTTCTATCCCACGACAGCTAATCTTATGGCCTAAAACTATCCCTTCATCTACCATAAAATGGCATTTTTCCCAATTAAGAACAAGATTAGCTTTTTCACATCTTTCAAGTACCTTTTGAAGGTTGCCAAGGCAGCTCTCAAAATCGTCTCCAAAGACGGAAAAATCATCCATGAAGATTTCAAGGAAGTCTTCAACCATGTCGGAGAATATAGCCATCATGCACCTTTGGAAGGTGGCAGGTGCGTTACAGAGTCCAAACGGCATCCTCCTAAATGCGTATGTTCCATAAGGGCAGGTGAAAGTTGTTTTCTCTTGGTCCTCTGGTGCAATAGCAATTTGATTATATCCTGAATAACCATCAAGAAAACAATAATAAGGTTTACCCGCTAATCTGTCAAGCATTTGATCAATAAAGGGTAAAGGAAAATGGTCTTTTCGGGTAGCTTTGTTAAGCTTCCGATAGTCCATACAAACCCTCCAACCGGTCACAGTCCTGGTTGGGATTAACTCGTTGTTTTCATTGGTTATCACAGTCATGCCTCCTTTCTTGGGAACACATTGCACCGGGCTTACCCATTTGCTATCGGAGATGGCGTAAATGATACCAGCGTCTAACCATTTAATTATTTCTGTACGCACTACCTCCTTCATTGCAAGGTTCAACCGCCTCTGGGCATCAATAGTCGGCTTATGATCTTCCTCGAGGAGGATTTTGTGCATACAGATTGCCGGACTAATGCCCTGAATGTCTGCTATAGTCCATCCTATCGCTCTTTTGTGCTGCCTCAACATGTCGATCAGCTGTCGTTCCTGTTCCTGCGGCAGCTTAGCAGAGATGATTACGGGTAGTGTTTTATCACAACCAAGATAAGCATATTTGAGCTACCCTGGCAGGGGCTTGAGTTCTAAGACAGGTGGTTCGACAGTGGATGGCTTTTGAATTAAATGGTTATCCGAAGTGTAATTTAAGGGTTCGAATAACTTACCTGGGCGATGGTCTAACCAGTCTACCTCCTCATGACCTTCAGTATCAGATGAATCGGATTCAGAGGAGTCGCTGTCGTCGATGCTGTCGTCGTTGCTGTCGTGACAGGCTTGTAAATGGCTGTCGCAGCAGTGACCAAATTTTGTATCTTGACAGCTCGACCTGATGCAGGGTTTATCAAAGGTCACCTCAATGATGGCCTTGCATTCTTCATCCACATCAGCATGTTTCATTGCTTGGAGAACATTCAACTTAATTTCTTGATCGTTAACGCGCATGGTGAGTTCTCCTTTTTCCACATCAATCAATGATCTTCCCGTGGCTAAGAAGGGTCGCCCTAGGATGACTGGTGCGTTCTCATCTGCCTCACAATCTAAAATAAGAAAGTCAGCAGGAAAAATAAGTTTATCCACTCTTACCAAGATGTCTTCAATTTTTCCCTCGGGGTGAACGTAAGAGCGGTCGGCTAGCTGTAGGGTAACTGTCGTGGGTCGCGCCTTGCCAATACCTAGTTTCTGAAAAACAGATTTGGGCATTAGATTAACACTAGCACCAAGATCACATAATGCCTTACCCACAAATTTATCACCGATTACGCAAGGTATGAGGAAGCTCCCTGGATCTTTCTTTTTCTGGGGTGGTTGTCGATGAAGAATACTCATGCAACCTTCTTGCATCCTTACCGTTTCAAATTCCCCAAGTTTAGATTTTTTAGACATGACATCCTTGAGAAATTTAGCATAACCGGGCATTTCCCTAACAGCATCTAACAACGGAATGTTAATATGAACCTGTTTAAAAATATCATAAATCTTTTTAAGTTGAGATTCATGCTTAGCTTGCTGTATCCGTTGCGGAAAAGGTGGTGGAGGACGATAATCAGCAATGCGTCCTTCCCACTGCATGCGATTTTGAGGACGATGATCTTCCTTTTTCTCCTCTGTCGCTTCTGCTGTCGTGACAGGCTCATCGGCAGCAGTCTGTTTATCACCTGTCGGGGCAGCTTCCTCGGCAGGTTTATCCAAGGCAGGTTCTTTTTCTTTTTTAGTTTCTTTTTCCGGCCCTGGTAACTGTTTCCCACTCCTAGTAGTAATCGCCTTACATTGCTCATGAGGGGGTGTTCTAGCATTTTCAGTATTGCTAGGGAAACCTCCATTCTGCCGTGGCTTAATATGCTGCGACACCTGACCCATTTGTGTCTCTAGAGATTTCAAGGTGGCCTCATGGTTTGTCATTCTCATCTTAGTTTCATCCATAAAGTCTTCCGTTTTCTTGACGAACTTATTGATGTTATCCATATATGTACCCGTCTGAGACATAAAGGTGGCCAGAGTCTGCTCCAATACACTACTCGTGGCAGGTGGTGGCTGTTGTTGTTGCTGAGGCGGCAGGTTCTGCGGCAGGTTTTGCGGCTGTGGCTGCTGTCGCGTCAACAATCTAGGACCCCCTTGATTCTGATTATAAGCTTGCGGATTTAAGGCATTGTTGGGGTTACTCCAGGAAAATTTTGGGTCTTTCCTCCAATTAGGATTGTAATTGTTGGAATTGTAGTTTGGCTTGTAATTTCCAACATATTTTCCTTCTTCTATATTTATGGGGCACTCATCCCTACTATGATTTCCTCCACATGTAACACAAACTTCCTCGACAGCAAACCCTCGTACTTCCTCTTCACTCAATAAGTGTTTCATGGCTTTAGTGAGAAATGCTACCTGTGATTTCATAGTGCTGTCGGCCTCATAATCCTTGACAGCAAGTACCCGTTTACCCCCTCTTCTAGCGGTTGGAAACTGCTCCTCATTCTTAGCCAGATGTTTCAGAACTTGCAGAGCTTCGTCTGGATCTTTGTCCAATAATAATCCATTCGCTGCAAAATCAATTCGAATGCGAGTTTGTAAGTTAGCAGCATTATAAAACTTAGTTACCTGATTCCAGACGGGGAATCCATGCATTGGGCAGTTTCGAAGAAGAGTTTTGAATCTGTCCCAGGCCTCATGCATTGGCTCGTCATCTTCCTGTTGAAAAGTAGCAATTTCATTACGTAAACGCTCAGCTAAATGAGAAGGATTAAAACGAGACAAAAATTCACGAGTTAGATCTGCCCAAGTCATAATAGAACTCGGTGTAAGTTTATTCCACCAAGTTTTTGCTCTGTCCCTTAATGAATGAGGGAACAACCGAAGCCTCAGTATCTCCGGACTAACTCCTGGCAGTCTAAACGAACCACAGATCTCCTGGAACGTTTTGAGATGCTCCCTGGCATCTTCTGTCGTAGAACCACCAAACTGTCCGGCGTTGTTGATCATACTAAACATGACAGGTTTAAGCTCGAAGTTGTCAACGTCGATATCCGGCAGTGTGGTTTCCAATTCTACATGATCGTTCAGCATGTAGTCACGACATGACCGTCGTACACCTGCCGCAGGCGGGTCACCGACAAGCGGTATTTCTTCACCGGCAGGCTGATTACGGGCCATCTGCTCTAGCTGTTCTTCAAGGTGTTCGTTTCGGTCTAAAAGGTGGCGAATCTGTTTCTTGAGATTGAAGGAACGTTCGATCTCCGGATCTAATTTATACTCAGGATCTTCACCTCTTTTCGATCTGCGCATAAACAAGAAAACCTTGTGAAAAGCAAGAGTTTCAAACACGAAAGAAAAATAAAACTAAAAATAAAAATAAACAAAGAAAAATAAAAACAAAAGTAAAAATAAAAAGTGCAAGGAAAGAAAGGTGTAGTTATGTTGCCAATCCCCGGCAGCGGCGCCAAAAACTTGTTGCGTGTAAAATAGTCTATCGCAATTGTAGTGCAAGTATACACGACGCAAGTAGTAAAGTGATACAAAGTATCGGATATCGTCTCCACAGGGATTGGGCTAATAACTTCACCTAATTTCACTGCACGAAGTAAAAGAAATAGTTTGAGAGAATTGTCACGAATAATAAAGTAAAAATGTAAATAAAAGGAATTGAGATATCAAGATAGAGAGAATGGGCTGGTATTGAGTTGCTCAGTAGTGTAGGTATTGAATTGCTTAGGATCTCCAGTTCTGTCGTCGCACCCGTCGTCGACAGCACCTATCGCGGCGTCTGTCCGTTAGCTGTCGCGGCAGCGAACACTAACTCCGTACTTCAAGCTTGGCAAGAATCCCAGATCTGCCTTGCCCTATCCCTAGGCACAAGTCTGTCGATGATCACGTCTTTGATGATACCTCCCGGCGTGAATCGAAGGATGAACACCGATGTGTATGAATTCTTCCTTAGCCACTTAACCTCGCCTTATCCCTAAGCACGAGATGGTTCAACTATAAACTAGAGAACGCGCTTTTATCTCTTTCGTATACTTAACTCTCCCGATGCTAAGTAAATAGATAACCTCACAATGCTCTCCCGATGCTCTTGCAAGATATTAAAACCAAGATAAAAGAACTTGAAGTTTATTTTATTGAACTTGAAAAATCCTAAAACAAAGCAACCCTTGCAACTACTTTACAAAACAACCCGTAGCCCTAGGGGGAATTTAGAACATGTCGGTGACAGGTAATCGGCAGGGTTTTTGGTTTCGGTTATGGGATAGTCGGCTATGCCCTAGGTTTAATCTATGCCCTTTATATAAGCTTTGGGCTCAAGTTATCTAAGGTAACAAGGATTACAACTTTAATTAAAAGTAAGACTTCTAATAAAGATTAAATCTCTAAAGTATCCTACTTTCTAGCCGCCTCCTTGTTTCATGGGAATTCTTCTCCTTGAGTTTTGGCTTGACGTATCTTTTGATCCGGGGCTTGGAAAATTATTTGGCTGCCGCACGACAGACGAGAAGATTTTTCTCTATCTATCGAGATCCACTTCATTTTTCCTCTTCATGAATCTGCTGTCATCATGCTGTCACGACAGGTCCGTGACAGGTTTGTCTTCTTCAGCTGCTTGTCCAGTTCAGCTTTTCTGCTTATCTGCCCTGCACCTGCCTTCGACATCTACTATGACAGATACCTGCAAAAATAGCTATCTTTCAGTAGAATCCATGCCTTTTATATAAGTGTGATGTTTTATTGAAAACTAACCTAAATGCAATGCAATGATGCTTAAATGCAGCAGAAATATGGGTTTAAAAAGGTGTAAATGATAGAACTTTTACACACTCAACAGGGATATTCGTTTCAAAAGATACAATCAAAAGGTTTGGTTTATCTAGAAACAAAGGGGAGTCTTGTTTTCAAAAGAGCTAGTGGGAGCATTGTTACTTTCTAAGTATTGTATGTAGATGACATACTCATCAAAAGGAACTAAAGATCGCAATTTGTTTTGCATTAATAAAAGATACTGCGAGTTAGCAACATGAGACAATATCTAACTCTACAACATAGGCTGAATGTATTACAGTCGACATAGCAATAAAGAATGAAGTTTGGATCTAATGGGTTCACTTCTGAACTAAGGGTTGTTCCCACCAGATTAGATGCTATGTAACCCCCTTAACCCGGTCTAGACGGTTGACCCGAATTAAGAAAGTCACACGGGGAAAACCAAAGTCAACCCGAAAGTCAACCTTGATTAACGACCCTTTTTTTTCTTTTAATCTTGTCTAGATGCACATTAACCTTAATTGTGATCATGCAAACAACATATCAAAAGATCACAAACATCAGAGATCAAACAGGGACCCAATTGAACAAATTGCAACTTGTAGGACCAAATTGTAAATTCTAATAAATTAAGGGACTTAACCCAAATTAAAGTTACCATCTTGAAATTGGTCAGGTTTCATGCTTCTCTGTGAAATCTCAACTCAAAAGGACATCCACAGCTCATGCAATTGATCATACAAGGTTTAGGACCAAAACACAAATATTTCAAAACATATAACTACCATGTCAGCCCCCTAACGGTCGACCGTTCCGAAACAGGCTAGCCCTGTTCCGAAACACGGGCCGTTCCGAAACGGGTTCTGGAACGTGGCTTCGGCAGAGGCCAAACCGTTTCGAAACGGTGTATACCGTTTCGGACGCCTGGGTTCATGCAAGGCACCCGTTCCGAAACGGTACACCCCTGTTCCGAAACGCCTGCACAAAAATCAGCAAACATGCATACTAGATCATGCAATTGACCACTCAAACATGCTCCAAACATCACCAAACTTTACCAGCATGCAACTAAACATATTTAACACATATAAGCATCAACAATTCAACAATATGACATCTCATGCAAAAAGCCCCAAATCAATGGTCATGCTTCCAACACAAGCTATCTACTCAAGCATCAACTTGCAAAACAAGCATATAAGGTTCAATCCAAAAACCAGCAACATCAACCACATCCAACATACTTAGGGAGTCAAAAACACCTCCCAAAACAAATACATTGGTCCCCCATTGCCAAAACATACAAAAGCTAAATGTTTAACAAAACCTTCCATACATTGAGCTCAACTTGAACTTGTTTGCTTGCCTCCTCTTGCTGCCCTCAATGTACTCTAATGCTCTGCATTATTGAATCAAGAAAATGAGAGAGCGTAAGCCAAAGCTTAGTGAGGAGTGCTCTTTAAAAACCATTCAATAATGCATTTAAAACCCTTTGTAAATCATGCTTGTAAACAACCTTTACACATGCTCAAAGCATACTTTAAATCAAGCGATATCATGCTTCCACATTTCATTTAAACAAGCATCTCATGCTTCAACATAAACATTAAATCATGCATCTCATGCATCTCATGTACTATACATGTCATATTGGCTCAAGTGATACATTTCATTTATGAAATCAAGTTCAACAACTTTCCCCAAGGACTTTTAAACACCTTGGACCCCAAGGACTTTTAAACACCTTGGCCATGGACTTTTAAACACCATGAATGGACCACACAAGTACTTTTAACCACCTTTGTGTCCGTAGCTTGAATTACCCCAAGGACTTTTAAACACCTTGGCCCCAAGGACTTTTAAACACCTTGGCCCCATGGACTTTTAACCACCATGGAAAGGAGCACCTAAGGACTTTTAACCACCTTAGAGTCAGCAACAAGATTCATCCAAGGACTTTTAACCACCTTGATGATCTTAGATAACAAGGCTCACTCAAGGACTTTTAACCACCTTAGTGACCTTCACTTTTACAAACCATCACTTGCCAATACACACTTTATACATCATGTAATCCACTGTTTTAAAGCATTTAACTCAAGCCATTTCATCATGCATTTCAAAGCATTAAATCATCATTTAACAAAGCATTAAAAACAAGGTACTCTTACCTAGAGACACCTTCAACACATGGCTTAAAACCTCAGCATATATCATGCTAAAACATCAGCAATTATCATGCTTAAACATGCTTTCAAAACAGTAAATAAATCATGCAAAATCATCATTTCACATTTCATCAAAACATGGCCACCACTTAGAGAGAGTAATCCGAAAACTTACACTTGAGCTTAGCAAAGTTGTTTAGACTTAAACTAAGCTCCCAAAACCTTGGTTTCAAAGCCGAAAACCATTTTCACAAATCCACTCACCGATTTCCACTTTGCTTCAAGCCAAAGCACCAAATCAAGCCTCCGGATCAACAAATCTTGGATCCAAGAATGCCTCCCCTGTTTCAACACATTAAAGCAGAGTATTAATGCATCATCATGCATTAATTGCTTCAATGAAAGCATCTAAACTCGCTGCTCTCACTAAACCTCCATTTTCGGCCACCAAACACAACCGAAAATGTATCCGAAACACTTCTAAACAAAGCCCAGCCACAAACCAGCAAAACCTCACTTCCATCAACATCAAAACACATCTAAAAACAACCTACAACCATCCTTATACCTCCAGCAACACCAGATCCACAAGATCACCACAAAAGCTACCTTAAAACACAAGCTAAAATTAGGAAACCCAACCTATCCGGGATTGCATCAATCAAGACTCATTTCCACGTCAATTTAATGATCATTTAACATCAAGAACACTTCTCAAAACACAGATTTAACAGATCAAACGAAAATCAAGTGAAATCATCAAAATCTTGCATAATTAGCCAAGATCCATAAATCAACCTTAAAACCTTTAATCAATTATCAAATTAGGATTGAAAACTTTAGGAATTTCATTAAAGAACTTGAAGTTCAGAGGAGAAGGACGTTCTTACCTCCAAACTTGAGTTTCTCCTCTTTTTGGAATTGAAAAGCTTGATGAAACTTGAAGCAATTGAAGAGGATTTGAAGACACAATGATTTGCAATCAATTGAGAGTTGAAAGAATGATTTTAGGTGAGAAAATCAGAATGAGATCTCTGGAAAATGAGTGTTTGGGTTGAGAGAAAAAGATAGGAAGAAAATAGGTAGTTAAATGAGAAAATAGCTAAAAATAGATTTTCCCTCCTTTTGATTCTTTTAAAATCAGAATTATGTGTTAAAATATCTTAGAAAAATCTGGAGAAACTCCCTTTGGGTAAATAGCTCCTTAAAGATTCAAAGTTTCAACCCTTTATAAAATAGCCACCAAACTTTCAAAAGTTACATTTTGGTCACTAGCCAAAATGTCACATTTCCGAAACTCATTTTCCAAAATTGATTTCACAGTTCACTTAATTATAATAAAAGACGATTTTAGAACATTTTTCCATAATTTTTATGCAACCCGAACTAGGCTTTCCTAATTTAACCTCTTACGATTCGAACAGCACTTTGACCAACCGGTCAACGCCCAAGACTTCCAAGCCCAAAACCGGGGCGTTACAACTCTCCCCCCTTAAGAAATTTCGTCCTCGAAATTTACCTGAAGGAAAGAGATAAGGAAACTGCTTCAGCATATCATCCTTCCGCTCCCACGTGGCTTCCTCAACACCGCGATGCTTCCACAGCACCTTCACCAACTCAATGGTCTTGCCACGAAGAACTTTGCTATCTGAATCCAGAACCTTCACCGGTTCCTCATCATAGGTCAAATCCTGATTCAATTCCACTTCCTCCACAGGCAACACATGCGAAGGATCAGATCGATACCTCCGGAGCATAGAAACATGGAACACATCATGAATCTTCTCCAGTTCCTGAGGTAACCTCAACCGATACGCAACAGGACCCACTCGCTCAACAACCTCATACGGTCCAATGTATCTAGGGCTCAGCTTACCCTTCCGCCCAAACCTCATCACCTTCTTCCAAGGCGAAACCTTCAAGAACACGCGATCACCCACCGCAAACTCTATCTCCTTACGCTTCAAATCCGCGTAAGACTTCTGCCGATCAGAAGCAGCCTTCAACCGCTCACAGATGAGCTTCACCTTCTCGGTGGTACCTTTCAACAAAGCAGGCATCGAAACCAACTTTTGACCAGTTTCAGCCCAACACAGAGGAGTCCTACACTTCCTCCCATACAGAGCCTCATAAGGTGCCATCTGTATACTTGCCTGAAAACTGTTGTTGTAGGCGAACTCAACCAAAGGCAGATGCTTCTCCCAAGAACCTTGGAACTCTATCACGCAGCATCTCAACATATCCTCCAAAATCTGAATAACCCGCTCAGACTGGCCATCCGACTGAGGATGATAGGATGTACTGAAATGCAACCTTGTACCCAGAGCTTGATGCAAACACTGCCAAAAATGCGATGTGAACCTCGGATCCCTATCCGACACGATCGACTTAGGCACACCATGCAACCTCACAACCTCGGCAATGTACAGCTCTGCCAGCTTATCCAAAGAGAACGTAGTATGCACAGGCAAGAAATGCGCACACTTCGTCAGGCGATCCACAATCACCCAAACAGAATTCTTCTTCGACGGAGACAAAGGCAAACCAGATACAAAATCCATGGTAACCCTCTCCCACTTCCATTCAGGGATTTTCAACGGTTGCAACAAACCAGAAGGAACCTGATGTTCAGCCTTAACTCGCTGACACACCAAACACTTGCTTACAAACTCTGCCACATCCTTCTTCAAGCCCACCCAATAGTACTCATCACGCAGATCGCGATACATCTTTGTACTACCAGGATGCATAGCAAAAGGACTACTATGACCTTCAGCTAGAATAGCACGCCTCAACTCAGCATCAGCAGGCACTACTATCCGACTACCAAAACACAACACTCCATCCTCATTAAAGCAGAAATCCGAAGGTCTACCCTCCGCGATATCCTGAACATGAGACATCAAGGAATCATCCAACAACTGCTTATCCTTGATCAACTGAACCAACGAAGGTTTCACTTGCAACTCAGCAACAAGACCACCATCCTGTGATATGCTCAAGCTAGCAAACATAGCTCTCAGCTCAACAGCTACCTTTCTACTCAAAGCATCCGCAACAACATTGGCCTTTCCAGGATGATACTCAATCGTCAGATCATAATCCTTAAGCAACTCCAACCAACGTCGCTGTCTAAGATTCAACTCCTTCTGAGACATCAGATACCTCAAACTCTTGTGATCCGTGTACACAGTACACTTCTCACCATACAGATAATGCCTCCAGATCTTCAGAGCAAAAACCACTGCAGCCAACTCAATATCATGCGTAGGATAATTGCGCTCATGCACCTTCAACTGCCGCGACGCATAAGCCACAACCTTACCCTCTTGCATCAGCACACACCCCAAACCAACATAGGATGCATCACTGAAGACTACAAACTCTTTCCCTGATTCAGGTTGAATCAAGATAGGAGCTTGAGTCAAAGCCATCTTCAGCTTCTCAAAAGCTTGCTGCCTCGCTTCGGTCCACTCATACTTAACATCTTTCTGCAGCAACTTCGTCAAAGGAGCAGCAATCTTGGAAAAACCATCTACAAACCTTCGGTAGTATCCTGCCAAACCAAGGAAACTACGAACCTCCTGGACAGACTTAGGAACTTTCCAGCTCATCACTGCTTCAATCTTCTGAGGATCAACACGAATCCCCTCAGCTGAGACCACATGTCCAAGAAAAACCACCTCCCTAAGCCAGAACTCACACTTGCTCAACTTAGCATAAAGCTGATTCTCCAACAAAGCTTGCAACACAATCCTCAAATGCTCTTCGTGCTCTTCCTCAGTACGCGAGTACACTAGGATATCATCAATGAACACCACAACGAACTTGTCCAGGTATTCATGAAAAACACGATTCATCATGTCCATGAAAGCAGCAGGAGCATTTGTCAAACCAAACGGCATCACAAGGAACTCATAATGCCCATACCTTGTCCTGAAAGCAGTCTTAGGCACATCCACATCCTTCACCTTCAATTGATAATACCCTGACCTCAAGTCAATCTTAGAGAACACAACAGCTCCCCGAAATTGATCAAAGAGATCATCAATCCTCGGCAAAGGATACCGATTCTTGATAGTCAACTTGTTCAGCTGACGGTAATCAATGCACATCCTCATCGTGCCATCTTTCTTCTTCACAAACAAGACAGGAGCACCCCAAGGCGAAACACTCGGCCGGATGAAACCACGATCAAGCAACTCTTGCAACTGCGTCTTCAGCTCCTTCAGCTCCTTAGGTGCCATTCTATAGGGAGTAATGGACACAGGAGTGGTATTCTCATACAGCTCAATACCAAACTCCACCTCGCGGTTAGGAGGTAAACCAGGCAACTCCTCAGGAAAAACATCAGGAAACTCCTTCACAACCCTGATATCCTGCACCCTCAGCTCCTTCGAACTAGGATTCATCACGAAAGCTAGAAAAGCTTCACAACCTTGCCTCAGCATCCTGCTCGCCTCCAAGGTAGAAACAACATTGGCAAGAAACTTCACACTCTCACCAACCATCACCACTTCATAATCATCCGCAAGCTTAAGCGAAACCCGCTTATTCTCACAATCCACCACAGCACGATGCTCAGCAAGCCAATCCATACCAAGGATCACATCAAAACCATAAAAGGGCAACTCCATAAGATCAACATGAAAGACATGCTCTTGAACAACCAAAGGACACCTTCTAAAAAGCTTACGAGTCACAACAGTTTCACCAAAAGAACTAGTGACTCTAACACCAACATCCAAAGACTCAACAGGCAAACCAAGCAACTCAGCATGCTCACGAAGAATGTATGAATGCGTAGATCCAGAATCAATCAAAGAAAGCAATGACAAGGATTGCAAAGTAAAGGTACCTGCAATCACATCAGCCTCATTCCTTCCTTCGCGCTGAGCATACACCCTCGCTTGGCCTCCACCCTCAGGTTGAATAGCCACAACATGAGCTACACCGCGTCCACCTTCCTCTCGCCTCTGAAAATTACCACGGCCGCGCCCACGACCTCTCTGCGGTGCTGCAACAACAGGAGCACGCTCTTGACCACCAGCCACCCTCGGACAATCACGTCTCAGATGATCAGCTGAACCACAGTTCCAGCACTCATAACCAGCTGCCATCACAGGAGCTTGCACCTCCCTCCCAGCACGAGGACAGTCACGCTTCAAGTGACCACGGGAACCACAAATCCAACAAGCACTAGGGTCAGCTCTAGCATTGCCACCCCTAGCAGGTGCACCTCCACCTCTCTTAGACGAGGACTGAAACCTCTGATCACGCCCCCTCTTGTTCCGTCCACCGGAACTATACTCGGCAGCTCTCTTTCCAGAACTAGCTCCAGCACCCTTAGCAGACAAACTCAGGTTCATCTCAATGTCCTTGGATCGACTAACCAACACATCGAAATCATTGTACTCAGCAGCCAACATATAGGTCTTAACTTCCGTCACCAAGCCATAACGGAACCTTTCGCACCTCTCGCGCTCATCAGGTATCAACTCCGGTGCATACTGGCTAAGACGTACGAACTGTACTTCATACTCAGCCACACTCATGCTCCCTTGGGTAAGAGACATGAATTCACGCTTCTTCTCGTCCAGATATCTAACTCCCAGATATCTCCTCTTAAACGCATGCTGAAAGAACGTCCAAGTAACATCAGCATCAGCCATCCCAGAGATTGTGGTCGTCCACCACGTATAAGCATCACCTTGCAGCAGTGACACCACACATCCCAGCTTTTGCACATCAGTGCAACTCAACTGTCCCAAGACACGCTTGGTACTTTCCAACCATGCTTCTGACCTCTCAGCTGTCATACCCCTAAACTCAGTCCCACCAAGACTGCGCAAACGTTCCAAGGGTAGTCTAGCACCAGCATCTCCCTGATGCCCAGCTCCTTGAGCTCCAGCTACTGCTGCTCGAAACGCACCCGCAATAGCTTGTACCAGCACAGACATGTCAGGCATCGCTTGCCCCTGACCAACCTCAGGTCCTGCAGCTCCAGCACCAGGTGCTTCTGCTCCAGCTCTTTCCCTCTCCGCACCACCACCACCAGGTGGAGGAGGAGGTATCACAGCACTACCAGTGTGCTTATCGTTCACATTACCTCCGGGGTCGTAGCTCTCGCGCTACTCCGTAACTCTCTACGTGGTGCCATACTATTACCATGCATAACAATACAAAATAAAACAAGTCAGGACCAGCAAGGTAAGCAAATTCCAAGTATTCAAGCTCAATTTCCTTCAAAAACAACATTATCTCTTTAGCTTTTGTTTGGCAATGGGTACCCTCATCATGCATCATCACAACATGCATCACATACACATCATCATCACAAATCACTGAACATGCTTTCACTCAACAAGCATAAAAACCAAACCATGCTTCAATCATGCATACACACATTCCCAATTACTCGAGAACTCAGCTCTGATACCACCAAATGTAACCCCCTTAAACCGGTCTAGACGGTTGACCCGAATTAAGAAAGTCACACGGGGAAAACCAAAGTCAACCCGAAAGTAAACCTTGATTAACGACCCTTTTTTTTTCTTTTAATCTTGTCTAGATGCACATTAACCTTAATTGTGATCATGCAAACAACATATCAAAAGATCACAAACATCAGAGATCAAACAGGGACCCAATTGAACAAATTGCAACTTGTAGGACCAAATTGTAAATTCTAATAAATTAAGGGACTTAACCCAAATTAAAGTTACCATCTTGAAATTGGTCAGGTTTCATGCTTCTCTGTGAAATCTCAACTCAAAAGGACATCCACAGCTCATGCAATTGATCATACAATGTTTAGGACCAAAACACAAATATTTCAAAACATATAACTACCATGTCAGCCCCCTAACGGTCGACCGTTCCGAAACAGGCTAGCCCTGTTCCGAAACACGGGCCGTTCCGAAACGGGTTCCGGAACGTGGCTTCGGCAGAGGCCAAACCGTTTCGAAACGGTGTATACCGTTTCGGACGCCTGGGTTCATGCAAGGCACCCGTTCCGAAACGGTACACCCCTGTTCCGAAACGCCTGCACAAAAATCAGCAAACATGCATACTAGATCATGCAATTGACCACTCAAACATGCTCCAAACATCACCAAACTTTACCAGCATGCAATTAAACATATTTAACACATATAAGCATCAACAATTCAACAATATGACATCTCATGCAAAAAGCCCCAAATCAATGGTCATGCTTCCAACACAAGCTATCTACTCAAGCATCAACTTGCAAAACAAGCATATAAGGTTCAATCCAAAAACCAGCAACATCAACCACATCCAACATACTTAGGGAGTCAAAAACACCTCCCAAAACAAATACATTGGTCCCCCATTGCCAAAACATACAAAAGCTAAATGTTTAACAAAACCTTCCATACATTGAGCTCAACTTGAACTTGTTTGCTTGCCTCCTCTTGCTGCCCTCAATGTACTCTAATGCTCTGCATTATTGAATCAAGAAAACGAGAGAGCGTAAGCCAAAGCTTAGTGAGGAGTGCTCTTTAAAAACCATTCAATAATGCATTTAAAACCATTTGTAAATCATGCTTGTAAACAACCTTTACACATGCTCAAAGCATACTTTAAATCAAGCGATATCATGCTTCCACATTTCATTTAAACAAGCATCTCATGCTTCAACATAAACATTAAATCATGCATCTCATGCATCTCATGTACTATACATGTCATATTGGCTCAAGTGATACATTTCATTTATGAAATCAAGTTCAACAACTTTCCCCAAGGACTTTTAAACACCTTGGACCCCAAGGACTTTTAAACACCTTGGCCATGGACTTTTAAACACCATGAATGGACCACACAAGGACTTTTAACCACCTTTGTGTCCGTAGCTTGAATTACCCCAAGGATTTTTAAACACCTTGGCCCCAAGGACTTTTAAACACCTTGGCCCCATGGACTTTTAACCACCATGGAAAGGAGCACCTAAGGACTTTTAACCACCTTAGAGTCCGCAACAAGATTCATCCAAGGACTTTTAACCACCTTGATGATCTTAGATAACAAGGCTCACTCAAGGACTTTTAACCACCTTAGTGACCTTCACTTTTACAAACCATCACTTGCCAATACACACTTTATACATCATGTAATCCACTGTTTTAAAGCATTTAACTCAAGCCATTTCATCATGCATTTCAAAGCATTAAATCATCATTTAACAAAGCATTAAAAACAAGGTACTCTTACCTAGAGACACCTTCAACACATGGCTTAAAACCTCAGCATATATCATGCTAAAACATCAGCAATTATCATGCTTAAACATGCTTTCAAAACAGTAAATAAATCATGCAAAATCATCATTTCACATTTCATCAAAACATGGCCACCACTTAGAGAGAGTAATCCGAAAACTTACACTTGAGCTTAGCAAAGTTGTTTAGACTTAAACTAAGCTCCCAAAACCTTGGTTTCAAAGCCGAAAACCATTTTCACAAATCCACTCACCGATTTCCACTTTGCTTCAAACCAAAGCACCAAATCAAGCCTCCGGATCAACAAATCTTGGATCCAAGGATGCCTCCCCTGTTTCAACACATTAAAGCAGAGGATTAATGCATCATCATGCATTAATTGCTTCAATGAAAGCATCTAAACTCGCTGCTCTCACTAAACCTCCATTTTCGGCCACCAAACACAACCGAAAATGTATCCGAAACACTTCTAAACAAAGCCCAGCCACAAACCAGCAAAACCTCACTTCCATCAACATCAAAACACATCTAAAAACAACCTACAACCATCCTTATACCTCCAGCAACACCAGATCCACAAGATCACCACAAAAGCTACCTTAAAACACAAGCTAAAATTAGGAAACCCAACCTATCCGGGATTGCATCAATCAAGACTCATTTCCACATCAATTTAATGATCATTTAACATCAAAAACACTTCTCAAAACACAGATTTAACATATCAAACGAAAATCAAGTGAAATCATCAAAATCTTGCATAATTAGCCAAGATCCATAAATCAACCTTAAAACCTTTAATCAATTATCAAATTAGGATTGAAAACTTTAGGAATTTCATTAAAGAACTTGAAGTTCAGAGGAGAAGGACGTTCTTACCTCCAAACTTGAGTTTCTCCTCTTTTTGGAATTGAAAAGCTTGATGAAACTTGAAGCAATTGAAGAGGATTTGAAGACACAATGATTTGCAATCAATTGAGAGTTGAAAGAATGATTTTAGGTGAGAAAATCAGAATGAGATCTCTGGAAAATGAGTGTTTGGGTTGAGAGAAAAAGATAGGAAGAAAATAGGTAGTTAAATGAGAAAATAGCTAAAAATAGATTTTCCCTCCTTTTGATTCTTTTAAAATCAGAATTATGTGTTAAAATATCTTAGAAAAATCTGGAGAAACTCCCTTTGGGTAAATAGCTCCTTAAAGATTCAAAGTTTCAACCCTTTATAAAATAGCCACCAAACTTTCAAAAGTTACATTTTGGTCACTAGCCAAAATGTCACATTTCCGAAACTCATTTTCCAAAATTGATTTCACAGTTCACTTAATTATAATAAAAGATGATTTTAGAACATTTTTCCATAATTTTTATGCAACCCGAACTAGGCTTTCCTAATTTAACCTCTTACGATTCGAACAGCACTTTGACCAACCGGTCAACGCCCAAGACTTCCAAGCCCAAAACCGGGGCGTTACATGCTACATAACTCTGTTATGATGGAACCTTTGCGTAAACAAATAAAACCCAGATCTCATCAATAAATCCAAACATATTCTAAAGTACTTACATCTTGGAGATGTGAAAGTATGCAACATATGCACAATGTTGATAACTTTGTCAACTCCCTGACAAAGCTTTTAACACAGCATAAGCATGGCAGTTACACTAAGCCATATCGTATTAGATACGAGAATGATTGGTCTTAGTGCTAGTGGGAGATTGTTGGAGTATGCCTAAAGACCAATCATATGATGATTGAATAGACATACTATTTTACTAGATTTATCAGGTAATGGCATTACCGTTATTATCCTTTGGAATGTTTATGTGCATCAAACTAACCATTGGAGAATAATGTCCATACAATAATACGGATATTGTTAAATAGGATCCTTAGTCGAATATTATTACGGGTATGGACAGTGATAATATATAAAGACTAATATGTTGTTGATGACCAGTGTTGTCATTGACATAGAGATGTCAAAATCAAGACATAAGTATTTGTTAGAGAACAACATACTGGATTGACCCGCTATGAGCATGTTTCTTGGCTAATTATGTGACAGTCACAACATTGCTCATGATAAACATATGTATAATCCTTACTCTTGAGATCAACATGATTTCAACATAAAGATTTACGTATTTTGACATAGTCAAACATGTGTCGTAACTGACTACATTATAAAGATTGATGATTGGATACGTGATGACCTATGTAATGAAATATGGTTGATCAAGAAAGGATTTGTCCCTCCTACATAATGGGAGAAATATCTTCGGCCACTTGATTGAGTTAGATTAGAAAATGCATGGCCATGCTCGGATATTATGATATGAGATATCATAGAGATTTGTTTATCATAATCTACTCAAGACATCAAGAAACACTAGATGGACAACGCAAGTGTGACTAACCCATGTCTTGTGTTCATCTAAGATATAAAGGACAAAATGATGAAATACATAAAGGATGTTTATTCAGGAATTAGGAAAGTCAAACCCTGACTTCATGCAACTTAGGTAGCAATGATGTATTGCTAGATGCCACTCATTGTTTATAAAATTAGAACAGTTCTAATTTTGTTGCTAACATTGCATGAACCTACAAGGGTCACACCATTCGAATGAAATGAACAAAAATTGGAAACCACACACCCTATTTTAGGGAGGTTGCCGAAAATCCCCTATGGGATAGGGGAAATCGTCAACTCCCTTAAATGGCAATAATATTGGATAAATATTGTATTTATCAAATATTATTTAGAGTATGGAAAGTATTTAGAGACTTAAATATTATAGAATACGATTCCAGATTTCTTCTGAGAAGTTGTTCGATATTTTTCTAGTGTTCCTCTTGCCCCCTGGCAAATTCCTGGTGATTTCTTTGTTCGAATACAAGTCCCGATAGAACCCCTGGTCGATTTCAGACTCCCTCAGGAATCCTTGGAGGGATTTCGACTTCTCCCTGAAAGGTGTTCAAACCTGTCGAAATTTATCCCTAAGTGTTAGGGAGGCGGAAACTTTGTTCGTTTTGTTCAGGTGGACTCCGTAGAGGTCGTTGCGAACCTGTGACGATTCTGGTTTTACTTGACGTGGTTATTCCGACATACCGTCGGTTTTCCAGTTTCCAGAGTCTTAAAAGGTAACTCTTCATCTTTTCACCCCGGATTCGTTCATGTACATAGATCCTAGCTGGATTACGTCAGATTAATTTTTTCGCTGCGCCACGGGGCGTGCCGGCGTGACCCAACAGTAGCGGATCAAACTTTCTCCTCTAGATCATGACACTTTGTTAGAGTAGTAGCGGATTAAACTTTCTTCTCCAGATCATGCTACTTTGTTAGAGTTGTACCAGGTGAAACTTCCTTCTCCAGATCATGTCACTTCGTCAGAGTTGTAGCAGATCAAACTTTCTTCTCCAGATCATGCCAATTAGTCAGAGTTGTAGCGGCTTAAACTTTCTTCTCTAGGTCATGCCTCTTCATTAGAGTTGTAGCGGATCAAACTTTCTTCTCAAGATCATGCCGCTTGTTCAGAGTTATAGCGTATCAAACTTTCTCCTCTTGATTTTGCCTCTTCGTCAGAGTTGTAGCGGATTAAACTTCTTACTCCAGATCCTGCCACTTCGTCATAGTTTGAACTTCCTTCTCCAGATCAAACTTTCTTCTCTAGATCATGCCTCTTCATCAGTGTTGTAGCATATCAACTTCTTTAAGATTTTACCTCACTGTCAATGGTGGAGCAGGACACTCCAATTCACATACTCCACTTCTCTAAGATGGAGAAGAGTGGATAAACCATCATGTCATCAACCTTTCAAAACAAAAGGAAAAAAAGAAAATAAAAAAGAAAAAAGAAAATAAAAAAAGAAAAAGAAAAAGAAAGGGAGAGAAAAAGAAAAGTTTTGTCAAATACGGTCTCTTCGTCAATGTCGCAGCTGGATCAAGTTTTGTAGACCTTGCCCCTCTGTTATTGTTGCAGCTAGATCAAATTTTCTCTAGGTATTACGTCGTCGTCAGAATCGTGGCAAGCCGAACTTATTTTTGTCCCCAATGGATCACTCCGTTTTGAAGATTTTGCCTACAAGAGCGGTCGAGCTGATCAAGTGAAGCGAGGAAGAAGAGTTGAGCCAAGAGAGAAGAAGCCTATCAAAACTGAACAAAATGAGTTCTTTTTGTTTTTGCTTCATTGTCGTTATACAAAAATGAGCAAAGAGGGGCAGTTGTAGTAACCCATTTTGGTCCAACAACCCACTAACCCATTTTATTAACCCAATACACATATACAATAATTACAACTATGCTTAAATTAACCCTAGCCCAATATCCAAACCCAATACTTAAACCTAACCTTAATAAAACCTAGCTAACTAACCCTTCATCCTTGAGCCTTCACCTCCTCTGCAACAGCCACCGCCATTGCTCGTTCAAGTCATCACCGTCTAGTCGTGCTGTCGTCGATATCCCCAGCTCCAAGTCGCTTCCGACAACCAAAATAAAACCTAAAATAATATTAATCAAGATAATTATCAACCCACCGCCCTAACCCACCTTAAAACCATTCACCTCTGCCACCCTTGCCTCGTCACCATCTTCACTGCCCAAACTCGCCTATATTCGGCCACCACTTGCCATCTGCTTTACAGCTCACTCGAAACACAACCCTATAAAAGGGATTTAAACCGCAAAAATAAAAAGAGATAAGAGACTAGAAATGACTGAAAATAAAAAATAAACATAAAAATGAGATTGAACAGTCAAAAAATCAAGAAAAAGGTAAAAAAAATAAAAACCCCTTTGGTTTTTCATGGATCTAAGAAAATAGGAAAAGATTTAGGCAAAACAAACCACAAATTTGGCTAGAGGACCCGAAATCGAACCAAACCCATCACCGGCATGAACTCCGGCAATCATTCGTGGCGTTTCACCGTCGCCAGCGAACGGCAGCTCATGGTGGACACTAGGGCAACGACCGGCTTTGACAGTGAAAGGGGAGAGAGTCTTAAGAACATTTGAAATTTATTGGGAGTTATCTGATGCAAAGTGTTTTTTGTTCAAAAGAGGGCATTTATATGATTATCAAAACGACGTCATTTTGGGTGTCATCTCCAGCCCCAAAATGATTTCGTTTCACGCTTATAACCAGCGTATGAACCCAAACCGCAAGAAGGATCCGCACGTTTTTATGAAATGGGATAATTGCATTTTCGGTCCCTCTGTTTCTTGTATCCTTACATTTCTATCCTTTAATTTGCACTACCTTGCATTTCGGCAGTTATTTTCAGTTTTACTTATTCACTTATTTGTGTTTTTATATTATTATTATTATTGTAATGCCTCGGTTTTGGGCCTAGGTGTTTTGTGCGTTGGGTTAGGCTAGTTGAACCGGAGGTTGTCGGTTCGAGACGTTAAAAATGGTTTAGGGAAATCAAGGTTCGGGGTAGGATAAAAAAGTGGTAAAATTTTCTAAAATCCTATAAAATTATACTTATGAGGTTGGTTAAATCAATTTTGCAAAACGAGTTTTGGGTAGTGTACATTTTGCCAATGACCAAAACGTAAAGTTTTAAAACTGTGAAAAAATGGGTGTTTTTCAATGAAGAGTCAAATTCTTAAAATCTTTAGGGAGCTTTAAGACAATTAAGCTTTCTCTTTAATTTGACATATGGTTTAAATGGTTTATTAAATATTAAAAGTGGTTTTTATTAATTTCATAAAAGGTGGTTATTTTGGTTAAGCAAATTTGACGTTCATTTTCATTTTCTTCATTTCACTTCAGCCAAACACTCTCTATTTTTCTCGTATTTTCCAGAATTCTTCCACTTCCGTTTTCTTTCTTTATTTTCAACTTCTCTCTTGTGATTTCTCTCAAATCTCTTCAAGATTCTTGAAGCAAAACTTATCAAATTAGAAGAGAAGCAAGGATTGGAGGTAATTTTTGTTCTAACCCTCTAATCAAGGTTCTTTAATGAAATTCTAAAGATATTAGATATTGATAAAATAGATGATTTAATGTGATTTTCGAAGTTGTTTTAATTTGATTTATTTGAGATGGTTTCTAATCAAGTTTTGGAAGGTTTAAGATGTTTAAAAAGAGTCTTAATCATATTAATCCCGAAATCGTTGAGATCTTTGATTTTTAAGGTGTTTTTGGTTGGATTTTTTAGGTATTATGTGAAATATGAGTTGCTGGAGGTATAAGAATGGTATTAGGTTTTTTTTTGGATGTTGATTTATGTTTAAAATGTGTTGGAAGTGTTGGTTGATGGCTGGGTTGAGTTTAGTGATGAATCGAATTTGATTTCAGTTGTTTCGGATGGATATTTTGGTGCCTTTGGGTAGAGCTGCGGGATTCTAGTGTTTGTTGGTGGTTTTAATGCATTGAGATGTTTTAATCCTCTGTTCTTATGTGGTATAAACAGGGGAGAATTCTTCGAAAGCTTTGGGTGATGTTTCGGAGGCTTTTGAAGCTTGAATTTCACGTCGGCAATTGAGGTTTCGCAAGTCGGTGAGTGGAAATGGGATTTCCAACTTTGAAACATCTTAATAGAGGTTTTGGGAACTTAGTGTAAGCTTGAAGCGCTTTACTAAGTTCGGAAGTAAGTAAAGTGATTTTCTCCCTCGGATTGTGCTATTATGAGCTTTTGGATGCCCTTGTATTTAATTGTGGTTACCTACTATTTTAAAGCATGTTTTGAGTTTATAAATTGTGTTTGATGATGCCATATGGTTTAAGGATGCACTAGGTAAGTCATCCTTGTATGTATGTGTTTATGCATGGTTTTTGAAGCATAGTTTAATGCTTGGAACTGGCTTATTGTGAATACTTTGGAAAAACAGTGAGGTGTGCGTGAAATGTGGGTTATATTGGCAAGTGATGTTGTGTAAAGTGTTTTGCAAATGAAATCGGAGATAGTTAGCCGGCTATAGGATTGAGTGCACTATAAACAAGTCGCCTTGGATGTTGAGGGGTCGTGATTGTACCTAAAACTCCATCCAAATACCCTAATTATTGAGGAATGTTTAAGGTTGCAACGGTTGAGGATAGCTCCCGTGTGCGAACCTTGTATGTGTCCCATCTCTCGTTAGTGGGCTATACATCTACCGATGAGTGGTGTTGAGCGGTTGTAATTGTACCGAATACTCCACCACGGGTGTCACAACGGTGGAGTGTAGCTCCTTTGTGTGAGCCTTGAGGTGCCGGTAGAGTGTATGAAGTGTTTAGGACAACACTTGGTTATCAGTGTATCCGATATACTTTTTTGAGAAATGAGAATGTTGTTGATCACTTGTAAGCCAATATAATGGATTAAATTGTTATGGAAATGTTTGTGATGCATAATGTGAAGAATGCATGTTTTACCTTAAAGATTTGCATATTGGTGGATATGCATGGAAGGCTTGATTACGTGTAGCAATGGTTTTGTTGTTGTGAAGTATTTGATACTTGTTTCATGGTGTTTAACATGCTAATTTTAATGATGAAGTGCATGGATTTTCAAAGAGGGCATGATGGCTTTCGAAAATGTGAAATGGTTTTAAGCATTGATGGTGTTTTTGGTTTTTGAGCATTCCAACTAAGTAATTGGAGGCAACAACTTGCAAAGGAATCCTAAGAGACTTCAGTTGAATGTGTGTTTGGTTTTGGACTAGAGTAACAAAGGCAACGGGGGTGTCCAATTTTTTGGAAATAGTTGTTTGATATTTCATGTTTTTGTACAAGTTTGGCATGCTTATATTGGCTTGTAAATGGCCTCTAATTGTTAGTTTAAGCTTGATTTTGAGATTTGATTTTTGAATGCTTGATTTTCATAGGAAGCATGCCTCTAGAACTCATTGTTGATGATTGTGATGTTTTGATGTTGTTATTGCCATGCGTAGTTGAGGTTCGATGTCTATTTGAGTTGTGTATGTTCAAATGTATGTTGGAATGTTTTGGGATGATTCTAAGTGTGTTAAACCAGCATTTTGGGCAAGTGCAGGCTACATAGTATCGGTACACTTGGTAGTGTATCGATATGGCTTTCGAGAAATAGAGGGGGTGTACCGATAGACGGTGGCGTATCGATACACATTTTAGCCACTGGTCTTGGGTGTATCGATACAATGCTCGAGCGTATCGGTACGGTCCTTGTTTTGCTGGGTTGGAAGTCTACTCGTCGAGGGCGTATCGATAACCTTAGAGAGGGTATCAACACACTAGTAGCTAATATGGTTGTATGGCATCTTTGAATGTTTTAAATCTTTACGTTTTAGTCCCTAAATTTTATGGATGCAATTAAATGAGTTTTAAAGGTTAATTTGAGCTGAGTATTGACAGAGATGCATTAATGAGACTAACTAAAAGTTGGTAAACCGAAATTAGGTTAAACTCATGGATTTTGTTAAGTTTAGAAAATGGTCCCTAAAAACCGAATTGGATAAAGTTGATGAGCGTTTGAGTTGTGTTTGATTCGCTGCTTTGTAGAACACATAGAAACCTAACTTGCATCTAGACAAGATAAAAAGAAAAAATTAGGGTGGTTTATTAAGGTAAACCTTCCCAGTTTACTTCAATATTCCTTTTGTGACCCATTCGGTTCGGTCTATCGGCTAGGCCGAGTCGAGGGGTTACAATTATTATTATTATTATTATTATTATTATTATTATTATTATTATTATTATTATTATTATTATTATTATTATTATTATTATTATTATTATTATTATTATATGTATTACATATATTATACGTATATTCTACATCCATATTTTTAATTGAATTTTTAATCTAAATGATTTTCTTTGTTAGGGATTCTCATGAAAAACATGCCACAAACTTAAAGAGGTGTCTCTTTCTCGTTAATCTATAATAAAAAAATTTCCTTTTAAACCTAAATCATAATATTTAAAATGGTATTCCTTTAATCGGCGGTCTCGTGAAAATTATGTCTCGAACTTAAAGGGGAGTAAGTTTCTCGTTAATCCAATATAAAGGAATATTATTTTAGATATATTTTGCGACAAATTCATGCATTCAGGGATCACAATTTTCTAAACTAAATTCGAATTCATAATTTCCATTGTTAAAACAATACATAATCGACTAGGTACCACTTTTTTGGCGTTGTGTGGGTGTTCATCCTTCCCCACACGTAACCAACTCCCGAACATGTTTTTCTAGTTTTGCAAACCAAAACTCGTTGTTTTAATAAAAAATTAAAAAACAAGTTTTATTAAAATAACTGGGTTTTTAGGTGATCCAATCACACCTAAATTAAAAAAAGGTTGGTGGCGACTCATGTTATTACAGAGCTTATGGGATCTTTGCTCACCCATGAGATAATGATGTCCAAGGGGAAGAGGAAAGAGGAGCAAGGCATTGAAAACTTGAATGTTTCTCTTAAATCCTCCAACAGCCAACAAGAAGATTCAAGTGGAGAGGATAGTGAAGAAGAAGAGATGGCCAAGCTCTTCAAGAAGTTCACCCAATTCATGAAACAAAAAAGGAAGAATCAAGGCATGAATCAAGAATGAAGAGAAGGGATCCTATCATATGCTTCAAGTGTAAGAAGTCGGGGCACACAAGGTATGATTGCCCTCGATTCAAAAAGAATAGATCAAGCTATAAGAAGAAGGCATTTGTGGCTACATGGAGTGATGAAGAGGACTCCACTGATGATGAGATAGTCAACCTTTGTCTCATGGCCATTGAAGAAGATTCAGGAGTAACTTCTAATTCATATATTTTAACTTCACATACTTTTGATGAATTACAAGAAGCCTATGATGATTTAGTTTTTGAATTTAAAGCCTCATTATTGAAAAACAAGAAATTGATTTCAAAATTAAAAATCGAAAATGATTTGTTCCAAAACTAATTTAGAACTTGAAGCAAGGTTTGAAAACTTTGAGAAAAAGATTTTTGATTTACAAAACTTGCTTTCAAAAAGTTCAAGAAGAAAAAGATTTGATTTTAAAAAAAATCTTGAAAAGAAAATTGGAGATTTCTCCAAAAATAATTTTGTAAAATTAAAATTTTATGTTAGAAAATCTAGTTCCCCCTAGATTTTTAAATGGGAAATAGATTAAGAATTTTTGGGTCCCTAAGGGACTTATGTCATCAAGGAAAAATGAAGTCATTGAAAAATGGATTCCAAAGAGAACTAAAATTTTGGAGAATAATTTCAATGGACCCAAAGGAATTTTGATACCAAAATATTTGTGATTGTCTTTTGTAGGTGTGCTTGAGCCATTGATGCTTAAAGTCAAAATTTTGGAAGCTCTTGACACACAAGGGAGAAGGACACTTGAAGAAGGAGAAGCTTAACATCCTACCTTAGTTAAAGTGGTAAAATTTAGTTTCATGCAAATTGATTGATCATGCCTGTATCCCCCTTAGCCCGGCCTAGACGGTTGACCCGAACTACGAAGATTACACGGGGAAAACCAAAGTCAACCCGAATGTCAACCTTGATTAACGACCCATTTTTTTTTCTTTTTAATCTTATCTATATGCTCATTAACCTTAAGTGTACTCTTGAGAAAAGCATACTTGAAAATCACAGCGATCGGAAAGCGATAAGGGACTCAATTGCATAACATACAAAGGTGAGGACCAAAATGTAAATTCTGGAAAGATGAGGGACTTTGCTTATTTTTAAATTACCAATATCAAATTTATCATATTACATGCTTCCCTGTCAAATTTCACCTCAAACGGACATCTCAAACTCAAGCAATTGCAAATACAAAATTCAGGACTAAAACGTAAAGCTTGCAAACCATAAACCATTCAAATCATTGCCCAAGGGTCAAGCGTTTCGGAACGGGGGTTGGCCATTCCGAAACGCGGGTTCGTTTCGAGACCAGAATCGAAACAGGGCTTGGCAGTGGCAAAAGTGTTTCGGAACGGCCTCTACCTGTTTCGATACACGAAGGCCATTACAGGCCCCCGTTTCGAAACGGTAGTGCCCGTTCCGATACGGACTGCCCAGAAAATTCAGATTTTGCTGGTTTAACATACAATTACTCACTCAAACACATCCCAGTGACTTTCTAATCATGCCAACAAATCATCATACATATTAGGTACATGTTTGCATCATCAAAACACGATCATGGCATCAAATAGGAAAATTCACAAGACTATAGGCATGCATCCTAATATCCAAATCCAAACAATCACTATAGCATCAAAACAAGCACCAAATGGCCATTTACATATCCAAAACATTTAAGGCAACATGCCACAACTAGGGAGTCCAAAACATCTCCCAAAAACACAACCTAGATTACCATTGCCAAAAATCAAAATTTAATAATGTTGTGAAAATAGTCACCATACATGAGCTTAGCTTTCCCTTGGATTCTTAGCCTCCTTGCTGCCCACAAACACCTCAATTATCTGCATTATTGGTTCAAGAGAGAGAGCGTAAGCACAAATGCTTAGTGAGGCATGCTCTAAAGAAACAACACAATAATGCACTTTATAAAAATACTTTCCATAAAGCCTTTAACACATAAACATCATTATCCATGCAACATTGCATTCACAACAAGCATCTCATGCTTCATTATCAATTAGATGTCATATTAGCTTCCAAGTGATAAACCACAACCTTTTTCAACATAAAACACAATCGGATACGCGGATTACAAGCGTTGTCCCATACGCTTCATACACACTACCAAACACATAAGGTGGAGTTTACCGGTACAATCACAACCCCTCAACACCCGTGATGGAGTTTAACGGTACAATCACAACCCCTCCACATCACTCATTGGTAGTTGTATAACATCACTAACGAGAACACGGGACACACAACACAAGATCCACTCATGGACTTTTAACCACCATTGTGATCTTAAACATCTCGTTAGTGTACTTGGATGGAGTTTACGGTACAATCACAACCCCTCAACATCCAAGGCGACTTTATTCACGGTGCACCCAATCCTATAGCCGGCTAACTATATCCGATTCAAGTACTTTAAAACCAACACATCACTTGCCAATATACATCAATTATCATCAATAATCCACTATTTTTTAAAGCATTAAAAACAAAGCAATTTACAACATGCATCACTATGCATGAATCCACATTTTAACAAATCAAACCAAGGATCTCTTACCTTGAGCATCCTTCAACAAATGGCTTTCATAACCAGCATTAACCATGCTAAACATGCTTTCAAAAACAGAATTTAAACATGCAAATATCAACTAATGCATCGAACCAATCCATGGCTCTTCCAAGAGAGTTTTTCCAAAAACTTACTCTTGAGCTTAGCTAAGTTGATTAGACTTAAACTAAGCTCCCGAATCTTCAATTATTCGATACAAAGCTGGAAATCCAAATCCACTCACCAATTCTGTTTCGCAAGCTTGCCGAAACATCGTTCAAGCCTCCGGATGAACACCACAAGGATCCGAAGATGTCTCCCATGTTTTAAACACATCAAAGCAGAGGATTAATGCATCATCATGCATTAAAATCTTCAGCCATTACACCTAAACTCGCTACTCTCACCAAATCTAACATTTTGGCTACCAAACACAACCGAAATCACTTCCAAACTCTTCCACAACATTACCCAGCCAAGATCCATCTCTTCTAAACATTCTTAGACATCAATTAACATCCAAAAAGAACCTAAACTCGTCCTTATACCTCTAGCTATAACAGGACACCAAGATCACCCCAAAAACCACCATTTTCATAAGAAAAATCATAGGAAAATCAACATATTCGGGATTGCATTGATTAAACCTCAATTACACATCATTAAACATCCAAATTACATTAAAAAGCCATCTCAAAACAGAGCCCAAACAAACACCACGAATTTCTTTAAGATTTATTCCAAATCTTGAGTTTTAAGCCAAAATCAAGATCACAACATTAAAACCTTTAATAAAACTTAATTTAAGGATTGAGAACTTGGGAATTTCAGTAAAGAACTGAGTATTTAGAGGAGAAGAGCATCCTTACCTCTAAATGTAGATTTCTCCTTGATTAGAGCCAAAATCCTTGAAAATTCAATAAGCAGATGAAGAGGATTTAATGTAGAAAGGATTAGGAATCATTTGAGGATTGAAATCTCATCATTTGTTGTGAAAATCAAAAGGAATGTTGCTGTAGAAATGTGTTTGGCTGAGAGAATTTTGAGAGAAAATGAGATGAGAAAATTTTAAAGAAAGTTAGTTATGAAATCTCAAAATTAGTTTTTCCCATTCTCTTTTAATTAATTAAACATTAAATGAATCATTTAAAACCAAGAAAATCTGGAGAAATCAATCTTGGGTAAATTAGCTCCTTAAAGATTCAAAGTTTCAATCCTTATAAAACAGTCACCACTGAACTTTTCAAAAATTACATTTTAGTCACTAATTCGAAATGTCACTCTTCCAAACCTTATTTTGTAAAATTGATTTCACCACTCTCTTATATATATTAAAAGAGGATTTTTTAGATATTTTTCCATATTTTTAATGCAACCCGAACTAGGCTTTTCCTAAAATCGCCTTTTATATTCGAACCGAAAATCAGACCGGTCCGGTTCAGACCCTAAACTTCCAAGCCCAAAATTGGGGTGTTACAACTCTCACCCCCCCCCCCCCCCCCCTTAAGAAATTTCGTCCTCAAAATTTACCTGAAGGAAAGAGGTACGGAAACTACTTCTTCATGTCATCCTTCCTTTCCCACGTGGCTTCCTCAACACCACGATGCTTCCACAACACCTTTACCAAATCAATGGTCTTGCCTCGAAGAACTTTACTGTCTGAATCCAGAATTTCCATCAGCTCCTCATCATAGGTCAAATCTGGATTCAATTCCACTTCCTCCACAGGCATAACATGCGAAGGATCCGATCTATACCTCCGAAGCATAGAGACATGAAACACATCATGAATCTTTTCCAACTCTTGCGGCAATCTCAACTTTTACGCAACAGGACCCACACGCTCAATCACCTCGTATGGTCCAATATACCTAGGGCTCAACTTACCCTTTCGGCCAAACCTCATCACCTTTTTCCAAGGCGAAACTTTTCAGAAACACACGGTCACCTACCGCATACTCGATCTCCTTACGCTTCAAATCCGCGTAAGACTTCTGTCGATCAGAAGCTGCCTTCAATCGCTCACAAATGAGCTTCACCTTCTCGGTGGTCCCTTTCAACAAAGCTGGCATCGAAACCAACTTCTGCCCTGTTTCATCCCAACAAAGAGGAGTTCTGCACTTCCTCTCGTACAAGGCTTCATAAGATGCCATTTGAATACTCGCCTGGTAGCTATTGTTATAAGCAAACTCCACCAAAGGCAAATTCTTCTCCCAAGAGCCTTGAAACTCAATCACACAGCACCTCAACATATCCTCCAGCACTTGGATAACACGCTCAGACTGTCCATTCGACTGTGGATGATAAGAAGTGCTGAAATTCAACCGTGTACCCAAAGCTTGATGCAAACACTCCCAGAAACGCGATGTAAACCTCGGATCTCGATCCGACACTATAGACTTTGGCACACCATGCAGCCGCACAATCTCATCAATGTACAGCTCCGCAAGCTTATCCAAAACGTACGTAGTATGCACAGGTAAGATATGCGCACACTTCGTAAGGTGATCCACAATCACCCACACCGAATTCTTCTTCGATGGCGACAAAGACAAACCTGACACAAAGTCCATGGTAATCCTTTCCCACTTCCATTCAGGAATCCTCAACGGTTGCAACAACCCAGAAGGAAACTGATGCTCAGCCTTAACTCGCTGACAAACCATGCACTTGCTCACATAATCAGCAACATCTTTCTTCAAACCCACCCAGTAGTACTCATCTCGAAGATCACGATACATCTTAGTACTACCAGGGTGCATAGCAAAAGGACTACTATGAGCTTCGGTCAGAATAGCACGCCTCAACTCAGCATCATTGGGCACTACTATCCGACTCCTAAAACATAAAACTCCATCATCATTAAAGCAAAATTTCGATGGCCTATCCTCAGCAATATCCTGCACATGTGGCACCAAGGAATCATCCAACAACTGCTTATCCTTTATCAATTGAACCAAGGATGGTTTCACTTGCAATTCAGCCACAAGACCACCATCTCGCGAAATACTCAAGCTGGCAAACATAGCCCTCAACTCCACTACTACCTTCCTACTCAAGGCATCCGCTACAACATTAGCTTTACCCGGATGGTACTCGATCGTTAGATCGTAATCTTTAAGCAACTCCACCCAACGTCGTTGCCTAAGATTCAACTCTTTCTGAGACATCAGGAACTTCAAACTCTTGTGATCCGTGTACACAGTACACTTCTCACCATACAGGTAATGTCTCCAAATTTTCAAAGCAAAAACCACAGCAGCCAACTCAATGTCATGCGTAGGATAATTGCGCTCATACACCTTCAACTGTCGCGATGCATAAGCCACCACCTTACCCTATTGCATCAACACACACCCTAAACCAACGTAGGATGCGTCACTATACACCACAAACTCTTTCCCTGATTCAGGTTGAACCAAGATAGGAGCTTGCGTCAAAGCTGCCTTAAGCTTCTCAAAAGCCTGTTGTCTCGCTTCCGTCCACTCATACTTGACATCCTTCTGCAACAACTTCGTCAAAGGTGCAACAATATTCGAAAATCCATCCACGAACCTCCGATAGTATCCCGCCAAACCAAGGAAACTACGGACTTCATGAACAGACTTAGGAGGCTTCCAATTCATCACTGCCTCAATCTTCTGAGGATCAACACGAATCCCCTCAGCAGATACCACGTGACCAAGGAATACCATTTCCCTAAGCCAAAACTCACATTTGCTTAACTTAGCATAAAGCTGATTTTCCAACAAAGCCTGCAACGCAATCCTCAAATGCCCCTCATGCTCCTCCTCAGTACGAGAGTACACGAGGATATCATCAATGAACACCACAACAAATTTGTCCAAGTATTCATGGAACACTCTATTCATCATGTCCATAAAAGCTGCAGGAGCATTCGTCAAACCGAACGGCATCACAAGGAACTCATAATGCCCATACCTCGTTCTGAAGGTTGTCTTTGGCACATCCACATCCTTCACCTTCAACTGGTAGTACCCTGACCATAAGTCAATTTTAGAGAACACAGCCGCTCCCCGAAATTGATCAAAAAGATCATCAATCCTCGGCAATGGATATCGATTCTTGATAGTCAACTTGTTAAGCTGACGGTAATCGATGCACATTCTCATAGTGCCATCCTTTTTCTTCACAAATAAGACCGGTGCACCCTAAGGTGACACACTCGGCCGAATGAAACCACGATCAAACAACTCCTGAAGTTGCGTATTCAGCTCTTTCAACTCCTTAGGTGCCATTCGATAAGGAGTAATGGACACTGGAGTTATGTTTTCATACAGCTCAATTCCAAACTCCACTTCACGATTAGGAGGCAACCCAAGCAACTCCTCCGGAAACACACCAGGAAACTCTCGCACCATCCTGATATCTTGCACATGCAACTCCTTAGAGCTAGGATTCATCACAAAGGCTAGGTAAGCTTCACAACCTTGCCTCAGCATTCGGCTTGCTTCCAATGTGGACACCACATTGGCAAGAAACTTCACATTCTCACCAACCACCACTACCTCATAATCATCTGCAAGCTTCAACGACACTCGATTGTTCTCAAAATCCACCACAGCTCGATGTTCAACAAGCCAATCCATACCAAGGATTACATCAAACCCATAGAAAGGCAATTCCATGAGATCAACATGAAAAACATGGTTTTGCACAACCAGAGGACATCTTCTATATAACTTACGTGTCACAACGGTCTCACCAAAGGAACTAGTTACACGCAATCCAACATCCAAAGACTCAACAGGCAAACCAAGCAATTGAGCATGTTCACGCAATATGTATGAGTGTGTAGATCCAGAATCAATCAAGGAAAGTAATGACAAGGATTGCAAAGTGAAGGTACCTGCGATCACATCCGTGTCATTCCTCCCTTCTCGCTGCACATACACTCGAGCCTGGCCTCCACCCTCAGGTTGGACAGCCACCACATGTGCCACGTTGCTTCCACCATCATCTCTGCGCTGGAAGTTACCACGGCCGCGCCCACGACCTCTCTGTGGTGCAACAACACCAGGATCACGTCCCTGACCGCCACCGGCCAACAAAGGACACTCCCTCAACACCCGTGATGGAGTTTAACGGTACAATCACAACCCCTCCACATCACTCATTGGTAGTTGTATAAAATCACTAACGAGAACACGGGACAAAAACCACAAGATCCACACATGGAGTTTTAACCACCATTGTGATCTTAAACATCTCGTTAGTGTACTTGGATGGGGTTTACGGTACAATCACAACCCCTCAACATCCAAGGTGACTTTATTCACGGTGCACCCAATCCTATAGCCGGCTAACTATATCCGATTCAAGTACTTTAAAACCAACACATCACTTGCCAATATACATCAATTATCATCAATAATCCACTGTTTTTTAAAGCATTAAAAACAAAGCCATTTACAACATGCATCACTATGCATCAATCCACATTTTAACAAATCAAACCAAGGATCCCTTACCTTGAGCATCCTTCAACAAATGGCTTTCATAACCAGCATTAACCATGCTAAACATGCTTTCAAAAACAGAATTTAAACATGCAAATATCAACTAATGCATCGAACCAATCCATGGCTCTTCCAAGAGAGTTTTTCCGAAAACTTACTCTTGAGCTTAGCTAAGTTGATTTGACTTAAACTAAGCTCCCAAACCTTCAATTATTCGATACAAAGCTGGAAATCCAACTCCACTCACCAATTCCGTTTCACAAGTTTGCTGAAACGCCGTTCAAGCCTCCGGATCAACACCACAAGGATCCGAAGATGTCTCCCCTGTTTTAAACACATCAAAGCAGAGGATTAATGCATCATCATGCATTAAAATCTTCAGCCATTACACCTAAACTCGCTACTCTCACCAAATCTAACATTTCGGCTACCAAACACAACCGAAATCACTTCCAAACTCTTCCACAACATTACCCAGCCAAGATCCATCACTTCTAAACATTCTTAGGCATCAATTAACATCCAAAAAGAACCTAAACTCGTCCTTATACCTCCAACTATAACAGGACACCAAGATCACCCCAAAAACCACCATTTTCATAAGCAAAAACTTAGGAAAACCAACCTATTTGGGATTGCATTGATTAAACCTCAATTACACATCATTAAACATCCAAATTACATTTAAAAGCCATCTTAAAACAGAGACCAAACAAACACCGCGAATTTCTTTAAGATTTAATCCAAATCTTGAGTTTTAAGCCAAAATCAAGATCACAACATTAAAACATTTAATAAAACTTAATTTAAGGATTGGGAACTTGGGAATTTCAGTAAAGAACTGAGTATTTAGAGGAGAAGAACATCCTTACCTCTAAATGTGGATTTCTCCTTGATTAAAGCCAAAATCCATGGAAATTCAATAAGCAAATGAAGAGGATTTGATGTAGAAAGGATTAGGAATCATTTGAGGATTGAAATCTCATCATTTGGTGTGAAAATCAAAAGGAAAGTTGCTTTAGAAATGTGTTTGGCTGAGAGAAATTTGAGAGAAAATGAGATGAGAAAATTTTAAAGAAAGTTAGTTATGAAATCTCAAAATTAGTTTTTCCCATTCTCTTTTAATTAGTTAAACATTAAATGAATCATTTAAAACCAAGAAAAATCTGGAGAAATCAATCTTGGGTAAATTAGCTCCTTAAAGATTCAAAGTTTCAATCCTTACAAAACAGTCACCACTGAACTTTTCAAAAATTACATTTTAGTCACTAATTCGATATGTCACTCTTCCAAACCTTATTTTGTAAAATTGATTTCACCACTCTCTTATATATATATTAAAAGAGGATTGTTAGATATTTTTCCATATTTTTAATGCAACCTGAACTAGGCTTTTCCTAAAACCACCTTTTATATTCGAACCGAAAATCAGACCGATCCGGTTCAGACCCTAAACTCCCAAGCCCAAAATTGGGGTGTTACAATGCCTATATTGTTTGATTTTGATGATGATCTAAGCATGTTTGTATGACTCCATGTTCTACATGTAACCCCCTCGACCCGGCCTAGCCACCAGACTGTATCTAGTGGACTACACGAGACTAGTCGAAGAAAGACCCGAAGATTTCCCTCCGATTAGCAACCCTAAACGTGTTGATTATTATCTTTTCTAGATGCTCAAATTTAATCTTAAGTTATCGAACACGCAACGGAAGAAAGAACAACAAAAACGAGCATAGATACGAACAAAAGGCAACCATGGACCAAAATGCAAAACTAGAATAATATAGGGACATATGATGTAATCAAGGTGATCTTTGTGGAATTAAACCCATTTCATACTTCCTTGATGAAATGCAACATAACACATGTACAAAATCATCCACAATTGAAAACAACATAAACTAGGACCAAAATGCAAGAAAAATAACTTTAAAGATGCCTTTAACTAACTTCAACGACCCCCGTTTTGAAACACTAAAGGCCCGTATCGGAACGGTGTTTTACAGTGGCAAAACATTCCAAAACGGCTTGAGACCGTTCCGGTCCTGCTTAGCCCGTTTCGATACGCGTTCCAAAATGCCAAGGCAAAAACAAGGGTTGTTCCTAAACGTTCGAGCCTGTTTCGAAACACCCTGCTGCAGAAACAACAAAATTGCAATTTAAGCATCTCTAAGGGTATTTAACTTGATTCCAATCACCACATACATCAGAGCAACAACAAAGAAGGCATACATACACTAAAATCAGCCATCACACATGTCCAAGATCAAGAGAAACATAAACATGCTTTACATACGATTAAAAGGAAGCTTCAAGATCCAACATAAAAAGAACAAGGTCCAAAACCATAACCACAAGACATAAGGTAAGAACAAGCCAACAAGGTAATCATCAACGTGATCTCAACACAAGGAGTTTACAAACACTCCCAAAGACATAAATAAGGTTCACCCTCATTGCCACACACACTATTATCTATGCAAGGTCATACTTGAGCTAAGAGCGGACACTTGGATCACCTCCCTTGCACCGTTGCCTTCCAAAGGGTCTACGGATCTGCATTATTAGAAAAAGAGAGCGTAAGCTATATAGCTTAGTGAGCGGAGCTCAAAACCAACTACAACAATGCAGTTTTGTAACACAATCATCATTTAGTAAATCAAAACTGTTTTTTGAAATCTCTTTCACAAATCATTTCCAAAACCATTTCCTTTTCAACATGCTAACTTGAAACAATTTTAAGCAATGCAACCACACATGTCATAGGCAATGAACATGCATCAACCATGCATAAACCATATATGACCCATATATGCAAACCAAGCTTACCGCCTCCATAAATATTTCACATGCTTCAAGCACAAATACATAACCATATGAGTTTACCAAGCTCATATGAAACCATAGTGAATGAGTATACCGACATCATTGACATGTTGCTCGGATAAGAGGACACCTTGATGGCACAACCCTCATCAAGTCACATGGTGAAACAACTCTCACCACAAACACATTTTGGTCGGGATGCCGCTACCCGCATTGCCCGTTGGTGATAGCACAACCCCTACCACTCGCATCACAATAGCACAACCCCTATTGTGAAACCGAAGAATTTCTCACGCGTGAATTTCATAATTATAGTGCACTTCACATCCTATTGATCGATCAATCTATCTAATATAACCCATGTGTCAATATACTCATCGCACCATCACAAACCACTATTTTTCACCGAGGATAAACACATCCCCAAACATATCCCAAAAGCCATAACCACAAGTTCAAGCTTAGCATGAACTCAACCAACATCTTAATAAAACACATGGCATTCATATGGGACAACAACAACATGCATTTAATGCATAACAACAGCAGAGGAAACATCATTTAAAATGACATGCACATGATCCAATACATGATCAAATATAAGAAGGCGAAAAGCCGAAACAACACCAAAACTTACCCTTGAGCTTGGGTTGGCCTAATGGTTCAACCCAAACCCTTAAAACACTTCTTCAACCTTGATAAAATAGTAAAAATCATTTCCACTCACCAGCGATTACCAAAAACCAAGCTGAAACCCCTTTCTAGCTTTCTAGTTCGCCCACAATTGATTTCAACAATTCCATATCTTCAATCCCTGCCTCTAACCAACCCAAAACAGAGGATTTAGAGATATTTTCAACACTCTAACTTGCTGGAAAGCAGAGATTCAAATACTCAATCAAAACACCTATCGAACATATCTGATACAAGCTGTAAACATCGAAAAACTCAATTCGAACAATCTCCAGCAAAACCCAGCATTAGATAACATCAAAACACATAGATAAACATCTAAAAACATCAACCCAACATTAGATTAACACCAGCTATCGATTCACCTCAAAATCCACCCAAAAACTCACTTTTTCTACTTCAAACTTCAACACCCAACCCAATTTCGGGATTCCTACCAATCACCCAACATCTCAACTCAAAAACCACATCAAAACAAAGGTGATAACATCAACAAACCCAGCAGTAACAGATCCTACCCGAAAATCTTACCAAAAGCTCATTTTCATCAATTTTTAGCCAAGTTTCATTAAGATTAAGACAAGATTACAAAACCTTAGCATTTAAAAGAATCAAAGCATGGGAATTTCATTAAAGAACCTTACATTAGAGGATAATCACGTTGCTCACCCCCAATGCTAGCTATTTCCCCCTGTTTGGCAAAATTCCTTGAGAAAACAATGAAATAAGCTTGGGTATTAGGAAATCAAAGTAGGAGAACCATTTAGCAATATTAGATTAGTAAGAAAACACTTTTACCTTGAGAAAATCATGTTCAAATGTTGTTTGGATGAAGAGAGGAGATGAGAAAGCTTGAAAATGGTTTTTAACGTAAAATGAGAAATTTGATAGAACCTTATTTTAATTAAATCATAAAATCAATTTTGAAATATTTGGATAGTCAAAATAAAGGGGATAATAACCATATTGGCCCAGCCAAAATATCTCCTTAAAGATTCAATGTTTTAACTCTTTTACAAAATGGTCACTAAAAATAGATTTTACAAACATTACAATTTGGTCACTAAACCAAAATGTCACGGTTCGGAAAGCGTTTTTCCAAAATTGTTTTTACCAAAACCTTAAACATATTTATTAAGGATTTTAGCGATTTATTTCATATTTTTCCCAACCTCCGAGAACCACTTTCCCTGTACTCACTCACAACTCCCAACACCGGTCTTTCGGACCTCGCAACTTCACTATATCTTCTAGACCCTAAACCAGGATGTTACACTACCTAATTGCATATAGTTAGGGAGAGTCTCACTTGCATGAGTTACATGTTTTTGGCCCCTTATGCTTATTTCTATGTCTATGTCCTTTAACTTGTAATGTTGGGTTGAATTTGGTGAAATTCATGCTTTGTATGTTTTAATTGATGATATTTTTGAAGCATGTGTAGCAATATGTGAAAAATGTGTATCTAAGACTTAATAGAGCCTTTGTATGAACTTAAAAATATGTTGTAAGGCCTTTTAAGTTGCTTTGTTGCATTTTCACTAGTTTCGTGCCTTCGGTACCGATACGGCCTACACCGTACTTGTATGCAAAGTAAAAAAGGGACAACTTTGTCTCCTTTTTTGGCATGCCTTGTATGTTTATTGGTTTATTTTCTTAAATGGCATGATTAATTGAATTTCTTGTTTTATTTGATTTATTTATTTGAAATTCAATTTATTTCTCTTTAATTGTTGGACTAACAATTTATTTGATACTTGAGGAAGGGGGAGTCATTTTTTTTAAATTTCTTTTCATGCTAAAATTTGTTTTTGGTCTAATTCTCCATTGTTATTTTACACCAACAATTGATATTTTCTATCAATTAGTACTAAATTTCCAACGATTGATTTCTATCTTTCAATAATTGGTGTCTTGAGCTTAAATGTGACTTCAAAATTTAGTTTTGAATTGTTTTTATATAACAAAAAAGGGGAGATATAGGTTTAGAAAATAAATTTTAAAAAGAAAAAAGGGGAGCTTTAACATTTTTCTAAAAATATTCTTTTTTCTAAAATTAAAGATATGTTTGAAAAATTAAATTTCAAAAAGAAAAAAGGGAGCTTTAACATTTATCTAAAAATATTCTCCTTTTCTAAAATTAATTTTCTAAGCGAGAGAAATTTCAAAAACAAATTTTCAAGTGGTTTTTTTTATCTTTATAACAAATAGGGGAGATTGTTGAGATATTTGACTTCGATATAACTCAAATGAAAAATGGTATTGGACTTAAACAAATTTGAAAAAATATTTCAAAAGTCCATTAACTTGAAAATAAGTCTGTGAGGTTTTTAAGGGTTTTTGACATGCTTAAATGTTTTCAAAACAACCAAAATGTCAAAAATATGCTTTGAGAACTGATACCCTTTCTTCGGTATCAATACTCAGTCAGTCGTACTGGTACAACTAAGTTGTGTATCGATACGCCCTTTTAATCCCAAGAAGTCAACATTTCCAGTAGCAAAATTGGGTCTCAGTACGGAACTAGCCGTACTGATACACTAGGGGTGTACCGATACACTTGTATTGTGTACCGATATCCAGTGTAAAAATGCCTAACGACTCTTTCTATTTTGAAGCAGGTACCGATACCTGAAGCCTTGTACCGATACTGACTTGCCCAAACTGCATTTAATGCTAAAAATAAAGTCCTCAAAGGCTAGTAAGAACCACAAACTCCTTAAAGGGTTTAAAAAACCTCTTCATGTAGCCATGAAAAAATGTAGAGTGTCTAAAAGTCTTATTTTATTTACTCTTTTTACTCATATTATTGTTAGACTTAGGCACATTTAGTTACATAATTAGACATTAATGCATATTCATATAATTTCCTTCACCATTACGCTTGATTACATATTTTGGTGTATTTTGTGGAAAAGGTGTTGCTTTGGTATGTATTTTAGTGCATATAGGAAAATTGCCCGCCAGGACCTGCCGCGACAACAGGGTGCCTCTAGAACCCGCCGAGACAGCAGGGTGCCGCCGGAACCCGCCGCGACAGCAGGGTGCCGCCGGAACCTGCCGTGACAGCAGGGTGTCGCCGGAAACCACCGCGACAGTAAGGTGCCGCTGGAACCCGCCGCGACAGCAGGGTGCCGCCAGAACCCTCCGCGACAGCAGGGTGCCGCCAGAACTCGTTGCGACAGCAAACTAAAGAGTTGTACTTATGCAGTTCCAGACAGAGAGAGCCGCTACCGAGAACTTGCCGCCGCCATACCTGCCGCCCAGGACATAAAAGTGAGTCTGCCGCACAGAAAAGCAAAGTGAGCATGTCACCTAGGACAACAAAGTGCGTCTGCCGCCCATGGCAGCAAAGTGAGGAGTTGGTAAATTGGAGTGCGATTGGTAGAGCAGAAAATCCTAATTCTAACGATGACATCCACTCAATTTTCTGACGCCTGAAGCAGCAGACAGAGCCGTCGGAGGAGAAGAATGAGCTTACTTGTGGAACAAGGCAACAAGAAAAAACTCAATATTCAACTCAAAGAAGTTAGATTTTAAAGTTGCATTTAATGCAAAAGCCTTTTGAGGACTTCTACTCCAAGAAGGACTTAGACTAGACCTTTGCCTATATAAACCTCATGTATTTAGCAAATCAAGCAACAATAACTTAGGTTTTCTTTAGGCATAGCTTAGGTTTTCTTGCCACCGACATGTTCTAAATCTCTCTTTGGGTTTGGGTTATGTTGTAATTAGTTGTGAGAATGGTTGTTTAGGTTTTAAAGTTTGTTTTTGCAATAAAATACTCTTAGTTTGCTTAATTCATGTGTTTCACTTCCTTCAATTAGTTCCAAAAGTTCGGTTGAGGAAATCCATTTGTCGGGCACGAAAGTGTCAAACTCACGAAAGAATTAAGCACGGTCTCATCATGACGAGGTGTTGACTAATTCGGTTTAGAAATAAGTTAGAATTTCAACGGCTAAAAGAAGCAACCACACGTTGACTGTCTATGTTAGGTTTACGCTGAGATTGCTAGGTATTGCCTACATCACGCAGCAACAGAATCCTAGCCTAGACATAGGTAGGATCACTTCAGAATTGCTTCACCAAACTTGGAGTATCTTCCAGACTTGCCGACAGGACTTTCTCCTCATCTCACTTGTCGGGATAGCGAAAGTTGCAAGAGCAGAGTGCCATTGTGGCAGCGAAAGTTGCAAGAGCAGAGTGCCATTGTGGCAGCGAAAGTTGCCGCCGCCTCAATCCGCCATTACCCGCCAAGGCAGCAGATCATGGCAGCGCAAAGCAACTTGACCTATTCAACACAATTTCACACTAAGCAGCAACATAACCCTGCCCTCTCTATCAATCTTACTACTTCCTTCTTTATTACTTGTGCTTTTACTTTTCTTGTGTAGGAACAACAATTTGAATCAAGCTGTCCAATCCCTGTGAGAGACGATATCGTATATACTATAACTTGACAGGAGTGTGCACTTGCGCTTATAAATAGAGAACACCCAAATGCTCTACATGTTTTTAGTATCGTAACCGAGGATTGGTAACTGCGTAATTCATTTTTTAATTTCTGCACTTCTATTTTATTTCCATTTAATTTTTAGCTTTTATTATTTTTATTTTAAAAAACTATGTGGAAAGTGCTTATTCAGGTGCCCTACGAATTAAGGGCAGCAATATTTGGGAAAGTTCTTGCGAATTTTGTGAAGGCAATCATGCGTTCGAAAGTTGCCCCAATCATTTTACAGCAGACATGTCGAGAAAACCCACTTAGGAGTGGATGACTGAATATGAACAGCAGATGCCGCCGAAGCAGCAATATGGACAGCTGATGCCGCTGCCGCAGTTGCCACCGCAGCAGCAAGATTTTTCATTGTATGATCAAAAATCTCAAAAAAAAAACTTACCACAACAATTTTGCTGCAGAAAGAGAAATGCCCTGGGAATATAGCTATCCGCAAGAACAACAAAAATCTTTAGAGGATACACTTCAAACCTTCCTTGCGCTCACGGATAAAGTGACAGCTGCTATGGATGCCAGCAACACTAAGATGGATGCACGGCTAAACAATTCAGTCCTCATCAATGCCATAGATGAACCGGAACAATTAAGTCTGAGGGATATTGTTGTCCCAAGACAAGAAGACGAAGAGCATTGCGAGGAAAGATCTCCGATGTGTGAGGAGCAATGAGAAACTCCAAGCCAGGAGGATGTAGAACATAGCTCGGGCAGCAAGATTGACAACTATTCTGGTAGCTACCTAGAACTCTACCCTGAGGACGAACTGACAGCACCTAAGCAAAGCTATGCCTCAGTAGAGAGGCCCGCCACAATAAAACCCTCTATAATGACGCATGCCTCGGCAAACACCCCGGTAGCTATGGATTATATATATCTAGAGGAGCCGATGCAGGCAGATTTACAGCCGTCAAAATCTCTACCGACGGAGATTTTCAAGGAGCCTAAAGAGTTTTCCCTTGACTGGCACATCATTATGACAGAAGACTACCACAACAGCTGTTTGCCACATCAACTGCCTTGATAGAAAAAGAAACTTTCCCCTATGACGAACTTCGACAAAGAGCAGGTAAGTACATGGTTAGGGAGTAATATAATTTTTCCTAATCACATGTCCATGCCTTCAAGAATATGAACAAGGAGAAAGATTCACATGAACTACAAGGGAACGAGAAAGAAGGACTCCTCCACCATGAGAATAGTCACTCGATGGAGGGTGCGGGTAGACTATAAGAAGTATCGGAAACGACCCTCTTAAGATCCAACCGATAAACAATAACATTTTTTTAAAAGTTTTTATTTTTCCACATATTTATTGCTTTGTTTAGGAGTAGATTTTAATTACTAAGGCCTATATTTTATTTTCAGTTGCATTATTCATGTCTCACAATTGTTTATAAAGATTCAGATCATTAAGAATCGAGCCGCAACCCGCAATTGGCGGCATAACAGATAACTCTTCCAAGTCTTCTCCACTATTTGACAACAACTAAGCCTAAGTTTTCTTTCCCTTATTCATGTTTATTTTTCAGTTTTAATGTTCTTTGTATTTTGTGCATTGAGGGCAATGCTCGTCTCGAGTTTCGGGGGGTATAATTCTCATATTTTTATTTAGGTATACTTAGTAGCATGTAGTTTGCATGTTGTACTTGCCTTCATATTAATCGGAAAAGAAAAATTTGTTATAACTAGTGCCTATGATAGGATAGCCGATTAATTATTTTTTGCATCAATTATTAAATTGAACTTAATTTGGGAAAAGCATAAAAACCTTAGAATTTTTTTAATTGCCAAAAACTATAAAACACTTCCGTGACTTGCTGAATTTGTTAGAATTTCTGATAAACATTGCCTGCTTTGTTCTTAGAATTCTTTAAAAAGTTCTAACAATGGTTGCAGGTAGCCGTCGAGGCAGGTAACAGAGACAGAAAAATCAAAGAACTGCCACGGTAGAAAAAACAAAGAAAATTGTTGTTTACCCTAGAGGTGCCCGAAATAGGCTCTAGGAAGAATCATGTGCAAGGACACTCCGCTGCTGTTAAAGTCCATGAATCTGAAAATCTTGAAGTGATAGACAAATTAGCATGATTGAATGAAAGTCTTCACAGGATGACTCTACTCAATGGGTTTGGGGTTTTGTAGGTTGCTCCTATCTTAACTTCAGACCTAGAAGAGTAGTTGTGATAAGCTGAAGCCCTTATTGCCATGATTATTAACTGTGCTTAATTATGTTGTCTCGGCAGCAACCTTATATACCATGAAAGCATCTTTGTTTACTTAGAATATTCATCAGATTCAGCCTGTACACAGTTCTGAACACACTTCACTGGCATTATAGTTTAATTCTAAGGTAATTCGTGTTATTCTCCTCTCACTAATCTAATGACAAGTGTCACGGCCTAACGGTGTTAAAGAAGGTTTAAAACATGTTTTTCTTTCTGATTAATATAAGGGCAAGTCTAGTTATTTTTGCATTGCTTGAGGACAAGCAATAGTTCGAGTTTGGGGTGTGTAAAGTGACTAAAAGTCTTATTTTATTTACCTTTTTACTCATATTATTGTTAGACTTAGGCAAATTTTAGTTACATAATTAGATATTAATGCATATTCTCATAATTTTCTTCACCATTACGCTTCATTACATATTTTAGTGTATTTTGTGGAAAAGGTGTTGTTTTGGTATGTATTTTGGTACATGCAGGAAAATTGCCTACCGGAACCCGTCGCGACAGCAGGGTGCCGCTAGAACCCGCCGAGACGGTAGGGTGCCACCAGAACCCACCGGGACGGTAGGGTGCCGCCGGAACCCACCACGACAGCAAACCAAGGAGCTGTACTTATACAGTTCCAGACAGAGAGAGCCGCTGCCGAGAACTTGACGCTGCCATACCGACCGTCCATGACAGCAAAGTGAGTCTGCCGCCCAAAACAGCAATGTGAGCCTGCCGCCCAGGACAACAAAGTGAGTCTGCCGCCCAGGGCAGCAAAGTGAGGAGTTGGTGAATTGGAGTGCGATTGGTAGAGCAAAAAATCCTAATTCTAACGATGTCATCCACTTAATTTTTTGACGCCTAGAGCAGCAGACAAAGCCGTCAGAGGAGAACCAAAGTCACACGGGGAAAACCAAAGTCAACCCGAAAGTCAACCTTGATTAACGACCCTTTTTTTTCTTTTTAATCTTGTCTAGATGCACATTAGCCCTAATTGTGATCACACAAACATCATACTTGCAATTCAACATATATAAGACATACTTGCATCAACAATTCATCAAAACAACATCACATATGAAAAGCCCCAAATCTATAGGCATGCTTCCTACACAAGCAAGCCATTCAAGCATAAACTTCCAATTCAAACATATAAAGGCCAAACACTAAAACCAGCATTCTCATCATCATTCAACATACTTAGGGAGTTCAAAACCTCTCCCAAAACATACACAAAGGTCTCCCATTGCCAAATTACCAAAAGCTAATAGTGTACTTAAGAAACCTTCCATACATTGAGCTTTACTTTCACTTGATTGCTTGCCCTTCTTGCTGCCCTCAAGGTACTCTAATGTTCTGCATTATTGAATTAAGAAAACGAAAGAGAGCGTAAGCAAAAGCTTAGTGAGGAATGCTCATAAAACCATTCAATAATGCATTTATAAAACATTTATAAAACATGCTTCAAATCATCAATTGCACATGCTCAAAAGCATACTTAAAGCAAGCATCTCATGCTTCATATCATACCATGTCATATTGGCCACAAGTGATAAGTTCCATTTCTTTAAAAAAAAACAAGTTCATCAACTTTCACCCCAAGGACTTTTAAACACCTTGGCCCCAAGGACTTTTAAACACCTTGGCCCATGGACTTTTAACCACCATGGAAAGGACCACACAAGGACTTCTAACCACCTTTGTGTCCGTATCAAGTTTCACCCCAAGGACTTTTAAACACCTTGGCCCCAAGGACTTTTAAACACCTTGGCCCCATGGACTTTTAAACACCATGGCCCCATGGACTTTTAAACACCATGGAAAGGATCACACAAGGACTTTTAATCACCTTTGTGTCCATACAAGAACTATCCAAGGACTTTTAACCACCTTGATGTTCTTAAGTAAACAAGGCTCACTCAAGGACTTTTAACCACCTTAGTGACCTTAACCTTTTCAAAACATCACTTGCCAATATACATCATTATCATCCATTTATCCACTGTTTTAAAGCATTAAACCAAGCCATATTCATCATGCATTTAAAAGCATCAAACCACATTTATTCAATGTACAAAAACAAGGAACTCTTACCTTGAGCTTCCTTCAACATATGGCTTACAAAAACAGCAATTACCATGCTAAATCATGCTTTCAAAACAATATTTAAATCATGCAATAAACCACTTTGCATCACAACAAAATCATGGCCACCACTAGAGAGTACTTTCTGAAAACTTACACTTGAGCTTAGAAAAGTTGTTTAGACTTAAACTAAGCTCCCAAGACATTGGTTTAAAAGCCGAAAACAGTTTTCACTCACCGATTCCACTTCGCCTCTTGCCGAAGCACCAAAACAAGCTTCCGGATCAACAACTCTTGGATCCAAAGATGCCTCCCCTGTTTTAACACATCAAAGCAGAGGATTAATGCATCATCATGCATTAATTGCTTCAATGAAAGCACTTAAACTCGCTGCTCTCGTCCATACTCCATTTTCGGCTACCAAACACAACCGAAAATGCATCCAAACTACTTCTCAACAAAGCCCAGCCATAAACCATCAAAACCTAACATCCTTTAACATCATTCAACATCTAAAAAGAGCCTATAAACATCCGTATACCTCCAGCAACATCAGATCCACAAGATCACCTCAAAAACAACCAAGAAACACAAGCTAAACTTAGGAAACTCAACCTATCCGGGATTGCATTAATCAAAACTCAATTCCTTATCAATTTAATGTTCAATTATCATCAAAAACACATCTCAAATCACAGATTTAACAGATCAAACGAAAATCACCAAAAATCACCAAATCTTGCATTATAAGCCAAGATCCAATTCACAACTCAAAAGCCTTTAATAAAACATCAATTAAGGATTGAAAACTTAGGAATTTCAGTAAAGAACTGATAGTTTAGAGGAGAAGGACGTTCTTACCTCCAAACTTGAGTTTCTCCTCTTTTGGAATCAAAAACCTTGATGAATCAAGTAGCAAATGATGAGGTTTTGTAGATATGTTGATTAGGAATCAAAAGAGAGTTGAAAGGAGAGATTTAGGTGAGAAAATCAGAAACAATTCTCTAGAAATAAGGTGTTTGGGTTGAGAGAAAATGAGAGAAAGAAAATTGGAAAGTTAGTTAACAAAATAGCCAAATGGCTTTTCCCTCCTCTTTTAATATCTTTTAAAATCAGAATATATCTCAAAATATCTTAGAAAAATCTGGAGAAACTACTTTTGGAATAATAGCTCCTTAAAGATTCAAAGCTTCAACCCTTTCGAAAACAATCACTAAACTTTCAAAAATTACATTTTGGTCACTAGCCAAAATGTCACCCTTCCAAAACTCATTTTCCAAAATTGATTTCACAGTTCACTTAATTATATTAAAAGATGATTTTAGAACATTTTTCCATATTTTTAATGCAACCCGAACTAGGCTTTCCTAATTTCACCTCTTTAGATTCGAACAGCACTTTGACCAAACCGGTCAACGCCCAAAACTACTAAGCCCAAAACCGGGGCGTTACAACTCTCCCCCCCCTTAAAAAATTTCGTCCTCGAAATTTACCTGAAGGAAAGAGATAAGGAAACTGCTTCAGCATGTCTTCCTTCCGCTCCCACGTGGCTTCCTCAACACCTCGATGCTTCCACAGCACCTTCACCAACTCAATGGTCTTACCACGAAGAACCTTGCTATCCGAATCCAGCACCTTCACCGGTTCATCATGATAGGTCAAATCCGGATACAATTCCACTTCCTCCACAGGCATCACATGCAAAGGACCAGATCTATACTTCCGGAGCATAGAAACATGGAACACATCATGAATCTTCTCCAACTCCTGAGGTAACCTCAACCGATACGCAACAGGACCCACATGCTCAACAACCTCATATGGTCCAATGTACCTAGGGCTCAACTTACCCTTTCGGCCAAACCTCATCACCTTCTTCTAAGGCGAAACCTTCAAGAACACACGGTCACCCACCGCATACTCTATCTCCTTACGCTTCAAATCCGCGTAAGACTTTTTCCGATCAGAGGCAGCCTTCAACCGCTCACAGATAAGCTTCACCTTCTCAGTGGTCCCTTTCAACAAAGCCGGCATCGAAACCAACTTTTGACCAGTTTCAGCCCAACAAAGAGGAGTCCTACACTTCCTCCCATACAGAGCCTCATAAGGTGCCATCTGTATACTCGCCTGATAACTATTGTTATAAGCGAACTCAACCAAAGGCAGATGCTTCTCCCAAGAACCTTGGAACTCAATCACGCAGCACCTCAACATATCCTCCAAGATCTGATTAACTCGCTCAGACTGACCATCCGACTGAGGATGATAGGATGTACTGAAATGCAACCTTGTACCCAAAGCTTGATGCAAACACTGCCAGAAACGCGATGTGAACCTCGGATCCCTATCCGACACAATCGACTTAGGCACACCATGCAGCCTCACAATCTCAGCAATGTACAGCTCCGCCAGCTTATCCAAAGAGAACGTAGTATGCACAGGCAAGAAATGCGCACACTTCATCAGGCGATCCACAATCACCCAAACAGAATTCTTCTTCGAAGGAGACAAAGGTAAACCAGATACAAAATCCATGGTAACCCTTTCCCACTTCCATTCAGGGATTTTCAACGGTTGCAACAACCCAGAAGGAACCTGATGTTCAGCCTTAACTCGCTGACACACCAAACACTTGCTCACAAACTCTGCAACATCCTTCTTCAAACCCACCCAATAGTACTCGTCACGAAGATCACGATACATCTTAGTACTACCAGGGTGCATAGCAAAAGGACTACTATGGCCTTCAGTCAGAATAGCACGCCTCAACTCAGCATCATTGGGCACTACTATCCGACTCCCAAAACACAACACACCATCATCATTAAAGCAGAAATCCGAAGGTCTACCCTCCGCGATATCCTGAACATGAGACACCAAGGAATCATCCAGCAACTGCTTATCCTTGATCAACTGAACCAACGATGGTTTCACTTGCAACTCAGCTACAAGACCACCATCTCGCGATATGCTCAAGCTAGCAAACATAGCCCTCAGCTCAACAGCTACCTTCCTACTCAAGGCATCCGCAACCACATTAGCCTTTCCAGGATGATACTCAATCGTCAGATCATAAACCTTGAGCAACTCCAACCAACGACGCTGCTTAAGATTCAACTCCTTCTGTGACATCAGATACCTCAAACTCTTGTGATCCGTGTACACAGTGCACTTCTCACCATACAGATAATGCCTCCAGATCTTCAGAGCAAAAACCACTGCAGCCAGCTCAATATCATGCGTAGGGTAATTGCGCTCATGCACTTTCAACTGCCGCGATGCATAAGCCACCACCTTACCCTCTTGCATCAGCACACACCCCAAACCTACATAGGATGCATCACTATAGACCACAAACTCTTTCCCCGATTCAGGCTGAACCAAGATAGGAGCTTGCGTCAAAGCCGCCTTCAGCTTCTCAAAAGCCTGCTGTCTCGCTTCCGTCCACTCATACATAACATCCTTTTGCAACAGCTTCGTCAAAGGAGCAGCAATCTTGGAAAAACCATCCACAAACCTTCGGTAGTATCCTGCCAAACCAAGGAAACTACGGACCTCGTGAACAGACTTAGGAACCTTCCAGTTCATCACCGCCTCAATCTTCTGAGGATCAACACGAATCCCCTCAGCTGAGACCACATGCCCAAGAAACACCACCTCCTTAAGCCAGAACTCACACTTGCTCAGCTTAGCATAAAGCTGATTCTCCAACAAAGCTTGCAACACAACCCTCAAATGCTCTTCATGCTCCTCCTCAGTACGCGAGTACACAAGGATATCATCAATGAACACCACAACGAACTTGTCCAGGTATTCATGAAACACACGGTTCATCATGTCCATGAAAGCAGCAGGAGCATTTGTCAAACCAAACGGCATCACAAGGAACTCATAATGCCCATACCTTGTCCTGAAAGCTGTCTTAGGCACATCCACATCCTTCACCTTCAACTGGTAATACCCTGATCTCAAGTCAATCTTAGAGAACACAGCAGCTCCCCGAAATTGATCAAAGAGATCATCAATCCTCGGCAAAGGATACCGATTCTTGATAGTCAACTTGTTCAGCTGACGGTAATCAATGCACATTCTCATAGTGCCATCTTTCTTCTTCACAAACAAGACCGGTGCTCCCCAAGGTGACACACTCGGCCGGATGAAACCACGATCAAGCAGCTCTTGCAACTGCGTCTTCAGCTCCTTCAGCTCCTTAGGTGCCATTCTATAGGGAGTAATGGACACAGGAGTTGTATTCTCATACAGCTCAATTCCAAACTCCACCTCGCGATTAGAAGGTAAACCAGGCAACTCCTCAGGAAAAACACCAGGAAACTCCTTCACAACTCTGATATCTTGCACCCTCAACTCCTTAGAGCTAGGATTCATCACAAAAGCTAGATAAGCTTCGCAACCTTGCCTCAGCATCCTGCTCGCCTCCAAGGTAGAAACAACATTGGCAAGAAACTTCACATTCTCACCAACCACAACAACTTCATAATCATCCGCAAGCTTAAGCGAAACACGCTTATTTTCACAATCCACAACAACATGATGCTCAGCAAGCCAATCCATACCAAGGATCACATCAAAACCATAAAAGGGCAACTCCATAAGATCAACATGAAAAACATGTTCTTGAACAACCAAGGGACACCTTCTATAAAGCTTTCGAGTCACAACAGTTTCACCAAAAGAACTAGTGACACGAACACCAACATCCAAAGACTCAACAGGCAAACCAAGCAATTCAGCATGCTCACGCAAAATGTATGAATGCGTAGATCCAGAATCAATCAAAGAAAGCAATGAAAAGGATTGCAAAGTAAAGGTACCTGCAATCACATATGCATCATTCCTTCCCTCACGCTGAGCATACACCCTCGCTTGGCCTCCACCTTCAGGCTGAATAGCCACAACATGGGCCACTCCATGACCACCTTCCTCACGCCTCTGGAAATTACCACGGCCGCGCCCACGACCTCTCTGCGGTGCAACAACAACAGGAGCACGCATCTGATCACCAGCCAACCTCGGACAATCTCGCCTCAAGTGGTCTGCAGAACCACAATTCCAGCACGCATAACCAGCTGCCGCAACAGGAGCTTGCACCTCCCTCACAGCACGAGGACAGTCACGCTTCATGTGACCACGTGAACCACAGATCCAACAAGCACTAGGGTCAGCTCTAGTATTACCTCCTCTAGCAGGTGCACCACCACCTCTCTTGGCTGAGGACTGATACTTCTGATCACGTCCCCTCTTGTTCCGTCCACCTCCGGAACTATACTCAGCAGCTCTCTTGCCAGAACTTGCTCCAGCACCTTTCGTAGATAAACCCAAGTTCATCTCTATGTCCTTGGCTCGGCCCACCAACACATCAAAATCATCATACTCGGTGGCCAGCACATACATCTTCACCTCCGTTACAAGACCATAACGAAACCTTTCGCACCTCTCCCGTTCATCAGGAATAAGCTCAGGTGCATACTGACTGAGTCGCACAAACTGCACTTCATACTCAGCCACTGTCATACTCCCCTGGGTAAGAGTCATGAACTCACGTTTCTTCTCATCCAGATATCTCACTCCAAGATATCTCCGCTTGAACACATTCTGAAAGGATGTCCAAGTCACATCAGCTTCAGCCATCCCAGCTATGGTGGTCGTCCACCATGTATACGCATCGTCCTACAGCAAGGACACAACACAACCCAGCTTTTGCACATCCGTGCAACTCATCTGTCCCAAGATTCGCTTGGTACTCTCTAGCCAAGCTTCAGAACTCTCAGCAGACATACCCCTGAACTCAGTCCCACCAAGACTGCGCAGACGCTCCAAAGGTAGTCTAACTCCAGCATCTCCCTGATGCCCAGCTCCTTGAGCTCCAGCTACTGCTGCTCGAAAAGCACCCGCAATAGCTTGTACCAACATCGTCATATCAGGCATAGCTTGCCCCTGACCAACCTCTGGTCCAGCAGCTCCAGCACCAGCTGCAGCTTCAGCTCTCCCTCCCTCAGCACCACCACCACCAGGTGGAGGAGGAGGTAACACCGCACTACCCGTGTTTTCCTCGTTCTCATTCTCATTAGGAGCCGTAGCTCGCACACTACCTCGTAACTCTCTACGTGGTGCCATACTTTTACCATGCAACATCAATGCAAATAAAACAAAGTCAGGCCCAGCAAGGTAAGCAATCCAAGTATTCAAGCTCAATTTCATTCAAAATCAACATCATTTCATTAGCTTTTATTTGGCAATGGGTACCCACAACATGCTACAACACAGCATACATCTCAATTGCATCCAAATCACAAGCCACTAAACATGCTTTCAAACAACAAGCATACAAGGCATACATACTTCAATCATGCACACATTCATTCCCAATTACTCGAGAACTCAGCTCTGATACCACCAAATGTAACCCCCTTAACCCGGCCTAGACGGTTGACCCAAATTAAGAAAGTCACACGGGGAAAACCAAAGTCAACCCGAAAGTCAACCTTGATTAACGACCCCTTTTTTTTCTTTTTAATCTTGTCTAGATGCACATTAGCCCTAATTGTGATCACACAAACATCATACTCAAAGATCACAAACATCAGAGATCAAACAGGGACCCAATTGAACAAATTACAACTTTAGGGACCAAATTGTAATTTCTGATAAATATGAGGACTTAACCCAAATTAAAGTTACCAGCTGGTAATTAGTCAGGGTTCATGCTTCACTGTGAAATTTCAGCTCAAAAGGACTTCCCAAACTCGTACAATTGCACATACAAGATTCAGGACCAAAATGCAAACAATTCAAAACATATAACTGCCAATGTCAGCCCCCAACGGTCACCCGTTCCGAAACAGGCAGAGCCCGTTTCGAAACGCGGGGCCGTTCCGCAACGCGTACCGCAACACGGGCTGGCAGTAGCCAAACCGTTTCAGAACGGTCTCTCCCGTTTCGGACGCCTGGGTTTGTTTAAGGCACTTGTTCCGAAACGGGTGGCACTGTTCCGAAACGCCCTGCACAGATTGCCTCAAAATGCATTTTTAAACATGCAATTAAACATCCAATCATGCTCCAAATGCTACCAAACTTTACCAGCATGCAATTCAACATATATAAGACATACTTGCATCAACAATTCATCAAAACAACATCACATATGAAAAGCCCCAAATCTATAGGCATGCTTCCTACACAAGCAAGCCATTCAAGCATAAACTTCCAATTCAAACATATAAAGGCCAAACACTAAAACCAGCATTCTCATCATCATTCAACATACTTAGGGAGTTCAAAACCTCTCCCAAAACATACACAAAGGTCTCCCATTGCCAAATTACCAAAAGCTAATAGTGTACTTAAGAAACCTTCCATACATTGAGCTTTACTTTCACTTGATTGCTTGCCCTTCTTGCTGCCCTCAAGGTACTCTAATGTTCTGCATTATTGAATTAAGAAAACGAAAGAGAGCGTAAGCAAAAGCTTAGTGAGGAATGCTCATAAAACCATTCAATAATGCATTTATAAAACATTTATAAAACATGCTTCAAATCATCAATTGCACATGCTCAAAAGCATACTTAAAGCAAGCATCTCATGCTTCATATCATAACATGTCATATTGGCCACAAGTGATAAGTTCCATTTCTTTAAAAAAACAAGTTCATCAATTTTCACCCCAAGGACTTTTAAACACCTTGGCCCCAAGGACTTTTAAACACCTTGGCCCATGGACTTTTAACCACCATGGAAAGGACCACACAAGGACTTTTAACCACCTTTGTGTCCGTATCAAGTTTCACCCCAAGGACTTTTAAACACCTTGGCCCCAAGGACTTTTAAACACCTTGGCCCCATGGACTTTTAAACACCATGGCCCCATGGACTTTTAAACACCATGGAAAGGATCACACAAGGACTTTTAACCACCTTTGTGTCCATACAAGAACCATCCAAGGACTTTTAACCACCTTGATGTTCTTAAGTAAACAAGGCTCACTCAAGGACTTTTAACCACCTTAGTGACCTTAACCTTTTCAAAACATCACTTGCCAATATACATCATTATCATCCATTTATCCACTGTTTTAAAGCATTAAACCAAGCCATATTCATCATGCATTTAAAAGCATCAAACCACATTTATTCAATGTACAAAAACAAGGAACTCTTACCTTGAGCTTCCTTCAACATATGGCTTACAAAAACAGCAATTACCATGCTAAATCATGCTTTCAAAACAGTATTTAAATCATGCAATAAACCACTTTGCATCACAACAAAATCATGGCCACCACTAGAGAGTACTTTCCGAAAACTTACACTTGAGCTTAGCAAAGTTGTTTAGACTTAAACTAAGCTCCCAAGACATTGGTTTCAAAGCCGAAAACCATTTTCACTCACCGATTCCACTTCGCCTCTTGCCGAAGCACCAAAACAAGCTTCCGGATCAACAACTCTTGGATCCAAAGATGCCTCCCCTGTTTTAACACATCAAAGCAGAGGATTAATGCATCATCATGCATTAATTGCTTCAATGAAAGCACTTAAACTCGCTGCTCTCATCCATACTCCATTTTCGGCTACCAAACACAACCGAAAATGCATCCAAACTACTTCTCAACAAAGCCCAGCCATAAACCATCAAAACCTAACATCCTTTAACATCATTCAACATCTAAAAAGAGCCTATAAACATCCTTATACCTCCAGCAACATCAGATCCACAAGATCACCTCAAAAACAACCAAGAAACACAAGCTAAACTTAGGAAACTCAACCTATCCGGGATTGCATTAATCAAAACTCAATTCCTTATCAATTTAATGTTCAATTATCATCAAAAACACATCTCAAATCACAGATTTAACAGATCAAACGAAAATCACCAAAAATCACCAAATCTTGCATTATAAGCCAAGATCCAATTCACAACTCAAAAGCCTTTAATAAAACATCAATTAAGGATTGAAAACTTAGGAATTTCAGTAAAGAACTGATAGTTTAGAGGAGAAGGACGTTCTTACCTCCAAACTTGAGTTTCTCCTCTTTTGGAATCAAAAACCTTGATGAATCAAGTAGCAAATGATGAGGTTTTGTAGATATGTTGATTAGGAATCAAAAGAGAGTTGAAAGGAGAGATTTAGGTGAGAAAATCAGAAACAATTCTCTGGAAATAAGGTGTTTGGGTTGAGAGAAAATGAGAGAAAGAAAATTGGAAAGTTAGTTAACAAAATAGCCAAATGGCTTTTCCCTCCTCTTTTAATATCTTTTAAAATCAGAATATATCTCAAAATATCTTAGAAAAATCTGGAGAAACTACTTTTGGAATAATAGCTCCTTAAAGATTCAAAGTTTCAACCCTTTCGAAAACAGTCACCAAACTTTCAAAAATTACATTTTGGTCACTAGCCAAAATGTCACCCTTCCAAAACTCATTTTCCAAAATTGATTTCACAGTTCACTTAATTATATTAAAAGATGTTTTTAGAATATTTTTCCATATTTTTAATGCAACCCGAACTAGGCTTTCCTAATTTCACCTCTTTAGATTCGAACAGCACTTTGACCAAACCGGGCAACGCCCAAAACTACTAAGCCCAAAACCGGGGCGTTACAACTCTCCCCCCCTTAAAAAATTTCGTCCTCGAAATTTACCTGAAGGAAAGAGATAAGGAAACTGCTTCAGCATGTCTTCCTTCCGCTCCCACGTGGCTTCCTCAACACCTCGATGCTTCCACAGCACCTTCACCAACTCAATGGTCTTACCACGAAGAACCTTGCTATCCGAATCCAGCACCTTCACCGGTTCCTCATCATAGGTCAAATCCGGATTCAATTCCACTTCCTCCACAGGCATCACATGCGAAGGATCAGATCTATACTTCCGGAGCATAGAAACATGGAACACATCATGAATCTTCTCCAACTCCTGAGGTAACCTCAACCGATACGCAACAGGACCCACACGCTCAACAACCTCATATGGTCCAATGTACCTAGGGCTCAACTTACCCTTTCGGCCAAACCTCATCACCTTCTTCCAAGGAGAAACCTTCAAGAACACACGGTCACCCACCGCATACTCTATCTCCTTACGCTTCAAATCCGCGTAAGACTTTTGCCGATCAGAGGCAGCCTTCAACCGCTCACAGATAAGCTTCACCTTCTCAGTGGTCCCTTTCAACAAAGCCGGCATCGAAACCAACTTTTGACCAGTTTCAGCCCGACAAAGAGGAGTCCTACACTTCCTCCCATACAGAGCCTCATAAGGTGTCATCTGTATACTCGCCTGATAACTATTGTTATAAGCAAACTCAACCAAAGGCAGATGCTTCTCCCAAGAACCTTGGAACTCAATCACGCAGCACCTCAACATATCCTCCAAGATCTGAATAACTCGCTCAGATTGACCATCCGACTGAGGATGATAGGATGTACTGAAATGCAACCTTGTACCCAAAGCTTGATGCAAACACTGCCCGAAACGCGATGTGAACCTCGGATCCCTATCCGACACAATCGACTTAGGCACACCATGCAGCCTCACAATCTCAACAATGTACAGCTCCGCCAGCTTATCCAAAGAGAACGTAGTATGCACAGGCAAGAAATGCGCACACTTCGTGAGGCGATCCACAATCACCCAAACAGAATTCTTCTTCGAAGGAGACAAAGGTAAACCAGATACAAAATCCATGGTAACCCTTTCCCACTTCCATTCAGGGATTTTCAACGGTTGCAACAACCCAGAAGGAACCTGATGTTCAGCCTTAACTCGCTGACACACTAAACACTTGCTCACAAACTCTGCAACATCCTTCTTCAAACCCACCCAATAGTACTCATCACGAAGATCACGATACATCTTAGTACTACCAGGGTGCATAGCAAAAGGACTACTATGGCCTTCAGTTAGAATATCACGCCTCAACTCAGCATCATTGGGCACTATTATCCGACTCCCAAAACACAACACACCATCGTCATTAAAGCAGAAATCCGAAGGTCTACCCTCCGTGATATCATGAACATGAGACACCAAGGAATCATCCAGCAACTGCTTATCCTTGATCAACTGAACCAACTATGGTTTCACTTGCAACTCAGCTACAAGACCACCATCTCGCGTTATGCTCAAGCTAGCAAACATAGCCCTCAGCTCAACAGCTACCTTCCTACTCAAGCTACCAAACCGGTCAACGCCCAAAACTACTAAGCCCAAAACCGGGGCGTTACACGCCCAGGGCAGCAAAGTGAGGAGTTGGTGAATTGGAGTGCGATTGGTAAAGCAAAAAATCCTAATTCTAACGATGTCATCCACTCAATTTTTTGACGCCTAGAGCAGCAGACAAAGCCGTCAGAGGAGAAGAACGAGCTTGCTTGTGGAAAAAGGCAACGAGAAAAGAAGTCCATATTCAACTCAAAGAAGTTAGATTTTAAAGTTGCATTTAATGCAAAAGCCTTTTGAGGACTTCTACTCCAAGAAGGACTTAGACTAAACCTTTGCCTATATGAACCTCATGTACTTAGCAAATCAAAAAACAATAACTTAGGTTTTCTTTAGGCATAGCTTAGGTTTTCTTGTCTCCGACATGTTCTAAATATCTCTTTGGGTTTGGGTTATGTTGTAATTAGTTGTGAGAACGGTTGTGTAGGTTTTCAAGTTTGTTTTTGCAATGAAATACTCTTAGTTTGCTTAATTCATGTGCTTCACTTCCTTCAATTAGTTCCAAAAGCCCAGTTGAATAAATCCATTTGTCGGGCACGAAAGTGTCAAACTTACGAATGAATTAAGCATGATCTCATCATGACGAGGTGTTGACTAATTCGACTTAGACATAAGTTAGAATTTTAGCGACTAAAAGGAGCAACCAAACGTTGACTTCCTGTGTTAGGTTTACGCTGAGATTTCTAGGTATTACTTACATCACGCAGCAACAGAATTGTAGCCTAGACATAGGTAGGATCACTTCATAATTGCTTCGCTGAACTTGGAGTATCTGTCAGACTTACCGCCGAGACTTCTCTCCATCTCACCTGTCGGGACAACGAAAGTTGCAAGAGCAGAGTGCCGTTGTGGCAGCGAAAGTTGCCGCCGCCTCAATCCACCATTATCTGCCAAGGCAGCAAATCGTGACATCGCAAAGCAACTTGACCTATTCAACGCAGTTTCACACTAAGCAGCAGCATAACCCTGCCCTCTTTATCAATCTGACTACTTTCTTCTTTATTACTTGTGTTTTTATTTTACTTTTCTCCTCAACAACTATCTTACTTGTGCTTTTACTTTTCTTGTGCATGAACAACTATTCGAATCAAGTAGTCCAATCCATGTGGGAGACGATATCTTATATACTATAACTTGACAGGAGTGTGCACTTGCGCTCATAAATAGAGAACACCCAAACGCTCTACAAAGAACAAGAAACCAACTACCAACATTCGATGATAGAGAAAGTGTTTTAGTGTTCACTTTTGTCATATTTCTCTGTAGAACACACTTTTGTCATACTTCTTTGGGTGTGTGCTTAAATTGCAAACATATTTTCCTTGTGAGGATTTTCTTTGTTTGCTTATTTCTTTTCTCTTTGGGGAGAGTTTAAGACTTTGGGGTATAAGTCTTGTGTTGTAAGGGTTATCTCCATAAACCCAAAAAATGTAAAGAAATTCAATAGTGAATTTGGGAAAATCCGTAGTGAGAAGCTAAGGTAGTGGATGTAAAATTTGGTTAGAAAGTCGAATCACTATAAATCCTTGTGTCAATTTTTAAATTTCAATTGCTTCCACCACAATCACTCAAAATCCAATTCACCCCTCTTGGCTATATCGGTTGATCGTTTGAGCCTCCCAACAAACTCCCAATTGATAGCATGTCAAACGCGTATCAATGAACTTAGACACACATCTCGTCTTTGTCTCCCAAAACACACAGTGAAATGTTGGTTCAAATTTTCGCTCCCGGAATATACATAAAATTTCCATGATGTTGGGGTAGGAATAATCTTCCCACTTCTTGCACAAAGGATACACCCTTGTCAACTCAACAAAATATTCTCAATGATTTCGAAACCTTACTCGACTCCAACCGAGTCAAAGAGCACTACCACAACCATAATGATCTCAGGTAGCTCGAGCTCAACCATCGCTACTCGGCCCGCTCCAAAGAAACGGTGGCACCAATAGAAAGTATTTACGAAGTCTCAAACACTAATTCTCATTAGCTAATTACTTGGGTAATTAACCTTTTCAACACATAAGGGTATTTTGGTAATCACATTATTTTCGTTCATATTTCCATAACTCTCATTTCTTCGCATGTGTCTCACAAAGCGTCAAAATGATATTCATGATACAATCTGGCGATCCTCACCCTAACATTATTGAAACATCTCGTACGTCAATGCAAACATCGAACGTTACCATGATACGTTTTAGAGAGAGAAAACCTCATTCCAAAAACCATTTCGAAATTACTAGTCTCCAACACTTTAACTATAAGCATCCCATTCTTGAACTAGCTTCGAAAAACAAACATGTACACCACAATTGGTTAACAAGCCATCCTCCTTAGGGGTGAATAATGGTTCATTACTATCACATAGCAACTATCAATGATTCATGCATCATTTAAACGAACCAACTTTTTGTTAGAGAATAAGTCTAATTCACCCCTAGGTGAAACATTAAGACAAAAGAAACCTCGTTCGAGTTGCACCCTCGCAACTAAACCTCTTTCTCAGTGAGGTCGATATCCTTCAATAAATGCGATGGGCACCGACGCAAAACTCGACCTTACCTCAACGTCTACTCACGTCCTTCATAGAGACAAAGTCTTAGAGACTTCTCTAAGAGGCATAAATGTATACGTTGACAGCCCAAAAGCTCTCAAGCGTCGAACTCTCTATATTAAAATCCATCTCATGAGTCAAACATGTCTCACAACCCCATTGTGCCATTCTCAAAATGACCATTGCGAAAATCACAATATAAGGACAATGATTGAACATTCTTATTAACAAAGGTTGGTTCTCTCAAGCTCTTGAAGCCTCAAGCATATCTCTCGACATCACAAGCTAGCATCGCTCTAGGTTAACCAAATTGGTGTCTCGGGTATAACAACAATTAAAGATCCATCTCTATCAAACATGCAAAATTGTCCCACCTTGGTCACACACATACGAACTAGTAGATCTTGAGTCTCCGAGAAATTCCCTTGAGAAGGGCGATGATACTTCTCAAGTATCAACAAAGCTCCTTTTAAGCGAACAAATGGTCATCCAACTAATGTGCATCCACTGATCGACTTCGAGAGCAGATTATCCATACTTGTATCACGTATGTTAATCACTCATAACGATGAAGATTCTCTGCCGTAACTCTCAATACATATCCAAAGGCATCGAAACGACTATTACACAAAACGAAGACACTATTTAGGTGGCGGGAGGAGGACACATCCTCAACTCCAGCATCATTCAACTAACCCCCATCTCAATAGTTTGGGAAGACCTTGCACTTGGAATCGCTCTCATGACCAGCTGAACTCTTAAGTCAGCCCTCTCGACCATGATCGTAACCATCTTAGCATCGCAACATTGGACGCATCATCTGGATTCTAGTCTTAAAGAGTACGAACTTAATTTAAGGGCTTGTATTCACTAGACACCTTACTATAAAACTTATACCACCTCGAGATTTTCTAGAATTGGTTAAACTGTAATGCCCTGACTTTGGGCCTAGAAGAATTTGAGGTCAATACGAGGTTCCTAGAGCGTAGACTAGAGATCCGAGTTTTTGGGAGTGGTTCAGGGAAATCAAGGTTCGAGTTAAGATAAAAATATGAGAAAGTGATTAAAAATTATAATTAATTATATAAATTATTTTGGTAAAATCAATTTTAAGAAAGAGATTTTGGAAGTACGACATTTTGAGTTAGTGACCAAAATGCAATTTTTTGCGAAATTGTTTTAGTGACTGTTTTGTAAAAGGATTGAAAATTTGAATCTTTAAGGATCTATTTTACCTAATTATTTTTATCAGATTTCTCTCTTAATTTGGAGCATTTTAAAAGGTTTTAATTAAAGATTAAAAGGGTTAAAAGAAAGGATAGTTGATTTTTTTCATTAAAACCTATTTTGCGTCATTTTCTCTCATTCTATTTTCTCTCAAAGATTTGCTTTAGCCAAACACTCTCCATTTTCAAGAAATTTGAGGTAATGCTCTTGATTTGCTGATTTTATGATTTCAAAAGGATTCTTCAACTTTGATTTACAAATCTTTATTGTTTTCATTTGATTTTTCAAGAAAACACATCCAATTGAGAGAGGTTTCACCCATTAGAGGTAAGTTTCGTTCTCCTCCTCTATCAGTTCTTTACTGAAATTCCCAACTTATCAATCCTTTACATATGTTTTCTAAGTTTTTTTGATGGATTAATCATGGAAATTTGGTTAAATTGAAGTTTAATGTTGAGATTTTGTTATTTTCGTAATGCTACCGTTTTCCTTGATTTAAGGTTGTTATTAATCAAGATTTAGATGATAGGTGATGCTGAAATAAAGGTTTTATCATAATAATCCCGAATAGGTTTGGATCTCTATTTGTATATGGTTAGATTTTGGGGTTTTGGTGAAGTTTTGAGGTTCTGGTGTTGCTGGAGGTTTATGGATGACATTAGGTTGTTTGTAGATGTTAATTGGTGACTAAAAGTGGTTAGAAGTGTTAGATTTTGGCTGGGTAAAGTTTGGAGAGTAATCGAAGGTGCTTTTAGTTGTTTTGGATAGTCGCTTTGGTGTATTTGGGTAGAGCAGGTATCTTAGCTTTCTGGTGGTTTTAATGCATTGAAATGCATTAATCCTCTATTCTTGTGTGTTTTAAACATGGAAGAATACATCAGACGAGATTCGTGAAGTTTCAGGAGCTCTAGAAGCTAGATTTCGCTTCGGCAAAGCGAGCGTAGCATTGACAGTGAGTGGAATTGGTTTTAAAAGTGTTTCAAGGACTTGAAAGCAAGGTTTTGGGGTTTAGGTTGAATTTGAAACACTAACCTAAATTCGGAAGTAACTCCGAGATGTTTCGCTCTCATTTCTCGGTTATTGTCCCATTAATTTTATGATCATGCTCTTGTTTTGAAGATATATTTACACCTATTGTTTTATACATGTTTTGAGAAATGATATGATGATTATAATGATCTCATGAGATAGAATTGATATTTCAATGAGATAGAACAATTTGAGAAAATTCTATGCATTGTACATGCTCTTAAAATGTGATGAGAATGTTTTAGATTGGTGCATTGAAAATAGTAGGTAATGATGTTTAAAATGAATATATTGGCATGAGATGAGATTATTGTTACTGGATATAATTGGTTGGCCAATAGGATGAGAGGTGCACTATAATATACAAAATTCTTATGTGCTATTTGGTTCGGGCAATGGGGGTAGTGCCATCTCGTTCCAAAGTGAGAGTGTGGTGATGAGAGATTCCACCACAATAGGTATTGGTGAAACACCTAAGCTTTGTGGCGATAAGAGAACCTGCCATGAGAGTCCAGTGATGTGAGATGCCACCAGGGTAGGACTTGACATTTAGTCAAGCTATCCACATATCATGGTAATGTTGCTACATTTCAATATATGAGATTCACATATACCTTGATATAAATGATTTTATGCAGTATGTTGTGCATATGAGAATATGATTTGAGAAATTCTTCATGAGATTTGAGCATGTGAGGAGGCTATGCCTTGAGACTTTGCATTTGTTGAATGCATGAGATATATGGTACATCTGATTTAAATAATGTGATGTAACCCTCATAGCCCGATCTAGACGTTTAACCCGAACTACGAAGATTTACATGGGGAAAACCAAAGTCAACCCAAAAGTCAACCTTGATTTACGACCCCTTTTTTATTTTATCTTCTCTAGATGCATAGTATTAACCTGTAAGTTCAGCAAAGCGATATAGTGAAAACAGCACAGCGATCGGAGTTCAATTAGGGGTTCAATTGTATATATTTGACTTTTAGGGACTAAACTATAAATTTCATAAATTACATGAACTTTCATGATTCTAAAGTAACCAATCTTCAATTAATCACAAAACATGTCAACATGTCAAAAATCAGCTCAAACGGATCATTCTAACATAATCAATTGCACACATAATGTTCAAGGACCAAAATGTAAGAAACAGAAACTTTAAATAGTTCAAAATTCAAATCCAACGGTCAGGCATTTTGATACGGATGGCCATGTACCGAAACGGTCGTTTCGAAACAGGGTTGACCGTTTTGATACTCGGGTGTGTTCCGAGACCCGTATCGAAACACCCCCTTCCAGAAGCCCAAACATTTCGATACGCCTTCACCCGTTCTGAAACCTTAAGGCCATTTCAGGCCCCTGTTCCGAAACAGGCAAGGGCGTTCCGATACGCCTTGCCCTATAACAGTAGACTTTGCTGGTTTTTCATGCTTTAACACATTCAAATCATTCCCGAGACATGCCACAACATGCATACAACATGGACACATATCAACCATCATCATATCGAGGCAATAACTTAAACATGGAAACCAACATGTAAGTGAAGGCACTAAAGGCATGCTACCTAGTTCACCAAAACCATAACATGCTATAACAACATACAAACCAAAATCCAAACACCAAAGGCCATTTACAACTCAAGTATAAGCAATCTAACATGCTCAAAGTAAAGGGAAACATCCTCAAACATTCCAAAGTATAAATCCCACCCATTGCCACTTATTACACTAAGGGTGAACCACATACATCTCTTTAACAAAGCCTTGGATTCCTCTTGCTTTTGGGCTGCCTTGAAATGTTCAATTTCCTGCATTGATGAAACAAAAGAGCGTAAGCATATAGCTTAGTAAAGACCGATAAAACAACATTCATCAATGCATTTAACATGGCTTGCAAAGCCACCACTTTTATCATATGCCTTTTCATAAATCATGTCTTCTCAAGACATCAATGCATTTTATAAACACATGCTCATATGCACCAACATAAACAACAATTAAACCATTGCTCATGCTTTACCAAACATCTCATGCACTCTTGCATCATTTACAAGAATCTCATGCTTCACATTATTCATTTACATTATATTGGCTCTCAAGTGATAATCCATAAACCATTTCAACACAAGACCCAAATCGGATACGCGGATTACAAGTGTTGTCCCCCATGCTTCATACAACCTACCGAACTACACAAGGTGGAGACAAATGGCACAATCACAACCCCTCAACACCCGTGATGGAGATTAATGGCACAATCACAACCCCGCAACATCACTCATCAGTAGATGTATAATTCCACTAACGAGAGTATGGGACACATACACAAGACTCACACACGGGACTAACCATTCACCGATGTGATCTTAGCCTCAATCTTTAGGGTACTTGGATGGAGCTTACGACACAATCACAACCCCTCAACATCCAAGGCGACTTTATTCACGGTGCACCCAATCCTATAGCCGGCTAACTATATCCGATTAAAGTAACCAAAAAAACCATTTTCATCACTTGCCAATATAATCATCTTACCACATTAATCCATTGTTTTAACAAGCATAACCACAATGCCATTTCCACAAGCATCACATGCTTAATATCATATGCATTCAACACATGCAAACCAAGGATCATTTACCTAGTGCATCCATAACATATGGCATTAAGAATCCAGCATTAAACCATGCTTTAACATGCTTAAAAACAGTAAACAAATCCACACTCACTTCAAGTACAATTTCATCAAATATAGCACATTTCCAAGAGAGGGATTACCGAAACACTTACACTTGAGTTTAGCTAAGTGTATTAAACTTACACTAAGCTCCCAAGACCACGATCAAGACGTTACAAAGCAGGAAATTGCATTTCCACTCACCGATACGTGAAGCCTCGTTCGCCGACACAGAAATTACACCTCCGGAGCCTCCAAAATCACCTTGTTTGCTTCCAGATCAAGATCCGTTGTTTTCACATCATCAAAACAGAGATCTAAATGCATTAAAATGCATTCAAACACTAGCAACAATTCACAAACTCGTTTCCCACTCAAACTACACCAAAATACCCTTCCAAAACAACCAAAACTCAATCAATTGCCTCTTAAACCAAGCCCAGCCATCATACATCACTTCCAAAGCATTATAAACATCAAAACACCTCTAATAAACATCCTAGCTCATCCTTATACCTCCATCAATCAAGATTCCACCATTTCACCCCAAAATCTCACTTAAAACTACCAAGAAACTCAAGGATCTCAAGGATTTCGGGATCTACATTATCAACACCTCATTTTAACATGCAAAACAACTTAAAATTCAATTAAAATCAATACAAAACAGAGCCCAACTCATCAAGTCCGAAAATCAAGATTTCATCCACAATTTCAAAAGATTTTGATCTCAAATCAAAACTACATTGAAAACTCACTCAAAAATAGTATTTAGAAGACAAATATCTTGGGAATTTCAATAAAGAACTTAGATTAAAGGTTGAGAATGGGATTTACCTCCAATCCTTGCTTCCTTCAATAGATGGCAAGTTTTCCTTGCAAAAATCTTGAAGAATTTAGGAAGATCTCTTGAAAATGATTTAGGAAATGTTGAGAGAGTTTTTGGGAGGAAGAATTCTGGAAAAAATATGAGAGAAAATTGTGTTTGGCTGAAAATGAGAGGGAATTGGTAGTTACGTAAATGACAATCCCATTAACTACCTTTTAATTAATTAATATAAAAATCCAATTAAAAATCATTTAATTAAAACCCCTTTTAAATCACATGTCATATTGAAGAAAGGTCAAATTGACTTAAAGCCCCCTAAAGATTCTAAGATTTTGGCTTCCACCTTAAAAATCACATTTTCCAGTTTTGAAACTTTACAATTTGGTCACTACTCAAAATGTCCATTTTCTAAATCCCCTTTTGTAAAATTGATTTTACCAACCTCTTAAATATTTTTTAGAGGATTTTAGCAATTTTTATCACAATTTTATCCTATCCCGATCCTTGATTTCCTAAAATCACCTTACGCGATTCGAACCATTCTCGACCGGTTCGATTCGATGTCTAAAACATCTAGGCCCAAAACCAGGGCGTTACAACTCTCCCCCATTTAGGAAATTTCGTCCTCGAAATTCTTACCTAATGGAAAGAGGTGCGGAAACTGCCTCAGCATGTCCGCCTTGCTTTCCCACGTGGCCTCCTCAACTCCTCGGTGTCGCCACAACACCTTTACAAGTTCTATTGTCTTGCCACGAAGAACTTTGCTACTTACGTCCAGAACCTTCACTGGTTCCTCATCATATGACAGATCTAGATTCAACTCTATCTCCTCAACAAGCATCACATGCGAAGGATCTAATTTGTACTTCCGTAACATGGAGACATGAAACACATCATGTATCTTCTCCAACTCTGCAGGCATTCTCAACCGATGTGCCACAGGACCAATACGCTCCACAATCTCGTAAGGTCCAATAAACCTTGGGCTAAGCTTACCCTTACGCTCAAATATCATCACCTTCTTCCAAGAAGATACTTTCAAGAACACAGGTTCGCCAACTGCGAACTCAATTTCCTTACGCTTCAAGTCCGCGTAAGACTTTTGCCTATCTGTTACTGCCTTCAAATGCTCACAAATGAGCTTCACCTTCTCGGTGGTTCCCTTAAGCATAGCTGGAATCGAAATCAACTTTTGCCAGCTTCTGCCCAACAGAGAGGGGTTCTACATCTTCTCCCATACAAAGCCTCGTACGGAGCCATTTGAATACTTTCCTGGCAACTGTTGTTATACGCAAGCTCAACCAATGGCAAGTGCTTCTCCCAAGAACCCCTGAAAATCTATCACACAACATCTCAACATGTCCTCAAGCACTTGGATCACACGTTCTGACTATCCATCCGTCTAAGGATGATAAGAAGTACCGAAATTCAACCGTGTACCCAAAGCTTGATGCAAACATTCTGAAAATCGTGCTGTAAACCTCGGATCCCTATCCGACACAATAGACTTTGGAACACCGTGCAACCGCACAATCTCAGCTATGTACAGTTCAGCCAATTATCCAAAGTGTACGTAGTATGCACAGGTAGAAAATGCGCACACTTCGTAAGCCGATCCACAATCACCCAAATTGAATTCTTCTTTGTCGGTGACAAAGGCAACCCATACACAAAATCCATGGTGATTCTCTCCCACTTCCAATCTGGGATTCTCAAAGGCTGCAACAATCTAGAAGGAACTTGATGCTCAGCCTTCACTCGCTGACACACTATTGTCACGGGGCTAGGTCTAGGCCGGTCTAGCCTCGTGCGGCCTTGGTCGCGAAGCACTCGGAATGGCTTGAAAAGCGGCCAAGTCAGCCTTACTCACTAAGCTCGGAAGGCTTAGTCTCGGATTGCAGAAGCTCTCTTGGAAAATTAAAAGGGTGATGGCTCACAAAGTAAATCAAGGAAGGGGATGCACACTCGTTTAAGAAAGCTAAGGCCTCGTTAAAAACTCCCCCTAAGCCTAGATGGGGAGAAAAGAGTACCAAAGCTTCTTTATTAACAAAGAAGAGAAAGATTACAAAAGATAGAAATGGTGAAGTGTGGAATGCCTAAGATGGATGGAGGAGGGCTCTATTTATACTCTAATCCCCCTCGATCCAATGGCTAGCAATGACTCGATCCAAGGGCCATGGATGAGTCTCACAATAGAATCTCCTATTCAAGGCAAGCTTGTCATATTCATATTGACTTGCGTTGATTACAATCATTATTGCCCCTAATACATAGCCTATGACATCATTGCTTTGTTGTCTTGAAATACTTTCCCCATGGATGGATGTCTTTCCAAATGTATTTCTCCAAGGATGACAACTTGGCATGGGATAATGATGCTTGGGCGGATTGGGCCTCCCATGGTCCAATCTTGGTGTCCAAACTCCCCTCTCTTGGATGCCTTTGGCTGAATCGGGCCCTAGGGGTGTGGGCAACTCGGATGGGCAACCCCTAGGCTTTTTGGCGCGCACATCGGGTGCGGGCTCGGCTGCTTGGGCATGCACGTCGGGTGCAGGCTCGGGCTCCATGCTTTGGGCCGCATGGACGGGGTCAGGCAAGGCCCCTTTGTATGTGGACTCGGCCTTGATGCGCACGTCGGGTGCGGGCTCGGGCTCCATGCCTTGGCCGGCACATGGGGTGCTTGACAAGGCCCCATGGTGCACTAGAACAGGCCCACCTCGGTTCTTTTGGGCGCGGACACCACCAAGGGCGTTGTGCATGGCCCCTTGGTGCGTGGCCTCGGCAACTACTCGTGCCGCTCGGTCGGGAGAAAGGCGTGGTGCGCAAGGGTCCGCAGCTATGGGTGCGGCTGTCTCGGTCGCAAAAAGTTCCCCTATGACATTCTCCCCCACTAAATCTCTCGACGCCCTCGTCGATAGGCATTGAAGAGACTCGGTCGTCTTGCTCTCGAACGGCCTTGGCTCTTCTTCATGTTCCCGCTTGGCTAAGGGAACTCTCGTCGGATGGGCATGGCTCTCATGCCTTGACTCTTGATGCACTTCAATGGATGGCTCACCATGTTTCCGCTTGGCATCAGGAAACAACCTCCAAAGTTCAAGGCTCTCATGCCTTGGTCGACGATCAATCTCGAGTGGTGGCTTCTCGTCTCTTGTGATGTTCGCCATGCTTGGTGCGTGGCTAGCCTCGAACCACTCTCGACCATACTCGTCTAACGGCTTGGGGACGAAGTTGTGGTCCACTTGATCGCTTGTTGGCAAACTCAACTTGTAGGCCTCTCCACCTACTTGCTCTTGTATCGACTCTTTGCTCGAACTCACGAGCAACCTGCGCAAGGAACCAAAGTAAGTTAGTCCAAAATTTTCACACAAATTCGATGTGCTTACCTTGGACGCATGGTCCTCTTCGGATGCTGTCACGATGCCTTGTCGATACTCAAGACATGTGATGATGGCGGGGTCTTGGAAAAGCCCCTCGTCGGTGCACTCTTGCACACTCTCAAATTGAAACTCATCTTGGTAGGCCGTCGTGCCTACTTGCTCCATGGAAAGGCTTTGTTCTTCGCACGCTCTCGTCAGCGACCTATAAACAAAACCAAAGTGAGTTAGTCCCAATTTAGATGGAAAAATGGGCTCACTTACCTCGGACTCAAAGTCCTTGTCGTCTTGATCCACTTTGCCTTGTCGATACCCAAGGCAAGTGTTGGCATGGTTGGGCCCCTCATCAATGTGCTTGGGCACCTCGGTGCTTTGACTCGGCTCCATGGACTCATGCCACTCGTCCATGGAATTCGACCATTCGTTGAACTCAGCTTGCAACTCTTCGAAAAAGATTGCTAGCTCCTCTCCATCGGCTTGATCTACTTCACCAAACTCGGATGGCTCTTGAAACACTTCATCAAACTCGGATGGCTCGGATGGGTACTCCACCTCATGAACCGCTTCGCTCTTTGGTGCCTTTGGCAACTCCAAAGACTTCTCCTCGTCTTTGATCTCTTCAAAGAATGGTCCCGTTGTGTTGGGAATTTCCATGGACTCTTCCATGGCTTCATCATCATTGGCTACCTCGGACTCGCACACTTGTTCGCCTTCATCTTGGCTTAACAACTCGTCATCGCTTTGTTGCAAACCTGCATTATACTCACCCTCGGCTTCTAGCAAAGCAAGTGCGTTAATTTGTTGTAAGCAAGAATAACCAATAATAATATCTTCATCAAGACAATGATGAGAAATTACCTTGATGTTGGTTGTGTCGCACCATTCCCCGATGCGAACTCTCACGTCGCATGTAACTCCATCGATGTATTCTTCGTTGAAGTTGATGAACTCGGTCTCATCACGAACCGTCTCCACTTGAAGGTTCAACCAATCGGCAACTTGATCGGAAATGATCAACGATGTTGCGCTAGAGTCCACTAGCGCCTCAAACTCTACGTTGGCAATCACGATCTTAGCAAACTCGCGCTCCTCCTCGTCTTGGCCACTCTTGGCTTGAGTTGGGCAGATTTGCTCTTTGGTTGTCTCGGACTCAAGCACTCCTTCATGGATGCTTGGCGATGCCTCGGCTTTGTCGCTTAACGACTCAACGTCTTGCCGGTGTGGATCTGCCACACACCTTTCCTCGGTTTCTGACAAGACAAGCGCATCAATTTGTTCCAAACAAGATGCACCAATAACAACCTTATATACATCAAGAAATTCACAAGAAATTACCTTGATGTTTGTTGTGCCTCGGAATTCGCCAATTTGATGGAACACATCCTTCGCGATTCCCACAACTTTCTCGTTGCTAAAGTTGGCTGTCACAACTTGTTGTTTAACCTTTCTAACTTGAAGGTTTAACCGCTCGGCTGTTTGCTTGGACACGAGCACTCCTTGTGCACTTGGATCAATTAGTGCACTTAACGTCGCATCACGGAACACTATGTTGACAAACATAGGCCCCTAATCCTCATAGTCGCTCTCGACTACACTTGACTTCCAACATGACTCGTCATCGTCGCTGGAACACTCCACGTAACCTGGCTTCTCCCATGGTTGTGTGGACTCGTTGCACTCTTGCAACCTTTCCATTACTTCACTCTTGAAGTTTGATGCCCCAACCATCATACTCGCTGATGATTGTTCCCCGAACAAGGAAGCAAGGTTCACGGCCTCGGTCTCATTGGGCAAGCTTCACTCCTCGAACGCCTCTACCATACTCACTGGTAGCACAGTGCACCTCGCATCAAGCTTCGAAGCCTCGGTCTCGTCGGGCTCGTCCTGTACCTTGGACTGCTTGAAATTGTGCGGGCATCGGAAAGACTCGTGTGGCTCTCCACACCTCAAGCATTTTGACGGCCTCCTCTTTGGGCAGTCATCGTGATATTGACTGCAACGAAAACAAAACAACGGTTTTGTAATAATAATATCACTAAACTCAGATTCGCTCACCTCGCTTTTATACGAGACGCCTGGTGATTCCACTCTCTTCTTTGTTGCAACGTTCCTTCTTCTTTGCGCCATCTCTCGACTCGGTAGGATGCGGAAAATGGCTCTGATACCACTTGTCATGGGGCTAGGTCTAGGCCGGTCTAGCCTCGTGCGGCCTTGGTCTCGAAGCGCTCGGAATGGCTTGAAAAGCGGCCAAGTCAGCCTTACTCACTAAGCTCGGAAGGCTTAGTCTAGGATTGCGGAAGCTCTCTTGGAAAATGAAAAGGGTGATGGCTCACAAAGTAAAGAAAGGAAGGGGATGCACACTCGTTTAAGAAAGCTAAGGCCTCGTTAAAAGCTCCCCCTAAACCTAGATGGGGAGAAAAGAGTACCAAAGCTTCTTTATTAACAAAGAAGAGAAAGATTACAAAAGATAGAAATGGTGAAGTGCGGAATGCCTAAGATGGATGGAGGAGGGCTCTATTTATAGTAGTAACACCCCAATTTTGGGCTTGGAAGTTTAGGGTCTGAACCGGACCGCTTTAAATTACGGTTCGAATATAAAAGGTGGTTTTTAGGGAAAGCCTAGTTCGGGATGCATTAAAAATATGGAAAAATATCTAAAAATCCTCTTTTATTATATATAAGAGAGTGGTGAAATCAATTTTACAAAAAGGGGTGTGGAAATATGACATTTCAAGTTAGTGACTGAAATGTAATTTTTGAAAAGTTGGTGACTGTTTTAAAAGGATTGAAACTTTGAATCTTTAAGGAGCTAATTTACCCAAGGGAGGGTTTCTCCAGATTTTTCTTAAATTTTAAAGACTCATTTAATGTTATTAAATAAAAAGAAAAGAGGGAAAAGAGATATTTTAGTTTCATAACTAACTTTTGCCAAAATTTTCCCATTTCATTTTCTCTCAATTTTCCCTCAGCCAAACACATTTACATAGCCACTTTTCCTTTGATTTTCACACCTAAAGTTGGGATTTCAATCTCTAAATTATTTCTAATCATTTCTACACCAAATCCTCATCATTTGCTTATTGAATTTTCAAGAATTTTGGCTCTAAACAAGGAGAAATCCACATTTAGAGGTATGAACGTCCTTCTCCTCTAAATACTCAGTTCTTTACTGAAATTCCCAAGTTCTCAATCCTTAAATTGAGTTTTATTAAAGGTTTTGATGTTGTGATCTTGATTTTGGCTTAAAATGCAAGATTTGGATTTAATTTTGAAGAAATCCGTATTAAATGATTGGGCTCTGTTTTGAGATGTCTTTTTGATGTATTTTGGATGTCTAAATGATGTGTGATTGAGGTTTAATCGATGCAATCCCGAACAGGTTGATTATCCTAAGTTTTTGCTTGAGTTAATGGTGGTTTTTGGGGTGATTTTGATGTTATGTTATAGCTGGAGGTATAAGGACGTGATTAGGTCCTTTTTGGATGTTAATTGATGTCTAAGAATGATTGGAATTGATGGATCTTGGCTGGGTAATGTTGTAGAGGTGTTTGGATGTGATTTCGGTTGTGTTTGGTAGCCGAAATGTGAGTTTTGATGAGAGCAGCGAGTTTAGGTGTTTTGGCTGAAGATTTTAATGCATGATGATGCATTAATCCTCTGCTTCGATGTGTTTAAAACAGGGGAGACATCTTCGGATCCTTGTGGTGTTGATCCGGAGGCTTGATCGGCGTTTCGGCAAGCTTGCGGAACGGAATTGGTGAGTGAAGTTTGGTTTTCTGCTTTGAAACCAATGTTTGAAGGTTATGGGAGCTTAGTTTAAGTCTAAACAACTTAGCTAAGCTCAAGAGTAAGTTTTCGGAGAAACTCTCTTTTTGAAGAACCATGAGATGGTTGAATGCAATGTGTTTATTTTGCATGTTTAAATTCTGTTTTGAAAGCATATTTTAGCATGTTTAATGCTGGTTTTATAAGCCATGTGTTGAAGGATGCTCGAGGTAAGAGATCCTTGTTTTGAACATTGATAAATGTGGTTTGATGCATGGTGATGCATGGTTATTTAATGGCTTTGTTTAATGCTTTAAAACAGTGGATTAATGATGGTAAATGATGTATATTGGCAAGTGATGTGTTGGTTTAAAAGTACTTGAATCGGATATAGTTAGCCGGCTATAGGATTGGGTGCACCGTGAATAAAGTTGCCTTGGATGTTGAGGGGTTGTAATGGTACCGTAAACTCCATCCAAGAACACTAACGAGATGTCTAAGATCATAATGGTGGTTAAAATGCCATGTGAGGATCTTGTGTTGTGTGTCCCGTGTTCTCGTTAGTGATGTTATACAACTACCAATGAGTGATGTGGAGGGGTTGTAATTGTACCGTAGACTCCATCACGGGTGTTGAGGGGTTGTGATTGTACCGGTAAACTCCACCTTGAGTGTTTGGTAGTGTGTATGGAGCGTATAGGACAACGCTTGTAATCCGCGTATCCGATTGTGTTTTGAGTTGAAAATTGGTTATGGATTATCACTTGAAAGCCAATATGACATGTTGATGAATTGAAGCATGAGATGCTTGGTTGTATGCATAAATGCATGATAAATGATGTTTTGGAATTAAAGGCCTTGAAAAGGTGTTTTACAAGTGCATTATTGTGCTGTTTAATTAGAGAATTTCTCACTAAGCATACGTGCTTACGCTCTCTCTTTCTTGAACCAATAACGCAGAGCATTGAAGTACTTTAAGGGCAGCAAGGAGGTCAAGGATCCAAGTGAAAGTCTAAGCTCATGTATGGTGACTATTTTCACAACACTATTAGCTTTTGGTATTTGGCAATGGGAACCTAGATTGTGTTTTTGGGAGATGTTTTGGACTCCCCAAGTTTGGTTTAATGCCTATGGTGTTTGGAACATGTAAATGGCCATTTGGTATTTTGTTTTGGAGATTTGATGATTGCTTGATTTTCTATATAGGATGTATGCCTTTAGACTTGTGGTTTTTCTTGTTTGAGGCCGAGGTTGAGATTTGATGATGCAAATGTGTTCCTTTAATGTTTGATGACTTGTTGGCATGTTATGGAGGTCATATGAGCGTGTTTGGTGGGTCGAAAGGGGTGTAAAACAGACTTTTTTGCTGTTTCTGGGCAGGGTGTTTCGAAACACCCTTGCCTGTTTCGAAACAGGTACATGTTTTGGCATGGGTGTTTCGAAACGAGCTGAGGTGTTTTGAAACACTTTGGCTACTGCCAAGGGGTGTTTCTGAAAGACCTAGACCCGTTTCGAAACACTTGACCGTTGGGCACTGATTTGAATGGTTTTGAGGTTTGCAAGCTTTACGTTTTAGTCCTGATTTTTGTATATGCAATTGATTGAGTTTGAGATGTCTGTTTGAGATGAAATTTGACGGAGAAGCATGAAATATGACTAATTTCATAATGGTAACTTAAAAATTGGTAAAGTCCTCTTAATTTCCAGAATTTACAAATTGGTCTCTAAATTCGTATATTGTGCAATTGAGTCCCTAAATGTTTTCCGATTGCTGTGATTTTTGAGTATGCTTATCTCAAGAGTACACCTAGGGTTAATATGCATTTAGACAAGGTTAAAAAGAAAAAAGGGTCGTTAATCAAGGTTGACTTTCGGGTTGACTTTGGTTTTCCCCGTGTAATCTTCGTAGTTCGGGTCAACCGTCTAGGCCGGGCTAAGGGGGTTACATTTGGTGGTATCAGAGCTGAGTTCTCGAGTATTTGGGAATTGTTATGTGGGTGATATGTGTATGATTGCTTGTATACTTGTTGAGTGAAAGTATGATGTATGAATTGTAAGAATGTTGCAATTGTGGTGTATGCTTTGGTGAAGCATGTTAGAGGGACCCATTGCCATATCAAAGCTAATGAAATGATTTGTTTTAATTGGAAATGAGCTTGAGTACTTGGATTGCTTACCTTGCTGAGCCTGACTATGTTTATTGCATTTGTGATTGCATTGTATAGTGAATGGGACCTCGTAGAGAGACGAGGATTAATACGCGAGCTATGGCTCAAAATGAGAACAAAGAGAATGCTGAAAATGTGGTGGATTTACCTCTTCCACCCGGTGGTGGTGGTGCTGAGGGTGAGGGAGCCGGTGTTGGTGCTGGTGCTGGAGTCGCTGGACCTGAAGCTTGGCAGGGGCAAGCTGCTCCTGACATGACAGTGCTGATTCAGGCTATTGCTGGAGCCTTTCAGGCGGCGGTAGCTGGAGCTCATGGAGCTGGGCAACAGGGAGATGCTAATGCTAGACTACCTCTAGAACGCTTGCGTAGTCTGGGAGGGACTGAGTTCAGGGGTTTGTCTGCTGAAGGTTCTGAGTCTTGGTTGGAAATTACCAAGAGAATTTTGGGACAAATGAACTGCAATGAAGTGCAGAAGCTGGGCTGTGTAATATCGTTGTTGCATGACGATGCGTGTACCTGGTGGACAACCACTATCTCCGGAATGGAAGATGCTGATGTGACTTGGACGTTCTTTCTGAACGCATTCAAGAGGAGGTATCTGGGTGTGCGATACCTGGATGAAAAGAAAAGGGAATTCTTGTCTCTTACTCAAGGGAGCATGTCAGTGGCTGAGTACGAGGTTCAGTTTGTCCGACTCAGTCAATACGCACCTGAGCTTATCCCTGATGAGCGGGAGAGGTGTGAACGTTTCCGTTATGGTTTGGTGACGGAAGTGAAGACCTATATGTTGGCTGCTGAGTACACTGGCTTTGATGTGCTGGTTGGTAGAGCAAAAGACATTGAGTTGAATTTGAGTTTATCTTCTAGAGGTGCTGGTCCTAGTGCGGGCAAGCGGGCTGCTGAGTATAGTTCTGGTGGCAGACGGAACAAGAGAGGACGTGATCGGAAGTATCAGTCTTCAGCTAGGCGTGGTGGTGGAGGGCAAGGTGGGCCTGTTCAGGGGGACAGGGCGAGAGCTGATCAGAATACATGTTGGGCATGTGGATCGCGTGGTCATCTGAGGCGAGATTGTCCTCGAGCAGCGAGGGAGGTACATGCTTCTATTGTGGTGACCGGTACTTCGTGCTGGAACTGTGGTTCGGCGGATCACATGAAGAGGGAGTGTCCTCTGTTGGCTGGTGGTGGTCAGGGACGTGCTCCTGGAGTTGTTTCACCACAGAGAGGTCGTGGGCGCGGCCGTGGTAACTTCCAGCGCAGGGAGGATGGTGGAAGGAATGTGGCTCATGTGGTAGTTGTTCAGCCTGAGGGTGGTGGCTAGGCCAGAGTGTATGCTCAAAGGGAGGGGAGGAATGACACGGATGTGATCGCAGGTACTTTCACTTTGCAATCCTTGTCATTACTTTCCTTGATTGATTCTGGATCTACACACTCATACATATTGCGTGAACATGCTCAATTGCTTGGTTTGCCTGTTGAGTCTTTGGATGTTGGTATGCGTGTAACTAGTTCTTTTGGTGAGACTGTTGTGACTCGAAAGCTTTATAGAAAATGTCCCTTGGTTGTGCAAGATCATGTTTTTCATGTTGATCTTATGGAATTGCCTTTCTATGGTTTTGATGTAATCCTTGGTATGGATTGGCTTGTTGAGCATCGAGTTGCAGTGGATTTTGAGAAGATGCGAGTTTCGTTGAAGCTTGCGGATGATTATGAGGTGGTGGTGGTTGGTGAGAATGTGAAGTTTCTTACCAATGTGGTGTCTACATTGGAAGCGAGCCGGATGCTGAGGCAAGGTTGTGAAGCTTACCTCGCCTTTGTGATGAATCCTAGCTCTAAAGAGTTGCGTGTGCAAGATATCAGGACTGTGCAAGAGTTTCCTGGTGTGTTTCCGGAGGAGTTGCCTGGATGGCCTCCTAATCGCGAAGTGGAGTTTGGGATTGAGCTGTATGAAAACACAACTCCAGTGTCCATTACTCCTTATCGAATGGCACCTAAAGAGTTGAAAGAGCTGAAGACGCAACTTCAGGAGTTGCTTGATCATGGTTTCATTCGGCCGAGTGTGTCACCTTGGGGTGCACCGGTCTTGTTTGTGAAGAAAAAGGATGGCACTATGAGAATGTGCATTGATTACCGTCAGCTTAACAAGTTGACTATCAAGAATCGGTATCCATTGCCGAGAATTGATGATCTTTTTGATCAATTTTGGGGAGCGGCTGTGTTCTCTAAAATTGACTTAAGGTCAGGGTATTATCAGCTGAAGGTGAAGGATGTGGATGTGCCAAAGACAGCCTTCAGAACGAGGTATGGGCATTATGAGTTTCGTGTGATGCCGTTTGGTTTGACGAATGCTCCTGCAGCTTTCATGGACATGATGAATAGAGTGTTCCATAAATACTTGGATAAATTTGTTGTGGTGTTCATTGATAATATTCTCGTGTACTCTCGTACTGAGGAGGAGCATGAAGAGCATTTGAGAATTGTGTTACAGGCTTTGTTGGAGAATCAGCTCTATGCCAAGCTGAGCAAGTGTGAGTTCTGGCTTAGAGAAGTTGTGTTTCTTGGTCATGTGGTTTATGCTGAAGGGATTCGTGTTGATCCTCAAAAGATTGAGGCAGTGATGAATTGGAAGCCTCCTAAGTCTGTTCATGAAGTCCATAGTTTCCTTGGTTTGGCAGGATACTATCGGAGGTTCGTGGATGGGTTTTCAAAGATTGCTGCACCTTTGACGAAGTTGTTGCAGAAGGATGTTAAGTATGAGTGGACGGAAGCGAGACAACAGGCTTTTGAGAAGCTTAAGACAGCTTTGACGCAAGCTCCTATCTTGGTTTAACCTGAATCAGGGAAAGAGTTTGTGGTGTATAGTGATGCGTCCTACGTTGGTTTGGGATGTGTGTTGATGCAAGAGGGTAAGGTGGTGGCTTATGCATCGCGTCAGTTAAAGGTGCATGAGCTCAATTATCCTACGCATGACATTGAGTTAGCTGCGGTAGTTTTTGCTTTGAAACTTTGGAGACATTACCTGTATGGTGAGAAGTGTACTGTGTACACGGACCATAAGAGTTTGAAGTATCTGATGTCTCAAAAATAGTTGAATCTTAGGCAATGACGTTGGGTGGAGTTGCTTAAGGATTACGATTTGACTATCGAGTACCATCCAGATAAAGCTAATGTTGTAGCGGATGCCTTGAGTAGGAAGGTAGCTGTTGAGTTGAGGGCTATGTTTGCCAGTTTTAGCATTTCGCGTGATGGTGGTCTTGTGGCTGAGTTGCAAGTGAAACCATCCTTGATTCAGTTGATTAAGGAAAACCATCCTTGGTGCCACATGTTCAGGATATTGCGGAGGATAGGCCATCAGATTTCTGCTTTAATGATGATGGAGTTTTATGCTATGGATGTTGGATGGTAGTGCCCAATGATGCTGATTTGAGGCGTGCTATTCTGACTGAAGCTCATAGTAGTCCTTTTGCTATGCACCCTGGTAGTACTAAGATGTACCGTGATCTTCGTGATGAGTACTATTGGGTGGGTTTAAAGAAAGAAGTAGCTGAGTTTGTAAGCAAGTGCATGGTATGTCAGCGAGTTAAGGTTGAGCATCAGTTTCCTTCAGGGTTGTTGCAACCGTTGAGGATTCCTGAGTGGAAGTGGGAAAGGATTACCATGGACTTTGTGTCTGGTTTGCCTTTGTCGCCATCGAAGAAGAATTCGGTGTGAGTGATTGTGGATCGCTTAACGAAGTGTGCGCATTTCTTGCCTGTGCATACTACGTACACTTTGGATAAGCTTGCGGAGCTGTACATTGCTGAGATTGTGCGGCTACATGGTGTGCCAAAGTCGATTATATCGGATAGAGACCGAGGTTTACGTCGTGTTTCTGGCAGTGTTTGCATCGGGCCTTGGGTACACGGTTGAATTTCAGTACATCTTATCATCCGCAGTCGGATGGACAGTCAGAGCGTGTTATCCAGGTGTTGGAGGATATGTTGAGGTGCTGCGTGATCGAGTTTCAGGGTTCTTGGGAGAAACATTTGCCTTTGGTGGAGTTTGCCTATAATAATAGTTATCAGGCAAGTATTCAAATGGCACCTTATGAAGCTTTGTATGGGAGGAAGTGTAGGACACCTCTTTGTTGGGCTGAAACAGGTCAGAAGTTAGTTTCGATGCCAGCTTTGTTGAAAGGAACCACTGAGAAGGTGAAGCTCATTTGTGAGCGATTGAAGGCAGCTTCTGATCGGCAAAAGTCTTACGCGGATTTGAAGCGTAAGGAGATTGAGTATGCGGTGGGTGACCGTGTGTTTTTGAAAGTTTCGCCTTGGAAAAAGGTGATGAGGTTTGGCCGGAAGGGTAAGTTGAGCCCTAGATACACTGGACCATACGAGGTGATTGTGCATGTGGGTCATGTTGCGTACAAGTTGAGGTTACCGCAAGAGTTAGAAAAGATTCATGATGTGTTTCATGTTTCTATGCTTCGGAAGTATAGATCAGATCCTTCTCATGTGATGCCTGTGGAGGAAGTGGAGTTTAATCCGGATTTGACCTATGATGAGGAACCAGTGAAGATTCTGGATTCGGATAGTAAAGTTCTTCGAGGCAAGACCATTGAGTTGGTAAAGGTGTTGTGGAAGCATCATGGTGCTGAAGAAGCCACGTGGGAATGGAAGGATGACATGTTGAAGCAGTTTCCGTACCTTTTTCCTTCAGGTAAATTTCGAGGACGAAATTTCTTAAGGGGGGGGGGGAGAGTTGTAACACCCCAATTTTGGGCTTGGAAGTTTAGGGTCTGAACCGGACCAGTTTAAATTACGGTTTGAATATAAAAGGTGGTTTTTAGGGAAAGCCTAGTTCGGGATGCATTAAAAATATGGAAAAATATCTAAAAATCCTCTTTTTATTATATATAAGAGAGTGGTGAAATCAATTTTACAAAATGGGGTTTGGAAATATGACATTTCAAGTTAGTGACTAAAATGTAATTTTTGAAAAGTTGGTGACTGTTTTAAAAGGATTGAAACTTTGAATCTTTAAGGAGCTAATTTACCCAAGGGAGGGTTTCTCCAGATTTTTCTTAAATTTTAAAGACTCATTTAATGTTATTAAATAAAAAGAAAAGAGGGAAAAGAGATATTTTAGTTTCATAACTAACTTTTGCCAAAAATTTTCCCATTTCATTTTCTCTCAATTTCCCTCAGCCAAACACATTTCCACAGCCACTTTTCCTTTGATTTTCACACCTAAAGTTTGGATTTCAATCTCTAAATGATTTCTAATCATTTCTACACCAAATCCTCATCATTTGCTTATTGAATTTTCAACAATTTTGGCTCTAAATAAGGAGAAATCCACATTTAGAGGTATGAACGTCCTTCTCCTCTAAATACTCAGTTCTTTACTGAAATTCCCAAGTTCTCAATCCTTAAATTGAGTTTTATTAAAGGTTTTGATGTTGTGATCTTGATTTTGGCTTAAAATGCAAGATTTGGATTTAATTTTGAAGAAATCTGTATTAAATGATTGGGCTCTGTTTTGAGATGTCTTTTTTGATGTCTAAATGATGTGTGATTGAGGTTTAATCGATGCAATCCCGAATAGGTTGATTATCCTAAGTTTTTGCTTGAGTTAATGGTGGTTTTTGGGGTGATTTTGATGTTCTGCTATAGCTGGAGGTATAAGGACGTGATTAGGTCCTTTTTGGATGTTAATTGATGTCTAAGAATGATTGGAATTGATGGATCTTGGCTGGGTAATGCTGTAGAGGTGTTTGGATGTGATTTCGGTTGTGTTTGGTAGCCGAAATGTGAGTTTTGATGAGAGCAGCGAGTTTAGGTGTTTTGGCTGAAGATTTTAGTGCATGATGATGCATTAATCCTCTGCTTTGATGTGTTTAAAACAGGGGAGACATCTTCGGATCCTTGTGGTGTTGATCCGGAGGCTTGATCGGCGTTTCAGCAAGCTTGCGGAACGGAATCGGTGAGTGAAGTTTGGTTTTCAGCTTTGAAACCGATGTTTGAAGGTTATGGGTGCTTAGTTTAAGTCTAAACAACTTAGCTAAGCTCAAGAGTAAGTTTTCGGAGAAACTCTCTTTTTGAAGAACCATGAGATGGTTGAATGCAATGTGTTTATTTTGCATGTTTAAATTCTGTTTTAAAAGCATATTTTAGCATGTTTAATGCTGGTTTTATAAGCCATGTGTTGAAGGATGCTCGAGGTAAGATTTCCTTGTTTTGAACATTGATAAATGTGGTTTGATGCATGGTGATGCATGGTTATTTAATGGCTTTGTTTAATGCTTTAAAACAGTGGATTAATGATGGTAAATAATGTATATTGGCAAGTGATGTGTTGGTTTAAAAGTACTTGAATCGGATATAGTTAGCCGGCTATAGGATTGGGTGCACCGTGAATAAAGTCGCCTTGGATGTTGAGGGGTTGTAATGGTACCGTAAACTCCATCCAAGAACACTAACGAGATGTCTAAGATCATAATGGTGGTTAAAATGCCATGTGAGGATCTTGTGTTGTGTGTCCCGTGTTCTCGTTAGTGATGTTATACAACTACCAATGAGTGATGTGGAGGGGTTGTAATTGTACCGTAGACTCCATCACGGGTGTTGAGGGGTTGTGATTGTACCAGTAAACTCCACCTTGAGTGTTTGGTAGTGTGTATGGAGCGTAAAGGACAACGCTTGTAATCCGCGTATCCAATTGTGTTTTGAGTTGAAAAATGGTTATGGATTATCACTTGAAAGCCAATATGACATGTTGATGAATTGAAGCATGAGATGCTTGGTTGTATGCATAAATGCATGATAAATGATGTTTTGGAATTAAAGGCCTTGAAAAGGTGTTTTACAAGTGCATTATTGTGTTGTTTAATTAAAGCATTTCTCACTAAGCATACGTGCTTACGCTCTCTCTTTCTTGAACCAATAAAGCAGAGCATTGAAGTGCTTTAAGGGCAGCAAAGAGGTCAAGGATCCAAGTGAAAGTCTAAGCTCATGTATGGTGACTATTTTCACAACACAATTAGCTTTTGGTATTTGGCAATGGGAACCTAGATTGTGTTTTTGGGAGATGTTTTGGACTCCCCAAGTTTGGTTTAATGCCTATGGTGTTTGGAACATGTAAATGGCCATTTGGTATTTTGTTTTGGAGATTTGATGATTGCTTGATTTTCTATATAGGATGCATGCCTTTAGACTTGTGGTTTTTCTTGTTTGAGGCCGAGATTGAGATTTGATGATGCAAATGTGTTCCTTTAATGGTTGATGACTTGTTGGCATGCTATGGAGGTCATATGAACGTGTTTGGTGGGTCGAAAGGGGTGTAAAACAGACTTTTCTGTTGTTTCTGGGCAGGGTGTTTCGAAACACCCTTGCCTGTTTCGAAACAGGTACATGTTTTGGCCTTGGTGTTTCGAAACGGGCAGAGGTGTTTCGAAACACTTTGTCTACTGCCAAGGGGTGTTTCTGAACGGCCTAGACCCGTTTCGAAACACTTGACCGTTGGGCACTGATTTGAATGGTTTTGAGGTTTGCAAGCTTTATGTTTTAGTCCTGATTTTTGTATATGCAATTGATTGAGTTTGAGATGTCCGTTTGAGATGAAATTTGACAGAGAAGCATGAAACATGACTAATTTCATAATGGTAACTTAAAAATTGGTAAAGTCCTCTTAATTTCCAGAATTTACAAATTGGTCCCTAAATTCGTATGTTGTGCAATTGAGTCCCTAAATGTTTTCGATTGATGTGATTTTTGAGTATGCTTATCTCAAGAGTACATATAGGGTTAATATGCATTTAGACAAGGTTAAAAAGAAGAAAGAAAAAGGTCGTTAATCAAGATTGACTTTCGGGTTTACTTTGGTTTTCCCCGTGTAATCTTCGTAGTTCGGGTCAATCGTCTAGGCCGGGCTAAGGGGGTTACAATAGTCTAATCCCCCTCGATCCAATGGCTAGCAATGACTCGATCCAAGGGCCATGGATGAGTCTCACAATAGAATCTCCTATTCAAAGCAAGCTTGTCATATTCATAAATAGAGAACAAGAAACCAACTACCAACATTCGATGATAGAGAAAGTGTTTTAGTGTTCACTTTTGTCATATTTCTCTGTAGAACACACTTTTGTCATACTTCTTTCGGTGTGTGCTTAAATTGCAAACATATTTTCCTTGTGAGGATTTTCTTTGTTTGCTTATTTCTTTTCTCTTTGGGGAGAGTTTAAGACTTTGGGGTATAAGTCTTATGTTGTAAGGGTTATCTCCATAAACCCAAAAAATGTAAAGAAATTCAATAGTAAATTTGGGAAAATCCTTAATGAGAAGCTAAGGTAGTGGATTTAAAATTTGGTTAGAAAGTCGAATCACTATAAATCCTTGTGTCAATTTTTAAATTTCAATTGCTTCCACCACAATCACTCAAAATCCAATTCACCCCTCTTGGCTATATCGGTTGATCGTTTGAGCCTCCCAACAAACTCCCAATTGATAGCATGTCAAACGCGTATCAATGAACTTAGACACACATCTCGTCTTTGTCTCCCAAAACACACAGTGAAATGTTGGTTCAAATTTTCGCTCCCGGAATATACACAAAATTTCCATGATGTTGGGGTAGGAATAATCTTCCCACTTCTTGCACAAAGGATACACCCTTGTCAACTCAACAAAATATTCTCAATGATTTTGAAACCTTACTCGACTCCAACCGAGTCAAAGAGCACTACCACAACCAAAATGATCTCAGGTAGCTCGAGCTCAACCATCGCTACTCGGCCCGTTCCAAAGAAACGGTGGCACCAATAGAAAGTATTTACGAAGTCTCAAGCACTAATTCTCATTAGCTAATTACGTGGGTAATTAACCTTTTCAACACATAAGGGTATTTTGGTAATCACATTATTTTCGTTCATATTTCCATAACTCTCATTTCTTCGCATGTGTCTCACAAAGCGTCAAAATGATATTCATGATACAATCTGGCGATCCTCACCCTAACATCATTGAAACATCTCGTACGTCAATGCAAACATCGAACGTTACCATGATACGTTTTAGAGAGAGAAAACCTCATTCCAAAAACCATTTCGAAATTACTAGTCTCCAACACTTTAACTATAAGCATCCCATTCTTGAACTAGCTTCGAAAAACAAACATGTACACCACAATTGGTTAACAAGCCATCCTCCTTAGGGGTGAATAATGGTTCATTACTATCACATAGCAACTATCAATGATTCATGCATCATTTAAACAAACCAAATTTTTGTTAGAGAATAAGTCTAGTTCACCCCTAGGTGAAACATTAAGACAAAAGAAACCTCGTTCGAGTTGCACCCTCGCAACTAAACCTCTTTCTTAGTGAGGTCGGTATCCTTCAATAAATGCGATGGGCACCAACGTAAAACTCAACCTTACCTCAACGTCTACTCACGTCCTTGATAGAGACAAAGTCTTAGAGACATCTCTAAGAGGCATAAATGTATACGTTGACAGCCCAAAAGCTCTCAAGCGTCGAACTCTCTATATTAAAATCCATCTCATGAGTCAAACCTGTCTCACAACCCCATTGTGCCATTCTCAAAATGACCATTGAGAAAATCACAATAGAAGGACAATGATTGAACATTCTTATTAACAGAGGTTGGTTCTCTCAAGCTCTTGAAGCCTCAAGCATATCTCTCGACATCACAAGCTAGCATCGCTCTAGGTTAACCAAATTGGTGTCTCGGGTATAACAACAATTAAAGATCCATCTCTATCAAACATGCAAAATTGTCCCACCTTGGTCACACACATACGAACTAGTAGATCTTGAGTCTCCGAGAAATTCCCTTGAGAAGGGCGATGATACTTCTCAAGTATCAACAAGGCTCCTTTTAAGCGAACAAATGGTCATCCAACTAATGTGCATCCACTGATCGACTTCGAGAGTAGATTATCCGTACTTGTATCACGTATGTTAATCACTCATAATGATGAAGATTCTCTGCCGTAACTCTCAATACATATCCAAAGGCATCGAAACGACTATTACACAAAACGAAGACACTATTTAGGTGGCGGGAGGAGGACACATCCTCAACTCCAGCATCATTCAACTAACCCCCATCTCAATAGTTTGGGAAGACCTTGCACTTGGAATCGCTCTCATGAGCAGCAGAACTCTTAAGTCAGCCCTCTCGACCACGATCGTAACCATCTTAGCGTCGCAACATTGGACGCATCATCTGGATTCTAGTCTTAAAGAGTACGAACTTAATTTAAGGGCTTGTATTCACTAGACACCTTACTATAAAACTTATACCTCCTCGAGATTTTCTAGAATTGGTTAAACTGTAATGCCCTGACTTTGGGCCTAGAAGAATTTGAGGTCAATACGAGGTTCCTAGAGCGTAGACTAGAGATCTGAGTTTTTGGGAGTGGTTCAGGGAAATCAAGGTTCGAGTTAAGATAAAAATATGAGAAAGTGATTAAAAATTATAATTAATTATATAAATTATTTTGGTAAAATCAATTTTAAGAAAGAGATTTTGGAAGTACGACATTTTGAGTTAGTGACCAAAATGCAATTTTTGCAAAATTGTTTTAGTGACTGTTTTGTAAAAGGATTGAAACTTTGAATCTTTAAGGATCTATTTTACCTAATTATTTTTATCAGATTTCTCTCTTAATTTGGAGCATTTTAAAAGGTTTTAATTAAAGATTAAAAGGGTTAAAAGAAAGGATAGTTGATTTTTTCATTAAAACCTATTTTGCGTCATTTTCTCTCATTCTATTTTCTCTCAAAGATTTGCTTCAGCCAAACACTCTCCATTTTCAAGAAATTTAAGGTAATGCTCTTGATTTGCTGATTTTATGATTTCAAAAGGATTCTTCAACTTTGCTTTACAAATCTTTATTGTTTTCATTTGATTTTTCAAGAAAAACACATCCAATTGAGAGAGGTTTCACCCATTAGAGGTAAGTTTCGTTCTCCTCCTCTATCAGTTTTTTACTGAAATTCCCAACTTATCAATCCTTTTCATATGTTTTCTAAGTTTTTTTGATGAATTAATCATGGAAATTTGGTTAAATTGAAGTTTAATGTTGAGATTTTGTTATTTTCGTAATGCTACCGTTTTCCTTGATTTAAGGTTGTTATTAATCAAGATTTAGATGATAGGTGATGCTGAAATAAAGGTTTTATCATAATAATCCCGAATAGGTTTGGATCTCTATTTGTATATGGTTAGATTTTGGGGTTTTGGTGAAGTTTTGAGGTTCTGGTGTTGCTGGAGGTTTATGAATGAGATTAGGTTGTTTGTAGATGTTAATTGGTGACTAAAAGTGGTTAGAAGTGTTAGATTTTGGCTGGGTAAAGTTTGGAGAGTAATCGAAGGTGCTTTTAGTTTTTTTGGATAGTCGCTTTGGTGTATTTGGGTAGAGTAGGTATCTTAGCTTTCTGGTGGTTTTAATGCATTGAAATGCATTAATCCTCTATTCTTGTGTGTTGTAAACATGGAAGAATACATCAGACGAGATTCGTGAAGTTTCAGGAGCTCTAGAAGCTAGATTTTGCTTCGGCAAAGCGAGCGTAGCATTGACAGTGAGTGGAATTGGTTTTAAAAGTGTTTCAAGGACTTGAAAGCAAGGTTTGGGGGTTTAGGTTGAGTTTGAAACACTAACCTAAATTCGGAAGTAACTCCGAGATGTTTCGCTCTCGTTTCTCGGTTATTGTCCCATTGATTTTATGATCATGCTCTTGTTTTGAAGATATATTTACACCTATTGTTTTATACATGTTTTGAGAAATGATATGATGATTATAATGATCTCATGAGATAGAATTGATATTTCAATGAGATAGAACAATTTGAGAAAATGCTATGCATTGTACATGCTCTTGAAATGTGATGAGAATGTTTTAGATTGGTGCATTGAAAATAGTAGGTAATGATGTTTAAAATGAATATATTGGCATGAGATGAGATTATTGTTACTGGATATAATTGGTCGGCCAATAGGATGAGAGGTGCACTATAATATACAAAATTCTTATGTGCTATTTGGTTCGGGCAATGGGGGTAGTGCCATCTCGTTCCAAAGTGAGAGTGTGGTGATGAGAGATTCCACCACAATAGGTCTTGGTGAAACACCTAAGCTTTGTGGCGATAAGAGAAGCTGTCATGAGAGTCCAGTGATGTATGATGCCACCAGTGTAGGACTTGACATTTAGTCAAGCTATCCACATATCATGGTAATGTTGCTACATTTCAATATATGAGATTCACATATACCTTGATATAAATGATTTTATGCAGTATGTTGTGCATATGAGAATATGATTTGAGAAATTCTTCATGAGATTTGAGCATGTGAGGTTATGCATTGAGACTTTGAATTTGTTGAATGCATGAGATATATGGTACATCTGATTTAAATGATGTGATGTAACCCTCATAGCCCGATCTAGACGTTTAACCCGAACTACGAAGATTTACATGGGGAAAACCAAAGTCAACCCAAAAGTCAACCTTGATTTACGACCCCTTTTTTATTTTATCTTCTCTAGATGCATAGTATTAACCTGTAAGTTCAGCAAAGCGATATGGTGAAAACAGCACAGCGATCGGAGTTCAATTAGGGGTTCAATTGCATATATTTGACTTTTAGGGACTAAACTATAAATTTCATAAATTACAGGAACTTTCATGATTCTAAAGTAACCAATCTTCAATTAATCACAAAACATGTCAACATGTCAAAAATCAGCTCAAACGGATCATTCTAACATAATCAATTGCACACATAATGTTCAAGGACCAAAATGTAAGAAACAGAAACTTGAAATAGTTCAAAATTCAAATCCAACGGTTAGGCATTTTGATACGGATGGCCCTGTACCGAAATGATCGTTTCGAAACAGGGTTGACCGTTTTGATACTCGGGTGTGTTCCGAGACCCGTATCGAAACACCCCCTTCCAGTAGCCCAAACGTTTCGATACGCCTTCACCCGTTCTGAAACCTTAAGGCCATTTCAGGCCCCTGTTCCGAAACAGGCAAGGGCGTTCCGATACGCCTTGCCCTGTAACAGTAGACTTTGCTGGTTTTTCATGCTTTAACACATTCGAATCATTCCCGAGACATGCCACAACATGCATACAACATGGACACATATCAACAATCATCATATCGAGGCAATAACTTAAACATGGAAACCAACATGTAAGTAAAGGCACTAAAGGCATGCTACCTAGTTCACCAAAACCATAACATGCTATAACAACATACAAACCAAAATCCAAACACCAAAGGCCATTTACAACTCAAGTATAAGCAATCTAACATGCTCAAAGTAAAGGGAAACATCCTCAAACATTCCAAAGTATAAATCCCACCCATTGCCACTTATTACACTAAGGGTGAACCACATACATCTCTTTAACAAAGCCTTGGATTCCTCTTGCTTTTGGGCTGCCTTGAAATGTTCAATTTCTTGCATTGATGAAACAAAAGAGCGTAAGCATATAGCTTAGTGAAGACCGATAAAACAACATTCATCAATGCATTTAACATGGCTTGCAAAGCCACCACTTTTATCATATGCCTTTTCATAAATCATGTCTTCTCAAGACATCAATGCATTTTATAAACACATGCTCATATGCACCAACATAAACAAAAATTAAACCATTGCTCATGCTTTACCAAACATCTCATGCACTCTTGCATCATTTACAAGAATCTCATGCTTCACATTATTCATTTACATTATATTGGCTCTCAAGTGATAATCCATAAACCATTTCAACACAAGACCTAAATCGGATACGCGGATTACAAGCGTTGTCCCCCACGGTTCATACAACCTACCGAACTACACAAGGTGGAGACAAATGGCACAATCACAACCCCTCAACACCCGTGATGGAGATTAATGGCACAATCACAACCCCGCAACATCACTCATCGGTAGATGTATAATTCCACTAACGAGAGTATGGGACACATACACAAGACTCACACACGGGACTAACCATTCACCGGTGTGATCTTAGCCTCAATCATTAGGGTACTTGGATGGAGCTTACGACACAATCACAACCCCTCAACATCCAAGGCGACTTTATTCACGGTGCACCCAATCCTATAGCCGGCTAACTATATCCGATTAAAGTAACCAAAAAAACCATTTTCATCACTTGCCAATATAATCATTTTACCACATTAATCCATTGTTTAACAAGCATAACCACAATGCCATTTCCACAAGCATCACATGCTTAATATCATATGCATTCAGCACATACAAACCAAGGATTATTTACCTAGTGCATCCATAACATATGGCATTAAGAATCCAGCATTAAACCATGCTTAAACATGCTTAAAAACAGTAAACAAATCCACACTCACTTTAAGTGCAATTTCATCAAATATAGCACATTTCCAAGAGAGGGATTACCGAAATACTTACACTTGAGTTTAGCTAAGTGTATCAAACTTCCACTAAGCTCCCAAGACCACGATCAAGGCGTTACAAAGCAGGAAATTGCATTTCCACTCACCGATACGTGAAGCCTCGTTCGCCGACACGGAAATTACACCTTCGGAGCCTCCAAAATCACCTCGTTTGCTTCCAGATCAAGATCCCTTGTTTTCACATCATCAAAACAGAGATCTAAATGCATTAAAATGCATTCAAACACTAGCAACAATTCATAAACTCGTTTCCCACTCAAACTACACCAAAATACCCTTCCAAAACAACCAAAACTCAATCAATTGCCTCTTAAACCAAGCCTAGCCATCATACATCACTTCCAAAACATTATAAACATCAAAACACCTCTAATAAACATCCTAGCTCATCCTTATACCTCCATCAATCAAGATTCCACCATTTCACCCCAAAATCTCACTTAAAACTACCAAGAAACTCAAGGATCTCAAGGATTTCGGGATCTACATTATCAACACCTCATTTTAACATGCAAAACAACTTAGAATTCAATTAAAATCAATACAAAACAGAGCCCAACTCATCAAGTCCGAAAATCAAGATTTCATCCACAATTTCAAAAGTTTTTGATCTCAAATCAAAACTACATTGAAAACTCACTCAAAAATAGTATTTAGAAGCCAAATATCTTGGGAATTTCAATAAAGAACTTAGATTAGAGGTTGAGAATGGGATTTACCTCCAATCCTTGCTTCCTTCAATAGATGGCAAGTTTTCCTTGCAAAAATCTTGAAGAATTTAGGAAGATCTCTTGAAAATGATTTAGGAAATGTTGAGAGAGTTTTTGGGAGGAAGAATTCTGGAAAAAAGATGAGAGAAAATTGTGTTTGGCTGAAAATGAGAGGGAATTGGTAGTTACGTAAATGACAATCCCATTAACTACCTTTTAATTAATTAATATAAAAATCCAATTAAAAATCATTTAATTAAAACCCCTTTTAAATCACATGTCATATTGAAGAAAGGTCAAATTGGATTAAAGCCCCCTAAAGATTCTAAGATTTTGGCTTCCACCTTAAAAATCACATTTTCCAGTTTTGAAACTTTACAATTTGGTCACTACTCAAAATGTCCATTTTCCAAATCCCCTTTTGTAAAATTGATTTTACCAACCTCTTAAATATTTTTTAGAGGATTTTAGCAATTTTTATCACAATTTTATCCTATCCTGATCCTTGATTTCCTAAAATCACCTTACGCGATTCGAACCATTCTCGACCGGTCCAATTCGATGTCTAAAACATCTAGGCCCAAAACCAGGGCGTTACAACTCTCCCCCATTTAGGAAATTTCGTCCTTGAAATTCTTACCTAATGGAAAGAGGTGTGGAAACTGCCTCAGCATGTCCGCCTTGCTTTCCCACGTGGCCTCCTCAACTCCTCGGTGTCGCCACAACACCTTTACAAGTTCTATTGTCTTGCCACGAAGAACTTTGCTACTTACGTCCAGAACCTTCACTGGTTCCTCATCATATGACAGATACAGATTCAACTCTATCTCCTCAACAAGCATCACATGCGAAGGATCTGATTTGTACTTCCGTAACATGGAGACATGAAACACATCATGTATCTTCTCCAACTCTGCAGGCAATCTCAACCGATATGCCACAGGACCAATACGCTCCACAATCTCGTAAGGTCCAATAAACCTTGGGCTAAGCTTACCCTTACGCTCAAATATCATCACCTTCTTCCAAGGCGATACTTTCAAGAACACAGGTTCGCCAACTGCGAACTCAATTTCCTTACGCTTCAAGTCCGCGTAAGACTTTTGCCTATCCGTTACTGCCTTCAAATGCTCACAAATGAGCTTCACCTTCTCGGTGGTTCCCTTAAGCATAGCTGGAATCGAAATCAACTTTTGCCCAGCTTCTGCCCAACAGAGAGGGGTTCTACATCTTCTCCCATACAAAGCCTTGTACGGAGCCATTTGAATACTTTCCTGGTAACTGTTGTTATACGCAAGCTCAACCAATGGCAAGTGCTTCTCCCAAGAACCCCTGAAAATCTATCACACAACATCTCAACATGTCCTCAAGCACTTGGATCACACGTTCTGACTATCCATCCGTCTAAGGATGATAAGAAGTACCGAATTTCAACCGTGTACCCAAATCTTGATGCAAACATTCTGAAAATCGTGCTGTAAACCTCGGATCCCTATCCGACACAATAGACTTTGGAACACCGTGCAACCGCACAATCTCAGCTATGTACAGTTCAGCCAATTATCCAAAGTGTACGTAGTATGCACAGGTAGAAAATGCGCACACTTCGTAAGCCGATCCACAATCACCCAAATTGAATTCTTCTTTTTCGGTGACAAAGGCAACCCATACACAAAATCCATGGTGATTCTCTCCCACTTCCATTCTGGGATTCTCAAAGGCTGCAACAATCTAGAAGGAACTTGATGCTCAGCCTTCACTCGCTGACACACTATTGTCACAGGGCTAGGTCTAGGCCGGTCTAGCCTCGTGCGGCCTTGGTCGCGAAGCACTCGGAATGGCTTGAAAAGCGGCCAAGTCAGCCTTACTCACTAAGCTCGGAAGGCTTAGTCTCGGATTGCAGAAGCTCTCTTGGAAATTGAAAAGGGTGATGGCTCACAAAGTAAAGCAAGGAAGGGGATGCACACTCGTTTAAGAAAGCTAAGGCCTCGTTAAAAACTCCCCCTAAGCCTAGATGGGGAGAAAAGAGTACCAAAGCTTCTTTATTAACAAAGAAGAGAAAGATTACAAAAGATAGAAATGGTGAAGTGTGGAATGCCTAAGATGGATGGAGGAGGGCTCTATTTATACTCTAATCTCCCTCGATCCAATGGCTAGCAATGACTCGATCCAAGGGCCATGGATGAGTCTCACAATAGAATCTCCTATTCAAGGCAAGCTTGTCATATTCATATTGACTTGCCTTGATTACAATCATTATTGCCCCTAATACATAGCCTATGACATCATTGCTTTGTTGTCTTGAAATACTTTCCCCATGGATGGATGTCTTTCCAAATGTATTTCTCCAAGGATGACAAGTTGGCATGGGATAATGATGCTTGGGCGGATTGGGCCTCCCATGGTCCAATCTTGGTGTCCAAACTCCCCTCTCTTGGATGCCTTTGGCTGAATCGGGCCCTAGGGGTGTGGGCAACTCGGATGGGCAACCCCTAGGCTTTTTGGCGCGCACATCGGGTGCGGGCTCGGCTGCTTGGGCATGCACGTCGGGTGCAGGCTCGGGCTCCATGCTTTGGGCCGCATGGACGGGGTAAGGCAAGGCCCCCTTGTATGTGGACTCGGCCTTGTTGCACACGTCGGGTGCGGGCTCGGGCTCCATGCCTTGGCCGGCATTGAGGGTGTGCGGCAAGGCCCCCTCGGGTGTGTGTCTTGGGCCCCCTCGGGTGCAAGACTCGTGGGCAGCACATGGGGTGCTTGACAAGGCCCCATGGTGCGCTGGAACAGGCCCACCTCCGTTCTTTTGGGCGCGGACACCACCAAGGGCGTTGTGCATTGCCCATTGGTGCGTGGCCTCGGCAACTACTCGTGCCCCTCGGTCGGGAGAAAGGCGTGGTGCGCAAGGGTCCGCACTTATGGGTGCGACTGTCTCGGTCGCAAAAAGTTCCCCTGTGACACTATGCACTTACTAACAAACTGAGCCACATCCTTTTTCAACCCCACCCAGTAGTACTCATCTTTCAGGTCACGATACATCTTTGTACTATCAGGATGCATAGCAAAAGGACTACTATGAGCTTCAGTCAGAATAGTGTGCCTTAACTCAGCATCATCTGGCACCACTATTCGACTCTCAAAGCACATAACACTATCATCACTAACGCTGAAATCTGAAGGTCTACCTTCTGCAATGTCCTGAACATGGGAAACAAGAGAATCATCAAGCAACTGCTTATCTTTGATCAACTGTATCAAGGATGGTTTCACTTGCAACTCCGCCACAAGACCACCATCACGCGATATGCTCAAACGAGCAAACATCGCTCTGAATTCCATAGCCACTTTCTGGCTCAAAGCATCGGCTACCATATTAGCCTTACCCGAGTGATATTCGATGGTCAGATCATAATCCTTAAGCAACTCCACCCAACGTCGTTGCCTAAGATTCAACTCCTTCTGAGACATAAGGTACCTCAAACTCTTGTGTCCTGTAAACACAACACATTTCTCACCATACAGGTAATGCCTCCAAATTTTCAAGGCAAACACCACAGCCGCAAGCTCAAGATCATGGGTAGGGTAGTTGCGCTCATGCACCTTCAACTGCCTAGATGCATAGCCCACTACCTTACCCTCGTGCATCAACACGCAGCCCAAACCAACAATGGATGCATCACTATAAACTACAAACTCCTTACCAGATTCAGGTTTAATCAAAACAGGAGCTTGCGTCAAAGCTTCCTTCAGCTTCTCAAAAGCTTGTTGTCTCGCATCAGTCCACTCAAAGCGAACATTCTTTTGCAACAACTTGGTTAAAGGTGTTGTTATATTTGAGAAACCCTCGAAAAATCTATGGTAGTACCCAGCCAATCCAAGGAAACTTCGTACCTCTATCACTGACTTAGGCACTTTCCAACTCATCGCAGCTTCTACCTTGTGCGGATCAATGCGAATACCCTCAGCCGATACAACATGTCCAAGGAAGACCACTTCCCTAAGCCAAAACTCACACTTACTCAGCTTGGCATACAACTGGTTTTCCAATAACGCTTCCAGAACAATTCTCAAATGCCTATCATGATCCTCCTCGGTACGCGAATACACAAGGATATCATCGATGAATACCACCACACACTGATCCAAGAATTCATGGAATACATGATTCATCATGTCCATGAAAGCAACAGGCGCGTTGGTCAAACCAAACAGCATCACCAAAAATTCATAATGCACGTACCTCGTCTGAAAAGCTGTTTTAGGTACATCCACATCCTTCACCTTCAGCTAATAGTACCCCAATCTCAAGTCTATCTTAGAAAACACAGAATCTCCCCGAAACTGGTCAAAAATATCATCAATTCTAGGCAAGGGATACTTGTTCTTGATTGTCAACTTGTTCAGTTGCCGATAATCTATACACATTCTCATTGTCCCATCTTTCTTCTTCACAAAAAAGACCGGTGCACCCCAAGGTGACACACTCGGCCGAATGAAACCTCGATCCAACAACTTCTACAATTGTGTTTTCAACTCTTTTAACTCTTTGGGTGCTATGCGATAAAGAGCAATGGACACCGGAGTTGTATTCTCGTGCAACTCTATACCAAACTCAACTTCCCTTTTGGTGACAATCCAGACAATTCTTTCGGAAAGACACCTGGAAAATCGCGAACAGTTCAGATGTCCTGCACACGCACATCCTTGGTGCAAGGATTCATCATATAAGCAAGGTAAGCCTCACAACCCAACCTCATCATACGGTTTGATTCCAAAGCCGAAATCACATTCGACAAGAATTTCACGTTCTCGCCTACTACTACAACCTCGTAATCATCGGCCAACTTTAAGGTGACTCGCTTAACATCAAAGTCAACCACTGTCATATGCTCCGTCAACCAATCCATACCAAGGATTACATCAAATCCGTAGAAAGGTAACTCCATCAGATCTATAAGGAAAACATGACCTTGCACAGACAAAGGGCATCTCATGTACAACTTCCTAGTGACTACAGTCTCACCAAAAGAACTAGTCACCTACATTCCTACCTCAAGCAACTCAACAGGTATATCAAGCAAATGTGCATGCTCACTCAAGATATAAGAATGTGTGGATCCAGAATCAATCAAAGCCAGCAAAGATAAAGACTGGAGAGCAAAGGTACCTGCGATAACATCGGTATCATTGCGCTCTTCGCACTGAGCATACACCCTCGCGGGTCCACCTCCCTCAGGTCGTACAACTACAACATGAGCAATAGCTCGCTGCCCCTAATCTCTCCTCTGAAAGTTCCCACGACCGTGCCCACAGCCTCTATGAGGTGCAAGTACCACAGGAGCACGTCCCTGGCCTCCACCAGCCAACAAAGGACACTCCCTTCTCATGTGATCCGCTAAACCACAATTCCAACAAGAGTTCCCTGTCACCACAACAGGAGCCTGAACCTCTCTAGCTGATTGAGGACAATCTCGCCTCAAATGAACCCTGGAACGACATGTCCAGCATGTATGCTACTCAGATCTCACACGACCTCCTTAAGCCTGTCCACCTCGACCCAGAACACCATGCCTTCCCTCAGGCTGATGTCTCCTATCACAGCCTCTTTTGTTCCGCCCACCACCAGAACTATACTCAGCGACTCTCTTCCCAAAGCTAGAACCAACGCCTCTAGATGACAAACCCAGATTCTGCTTGATGTCCTTTGCCCGACAAACAAGCACGTCAAAATCAGTGTAATCTCCAGCTAGCATGTACGTCTTAAGTTCCTGTACCAAACCGTACCGGAAGCGATCACATCGATTCCTCTCACTAGGTACCAACTCAGGAGCATACTGGCTAAAACGTACGAACTGGACCTCGTACTCAGCCACCGAAAGGTTGCCTTGAACAAGCGACATAAACTCCCATTTCTTCTCATCCAAGTATCTCACACCTAGATATTTTCTCCTGAAGGCACCTCTAAAGAACTCCCAATCAACTTCATTGGGTTCCATACCAGCTGTGGTAGTTGTCCACCAGCTATAGGCATCGGCTTGTAGCAAAGATATTGCGCATCCCAGCTTGCGCACATCATTACAGCCCGTCTAATCCATGATACAGATCGTACTCGCTAACCAAGCCTCAGATGCCTCCGGAGACATACCAAAGAACTCTATAGCTCCCAAGCTCCTCAACCTCTCCAAAGGTAAGCCCACCTGCCCAGCTGCAGGAGCCTATACATGTGCTTCGGAAACAGCAGCCTAAAACACTTCGGTGATTGCCTGAACTAGTGGCGCCAAATCACCCAAACCAGAACCAGCTTGTCCTTGTTGCACCTGCTCCCTACCTCCATGTGGTGGCGGAGGAGGTAGATCTCCACCATGAGGGACATCAGCCCCTTGCTCATCCTGGTTACCCTGCTCAGCTGCAGGCACTACTGTATTGGACCTCAACTCTCTTCTAGGTCCCATTGTGCTATTTTAACCAAACACAACAACAAAAACAAAGCAAACCATTTAGGCCAGCTGCAAGCAAGAATCCAAGTTTACAAAACATTTGATTAGTGTAATAAGGCAATGGGCACCCAATTTCCCCCACAGAGCATAGCATACATAAAACATCATGCCCACATACTTTTCATCATCCCAAAATCAGCACACAGCCACTTAACATCATCATCACACAAACATATTCATTCCACATGCAATTCACAAAAATCAAGCATGGCATAGGGTGCAAAATTCAGCCAATAGCATGCTTTTCAAACCTCATATTTCAACATATATCAATTTCACATACCAACATTCCCAATTCTTTCGTAACCTGGCTATGATACCAACAAATGCAACCCCCTTAGCTCGGTCTAGACGTTTAACCCGAATAACGAAGATTACACGGGGAAAATCAAAGTCAACCCGAAAGTCAACCTTGATTTATGACCCCTTTTTTCTTTTATCTCCTCTAGATGCATAGTATTAACCTATAAGTTCAGAAAAGCGATATGGTGAAAACGGCACAGCGATCGGAGTTCAATTAGGGGTTCAATTGCATACATTTGACTTTTAGGGACTAAACTATAAATTTCATAAATTACAGGGACTTTAATGATTTTAAAGTAACCAATCTTCAATTAATCACATAACATGTCAACATGTCAAAAATCAGCTCAAAGGGATCATTCTAACATAATCAATTGCACACACAATGTTCAAGGACCAAAATGTAAGAAACAGAAACTTGAAATAGTTCAAAATTCAAATCGAACGGTCAGGCGTTTCGAAACAGGGTTGACCGTTTCGATACTCAGTTGTGTTCTGCGACCCGTATCGAAACACCCCCTTCCAGTAGCCCAAACGTTTCGATACGCCTTCACCCGTTCTGAAACAAGGCCATTTCAGGCCCCTGTTCCGAAACAAGCAAGGGCGTTCCGATACGCCTTGCCCTGTAACAGCAGACTTTGCTGGTTTTTCATGCTTTAACACATTCAAATCATTCCCGAGACATGCCACAACATGCATACATCATAGACACATATCAACCATCATAATATCAAGGCAATAACTTAAACATGGCAACCGACATGTAAGTAAAGGCACTAAAGGCATGCTCCCTAGTTCACCAAAACCATAACATGCTATAACAACATACAAACCAAAATCCAAACACCAAAGGCCATTTACAACTCAAATATAAGCAATCTAACATGCTCAAAGTAAAGGGAAACATCCTCAAACATTCCAAAGTATAAATCCCACCCATTGCCACTTATTACACTAAGGGTGAACCACATACATCTCTTTAACAAAGCCTTGGATTCCTCTTGCTTTTGGGCTACCTTGAAATGTTCAATTTTCTGCATTCATGAAACAAAAGAGCGTAAGCATATAGCTTAGTGAAGACCGCTAAAACAACATTCATCAATGCATTTAACATGGCTTGCAAAGCCACCACTTTTATCATATGTCTTTTCATAAATCATGTCTTCTCAAGACATCAATGCATTTTATAAACACATGCTCATATGCAACAACATAATCAATAATTAAACCATTGCTCAGGCTTTACCAAGCATCTCATGCATTCTTGCATCATTTACAAGCATCTCATGTTTCACATTATTCATTTACATTATATTGGCTCTCAAGTGATAATCCATAAACCATTTCAACACAACACCCAAATCGGATACGCGGATTACAAGCGTTGTCCCCCACGCTTCATACAACCTACCGGACTACACAAGGTGGTGAAAAATGGCACAATCACAACCCCTCAACACCCGTAATGGAGATTAATGGCACAATCACAACCCCTCAACATCACTCATCGGTAGATGTATAATTCCACTAACGAGAGTATAGGACACGTACACAAGACTCACACACAGGACTAACCATTCACCGTTGTGATCTTAGCCCCAACCGTTAGGGTACTTGGATGGAGCTTACGGCAAAACCACAACCCTTCAACATCCAAGGCGACTTTATTCGCGTTGCACCCAATCCTATAGCCGGCTAACTACATCCGGTTAAAGTAACCAAAAAAATCATTTTCATCACATGCCAATATAATCATTTTACCACATTAATCCACTATTTTAACAAGCATAACCACAATGCCATTTCCACAAGCATCACATGCTTAATATCATATGCATTCAACATATGCAAACCAAGGATCAATTACCTAGTGCATCCTTAACATATGGCATTAAGAATCCAGCATTAAACCATGCTTAAACATGCTTAAAAACGGTAAACAAATCCACACTCACTTCAAGTGCAATTTCATCAAATATAGCACATTTCCAAGAGAGGGATTACTGAAACACTTACACTTGAGATTAGCTAAGTGTATTAAACTTACACTAAACTCCCAATACCACGCTCAAGGCGTTACAAAGCAGGAAATTGCATTTCCACTCACCGATACGCGAAGCCTCGTTCGCCGACATGGAAATTACACCTCCGGAGCCTCCAAAATCACCTCGTTTGCTTCCGGATCAAGATCCCCTCCAAAATGCATTCAAACACCAGCAACAAATCACAAACTCGTTGCCCACTCAAACTACACCAAAATATCCTTCCAAAACAACCGAAAACTCAATCGATTGCCTCTTAAACTAAGCTCAGCCATCATACATCACTTCCAAAGCATTATAAACATCAAAACACCTCTAATCAACATCCTAACTCATCCTTATACCTCCAGCAATCAAGATTCCACCATTTCACCCCCAAAATCTCACTTAAAACTACCAAGAATCTCAAGGATCTCAAGGATTTTGGGATCTACATTATCAACACCTCATTTTAACATACAAAACAACTTAGAATTCAATTAAAATCAATACAAAACAGAGCCCAACTCATCAAATCTGTAAATCAAGATTTCATCCGCAATTTCACAAGATTTTGATCTCAAATCAAAACTATATTGAAAACTCACTCAAAACTAGTATTTAGAAGCCAAATATCTTGGAAATTTCAATAAAGAACTTAGATTAGAGGTTGAGAATGGGATTTACCTCCAATCCTTGCTTCCTTCAATAGATGACAAGTTTTCCTTGCAAAAATCTTGAAGAATTAAGGAAGATCTCTTGAAAATGATTTAGGAAATGTTGAGAGAGTTTTTGGGGGGAAGAATTCTAGAAAAAGATGAGAGAAAATTGTGTTTGGCTGAAAATGAGAGGGAATTGGTAGTTACGTAAATGACAATCCCATTAACTACCTTTTAATTAATTAATATAAAAATCTAATTAAAAATCATTTAATTAAAAACCCTTTTAAATCACATGTCATATTGAAGAAAGGTCAAATTGACTTAAAGCCCCCTAATGATTCTAAGATTTTGGCTTCCACCTTAAAAATCACATTTTTCCCAGTTTTGAAACTTTACAATTTGGTCACTACTGAAAATATCCATTTTCCAAATCCCCTTTTGTAAAATTTATTTGACCAACCTCTTAAATATATTTTAAGAGGATTTTAGAAATTTTTATCACAATTTTATCCTATCCTGATCCTTGATTTCCTAAAATCACCTTACTCGATTCGAACCATTCTCAATCTGTCTGATTCGATGTCTAAAACATCTAGGCCCAAAACCAGGGTGTTACATGTGCGTTTGCTATGAAAATGATTTCAAGCATGAGATATAAAGAGCATGATGAGATAGAGATTTCTAATTGAGAAATTTTTTAAAAATATATTGTTGTATTGGTTTGTTTTGAGCATCCCTCACTAAGAAATTGTGCTTACGCCCTATTTTTCCAACAATGCAGAGAATTAGCTTACTTGGGTTGAAAAGAGGCAAGAAGAAATCCAAGCAGTGTGGTTAAGCTCAAGTATGGTTTTACATTTGCTTATTAGTAATAATAGTTGGCAATGGGAGGATACAATGTTGTTTTGGGAGATGTGTTTTGAAACTCCCTGGTTTGTGGCAAGTTTTGAATGCCCTTAATGACATGCAAATGGCCTTTGATTGTTGGTCTATGCCTTGGTTTGTGTTTTGACTCTTAACTGGCTATTTTGCATCGGTTGTATGCATATAGATTCCTTTGATGCATATGGACATGCTATGATGTTGCTTCTGCCATGTATGATTGTGGATTGATGCTTTAGATATGTTGTATGTATGTTGCAAGCATGTTGGAATGGTTTAGTATGGATTAAAGTGTGAAAAACAAGCAAAAAGTGTCATTACATACCCAGATGTTTCGATACACTCGAGCATGTAACGAAACAGTGAGCCTGAAATAGCCTAAGGGTTTCGAAACATGGAGGTCTGTTCGGGTTCATTTTGCCACTGGAAACCATTGTTTTGAAACACCTCAAAGGGTGTTTCGATACGAGTCTGTGTTCCGAGCCATGTGAATCTGTTTCGGTACACCTATTTCGATACAAGGCAACATGTACCGAAACAGCTGGTTGTTATGTTAGTTGATGGAATATTCTGAAGTTCTGATTCTTTACGTTTTAGTCATTGAATATTGTGGATGCATTTAAATGGGCATGGATGATTATTTTGAGCTGGGTTTTGACAGAGAAGCATGTAATATATTTAATTAAAGGTTGGTAACTTTAAAAGTGGATAAGTCCCAATATTTTGTTATAATTACAAAATGGTCCCTAAAAATGTATTTGAATGCAATTGAGATTCAAATTGTTGATTGATCGAGTTGTAAATTGTTCCGTTGTAATGTTAAACACTTAGGATCATAATGAGCATCTAGAAAAGATAAAAAATTAGGGTTGTTTATTGAGGTAAACCTTTCGGTTTACTTCAATATTCCCCGTGTGATCCGTTCGGTTTGGTCTTTCACCCAGACCGGGTCGAGGGGATTACATAAACCTAAGCTCTGACACCACGAAATATAACACTCTGATCTCGATCTAAAGCGCTACATTCGGGTCGCCCAAAATTTGACCCAAAAAGTTTTCGTTGAAAACAATAGTTTAGCCTTTATTCAAAACATTTACCATCTATTAAATAAACAAAACAAATCAATTTACAAAATAGGAGCTCCAAGTTTATACATTGTATATCAAAATGGTATTTCAAAATAATGTTACAGAATCGACCATTTAAGGTCCTATGAATACTCAACGCATCAAATACAAGTATCGTACTCTTGTATCACTTCTTGCTGGAACCCTGTACTAATAGTGCTCCTCCAGCTCCCGATCGATCTACCAACCTATGCATAGAAATAACGATTCCGAACACTGAGCTTATAGAGCTCAATGGTACACATCTAATTTATTATTCTTCATGCTGACCATAAATATAAGCATGCAAGCTAGTACGAGCAATAAGGTAAGAATAATAAACACATGGCGCTACCACTAGTCGCCTAAACACATGCTCAAAATCATAGAATTCTATAGCACACAAGGCCCAACCGTACTCGATGTCTCAACAGACCATCAAGGTAAACATAGGAGATGCCATTGGCATCATCAAGAAATACACCACATACCAACCTTGAGTGAGGCATGAGATGAGATTATTGATACCGAATATAATTGGTCGACCAATAGGATGAGAAGTGTCATCTCCTTCCAAAGTGAGAGTTTGGTGATGAGAGATTCCACCACGGTAGGTCTTGGGGAAACACCCAAGCTTTGTGGCGACGAGATATGCCACCATGAGAGTCTAGTGATGTGAGATTCCATCGGGGTAGGACTTGACATTTAGTCAAGCTATCCGCATATCCAAGTAATGTGTTTAAATTTCAATATATGAGATTAACATGTACCTTGATATAAATGATTTTATGCATTGTGTTGTGCATACGAGAATATGATTTGAGAAATGCTTCATGAGATTTAAGCATGCGAGGCTATGCCTTGAGACTTAGCATTTGTTGAATACATAAGATAGATGGTACATGTGATTTAAATGATGTGGTTTTGCTATGAAAATGATTTCAAGCATGATATATAAAGAGCATGATGAGATAGAGATTTCTAAATGAGAAATGGTTTAAAACGCATTGTTATGTTGGTTTGTTTTTACATCCCTCGCTAAGAAATTGTGCTTACACTCTCTTTTTCCAACAATGTAGAGAATTAGCTTACTTGGGCAACAAAGAGGCAAGAAGAATTCCAAGAAGTGTGGTTAAGCTCAAGTATGGTTTTACATTTGCTTATTAGTAATAATATTTGGAAATGGGAGGATACCATGTTGTTTTGGGAGATGTGTTTTGAAACTCCCTAGTTTGTGGCAAGTTTTGAATGCCCTTAATGACTTGAAAATGCCCTTTAATTGTTGGTTTATGCCTTTGTTTGTGTTTTGACTCTTAAGTGGCTATTTTCTATAGGTTGCATGCCTATAGTATATAGATTCCTTTGATGCATATGGACATGCTATGATGTTATTTCTGCCATGTATGATTGTTGATTGATACTTTAGATATGTTGTATGTATGTTGGAAGCATGTTGGAATGGTTTAGTATGGATTAAAGTGTGAAAAACAAGCAAAAAGTGTCATTACAGGCCCAGATGTTTCGGTACACTCGAGCCTGTACAGAAACGGTGAGCCTGAAATGGCCTAAGGGTTTCGAAACAGGGAGGTTTGTTCCGGTTCATTTTGCCACTGGAAACCTCTAATCCGAAACACCTTAAAGGGTGTTTCGATACGGGCCTGTGTTTCGAGCCATGTGAACCTATTTCGATACACATGTTTCGATACAAGGCAACCTGTACCGAAACAACTAGCTATTATGTTAGTTGATGGAATATTTTGAAGTTCTGATTCTTTACGTTTTAGTCCTTAAATGTTGTGGATGCAATTAAATAAGCATGGATGATTATTTTGAGCTGAGTTTTGACAGAGAAGCATGTAATGTGTTTAATTAAAGGTTGGTAATTTAAAAGTGGATAAGTCGCTGTATTTTTTAAAATTACAAAATGGTCCCTAAAATGTATTTGAATGCAATTGAGTTTCAAATCGTTGATTGCTCAAGTTGTAAATTGTACCGCTGCGATGTTAAACACTTAGGATCATAATGAGCATCTAGACAAGATAAAATAAAAAAAATGAGGGTTGTTTATTGAGGTAAACCTTCCGGTTTACTTCAATATTCCCTGTGTGATCTGTTCGGTTCGGTCATTGGCTAAGACCAGGTCGAGGGGGTTACATTTGGTGGTTTTAGAGACAAGTTTCGAAAGAATTGGGAGGTAAGGTTGATGTGATATTATTGCTTTGTTGATTTCTTGATGAATGTTATGCTATGTTTTTATCATTTTTTTATTTTTGTGAGATGCACAATGTTTGATAACATGAATTGTGATTGTTATATGTTGTTGGGGAAGAGGTTAAGGGTACCCATTGCCATATTATTACTAATGTAAAGGGAATTTTGGTTTTGAAAAGTAAAACTTGAGCACCTTGGATTCTTGCTTTGGCTAGCCTTATTGTTTTTATTGTTGCATTCTTTTTAGCTATATTGTTTTTAAATGAGACCGACACGAGAGCTTAGAGGCAATATGTGAAATGTGGTTGAGAATGAGATGCATGGGAATGATGAGAATTTGTTACCTTCTCCTCCTCTTGGTGGTACGAGAGCTGGTGTTGGAGGTGTTGGACCTCAAGCAACGCAAGGGCAAGCTGCTGTTGATATGACACCGTTGATTCAGGTTATAGCTGGGGCTTTTCAGGAAGCGATAGAGGGGATGCATGTGGCCGTACCTCATCCTATTGCAAATGTTGGTTACCTTTAGAATGTTTGTGCAGTTTGGGTGGATCCAAGTTTAGAGGTTTATCTCTTGAGGGTTATGAGGCTTGGTTTGAGAGCACCCAGAGGATCCTTGGTCAGATGAGCTGCAATGATGTGCAGAAGTTGGCTTGTGTTATCTCCTTGCTTCACTGAGATGCTTATGCATGGTAGATGACCATCATTATGGGTATGGAACCTGTCGAGGTTACTTGGGCATTCTTTGGAAATGCTTTCAAGAAGAAACATTTGGGTGTTCGTTATATAGATGAGAAGAAGATAGAATTTATGTCTTTGGTGTAAGGAAACATGACTATTTCCGAGTATGAAGTCCAGTTTGTTCGGTTGAGCCAGTATGCTCCTTAGCTGGTTCCCGATGAATAAAAAAGATGCGATCGTTTTCGCTATGGGCTGGTGAAGGATGTTAAGACCTACATGTTAGCTTCAAACTACAGCGACTTTGATGTCTTAGTCACTCGAGCTAAGGACATCGAACAAAATTTGGGTCTAGCTGCTCGTTCGGGTGGTTCTAGGTATGGAAAGATGGCGGCTGAGTATGATGGTGAAAACGATCGTTATAAGAAGCATAAGGATCAGAGGTATCAACCGGGTCCTAGGCAGGGTGGTGGTAACCCTGGTCGTGGTCATCAAGGCTAGAATGCCTTCATTCGTACTCTAGATTGTAACTGGTGCGGTAGGAGGCACATGGGAGAATGTTGGGGTAATTTAGGTACGTGTTGGAACTGTGGATCACGAGGTCATGAAGCGTGATTGCTCACAACTCGTTAGAGATGGACAAGCTCTGGTGAGAGCTGCTGAGCCACAGAGAGGTCGTGGGCGCGATCGTGACAATTTTTAGCGTTGAGATGATGGGCAGAGGAATGTTGCTCATGTTGTTGATGTTCAGCCTAAAAGGAGGTGGACAAGCTAGAGTGTATGCACACCGTGAGGGAAGGAATGACACAGATGTGATCGCGTGGACTTTTACTTTGTAATCTTTGTCATTACTTTCTTTGGTTGGTTCTGGTTCTACTCATTCATATATTTTGTGTGAACATGCTCAAATGCTTGATTTTTTTGTTGAGTTGTTAGATGTTGGTATGTGTGTAACCAGTTCTTTTGGAGAAACAATTGTTACAAGAAATTTGTATACGAGGTGTCCTTTGACTAATCAAGGTCACGTGTTTGAGTTTGATCTTGTGGAGTTACCTTTCTATGGTTTTGATGTAATCCTTGGTATGGATTGGCTAACCGAGCATAGCGCTATGGTTGATTTTGAGACCAAGCGAGTTTCGTTGAAACTTTCCGATGATTATGAGGTGGTCATCGTAGGTGAGAATGTGAAATTCTTGTCTAATGTGGTTTTGACTCTTGAAGCGAGTCGGTGGATGAATTTGGGATGCAAAACTTTCCTGGCTTATGTGATGAATCCAAGTACAAAGGAGGTGTGAGTGCAGGACATACGTACAGTATGTGAGTTTTCGGGTGTATTTTCAGACGAGTTGCCTAGTTTGCCACCGAACAGAGAGGTTGAGTTTAACATTGAGTTGTATAAAAATACGACTCTAGTGTCTATTGCTCCCTACCAAATGGCTCCAAAAGAGTTGAAGGAGTTGAAGACGCAACTTCAGGAGTTGCTGGACCGAGGTTTCATTAGGCCTAGTGCTTCACCTTGGGGTGCAGTGATCTTGTTTGTGTAGAAGAAAGATGGCACGATGCGAATGTGTATAGATTATCGTCAGTTGAACAAGTTAACAATCAAGAACAAGTATCTTTTGCCAAGGATTGATGATCTTTTTTATTAGTTTCGAGGTGTTTCAATGTTTTCAAAGATTGATTTGAGATCCGGATGTTACCAGTTGAAGGTAAAAGATGTGGATGTTCCTAAGACTGCTTTTCACTCATGATACAGGCATTATGAGTTTTTGGTGATGCATTTTGGTTTGACTAATGCCCTTGATGCGTTTATGGATATGATGAATCGTGTGTTTCATGAGTTCTTGGATAGGTTTGTGGTTGTGTTTATCGATGATATTCTCGTGTACTCTCGTATCGAGGTGGATCATGATAACCATTTGTGGATTGTGCTGCAAGTTTTGATGGAAAATTAGCTTTATGCTAAGTTGAGTAAGTGTGAGTTTTGGCTTAGAGAAGTTGTTTTCCTTGGTCATGTGGTGTCGGCCGAAGGGATTAGAGTTGGTCCTCAAAAGGTTAAAGCGGTGATGAATTGGAAGTCACCTAAGTCGGTTCATGAGGAGCGTAGTTTCCTTGGTTTGGCGAGATACAACTGTAGGTTCGTGGATGGTTTCTCAAGGATTGTTGCTCCTTTCACAAAGTTGTTACAAAATGATGTTAAATTTGAATGGACAGAGGTTAGGCAAAGAGTTTCCTTGGCTCTGCATCCTGGTAGTTCAAATATGTATTGTGGGTTGAAGGATGAGTACTATTGGGTTGGTTTGAAGAGAGACGTTGTTGATTTTGTTAGTAAGTGCATGGTTTGTCAATGGGTTAAAGTTGAGCATCAATTTCCTTCTAGAATGTTGCAACCTTTGAAGATTCCAGAATGGAAATGGGAGATAATCACCATGGATTTCGTGACGGGTTTGCCTTTGACACCTTCCAAGAAGAATTCCATTTGGGTGATTGTTGATTGTTTTACGAAGTGTGCACATTTTCTTGCAGTGCATACTACGTATACGTTAGATAAGTTGGCGGATTTGTACATCTATGAGATTGTGAGGTTACAAGGGGTGCCTAAGTCAATTGTTTCAGACCGAGATCCGCGTTTCACAACAAGGTTTTGGGAGTGTCTTCATCAATCGTTAGGCGCGCGTTTGAATTTTAGTACATCATATCATCCTTAGACGGATGGTCGTCTGAGCGAGTTATCCCTGTGTTGGAGGATATGTTGAGATGTTGCATCATTGATTTCCAAGCTTCTTGGGAAAAACAGTTGCCTTTAGTGAAGTTTGCTTACAATAACAGTTATCAAGCGAGTATTGAAATGGCCCCTTATGAGGCATTGTATGGAAGGAAGTGTAGAACGCCTCTTTGTTGGGCGGAAGCAGGGTAGAAGTTGGTTTCTTTGCCTAATGAGCTTAAGGGCACTACGAAAAAAAGTGAAGCTTATTAGTGAAATGTTGAAAGTGGCTTCGGATTGGCAAAAGTCTTACGCGGATTTGAACCGTAAGGAGATTGAGTATGCTATGGGAGATAAGGTGTTTTTGAAGGTTTCACCTTGGAAGAAGGTAATAAGATTTGGCTGGAAGGGTAAGTTGAGTTCGAGGTTTATTGGACTATATGAGGTGCTAGAGCGTGTTGGCCTTGTTGCTTACAGGTTGAGATTGTCTTCTGAGTTGGAGAAGATACATGATGTTTTCCATGTATCCATGCTTCGGAAGTATAGATCGGATATGTCTCATGTTATGCATGTTGAGAAGATTGAGTTGAATCCGGATTTTTCCTATGATGGAGAACCAGTTGAGATCTTGGATTTAGACAACAAGGTTCTTCGTGGTAAGACCATTGAGTTAGTCAAGGTCTTGTGGCGACATCGTGGTGTTGAGGAAGCCACTTGGGAAAGGAAGGATGACATGAAGAAGCAATTTCCTTATCTTTTTCCATCAGGTAAAATTTCGAGGACGAAATTTCCTAAGTGGGAGAGAGTTGTAATGCCCTGATTTTGGGACTAGAAGAATTTGAGGTCAATTTGAGGTTCGTAGAATGTAGACTAGAGATCCGAGTTTTCGAGAGTGGTTAAGGGAAATCAATGTTCGAGTTAAGATAAAAATATGAGAAAATGATTAAAAATTATTATTGATTATATAAATTATTTTGGTAAAATAAATTTTAAGAAAAATATTTTGGAAGTACGACATTTTGAGTTAGTGACCAAAATGTGATTTTTTACAAAATTGTTTTAGTGACTGTTTTGTAAAAGGATTGAAACTTTGAATCTTTAAGGAGCTATTTTATCTAATTGTTTTTATCATATTTCTCTCATAATTTGGAGCATTTTAAAAGGTTTTAATTAAAGATTAAAAGGGTAAAAAGAAAGGATAGTTGATTTTTTCATTAAAACCTATTTTGCGTCATTTTCTCTCAAAGATTTCCTTCAGCCAAACACTCTCCATTTTCAAGAAATTTGAGGTAATGCTCTTGATTTGCTGAGTTTATGATTTCAAAAGAATTCTTCAACTTTGATTTACAAATCTTTATTGTTTTCCTTTGATTTTTCAAGAAAAACACATCCAATTGAGAGAGATTTCACCCAATAGAGGTAAGGTTCGTTCTCCTCCTCTATTAGTTGTTTACTGAAATTCCCAACTTATCAATCCTTTACATATGTTTTCTAAGTTGTTTTGATGGATTAATCATGGAAATTTGGTTAAATTGAAGTTTAATGTTGAGATTTTGTGATTTTTGTAATGCTACTATTTTCCTTGATTTAAGGTTGTTATTAATCAAGATTTGGATGATAGGTGATGCTAAAATAAAGGTTTTATCATAATAATCCCGAATTGGTTTGGATCTCTAGTTGTAGATGGTCAGATTTGGGGTTTTTGGTGAAGTTTTGAGGTTCTGGTGTTGCTAGGGGTTTATAGATGAGATTAGGTTGTTTGTAGATGTTAATTGGTGATTAAAAGTGGTTAGAAGTGTTATATTTTGGCTGGTAAAGTTTTGAGAGTAATCGAAGGTGCTTTTAGTTGTTTTGGATAGTCGCTTTGGTGTATTTGGGCAGAGCAGCGAGGTAGCTTAGCTTGCTGGTGGTTTTAATGCATTGAGATGCATTAATCCTCTATTCTTGTGTGTTTTAAACATGGAAGAATACATCAGACGAGATTGGTGAAGTTTTGGGAGCTCCAGAAGCTAGATTTCGCTTCGGCAAAGCGGGTGTAGCATTGACAGTGAGTGGAATTGGTTTTAAAAGTGTTTCAAGGACTTGAAAGCAAGGTTTGGGGGTTTAGGTTGAGTTTGAAACACTAACCTAAATCTGGAAGTAAGTCTGAGATGTTTCGCTCTCGTTTCTCGGTTATTGTCCCATTGGTTTTATGATCATGCTCTTGTTTTGAAGGTAGATTTACACCTACTGTTTTATGCATGTTTTGAGAAATGATATGATGATTTAATGATCCAATGAGATAGAATTGATATTTCAATGAGATAGAACTATTTGAGAAAATGATATGCTTTGTAAATGCTTTTGAAATGTGATGAGAATGTTTTAGATTGATGCATTGAAAATAGTAGATAATGATGTTTAAAATGAATATATTGGCATGAGATGAGATTATTGTTACCGGATATAATTGGTGGGCCAATAGGATGAGAAGTGCACTATAATATACAAAATTCGTACGTATTATTTTGTTCGGGCAATGGGGGTAGTGCCATCCTGTTCCAAAGTGAGAGTGTGGTGATGAGAGATTCCACCATAGCAGGTCTTGGTGAAACACCCAAGCTTTGTGTCGATGAGAGATGCCGCCACGAGAGTCCAGTGATGTGAGATGCCACCGGGGTAGGACTTGACATTTAGTCAAGCTATCCGCATATCATGGTAATGTTGCTAAATTTCAATATATGAGATTCACATATACCTTGATATAAATGATTTTATGCATCATGTTGTGCATATGAGAATATAATTTGAGAAATCCTTCATGAGATTTAAGCATGTGAGGCTATGCCTTGACACTTTGCATTTGTTGAATGCATGAGATAGATGATTTAAATGATGTGGGTAGTACCATCTAATTTAAATGATGTGGTTTTGCTAGGAAAATATTTCAAGCATGAGATATAAAGAGCATGATGAGATAGAGATTTCTAATTGAGAAATTGTTTAAAAATGCATTGTTGTGTTGGTTTGTTTTGAGCATCCCTCACTAAGCAATTGTGCTTACGCTCTCTTTTTCCAACAATGCATAGAATTAGCTAACTTGGGCAGCAAAGAGGCAAGAAGAATTCCAAGAAGTGTAGTTAAGCCTCAAGTATGGTTTTACATTTGCTTATTAGTAATAATAGTTGGAAATGGGAGGATACCATGTTGTTTTGGGAGATGTGTTTTGAAACTCCATGGTTTGTGGCAAGTTTTGAATGCCCTTAATGACTTGCAAATGGCCTTTAATTGTTGGTTTATGCCTTGGTTTGTGTTTTGACTCTTAAGTGGCTATTTTGCATAGGTTGTATGCCTATAGATTCCTTTGATGCATATGGACATGCTATGATGTTGTTTCTGCCATGTATGATTGTGGATTGATGCTTTAGATATTTTGTATGTATGTTGGAAGCATGTTGGAATGGTTTAGTATGGATTAAAGTGTGAAAAACCAGCAAAAAGTGTCATTACAGGCCCAGATGTTTCGATACACTCGAGCATGTACCGAAATGGTGAGCCTGAAATGACATAAGGGTTTCAAAACATGGAGGTCTATTCCGGTTCATTTTGCCACTGGAAACCTTTGTTTTGAAACACCTCAAAGGGTGTTTCGATACAGGCTCGTGTTCCGAGTCATGTGAACCTGTTTCGGTACTCCTATTTTGATATAAGGCAACTTGTACCGAATTAGCTGGCTGTTATGTTAGTTGATGGAATATTTTGAAGTTCTGATTCTTTATGTTTTAGTCATTGAATATTGTGGATGCAATTAAATGAGCATGGATGATTATTTTGAACTGAGTTTTGACAGAGAAGCATGTAATATGTTTAATTACAGGTTGGTAACTTTAAAAGTGGATAAGTCTCTATATTGTGCTAAAATTACAAAATGGTCCCTAAATATGTATTTGAATGCAATTGAGTTTCAAATTGTTGATTGATCGAGTTGTAAATTGTTATGTTGTAATGTTAAACACTTAGGATCATAATGAACAACTAGACAAGATAAAAAAATTATGGTTGTTTATTGAGGTAAACCTTCTGGTTTACTTCAATATTCCCCGTGTGATCCGTTCGGTTCGGTCTTTCGCCCAGACCGGGTCGAGTGGGTTACATAAACTTAAGCTCTGATACCACTAAATATAACACTTTGATCTCTATCTGAAGCGCTACATTCGGGTCACCCAAAAATTGACCCAAAAAGTTTTCGTTAAAAATTAGTTTAGCCTTTATTCAAAACATTTACCATCTATTAAATAAGCAAAACAAATCAATTTACAAAATAGGAGCTCTAAGTTTATACATTGTATATCAAAATGGTATTTCAAAATAATGTTACAGAATTGACCATGTAAGGTCCTATGAATACTCAACGCATCAAATACAAGTATCGTACTCTGGTAAACACTTCTTGCTGGAACCTCGTACTAATAGTGCTCCTCCAACTCCCGATCGATCTACCAACCTATGCATAGAAATAAAGATTCCAAACACTGAGCTTACAGAGCTCAATGGTACACATCTACTTTACTATTCTTCATGCTAACCATAAATATAAGCATGCAAGCTAGTACGAGCAATAACATAAGAATAATAAACACATGGCGCTACCGCTAGTCACCTAAACACATGCTCAAAATCATAGAATTCTATAGCACACAAGGCCCAACCATACTCGATGTCTCGACAGACCATCAAGGCAAACATATGAGATGCCATTGGCATCATCAAGCAATACACCACATACAAACCTTGAGTGAGGCTTGGGGACACACAACATTGGGAACCTACACCCGGAATGAGACCCTAGGACACACAACATCGAGATCATACTCCACACTCAGAATCCCCCCTCGAGTATCCTCAGATGAGACCCGAGGACATGAAACATCGGGATCATACATCCAACATCACTTTGGATGAGGCCCTAGGACACGAAGCATTGAGATGATACATCCAGTATCTTTAATCATGGTGTTGCAACACTCTTTCTTTTGGTATTCGGATCCCAACACTCAAAGACTCTACTAATCAATGCCTACACGACATACAAGCAATACGATCCCAAGGATCCCCATATTGTTGTTAATCGTCAACACATCATTTATTTTACATTATAGAGTTGTTAATACATTATGGAGGAGTACATTACTCATCCTTATTAATTATCTCCATTAACCTGCATTATCTCAGTTATAAAGGCATTACTCAGCGTATTAGCTGCACAAGTCAATTTTCATTTCTTATTTAGCATTTATAGGTTATTCGGCTTATCGAGTACCGGTACTCGAATACAAGTATCAATACGATACCTTCAGGTACCGGTACTCACACGCGTACCGATATTGATATTTCTTACTAGAAGTCTTAAGTTTCTCCGAGTACTTATACGGGTCGACTTGTATCGATACAACGTTGAATAGTGTATTGATACAGCCAAAGTTCGTATCGATACCCTACTCACTAGCTTAAAACGTCTTAGCATAGCATAAAATTATGAGACCGTACTCGCTCCCTAAAGCTTATTAAAGTCATTAGGATTTGTTTGCTAGCACATTTAATTATTCAATATCAATTACCGACTTTTGTCTATTTAATCGAATATTTATCAGTATTATCCCTTCAACATAATTTCCATCAAATTACATCAATACATTCGAACTAGCATTCAAGGCATTACAATTTATCAATCAATCAACCAAACATCAAATAATAATACGAGTATTTTAGACGAACCTACACGATCTTTAAAGTTGGTATGAGTCTCAAAATATTCTTAAACGTCATCATGCATCTCATAATGATCGAGTCACATAATATCGGTCTTTATGCATGCTTATTACTCATCTACCTATTTTGCAAATACTAACGAGCAAAGCAATCGCACTTATGATGTTTATGAAGCATTTTAGAGTTAGAGGTGTACTAACCTCAAGCGCTATCAGCAATTCCTTAATTAAGCTCCTCAACGCCCCATTGATCTGGTGTGTGAGCCCGAAAAATCCCCACAAAAATATGAATGTACTATATTTTAATTTCTCGCATTCACTAACTAATTCACAAGGTCAAATGTGTAAAAACAACTTACTGGGTTTGAATTTGGCAAAATGGACTGGGCCAACGGACTTAGAACGTCAAAACCCCCCTTGGTAGGGTCCTTCAGAAAAAGTCAACGACCGGTCAACGGCTGGTCACCATTCTAGATGATCTTGTGCGGCACGGTGCATGGTAGAACGGTGCGGGCGAATGCATATGCACCCGGCAGAACGAGTTCCAGTGTGGAGCGGATGCATGGGAAAGCTGTGCACCCGACCTTGCAGCTGGCGCACGCCCACGCGCAGGTGGCGACACATACAGCGGCCTCTGGTGGTCGGACGGCGGCGGCGAGCATTAGTTCCGCTCTTCTCCAGCCAGTGAACCCAACAGTGCCTTTGGTTCGCGACGGTGGACAACGGTTCTTGATGTTTGAGCTTCTTCGAATCTTCCGTCTTCTCACCTAGGCGAGTGGCGGTGGCAACGATGCAACCACCAGTCTACCCGTCTCATTGAGTTGAAGATAATGGCGGGGGTGGTGTCGTACACGACGGCCCGGACGCGCGGCGGATCGAGGTCCAAAGTCTCTTACCCTTACTTTTCTCTCTAAAAAAATCTTATCTTACTTTTCTTCTCTCTTCCCTCTCACCAACAACCACTTTAATTCAAACAACTGTCTCCCAAAAATAAATATACAAATTCTAACTAAATCCTTTATCTTTCTCATTATTTTTACTTTTGATCCACAACTTAAATCGTGCTTATCTCACTCTCCATTTCCATTTAATGTAGCTTCTAAAAATTGAATTCTTTAAATTTTAACTCCTTAATCTTAAAGGTCCAAATCCGAATTTAAGGCCCAATTACTAACCCGATATTTAGGTCGTTACACCTTTTCCATGTATGGTTCTTGTATGATCTAAAGTGGTTAGTTTCTTGTGTCAAAATTATAGGAAAATGTCAAAATTATGTGTTTAGTTTACAATGATAGTTATAAACTCTTATTATAATTTTAAATAATTTTTCTTTTTAGTAAGACTAGCTACTTCTATTCAAAAAAATATTTAAGAAAAAATAACATACAAATAATATAAAATAAATTCCCACAACTTGAATTTAAATGCATGTATGAGACATAGATATATATTTGATATTATATTTTTATGTATTTTAAGGATTCGTGAAGGATCATGTCCCCATACCGAAGTTCATATATGCGATTAGCATGTGTTAAATATGAGTAATTTAACAAAAGGTATAAATCATAATTAGGGTAAGCAAAATTCGATTTAATTTGAAAAAATGAATTTTTTGACTCCATTCAAAAAAAAATTTGACTCACTTGATTAGACTCGAAATTTCATAAACTCATCTCGACTCGAAAAAGTTTCAAATAAAAATTGAGTTGTAAAATGGAAATTCAAATAACTCGAAAATTTTAATAATCAGTGAATTATTTTTAAGTTCGAGTTGAGTCCCTCAATTTTTCCTGATATATATACCGATATAAAAAATTAAGAAATATATGTCACATATAAAAATGAAGAAATATATATGCATATCTTATATGATTAGAGAAAGTCGATTAAATTGGAATCAAATTGTACTATAACATGATAAATAATTACAATTAAATTTTACAGGAACTTAAAAACTCGACTCGAATTTCATAAACTTGACTCGAATTAAAAAATTCAAATAAAGTTTAAGTTGTAAAATATGATACGTAAACTCGAATAACTCATCATTTTTTTAACTCGACTCGACTCGATCAAACGATCACATCTAATCATAATACATGCTTATTTTCAAAGTGACTAATTAAGCTTTGTGTCACGTAATTTAGTCACACGAGCTCAATTAGAAAAGTAGGGCTGTAAACAAACTGAACGAACACGAACGAGGGTGTGTTCATGTTCGTTCGTTTAACTTTAACCGAACAAATGAACGAACACGAACATAAACGAACACAAAATTTCTTGTTCGTGTTCGTTCATTAAGGAATGTAGCTTGTTCGTGTTCGTTCATGTTCGTTCGTTTAAATGGTAAACGAACATAAACGAACATAAATGAACATAAACGAACACAAACGAACATAAACGAACACAAACGAACATAAACGAACACAAACGAACATATATAATTTGTTAAATATTTAATATTTTTTGTTAGTTCGATTAATTCAATTAATTAACCGTTTTTAAACCGAATTAATCGATAATTGAAATTTGAAAAAACTCTTAATCATTAGCCGAAACCTAAAATTATCTAATAGATTAACCAATTTTGTTTTGGTTCGGTCGGTTAGTTCGGTTTAACCGAATAATGAACACCCCTAGACATATGTGAATAAATTTAAATGAACATAAACGAACATAAATGAACGAACATAAACGAACGAACATAAATTAACACAAACGAACATAAACGAACGAACATAAATGAACGAACATAAACGAACGAATTACCGAACGTTCACGAACATAAATGAACGAACAAGCCTTTTGTTCGTGTTCGTTCATTTAATTAGACGAACAAAAAATCTTGTTCATGTTCGTTCGTTTAATAAATAAACGAACATAAACGAGCTTCCCGCCAAATGGTTCACGAACGATTCGCTGAACGTTCGGTTCATTTACAGCCCTATAGAAAAGCCACAAAAACCAATGTGCAAAATAAAAGGGTAAAATACATTGTTTACCACTTAACTATTTTCTTACTCCTATTTTAGTCACTCAACTTTTAAAATTTTAATTTAATAACTAAATTTTATATATTAAACATTTTGTCACTCTAAAATATTTTCTTATTACTTTCAAAAAATTTAATATTATTAAATATAAAAAATTAAAATCAATAATAAAATCATATTTTAATAAATGAGTTGTTGAACTGTCGATCACTGGTGGCCTCATAACCAGCAACCGTTTGATCCCCAAATTGCACCGTAGACTCATTTTGACACAATGAGTCTGAATCTGGTGGTTGTTTCATCGAAAAATATTCTGAAATCTGTGAATCTTAATTGAAACTTTTCGATTTCCCCACTTTCAATCTCTTTTTTGTGGACTTCGGAGTACTTTCTGAAAAACGGAGGTTAAATTCGGACTCAAAAGACCGAGACGAAACTAATAGTGAAATTTGAGACCGAACGACAATCATCTACGGCCGTCGATGGTGGCGTCTTACGACGATGAACGGTAGACTGCAAAATAGAGATGACTGACGTTTGAGAGCTACATTTATTTTATATTTTAAATTATTTTTATATTTTATAATATTAAAAAATGCCATGTCATAAGAAAATAATAATAAAATGTTCCAGAATAAAAGAAAGTCAACGTATAAAGTTCAATTATAAATTGGAAAGTTTGAAAGTTTAAAACCTTTTTATTTTACCCAAATAAAAATACATAAGTTATATAATAAGAATTTTATTTTTTATCAATAAATAACTATCATTGAAATAACTAATTCCCTATTAAATATTATATTGATTTCAATTAAATTAACTACTGAAATATTACAATTAATTAAAAAATATTTTTACTCATGAACATGGGCGGAGCCAAGAATTTTATTTTGGGGTGTCATAATTTCGAGAATCAAAATATCAAAGTAAAGCAATATAAATCAATAATACATAACATTAATATCCGATAGACTATTACAAAGCTATTACAACAAAAAGTAAACGACTAAGTACATAGAATAAAGTTCAATAACTCGTACATTTTTCTTACAATTGTCCACGACGATTCTTCATGTTTTGAAAGCGTTGAATAATTTTTTTCTTTGTCGATACTATTAAAATATCTTTCTCAACATAAGTAACCAAACAATCATTCATCCATTGATCTCCAATTTGATTTCTCAAACGATTTTTCACAATCTTCATTGCAGAAAAAGTTCTTTCCACACTTGCCGTAGCAACGGGAAAAATCAATGCAAGCTTAATCAAACGATATACCAACGGATAAACAATATTCTTTTTTGTACCAACCATCTTCTTAGCAAGGTCTTGAATCCCCTTCAAATTTGAGAACTCTTCGTTTGAACACATGTCACATATGTATGTATCCAATTGGCTATCAAGTGCAAGAACTTCAATAGTAGAAAAATCGGAGGAATAAATTTCACCAAGACGAATTAACTTCTTTTTATCAAAAGATGCAAAACCTTCATTCAGGCATAAGCAAGATACACATAACAACAACTATGTGTTTGCTTCACTAAAACGGTTATTAAGATCTTGAAGTTGCATATCTATAACAGTATAAAATAACCCAATGCGATAATGATGCATATTTGTTACCTTGTGAGCTTTTCTTCGTGATCTTCCTTTGCTAATAAATGCATCATCCATGCTAGGGACATCAATCTCATGTTTTTGACAAAATGATGATACCTCTAAAAGCAATGAAGTACATCCATCTTCGCGAAGCTTTTGTAATTGTTCTTTTGAAATTCTTACCAAAGACATGGCATTAACAATATCTTGATCTTTTCTTTGAAGTGCTTCTGACAACTCATTTGTAATTCCCAACACACGTTTCATTAAATGCAAGGAAAAAACAAATTCAAAAGATTGTACCAAATCTAACAAAGTATTAGCTTCTGCCTTTTGTTCGGATCTTAATCCATCATCTATGATAATTTCAAGAACATCAACTATCGAACTGAACATAGTGATTGTGCTTAGAAGCGTACCATAATGTGATCCCCAACGAGTATCTCCTGGTCGAACAAGTGTTCTCACTTGATTTAATCCTCGTCCCGAACAAATTTCAGAATTGATTAAAGCATTTTGAACTTGAGAAAATTGTAACTCACGAAGCATATCATGTCGTTTGCAAGAGCCGGAAACAACATTTATCAAGGAAGTTATCAAATTAAAAAGAGATGCAATTTGAATATGATTTTTTGCTACAGCAACCAATGCCAATTGAAGTTGATGTGCGAAACAATGAATGTAGAAAGCTGACGAATTTTCTCTTAAAATCAAACTTTTCAAACCATTAAACTCCCCTTGCATGTTACTAGCACCATCATAACCTTGCCCCCGTATTCTTGATGTGCTTAATCCAAATTTAGCCAAGAATGCATCAATTTCTACTTTAAGTGATAATGCAGTAGTATCTCTAACATGAACAATTCCTAAAAATCTTTCTAAAACACATCCCTCTTCATTCACATATCGCAGCATAACTCCCATTTGTTCTTTATTTGACACATCGCGTGACTCGTCTACTAGTAAAGAAAATAACTCATCTTGAAGATTTTCAACTATAACATTTGTTGTTTCTATTGCAGCAACATGTGCAATGTCCTTTTGAATATCTGGAGAAGTTAAATGATGATTTTCTGGAGCATTTTCTAGAATAACATTTCTTACAACTTCATTATGATCACCAATTAATTTAAGAAGTTCAAAAAGTTACCTTGATTGATGGAATCAACAGACTCGTCATGTCCTCGAAATGCTAGACCTTGTTTCAAAAGAAATCGCGCACAATCAACAGAAGCGGTTAATCATGTTCGATATTTACTACGAACTTCATCTGATTGCCTTAAGAAAGTCGTATCAATGTGTTGTCTTTGCTTCATCAAGTTGTCACACTTTCTCACGGCCATATTATGAGAACTATTTGTAGCTCCAACATGCAACTCCAGTCTATTTTTTTTGTTCCAATTGTCGAATCCATCAATCTCAAATGCACTACCACCTCTCTTGTTCTGGTCAGCAAAAAGGTAGCAACATAAACAAAATACAGCATCTTTTTCAATACTATATTCTAACCAATTTTCATGGTCTTTATGCCAAGAAGTTGGAAATCTTCGCTCCACTCCTGCAATTGTTGTTTTGGGGAAGCTGTGATTGCGAGGTTGGAAAGGCCCTTTTTGCAAATATGCTCTTCTTATGTTGTCTCTATCATTTGGAAGATAATCTGTAATTTTAATCCTCAATCCTGGATCTGCTGGAAGATTGTCAAGGTTAAACGTAACATGATTTTTTTCATTTTGTTCTAAATTGGTTTGTTTGTCGCCTTGGGGATTCACTCTTTCTTCTTGTTCTTTTTCTTGTTCTTGTTCTTGTTCTATTCTATCAAAAATTGACTTTTAAAATATCTCTCCATTCATGTTAAACATTTATAACAAATAAATATACATACTTGACATTTAACTCAACTAGATTTCAACCCATAAAGCACATATTAAATGACAAATATAATTTAGTTTAAGCATGTATAAATATACAAATTTAGTTTAAAGATGGTAAAAATTATCAACTAGATTTCAATCCATAAAGCACATATTAACAACAAGAAGTTTAGATTATAAAAATATAATATGGCATCTACTAATTTAGCTATGAAGAATCACAATTTATCTAAATATAAATGACATATTAACTCACATTTTCATGGTTAACATTTATAATACATAACCCACATTCTAAAAAAAAATATTAACTTTGGTTTCAAATTTCAAAAGTCATATACAACTAGTGAATTTACATCTAGATTCTAAAGTTAATCCACAACTCACCTTAATTTCCTTAATAATAAAATATTTTAAATTTAAAAATAATAAATAAATGTAATTAATGGAATGTATTTACCTTGAGTCTTGGAGCAAAGATTTGAACTTGCTTGCTTCTTCACATAAATGCTTATATTGTGAACTTAAAATAATAATTAATTGGTAAATGGAAGGTGGGGGATCTTGAAGATTTTAGAAGGAGAAAAGGTTAGAAGATATGGTGGTGGGGTTTGTGTTTATTGGGTAGCAGATTCTAAAAAGTGAAATTTGGGGAAGATGGAATGGAACGTATAGAAGAAGTATTGGGGAGAATAGTGGTGGGCCATGGGCATGGGTTTTAGAAATTATTACTTTTTTTGTAATATGAGATGTTATTACTATTAAAATATAAAGTGTATTTTAAAATTATGTGGGTCAATTTTTAAATGAGTTTTTAATTATGTATTAATTTTTTTTAAAGAGTTTTAATATTTTTTTAAGGGGTGTCAATTTTTTAACAGTATCAATAATTTTTTTAAGGGGTGTCAATATATTTTTTAAGGGGTGTCATTTTAAATTATATATATATATATAGGGTAAAAAAATTCAACCATTTTTGGGGTGTCAATTGACCCTCCAACTCACCACATAGCTCTGCTCATGCTCATGAAGTAGGTGTGATAGAGTTCTGGTATTTTTTGAGTGATATCAGCTCACTCGAGAAAGCGCAAAAATCGAAGTATAAATTTAAAAATATAGATTTTTAAGGCTATAATTTTTTGTTCCGATAAATAACAAACCTTAAAAAATTAATTTCTTAAATATAATTTTTTATTTTAATTATTTTTTTATAAAAAAGAGAACACAACATTTATTCAACTAATCAAAGCTTAACAAATTACAGTCTTCATGAAGAGTATCTAAAATTATATCAAGGGGGAAAGGAAATAAATGACAAGTAAAATAAGAGGACCAATCAAGTTTAGACATTCGATCCGTCACCTTATTTCTTTCGCGGTAAACATAGATAAACGTGGGTGATTCTAACGTTAGGACCTTTGAAATTAGGTTAATCTTAGGTCGCATCGATATTACCGTTAGATCTAGGCCAAATTGATTTGAGCTGTTGATGGGAAAAGGAGGAAAAGGAAAAAATGGTAAAGGTAGAATCGGTAAACCGGTATCCCAAAACTAAAACCCTCCGATTGGAATAGAATCGGTACTGATGAATAGTATCGATACCCCCAAAAAGATTAAATTAGTAAGTCACAAAGTTTCTTCTAACATTCATCTGTGAAACATGTTCATAGTCCCTACTCAGATGTTGATAAGCAGATGGAGTGAATCAACAACTCCAATCAGATGTTGAAGGGACGACCCTTTATAGAGTTGAGTCTAATTTTGACACTAGGAGACCTTGAGAAATAAATAAAGTTGTAATTAAGTACCCTAAATTTGTTTTTACATGAAGAAACATAATTGTATTGAAAGCCTTTTCTAGATTATCCCTTGTCATCACTAAGAAAGGCTTATCAGCTGACCCCATGAAAATATTAAAGAAAAAAATCTCAACTTTTTAATCAATTTTCTTTGGCAGACATGGCATGTTCTGTGATGACAACATTAATTGGTTTAGCTGTGTCTGTGTTGAACCTAAACCCTGTTTGAGAACATTTCAAGTGTGTTCATATCGGCTTTGTAATGCTTTTGTGTGAACTCAAGCAACATAGGCCAAGTGAAATATGGGTATACTCTGGGATTATAGGCGTTGGCCAGCTTTGTCGGCGGGGTTACCAGTTTATCACCCTTGGGGCACAAGAAAAAAGCCAGGATTTTCGAATGGTGTGGCGGTTCACCACCGCACGGTGCAAGCAACTCTTGTATCTCCTGTTTGAAAGTGCCTGAAAACATAGAAATATAGATTGAACATTATGGAGAATGGGATAAAGTAAAAAAAAGGTTGTTTTCAATTTTTACCTTAAAGGTCTCGCCGATGTTAACGACAAATACTTTGAGATTCGGGTTGATTGAACGCCACTCGTTGTCGAAAAACACTTGAAGGCCACCGACTTGGTCTTGGTGTAGGATAGTTAAAGACGTTGGATCGCAATGAGGCCTTGTTCCTAGAGTCAGGTATGGTTTTTGGCACGACAGATAGTAATTCAGCCTCATTATTGACTCGTTTTAGTCGAAAAATTCTCAGAAATGTGATCTTCGTACGCTGAGGCTAATGGCTAAAAGCTCTGTTATTCCTAGGGAAAGCTTGCTCATTGGCTCACAGTAGTCTAGGTAAACCCTCATGTATAAAGGAAAACACTCGAGATTTAACGATTTTCTTTTTATGATTCTACTGTTAAGTTGTTAGCATCCAGATTTCATACCCGAAATGCTCGAATTCAACTCCCAATTTGTTGACGAGGTAGTCTTGGACGATGTTCGATGAGTTTTTCTCGGTCGAATATCGATACCCCATGAACAGTACCGATACCCCTGAACAGTACTAATACACCATGAATTCGGTTTACTGATATAGGGTAATAAATTCGGTAGTCACATCATTTACTATAAATTTCGTAACTAATTACGTAGGTTAGGTGATATATGTTGTAGGTATCATATTTCTCATCCGTTTTCTAACATAAAGTGTAATCATTTAATATATAAGGTAGTTACAAAATTTCGTAACATAAGTTGCCTTGGTTTAAGATTTTGAGAAATGGGGTAATAAATTCGGCAGTTACCTCATTTACTATAATATGTGTAACGAATTACGTTGGTGGGTGAGATATGTTGTAGGTACGAAATTTATTACGCATTTTTATAATTAAAGGGTAATCCTTTAAGAGATAAGGTAGCTACAAAATTTCTTACCATAAGTTGGGTTGGTTTAAGATTTGGAGAAATGGGGTAACAAATTCGGTAGTTACCTTATTTACTATATATTTTGCAACGTATTACGTAGGTGAGGTGAGATATTTTGTAGGTACGAAATTTCTTACACGTTTTGTAACATATAAGGTATTCTCTTAAGAGATAAGGTAGCTACAAAATTTCTTACCATAAGTTGGGTTGGTTTAAGATTAGGACATATGGGGTAATAAATTCGGTAGTTGCCTCATTTACTATATAGTGTGTAAAGAATTAGGTAGGTGAGGTGAGATATGTTGTAGGTACGAAATTTCTTACTCGTTTTGTAATATATAGGGTAATCCTTTAAGAGATAAGGTAGCTACAAAATTCCTTACCATAAGTTGGGTTGGTTTAAGATTTGGAGAAATGGGGTAACAAATTCAGTAGTTACCTTCTTTACTATATATTTTGTAACGAATTACGTAGGTGAGGTGCGATATGTTGTACGTATGAAACTTCTTACGCATTTTGTAACATATAGGGTAAACCTTTAAGAGATAAGGTAGCTACAAAATTCCTTACCATAAGTTGGGTTGGTTTAAGATTAGGAGAAATGGGGTAACAAATTCGGTAGTTACCTTCTTTACTATATATTTTGTAACGAATTACATAGGTGATGTGAGATATGTTATAGGTAAAAAATTTCTTACGCGTTTTGTAACATATAGGGTAATCCTTTAAGAGATAAGGTAGCTACAAAATTTACTACCATATAAGCTTTTCAATAACTACCATTTTTCTTACACATATTGTGTTGAGTTGATCACACATTTGCAAATGGCCAAGAGGGAGGGTGAACTGGTGATAAAAATTTGGAGGGTGAAAATTTGGAAGAATAAAAATGTGACACAAGGCAATTAGAGTGGTTCAAGTTCTCCAACCAAACTCTACATCCACTACCTTAGCTCCCACTAAGGATTTTCAACAAATTCACTATTTGAATTCTTCCCCCCTTTTCTTGGATGAGGAGGAAACCTTACAATTTGATCAAGCTTTCTACCCAAAGCTTAACCCGCTCACTTTTACAAATAGAAGTATTTGGTAAACTCTACAAATTCCTCTAAAAGGATAATTGTTTACCCAATTACAATTTTACACTCCCCAAACTCGCAATAAAAGATTACAATGAAGACACAAGAGTTGGATACAGGGATTTGACTCTAAAGGTACAAAGTTTGGATTTGAGTGCTTTGATGTTGCTTGTAGGTTCAATAGTTGTTGCTGGTGCATTTGAGACTTGTTTTTATACCCTTGTATTGAATTCTAGCCGGTTGGGTAGTTGGAATCATCAATAGAGCCATTGGGATGCAATTTCCCGCAATAAATGTTGTTCAACTACCTATCGTATAGGTACGGCTCGGGGGCGTATCGGTACCTGTCTCAAACAAGAAAGAGTCGTTGTGACTGAAAAACTACACATATCAATACGCTTATAGAGCGTATCACTACGGTTTTAAGGGGCGTATCGATACGAATTTTGCTCACTGGAATCCCAACTTTGGTTTTGATAAAAAGTGTATCGGTACGCTCATTTAGCGTATCGGTACAGTTTAACGGTCATTTAAATTCTGGGATACCGACTAACTGACAAGCCAACGGTCAAAAATTAAATGCAAAGATAAGAAAACGTATCGATACAGTGACGTGTTGTATCGGTACGCTATAGCAATGTGATATATTGATAAGAAATATGTATCGATACGGTTCTAATACATATCAGTACATTATAGCTTAAAGTCTTGCCCAGATGAATATTGTATTGATAGGGTGTAATACCGTATCGGTACGCTATGAACGTTTAAAATTTTAGTGTTGAAAAACGATATCGATACGCCTAAGGGTATCAATACGCATGGGCGTTTTGTTGAAGTTAGGCTTGAAAATACATAAAAAGACTTAATGGATTTTGAACCTTTAAGTGTGTTTTGTCTTTAAATATAGTTTGGTTCAAAAAGGCTTGTCAAAAAGTGAGACTTTGAAAAGTACTTAAAATTTTATTGTTTTGCAATTTAGCCCATAAGTCTATGTGTTATATCAAAATCAATTTTAGTTTCACAATCTCCCCCTTTTTGATATAACAAAACCACATATAAATTTTTAAGTTTTGAAACTTTTGAAAAGCTTACTCCCCCTTAATTTAAGATAGGTTTTCAAAGTTAAGTTTAAAGTTTTTAAAAAAGGCTCTATAATCCTTCTCCCCCTTTTTGTTAGGTCAAACATAAGCACAAGGATAATAGCAACAATAGTATTATTGAATTCAAAGCAAACTTCAAATTGAAAGCAACAAAATAATTCAAAGTAATAAATCTAAACTTAAATCCTAAAATATAGATAAAAAGCATAGAGTACTAAACATAGGTGCAAAACTAATGAAACATAATGACATGAGCTGATATGCAAAAACTACTCATCCCCATCATCATCATCTTCATTCTCTTCATCCTCATCGTCTTGAGTAGGTTGATTCCTCCTAGATTGGTTAAGCCAAGCACCATGGAAAGTGGTGAGAGAGACATCCATGGTGTTTTGTTGAAGAGCGATGGCTTTCACTTGATTCTCCAACAATGTGAAGCGAGTGTAAAGACCCTTGACTCGATCTTCCAAGGATGTGAATCGAGTGTCAATGGTCGCAAACCCGGCTTCCATGTTTGTGAATTTCTAAATAAGGAATGTCATGAGATTGTCCATGGAGGAAGAAGCAATCGAAGCACCTTGAGAGCTTGAAGGAGCATGTGAAGCATCAACCAGATCATCTTGTTGAGGAGCACGAGGGACACGAACCCATTCATTGTTAACATAAGAGAAATGAGCACGAGAGAGGGAACGCTCATCAATAGGTTGGCCAAGGGGTTCGGGAAAATCATGTGAGCAATCAATCTCAAGGGAATGGAATAGGGCACTCAAAGCCGTAGAGTAGTAAAAGGATTTTACTTGGTCGGTGTGACAGTGTTGAACTAGATATACAAGGTTGGCAAACATAATTAGACAAAGGTTAGAATGCTGACCCTCCCTAAAACACCTAAGCCAAAAATCATCTACTTGACGGATTGTGGAAAATTTCTCTCCCGATGGACGAAAAAACCAAGTAATGATAAGATGAAGAATTTGATCATGAGCATTTAAAACTTTGACGAAACCTAAGGGACATTGACCTAAGGACTTTTCATCATCTATCCCTACGTTTTCAAAACCAAATGTCTTGCAAAGAACATCTTGATCAATTTGAAAGGTATTGCCCATTATATGTGACTCGATTGCAACAACATGTTCTCTATCTTCATCATGAACACATATAGCATTAGAAAAGAAGATTATGACCAAGTTTCTATAGACAATGGGAGGAAGGTTTAAAAAGTTAATAAATTTCCATTGTCGAATTAAAGGGAGGTATTGAAATTTAAATCGTCGGAGTTTAAAAACGGGATAGACACGACACGTTCTTCCCTAAGAGTATAACCTTGAAGAGCTTATAACGTGACATATCCGACGGTGTAGGAAAACTATATTGAAGAATATAAGGAAGATTTGGTTTAGGGTTACCCTTTTCATCATCCATAGGATCGGAAGTGGCAATATGACGTTGCGCTCTCTTTTTCGGTGCCATGACTCTGAAAAAAAAAACATCAAAGACAAGACGAATATGTATGCCATTAACATCTCATTCAATTCAATAGATGTCCAATAATTCAAGGTATTTTGAAAGACAATTTTTAAGGTTAAAAATATATACACATATATAATAGAAAAGATTGGTTAAAAAAATTTAAAAACAGTTTACAAAAATATACGATACAAAAAATATATATTAGAATGAAAAAAAAAATTGATTTTGAAAAGTTTTGGTAAAAATTTTGAAACCCATGTTATGTATGTGTGTGCGTGCGTGCGTGTGTGTGTGTGTGTGTATTGTGCAAAAACTAAGTTGAAACAATTACAAAAATCAAACGAAAATAGAAAAATAGAAGAGAAAAAAGTTTATACCTTGATTTGTTAGAATGGATGAATGTGTTGATGTGAATGCAATAGATTGTTGACAAAGCTTTACTTTGATGTGGAGATCAAAAACCCTCAACTAATTTTTAAGATTGATGGAAAAATTTGAAGGATTTAGGGGGATTTTATAGTGAAGTGCGGCTAGGGTTTGTAGAGAGAAAAGAGGGGTTTTAATTTTTGAAGAATTTTGTTAAAACAACCCTATTTTAACTCTTCATCGAGACCGTATCGGTACGCTTTTAGAGTGTATCGATACGCGTTTGCCCTAATTTTTAATTCAATGTTAATACCGTATCGATATGTGTTTGCCCTAATTTTTAATTCAATGTTAATACCGTATCGATACGCGGGACCGTATCGGTACAGTTTGACCTGTATCACTTCCCTTGACTGACCAGTAACGATACGTGGGACCGTATCAATACCTTTTACCTTTTACCATTTCCCTTTGATGAACCCGTATCGATACGCTTTCAGCTGTATCGATACACCTTTACCAGATGAGGAATTTTGACAGATTTAAGTTCAAAAAAATCCAACTTTAAACGTTCCCAAATGCATGTGTATGATATATGAACAAGTTTTAATGACTATAATTAATGCATACTCCCTCTAGCAACATACATAAAAGCAAAAAAGAGGCAAATTAACATAAGCATGAAAATCAATCAATTTCAAGCAAATTTTTGACCATTTGGGACCTAAAAGGGTCAAGAAAGGCTAGTTAAACCTAACTCTCTCCTAAGGGTCCAAAAACACTCTTTATCTAAAGGTTTTGTGAATATATCCGCTAATTGGTTCAAGGTATCAACATATTCTAGATCAACATCATTTTTCAACACATGATCTCTAATGAAATGATGTCTAATTTCTATATGTTTGGTTCTAGAGTGTTTGATGGACTTCTTAGTGAGACAAATGGCACTAGTGTTATCACACCTAAGGGGTATGGCTTCTACTTGAACACCATAATCTAAGAGTTGTTTCATCCAAAGGACTTGGGTACAATAACTCCCTAAGGATATGTACTCTGCTTCGGTGGTAGATAAGGCTACGCTATATTGTTTTTTAGAGAACCAAGATACAAGCATACTACCTAAGAATTCGAATGTCCCAGAGGTACTTTTCCTATCTATCTTGCATCCCCCATAATCTGTATCCTAATAAGCATGAAGGCTAAAGGAAGAATCCTTAGGATACCAAAGGCCTAAGTTAGGTGTGTCTCTAAGGTATCTAAAAATTCTCTTAATGGAAACTAAGTGTGATTCTTTAGGACTAGCTTGAAACCTAGCACACAAGCAAATACTAAACATGATATCCAGTCTACTTGCGGTAAGGTAAAGCAAAGAACTTATCATGGATCTATAAAGCTTAGAATCAACACACTTACCTCATTCATCTTTTCCAAGATTTATGGAAGAGCTCATAGGTGTAGCTTGAGGCTTTATATTCTCCAAGCCGAACTTTTTGAGCATATCGTTCATGTACTTAGCTTGATTTATGAAGGTGACATCCTTCCTTTGTTTGATTTGGAGTCCCAAAAAGAATGAGAGCTCCCCCATCATGCTCATCTTGAACTCACCTTGCATTAGCTTAGAAAATTCTTTGCAATAACATTCATTAGTATAACAAAAATGATATCATCAACATAAATTTGTACTACTAAGATGTCATTACTATATATTTTTATGAAAAGTGTAGTGTCCACCTTACCTTTTTCAAAACCTTTTTCAATTAAAAAGTTTGAAAGTCTTTCGTACCAAGCTCCAGGAGCTTGTTTTAAACCATAAAAGACTTTAGTTTAAACACATGATTTGGAAATTTTGAGTCCTCAAAACCCGGTGGTTGTTCAACATACACTTCTTCATTTATAAAATCGTTTAGAAAAGCACTTTTTACATCCACTTGAAAAAGCTTGAAATCATGGTAACATGCAAATGCTAGAAGTATTCTAATAGCTTCCATCCTAGCTATGGGTGCATATGTTTCATCAAAATCAATTCCCTCTTCTTGAGTGTAACCTTGAGCAACAAGCCTACCCTTGTTTCTCACTATGTTACCACTCTCATCTAGTCTATTCCTAAAGACCCATTTAGTTCCTATAGTAGATTGATTACTAGGCCTTTCAATTAATGTCCATACTTTGCTTCTCTCAAATTGATTTAATTCCATTTGCATGGAAAAATCCAATAATCATCTTTTAATGCTTCTTTGACATTTTTAGGCTCAATGGATGAAAGAAATGCAACATGGTTCATTAATTTGAGAGAGGATCTAGTAGTTACCCCCTTGGATGGATCACCCAAGATTTCACCACCTTTGATATAGTTTAACTGTAACGCCCTGGTTTTGGGCTTAGAAGTTTTGGGCGTTGACCGGTTCGGTCAAAGTGCTGTTCGAATCTAATAAGGTGAAATTAGGAAAGCCTAGTTCGGGTTGCATTAAAAATATGGAAAAATGTTCTAAAATCATCTTTTAATATATATAAGTGAACTGTGAAATCAATTTTACGAAATGAGTTTTGGAAGGGTGACATTTTGGCTAGTGACCAAAATGTAACTTTTGAAAGTTGCGTGACCGTTTTAAAAAGGATTGAAACTTTGAATCTTTAAGGAGCTATTTACCCAAAGGGAGTTTCTCCAGATTTTTCTAAGATATTTTAATGTTTAATTCTGATTTTAAAAGAAAAGGAAAAGTGGAGGGAAATCATTTTGGCTATTTTGTAACTAACTTTCCATATTTTCCAATTTTCCTTTTCTCTCAACCCAAACACTTTCTCTCCAGAGAATTTCTTCTGATTTTGTCACCTAAATCTCTCCTTTCACCTCTCTTTTGATTGCTAATCATCTCATCAACAAAACCTCACCATTTGCAAGTTGTTTCTTCAAGCGTTTTGGTTCTAAAAGAGGAGAAACTCATGTTTGGAGGTAAGAACGTCCTTCTCCTCTAAACTCTCAGTTCTTTACTGAAATTCCTAAGTTCTCAATCCTAAATTGATGTTTTATTAAAGGCTTTTAAGTTGTGTAATGGATCTTGGCTTAAAATGCAAGATTTGGTGATTTTTGGTGGATTTTCGTTTGATCTGTTAAAGCTGTGAATTGAGGTGTGTTTTTGATGGTAAATGAATGTTAATTTGATAAGGAATTGAGTTTTAATTAATGCAATCCCGGATAGGTTGAATTTCCTAAGTTTAGCTTGTGTTTCTTGGTTGTTTTTGGAGTGATCTTGTGGATCTGATGTTGCTGGAGGTATAAGGATGTTGATAGGTTCTTTTTAGATGTTAAATGATGCTAAAGGATGTTTAGTTTTGATGGTTTATGGCTGGGCTTTGTTGAGGAGTGGTTTGGATGCATTTTCGGTTGTGTTTGGTGGCCGAAAATGGAGTGTGGATGAGAGCAGCGAGTTTAGGTGCTTTCATTGAAGCTATTAATGTATGATGATGCATTAATCCTCTGCTTTGATGTGTTTAAAACAGGGGAGTCATCTTTGGATCCAAGTGGTGGTGATCCGGAAGCTTGATTTGTGCTTCGGCAAGAGGCGAAGTGGAATCGGTGAGTGAAATTGGGTTTTCAGCTTTGAAACCAATGTCTTGGGAGCTTAGTTTAAGTCTAAACAACTTTACTAAGCTCAAGTGTAAGTTTTCGGAAAAACTCTCTAGTGGTGGGCATGGTTTGATTGATATGTAATGTGGTTTGTTGCATGTTTAAAATACTGTTTTGAAAGCATGATTTAGCATGGTTATTGCTGACTTTGTAAGCCATATGTTGAAGGAAGTTCAAGGTAAGAGTTCCTTGTTTTTGAGCATTGTTAAAATGTGGTTTGATGCTTATAATTGCATGATGTTTATGGCTTGGTTAAATGCTTTAAAACAGTGGATTATTTGATGATAATGATGTATATTGGCAAGTGATGTTTTGAAAAAGGTTAAGGTCACTAAGGTGGTTAAAAGTCCTTGAGTGAGCCTTGTGGATTCTAAGAACTTCATGGTGGTTAAAAGTCCATGATGATTCTTGTTAAGGTCACTAAGGTGGTTAAAAGTCCTTGAGTGAGCCTTGTTACTTAAGAACATCAAGGTGGTTAAAAGTCCTTGGATGGTTCTTGTTAAGGACACAAAGGTGGTTAAAATTCCTTGTGTGGTCCTTGCCATGGTGTTTAAAAGTCCATGGGCCAAGGTGTTTAAAAGTCCTTGGGGCCAAGGTGTTTAAAAGTCCTTGGGGTGAAACTTGTAAGAACACTAAGGTGGTTAAAAGTCCTTGTATGGTTCTTGAGAATTATAAGATCACAATGGTGTTTAAAAGTCCATGTGTGAGTCTTATGTTGATCTTGTTTTTAAAAGATGGAACTTATCACTTGTGGCCAATATGACATGAAATGATATGGAAGCATGTATTGCTTGTTTAAGAATGCTAGTGAGCATGTATATATGATGTTTTGAAGTATGATTTATAAAGTGTTTTATAAATGCATTATTGAATGGTTTAATGAGCATTCCTCACTAAGCTTTTGCTTACGCTCTCTTTCGTTTTCTTAAACCAATAATGCAGATCATTAAGGTACTTAAGGGCAGCAAGGAAGGCAAGCAATCAAGTGGAAGTTAAGCTCAAAGTATGGGAAGGTTTTCTTATACATTTAGTTTTTGGCATTTGGCAATGGGGAACCTTTATGGATGTTTTGGGAGGTGTTTGACCTCCCTAAGTTTGTTTAAAGTTGTTGGTAAATACTGGTTTTGTAATTGGCCTTTACATGTTGATTTGGAGGTTTAAGCTTGAATGGTTAGCTTGTGTAGGAAGCATGCTATTAGAATTGGGGCTTTTCATATATGATGATATAATGTTGAATTGTTGATGCAAGTATGTTTCTTGTATGTTGAATTTCATGCTAGTAAAGTTTGGTAGCATTTGGAGCATGTATGGTTGATCAATTGCATGTTTAAGGAAGCCTTTTGCTGCATTCTGTGCAGGCTGTTTCGGAACAGTGGCTACCGTTCCGGAACGGGTGCCTTAAATAAGCCCAGGCGTCCGAAACGGTGGGCATCGTTTCGAAACGGAAAGCCCTCTGCCAGCCACCGTTTCGGTACGCGTTGCGGAACGGCCCCGCGTTTCGAAACAGGCTCTCCCTGTTTCGGAACGTCTGACCGTTGGGGGCTGACATAGGCACTTAAATGTTTTGGAATGTTTACATTTTGGTCCCTTAAGTTGTAATTTGTTCAATTGGGTCCCTGTTTGATCTCTGATGTTTATGATCTTTGAGTATGTCGTTTGTGTGATCATAACTAGGGTTAATGTGCATCTAGACAAGTTTAAAAAGAAAAAAAAAGGTCGTTAATCAAGGTTGACTTTCGGGTTGACTTTGGTTTTCCCCGTGTGACTTTCTTAATTCGGGTCAACCGTCTAGGCCGGGTTAAGGGGGTTACATTTGGTGGTATCAGAGCTGAGTTCTCGAGTAATTGGGAATGAATGAGTGCATGATTGAAGTATGTATGCCTTGTATGCTTGTTGAGTGAAAGCATGATGGGTGGTTTGTGATTTTGATGTAATTGAGTTATATGCTGTGGTGAAGCATGTTATGGGTACCCTTTGCCAAATCAAAGCTAATGAAATGATGTTGATTTTGAATGAAATTGAGCTTGAATACTTGGATTGCTTACCTTGCTGGGCCTGACTTTGTTTATTTGCATTGTGATTGCATGGTAAAAGTATGGCACCACGTAGAGAGTTGAGAAGTAATGTGCGAGCTACGGCTCCTAATGAGAATGAAAATGAGGAAAACGCGGGTAGTGCGGTGTTACCTCCTCCTCCACCTGGTGGTGGTGGTGCTGAGGGAGAAAGAGCTGAAGCTGCAGCTGGTGCTGGAGCTGCTGGTCCTGAGGTTGGTCAGGGGCAAGCTATGCCTGACATGTCTATGTTGGTACAAGTTATTGCGGGTGCTTTTCGAGCGGCAGTAGCTGGAGCTCAAGGAGCTGGGCATCAGGGAGATGCTGGAGTTAGACTACCTTTGGAGCGTTTGTGCAGTCTTGGTGGGACTGAGTTCAGGGGTATGTCTGCTGAGGGTTCTGAATCCTGGATGGAATGTACCAAGAGGATTTTGGGTCAGATGAGTTGCACGGATGTGCAAAAGCTGGGTTGTGTAGTATCTTTACTACAGGATGATGCTTATACGTGGTGGACGGCCACTATAGCTGGGATGGCTGAAGCTGACATAACTTGGACATTCTTTCAGAATGTGTTCAAGAGGAGGTATCTTGGTGTGAGATATCTTGATGAAAAGAAGCGTGAGTTCATGTCTCTTACCCAGGGGAGCATGACTGTGGCTAAGTATGAGGTGCAGTTTGTGCGACTCAGTCAGTATGCACCTGAGCTGGTACCTGATGAGCGGGCGAGGTGCGAAAGGTTCCGTTATGGTTTAGTGACAGAGGTGAAAATGTATGTGCTGGCTACCGAGTATGATGATTTTGATGTGCTGGTGGGCCGAGCTAAGGATATTGAGATGAACTTGGGTTTATCTGCTAGAGGTGCTGGAGCAAGCTCTGGTAAGCGAGCTGCTGAGTTTAGTTCCGGTGGTGGACGGAACAAGAGGGGACGTGATCAGAAGTATCAGTCCTCAACCAAGAGAGGTGGTGGTGCACCTGCTAGGGGAGGCAATGCTAGAGCTAATCCTAGTGCTTGTTGGATTTGTGGTTCACGTGGTCACATGAAGCGTGATTGTCCTCATGCTGTGAGGGAGGTGCAAGCTCCTTTTGCGGCAGCTGGTAATGGATGCTGGAACTGTGGATCTGCGGATCATTTGAGGCGAGATTGTCCTATGTTGGCTGGTGGCCAAGTGCGTGCTCCTGTTGTTGCTGCTCCACAGAGAGGTCGTGGGCGCGGCCGTGGTAATTTACAGCGGAGAGAGGAAGGTGGTCGAGGAGTGGCCCATGTTGTGGCTATTCAGCCTGAAGGTGGAGGTCAAGCTAGGGTGTATGCTCAGCCTGAAGGTGGAGGTCAAGCAGGTACCTTTACTTTGCAATCCTTGTCATTACTTTCCTTGATAGATTCTGGATCTACGCATTCATACATTTTGCGTGAGCATGCTGAATTGCTTGGTTTGCCTGTTGAGTCTTTGGATGTTGGTGTTCGTGTCACTAGTTCTTTTGGTGAGACTGTTGTGACTCGAAAGTTGTATAGAAGGTGTCCTTTGGTTATTCAAGAGCATGTTTTTCATGTTGGTCTTATGGAGCTGCCTTTCTATGGTTTTGATGTAATCCTTGGTATGGATTGGCTTGCTGAGCATCGTGCTGTTGTGGATTGTGAAAATAAGCGAGTTTCGCTGAAGCTTGCGGATGATTATGAAGTTGTTGTGGTTGGTGAGAATGTGAAGTTTCTTGCCAATGTGGTTTCTACCTTGGAGGCGAGCAGGATGCTGAGGCAAGGTTGTGAAGCTTATCTAGCTTTTGTGATGAATCCTAGTTCTAAGGAGTTGCGGGTGCAAGATATCAGAGTTGTGAAGGAGTTTCCTGGAGTGTTTCCTGAGGAGTTGCCTGGTTTACCTCCTAATCGCGAGGTGGAGTTTGGAATTGAGCTTTATGAGAATACGGCTCCTGTGTCCATTACTCCTTATAGAATGGAACCTAAAGAGCTGAAGGAGCTGAAGACGCAGTTGCAAGAGCTGCTTGATCGTGGTTTCATTCGGCCAAGTGTGTCGCCTTGGGGAGCACCGGTCCTGTTTGTGAAGAAGAAGGATGGCACTATGAGGATGTGCATTGATTACCGTCAGCTGAACAAGTTGACTATCAAGAACCGGTATCCTTTGCCGAGGATTGATGATCTCTTTGATCAATTTCGGGGAGCAGCTGTGTTCTCTAAGATTGACTTGAGGTCAGGGTATTACCAGTTGAAGGTGAAGGATGTGGATGTGCCTAAGACAGCTTTCAGGACAAGGTATGGGCATTATGAGTTCCTTGTGATGCCGTTTGGTTTGACAAATGCTCCTGCTGCTTTTATGGACATGATGAACCGTGTGTTTCATGAATACCTGAACAAGTTCGTTGTGGTATTCATTGATGATATCCTCGTGTACTCGCGTACTGAGGAGGAGCATGAAGAGCATTTGAGGATTGTTTTGCAAGCTTTGTTGGAGAATCAGCTTTATGCTAAGCTGAGCAAGTGTGAGTTTTGGCTTAAGGAGGTGGTGTTTCTTGGGCATGTAGTTTCTGCTGAGGGGATTCGTGTTGATCCTCAGAAGGTTGAGGCGGTGAAGAACTGGAAGGTTCCTAAGTCTGTTCATGAGGTTCGTAGTTTCCTTGGGTTGGCAGGATACTACCAGAGGTTTGTGGATGGGTTTTCTAAGATTGCTGCACCTTTGACGAAGCTGTTGCAGAAGGATGTTAAGTATGAGTGGACGGAAGCGAGACAGCAGGCTTTTGAGAAGCTTAAGGCGGCTTTGACGCAAGCTCCTATCTTGGTTCAGCCTGAATCAGGAAAAGAGTTTGTGGTCTACAGTGATGCGTCCTATGTTGGTTTAGGATGTGTGCTGATGCAGGAGGGTAAGGTTGTAGCTTATGAATCGCGACAGTTGAAGGTGCATGAGCGCAACTATCCTACGCATGATATTGAGCTGGTTGTAGTGGTCTTTGCTCTGAAGATCTGGAGACATTATCTGTATGGTGAGAAGTGTATTGTGTACACGGATCACAAGAGTTTGAGGTATCTAATGTCTCAGAAGGAGTTGAATCTTAGGCAGCGGCGTTGGTTGGAGTTGCTCAAGGATTATGATTTGACGATTGAGTATCACCCGGGAAAAGCTAATGTTGTAGCGGATGCCTTGAGTAGGAAAGTAGCTGTTGAGTTGAGGGCTATGTTTGCTAGCTTGAGTATTTTGCGTGAGGGTGGTCTTATAGCTGAGTTGCAAGTGAAGCCATCATTGGTTCAGCTGATCAAAGAAAAGCAGTTGTTGGATGATTCTTTGGTACCGCATGTTCAGGATATCGCGGAGGGTAGGCCTTCGGATTTCTGTTTTAATGATGATGGTGTGTTGTGTTTTGGTAGTCGAATAGTAGTGCCCAATGATGCTGATTTGAGGCGTGCTATTCTGACTGAAGGTCATAGTAGTCCTTTTGCTATGCACCCTGGTAGTACCAAGATGTATCATGATCTTCGTGATGAGTACTATTGGGTGGGTTTGAAAAAGGATGTTGCGGAGTTTGTGAGCAAGTGTTTGGTGTGTCAGCGAGTTAAGGCTGAGCATCAGGTTCCTTTAGGGTTGTTGCAACCGTTGAGAATCCCTGAATGGAAGTGGGAAAGGGTTACCATGGATTTTGTATCTGGTTTACCTTTGTCTCCGTCGAAGAAGAATTCGGTTTGGGTGGTTGTGGATCGCTTGACGAAGTGTGCGCATTTCTTGCCTGTGCATACTACGTTTTCTTTGGATAAGCTGGCAGAGCTGTACATTGCTGAGATTGTGCGGCTGCACGGTGTGCCTAAGTCAATTGTGTCGGATAGGGATCCGAGGTTCACATCGCGGTTCTGGCAGTGTCTACATCAAGCTTTGGGCACAAGGTTGAATTTCAGTACATCCTATCATCCTGAGTCGGATGGTCAATCTGAGTGTGTTATTTAGATTCTAGAGGATATGTTGAGGTGCTGCGTGATTGAGTTTCAGGGCTCTTGGGAGAAGCATTTGCCTTTGGTGGAGTTTGCTTATAACAATAGTTATCAGACGAGTATACAGATGGCACCTTATGAGGCTTTGTATGGGAGGAAGCGTAGGACTCCTCTTTGTTGGGCTAAAACGGGTCAGAAGTTGGTTTCGATGCCGGCTTTGTTGAAAGGAACCACCGAGAAGGTGAAGCTCATTTGTGAGCGTCTGAAGGCAGCTTCTGATCGGCAAAAGTCTTATGCGGATTTGAAGCGTAAGGAGGTTGAGTATGCGGTGGGTGATCGTGTGTTCTTGAAGGTTTCGCCTTGGAAGAAGGTGATGAGGTTTTGCCGGAAGGGTAAGTTGAGCCCTAGGTACATTGGACCATATGAGGTGGTTGAGCGTGTGGGTCCTGTTGCGTACAAGTTGAGGCTACCTCAAGAGTTGGAGAAGATTCATGATGTGTTCCATGTTTCTATGCTCCGGAAGTATAGATCTGATCCTTCGCATGTGATGCCTGTGGAGGAAGTGGAATTGAATCCGGATTTGACCTATGATGAGGAACCGGTGAAGGTTCTGGATTCGGATAGCAAGGTTCTTCGTGGCAAGACCATTGAGTTGGTGAAGGTGCTGTGGAAGCATCGAGGTGTTGAGGAAGCCACGTGGGAGCGGAAGGAAGACATGCTGAAGCAGTTTCCTTATCTCTTTCCTTCAGGTAAATTTCGGGGACGAAATTTCTTATGGGGGGAGAGTTGTAACGCCCCGGTTTTGGGCTTAGAAGTTTTGGGCGTTGACCGGTTCGGTCAAAGTGCTGTTCGAATCTAATAAGGTGAAATTAGGAAAGCTTAGTTCGGGTTGCATTAAAAATATGGAAAAATGTTCTAAAATCATCTTTTAATATATATAAGTGAACTGTGAAATCAATTTTACAAAATGAGTTTTGGAAGGGTGACATTTTGGCTAGTGACCAAAATGTAACTTTTGAAAGTTGCGTGACCGTTTTAAAAAGGATTGAAACTTTGAATCTTTAAGGAGCTATTTACCCAAAGGGAGTTTCTCCAGATTTTTCTAAGATATTTTAATGTTTAATTCTGATTTTAAAACAAAAGGAAAAGTGGAGGGAAATCATTTTGGCTATTTTGTAACTAACTTTCCATATTTTCCAATTTTCCTTTTCTCTCATTTTCTCTCAACCCAAACACTTTCTCTCCAGAGAATTTCTTCTGATTTTGTCACCTAAATCTCTCCTTTCACCTCTCTTTTGATTGCTAATCATCTCATCAACAAAACCTCACCATTTGCAAGTTGTTTCTTCAAGCTTTTTGGTTCTAAAAGAGGAGAAACTCAAGTTTGGAGGTAAGAACGTCCTTCTCCTCTAAACTCTCAGTTCTTTATTGAAATTCCTAAGTTCTCAATCCTAAATTGATGTTTTATTAAAGGCTTTTAAGTTGTGTAATGGATCTTGGCTTAAAATGCAAGATTTGGTGATTTTTGGTGGATTTTCGTTTGATCTGTTAAAGCTGTGAATTGAGGTGTGTTTTTGATGGTAAATGAATGTTAATTTGATAAGGAATTGAGTTTTAATTAATGCAATCCCGGATAGGTTGAATTTCCTAAGTTTAGCTTGTGTTTCTTGGTTGTTTTTGGAGTGATCTTGTGGATCTGATGTTGCTGGAGGTATAAGGATGTTGATAGGTTCTTTTTAGATGTTAAATGATGCTAAAGGATGTTTAGTTTTGATGGTTTATGGCTGGGCTTTGTTGAGGAGTGGTTTGGATGCATTTTCGGTTGTGTTTGGTGGCCGAAAATGGAGTGTGGATGAGAGCAGCGAGTTTAGGTGCTTTCATTGAAGCTATTAATGCATGATGATGCATTAATCCTCTGCTTTGATGTGTTTAAAACAGGGGAGTCATCTTTGGATCCAAGTGGTGGTGATCCGGAAGCTTGATTTGTGCTTCGGCAAGAGGCGAAGTGGAATCGGTGAGTGAAATTGGGTTTTCAGCTTTGAAACCAATGTCTTGGGAGCTTAGTTTAAGTCTAAACAACTTTACTAAGCTCAAGTGTAAGTTTTCGGAAAAACTCTCTAGTGGTGGGCATGGTTTGATTGATATGCAGTGTGGTTTGTTGCATGTTTAAAATACTGTTTTGAAAGCATGATTTAGCATGGTTATTGCTGACTTTGTAAGCCATATGTTGAAGGAAGCTCAAGGTAAGAGTTCCTTGTTCTTGAGCATTGTTAAAATGTGGTTTGATGCTTATAATTGCATGATGTTTTTGGCTTGGTTAAATGCTTTAAAACAGTGGATTATTTGATGATAATGATGTATATTGGCAAGTGATGTTTTGAAAAAGGTTAAGGTCACTAAGGTGGTTAAAAGTCCTTGAGTGAGCCTTGTGGATTCTAAGAACTTCATGGTGGTTAAAAGTCCATGATGATTCTTGTTAAGGTCACTAAGGTGGTTAAAAGTCCTTGAGTGAGCCTTGTTACTTAAGAACATCAAGGTGGTTAAAAGTCCTTGGATGGTTCTTGTTAAGGACACAAAGGTGGTTAAAATTCCTTGTGTGGTCCTTGCCATGGTGTTTAAAAGTCCATGGGCCAAGGTGTTTAAAAGTCCTTGGGGCCAAGGTGTTTAAAAGTCCTTGGGGTGAAACTTGTAAGAACACTAAGGTGGTTAAAAGTCCTTGTGTGGTTCTTGAGAATTATAAGATCACAATGGTGTTTAAAAGTCCATGTGTGAGTCTTATGTTGATCTTGTTTTTAAAAGATGGAACTTATCACTTGTGGCCAATATGACATGAAATGATATGGAAGTATGTATTTCTTGTTTAAGAATGCTAGTGAGCATGTATATATGATGTTTTGAAGTATGATTTATAAAGTGTTTTATAAATGCATTATTGAATGGTTTAATGAGCATTCCTCACTAAGCTTTTGCTTACGCTCTCTTTCGTTTTCTTAAACCAATAATGCAGATCATTAAGGTACTTAAGGGCAGCAAGGAAGGCAAGCAATCAAGTGGAAGTTAAGCTCAAAGTATGGGAAGGTTTTCTTATACACTTAGCTTTTGGAATTTGGCAATGGGGAACCTTTATGGATGTTTTGGGAGGTGTTTGAACTCCCTAAGTTTGTTTAAAGTTGTTGCTAAATGCTGGTTTTGTAATTGGCCTTTACATGTTGATTTAGAGGTTTAAGCTTGAATGGTTAGCTTGTGTAGGAAGCATGCTATTAGAATTGGGGCTTTTCATATATGATGATATAATGTTGAATTGTTGATGCAAGTATGTTTCTTGTATGTTGAATTTCATGCTGGTAAAGTTTGGTAGCATTTGGAGCATGTATGGTTGATCAATTGCATGTTTAAGGAAGCCTTTTGCTGCATTCTGTGCAGGCTGTTTCGGAACAGTGGCTACCGTTCCGGAACGGGTGCCTTAAATAAGCCCAGGCGTCCGAAACGGTGGGCATCGTTTCGAAACGGAAAGCCCTCTGCCAGCCACCATTTCGGTACGCATTGCGGAACGGCCCAGCGTTTCGAAACAGGCTCTCCCTGTTTCGGAACGTCTGACCGTTGGGGGCTGACATAGGCAGTTAAATGTTTTGGAATGTTTACATTTTGGTCCCTAAAGTTGTAATTTGTTCAATTGGGTCCCTGTTTGATCTCTGATGTTTATGATCTTTGAGTATGTCGTTTGTGTGATCATAACTAGGGTTAATGTGCATCTAGACAAGTTTAAAAAGGAAAAAAAAAGGTCGTTAATCAAGGTTGACTTTCGGGTTGACTTTGGTTTTCCCCGTGTGACTTTCTTAATTCGGGTCAACCGTCTAGGCCGGGTTAAGGGGGTTACATTAACTCCCTTGGGTAAGATACCTCATTTTCCTCAAGAGCCAAGTCATTCAAGGCTTCAAGAGGTGGATCTTGTGCATCTTCTTCTTTAGTTGGAATCTCATCCACCTTTGACATTTGTCCTCCACCAATGGCATCAAGGATCCCTACATCATCATCATCACAAGAGTCCTTCCTCGGAAGGAGGTTATCGTCGAAAACAACATGTATAGACTCTTCTACTACTAAAGTTATTTTATTAAATACACGATAGGCTTTAGAGTTTAAAGAATATCGTACCACCCCAAAATTCGGTCTAATCGGAATTATGTTTCGATGGTCGGAGATTATACATTGATGAAGCCTAATTAATGTGTCAACTAATTAATTATTGATATCGAACTTTAATTGGGCTTTAAATATTGTCATTGACTCCATTGAATAATATTGAAACTCATATAGTGATCAAACTGAAGAAATCACAAGTTGAAGGACAAGTTTAGAATGTAGTGAAAAGTGAGGGGCTAATCTTGCGATTAGCCCCACTTCAAATAAAATCTGCAGACGTGGGTTATGTTGGTGAGAATACTTCACCATTAGGAAAGCTATCCTTCTACAAACAAAGTAAACAAATATTAAAGAGGTTTACCCGAAAATTTACTAACCAAGCACCTCCCAATCTCTTCATCTTCTTCCCCACTTTGAACAAGCAAGCACCTCCATTGGAGGAATTTCAAGCTTTGCTATTTCTTCGTTTTATTGATATCGAATCATTACTATCGATCGGGTAAGCTATATTCATCAATCGGTTAATAGATTCCATTGAAATATTGAGTGTAATCTAAGCTAGGGTTTTGACTATCCATGGATATCTCATCGTTGTCATCTCTATTGAAATCAGTTATCGATTTTGATATTGATATATTGATTTTGATATCGTAATATCGATTCTAACAATCTCCCTATTTATTTCCTAGCTCAAGACATTGATAAGGAGCACCCATCATCACCATCCAAAGCTAGGAACAAGGGGATTGATATCCGAGAGCCTTGAAAGCTTCAGATTATTTAGGAGAGTGTAGTCGGAGTCTCGAGTTTAGGCGAAAGGCCTTCCTGGATCATTATTTGATATTTTAGATTACTTCGCTAACATTATTATTGAAGCAATTGCATTGGATGGATAATCGGACAATTTGGTAAGTGTCGGTAAGTTACCATTGAACATTGGTATTGTTATTATGTGTTATCATTGAAATAGGCACTGTCATCGAATTATTGCATTGAAACCATCGGACATTGATATTAATATTAAACTATGAATTATTGATGATGAGATATAGATATTGATCATCGACATTATTGAATTCAGTGGACATTGGTATATCATTGATTATTGAAATGATTATGAACATGGCAACCTTGGATTGGAATGGACTTTGGATACAATTGGCATGTCATAGAATTCATGAGCTCAGTGTACAGGTGGACTACGATCCTAGGGCTACGGCCTATATTGACTTGGCGAGGCGGAGGGATGTGTATGGTTGTTGGTTATATTGGCGAGGCGGGGAGACTAGACCATTTATTGATTTGGCATTAGATTATGTATAAGTGTAACTATGGAAGTACTATTACTTATATTTTTTGTGACTACCTCACTAGGCAAAGTACGCCTAACGTGTCTCATCTCATGCATTTTCAGGTTAAGAAGGTTTGCGTGTTGGAAGATCGGATCGGCAAGCAAGACAAGTCACTACTAGCCTCGAGTAATGTGTTTTTGTCTTATAAACTCCTAGGAAGGTGGTGAAGTAGTTGAACTAGTCATTGGTGCATGTTTTGTTGTGATGGTGCATTGCTAAGATTGTAATAAGTTATATAGCTTAAAATGCCTCTTTTGGTAAAGTTGAAAATGGATGGAAAATGCATACATAGCTCAAAAAGGTAAAAACATGGTAAACGTATTCATATAGTCATGAAAATTGGCATGCTAGTAGTTTATACCATTAAAATATTGCGTGTAAAGTTTCGTTGCATTTGGACATCGTTCAACAGGGTAAATCGAATAAAAACCAGCGAAAACCTATCATTACAGGCCATGCCGTATCGAAATGGGTGATGACGTTTCGGTACGAATGTGAAATATTGAACCTGAGAGTATGGGTGTACCGAAACGGAAAAGTGTCGTTCCAGAACATTTTGTCACTAGAGACCAATGTTTTGGTACGGGTTCATAGCGTACCGAAACGAGTCAAAGTCAAAGGTGGTCAATCCGTTCCGATATTGGTCAAGCATGTAACAAAACGGTCAAAAAGGAAAGATCAACAAGAGTAGACTCTCGTGCACCTGTTTCGAAACAACCTAGGGTGTTTCGATACGGGGTTAGGTATATTGATTAAAGGCTTTTGGATAGTTTGCCAATGTTACAATTTAGCCACTGAATTTATTAAAGATAAATGGATTATGATTTTGAGCTCCAAATTGTATGAAAGTTTGTAGGCTAGTCATTCATGCACTGAATTACATTGTTCCTCTGTTTGTTGCTTGGAAAGACCTATTATTGTTACTTTTTGCAGATTAGTCCTTAAACCTATAAAAATCTACAAAACGATCCTAAATGGTTATTGTGGATTTCTTATGATTGAATTGGACTAATAAATGTATTGGTAACAGTCTGTAAGACTAATATTGATTAAAAATGTGAACAAGATGAAATTTTATAGCGCCGATCATCGTATAGTCCTTCGCTAATACGCTCCGACCCAGTTCTCTACCAGACCGGGAAGGAGGTGTTACAAATACCCTAAGAAAATTGCTTCATCACTTTTAGCATCAAATTTACCTAAGTTGTCTTTTCCATTATTTAAAACAAAGCACTTGCAACCAAATGGATGAAAATAGCTAATGTTAGGCTTTTAGATTTTAAAATCTCATATGGTGTTTTCTTCAAAATTGGCATAATCATTACTCGATTTATAATGTAGCAAGCGGTATTTGTGGCTTTGCCTAAAAATATTTAGGTAAATTATTTTCACAAAGCATGGTTCTAGCCATTTCTTCTAAGGTTCGATTTTTCCTCTCAACGACCCTATTTTGTTGAGGAGTGCGAGGTGCGGAAAAATTATGGCTAATCCCATTTTCATTTAAAAACTCTTCAAAACCTAGATTTTGAAACTCGGTTCCATGATCACTTGTAATGTGAGAAATTTTAAGCTCGAGAACATTTTGAGTTATTTTAGAAAATGTGGTGAATTTTTCTAAAGCCTCGTCCTTTGTAATTAAGAATAGAACCCAAGTAAACCTAGAATAGTCATCAACAAGTACAAAAGCATATGATTTGCCACCCAAGCTCATAGTCCTAATAGGCCCAAAAAGATCCATATGAATCAATTGTAAACATCTACTAGTAGAGACATCATTAATGAATTTAAATGAGGTTCTATGTTGTTTACCCTTAGAGGATGCATCACATATTTTATCATTAGAGAATTTAAGTTTGGGTAAACCTCTAACTAGATCAAAGGAAATCAATTTTTCTAAAACACTCATGCTAGCATGTCCTAATTTTTTATGCCAAATCCATGAGTCATGTTCATCATGTGCAACTAAACATGCATGAGATGTATGGATGTCATCTAAATGACCATGTAAATATTGCATATTCTATGCCCTATGAGCATCAATTAATTTGATTTAATGTTCACAATTTTGCAACCATTTTTATCAAATAAAACATTAAAACCTTTATCACATAATTGACTAATGCTCAATAAATTGTGTTTAAGGCCGTTAACATATAAGATATTTTCAATGAAAATAGAAGAGTGATTACTAATGGAGCCTATTCCTTCAATGTGGCCTTCGGAGTTGTCATCGAAAGTTACCACTCCACCACTCTTTGGCTTTAGTTCCAAGAATCTACTCTTGTCACCGGTCATGTGTCTTGAGCATCCACTATCAAGGTACCATGAGATTTGACATGAAGCTTTGGCCTTGTAGCAATGCTCCCCCATGCAAACAAAGAAATTAGGCTTTGGTTTTTGGTACCCAAATCATTTTGGGTCCATGAGTGTTAGCCCTCAAAACCTTGGTTCCCTTAGGAATCCAAGAAACAAGAGCATTCATGTTATTAGAAACAATGAGTTCCTTAGGAACCCAATCACTCCTAATTCTTTGACTTTTAGATTGCTTAGAAATTTTTCTTTGTTTAGGATGAAAATATTTTCTTTTTACATATTGGGTTTTAGAAGAATTTCCTTTTTCAAAATTGTTTCTCCCAATAGTAATAGAAGTTTTAAGATTATCCACTTCCTTTGTGTGATAATCTTGAAAATCGGAAAGAAGTTTTTCAAGATCAAGATTGTTCATCTTAAGATCATTTGAAAGATTTATTAAGTATAAAACCTTCTTTTCCAATTCAGAGTTAGTTTTTGAAAGAGACTCATTTTGAATTTTTAAATAAGAAATATTTTTCTTGTTTCTCAAAATTGACTCGTTATATTTTTCAACTAACTCATCATAAACCTCTTGCAATTCATCATATGCATCCTGAAGTTCATCATAGGTAAAATCAAAATTAGATGAGTTAAGGTTTACCTTTGGATCATCATCAATGGTCATGAGACAAAGCTTAGCCACTTCCTCCTCCTCCCCGGATGACTCCTCGTCACTCCAAGTTGCTACTTGAGCTTTGAGCTTGTTCTTCTTCCCAAAACTCTTCCTCTTCAATCGAGGGCACTCGGAACAGATGTGGCCGATTTTTTGCACTCATAGCAAATGATTCGGTCCTTCTCCTCTTCTTTACTATTGCTTTTGAAATCCCCTTTTCTATTGAACTTTCTTTCACGGTTGGACTTCATGAAGCGAGTGAATCGTTTGGCATACATGACCATAACCTCATCTTCATCTTCACTAGAATCGCTTTCATGATATGAAGCTTTGAGAGCGATTCCAATCTTCTTCTTCTCAACATCTTTCTTCTCAACCTTCTTCTCCTCTATTTTCTTTTCTTCTTCTCTTCCCTTCTTCATGATCTCATGGGTGAGTAGAGATCCAACAAGAGAATCTAGCTTGGGAGTCTTCAAATCTCAAGCTTCAATAATAGTCGTTCTCTTGATATCCCATGATTCCAGAAGAGAGTACAACAACTTCCTCACTAGCTTGTCTTCGGGGATGATCTCACTAAAGCTCTTCAATCCATTGACGATGACCGAGAATCGATCAAACATCTTGGAAACACTCTCATCAGGATCCATTTTGAAATTTTTGTAGCTTAGATTGAGTAGCCTGATTTTTGTTTCCTTGACGTCGCTAGTTCCCTCATATATTGTCTCGAGGGTGTCCCAAACTTTCTTGGCATTCTCGATCGAAGACACATTAGAGTAGATATTCGGACCAAACGCACAAAAGATGACATGTAAAGCTTTATCATTTACTTGCATCCTTTGTCGATCATCTTCGGTCATTTCGGCTTTGACCTTTGGGACAAGTCTTCCTTCACCGTCTCTCTTCATCGGTATGTATGGCCCTTCTTCAACCACATCACACACCATGTAGTCGGTAGACTTGATGAAGATCCTCATCCTATTCTTCCAATATAGGTAGTTATCCCCATTGAAGAATGGTGGCTTGATGGTAGATTGAGACTCGTAGAGGTTGGAAGTGGAGGTGGATGACATTGCTTGACTAGTTGTTCACCAAACTCTCCTAGAATCGACTCAAGAGGGTTGTAATCCTTCCAATGAGTGTAGCTCTAATACCAATTGTTGAGTTGATCACACAATTTCAAATGGTCAAGAGGGGGTGAATTGGCGATAAAAATTTCGAGGGTGAAAATTTGGAAGAATAAAAATGTTACACAAGGCAGTTAGAGTGGTTCAAGTTCTCCAAACAAACTCTACATCCACTACTTACCTCCCACTAAGGATTTTAAACCAATTCACTATTTGAATTCTTCTCCTTTTCTTGGATGAGGAAGAAACCTTACAATTTGATCAAGCTTTCTACCCAAAGCTTAATCCATTCACTTTTACAAAGAGAAGTATTTGGTAAACTCTACAAATTCCTCTCAAAGGATAATGGTTTACTCAATTACAATTTCACACTCCCCAAACTCACAATAAAAGATTACAATGAAGACACAAGAGTCGGATACAAGGATTTGACTCTAAAGGTACTGTAACGCCCCGGTTTTGGGCTCGGAAGTTTTTGGCGTTGACCGGTTCGGTCAAAGTGCTAATCGAATATATAAGAGTGAATTTAGGAAAGCCTAGTTCGGGTTGCATTAAAAATATGGAAAAATGTTCTAAAATCATCTTTTAATATATATAAGTGAACTGTGAAATCAATTTTGGAAAATGAGGTTCGGAAGGTTGACATTTTGGCTGGTGACCAAAATGTAATTTTTGAAAGTTGCGGGACAGTTTTATAAAGGATTGAAACTTTGAATCTTTAAGGAGCTATTATTCCAAAAAGAGTTTCTCCAGATTTTTCTAAGATATTTTAAGGCTATATTCTGATTTTTAAAGATTAAGAAAGGGAGGGAAATCATTTTAACCAATTTCTTAACTAACTTTCCATTTTCTCTCAATTTTCCTTTTCTCTCATTTTCTCTCAACCCAAACAAAATTCTCCAGATTTCTTTCTCTGATTTTGACATCTAAATCTCTCATTTCAACTCTCATTTGATTCCTAATCATTTCATCAACAAAACCTCTCAATTTGCAAGTTGTTTCATCAAGCTTTTTGGCTCTAAAATGGAGAAATTCAAGTTTGGAGGTAAGAACGCCCTTCTCCTCTAAACTATCAGTTCTTTACTGAAATTCCTAAGTTCTCAATCCTTGATTTATGTTTTGTTAATGGCTTTTCAATTGAGATCTTGATTTTTGGCTAAAATGCAAGATTTGGTGATTTTGGTGAAATTTTCGTGTGATCTGTTTGGGCAGTGTTTTGGAGTGTCAAAATGATGTTAAATGAATGCTAAATTGATTAGAAGTTGAGGTTTAATCAATGCAATCCCGGATAGGTTGAATTTCCTAAGTTTGGCTTGAGTTTTTGGTTATTTTTGGAGTGTTTTTGGTGATCTGTTATACCTGGAGGTATAAGGACGTAGTTGTGATCATTTTGTATGTTAATTGATGTATAAAAATGGTTAGAAGTGATGGATCTTGGCTGGGTTAAGTTGTGGAGGTGTTTGGAGGTGATTTCGTGTAACGCCCCGGTTTTGGGCTCAGAAGTTTTGGGTGTTGACCGGTTCGGTCAAAGTGCTGATCGAATATATAAGAGTGGATTTAGGAAAGCCTAGTTCGGGTTGCATTAAAAATATGGAAAAATATTCTAAAATCATATTTTAATATATATAAGTGAACTGTGAAATCAATTTTGGAAAATGAGGTTCGGAAGGTTGACATTTTGGCTAGTGACCAAAATGTAATTTTTGAAAGTTGCGGGACAGTTTTATAAAGGATTGAAACTTTGAATCTTTAAGGAGCTATTATTCCAAAAAGGATTTCTCCAGATTTTTCTAAGATATTTTAAGTCTAAAATCTGATTTTAAAGATTTAGAAAAGGGAGGGAAAATCATTTTAACCAATTTCCAACTAATTTTCCATTTTCTCTCAAATTCTCTTTTCTCTCATTTTCTCTCTACCCAAACAAGATTCTCCAGATTTCTTTCTCTGATTTTGACATCTAAATCTCTCATTTCAATTCTCATTTGATTTCTAATCATCTCATCATCAAAACCTCTCAATTTACAAGTTGATTCATCAAGCTTTTTGGCTCTAAAATGGAGAAATTCAAGTTTGGAGGTAAGAACGTCCTTCTCCTCTAAACTATCAGTTCTTTACTGAAATTCCTAAGTTCTCAATCCTTGATTTATGTTTTATTAAAGGTTTTTCAATTGAGATCTTGATTTTTGGCTAAAATGCAAGATTTGGTGATTTTGGTGAAAATTTCGTGTGATCTGTTTAAGCAGGGTTTTGAGGTGTTAAATTGATGTTAAATGAATGTTAAATTGATTAGAAGTTGAGGTTTAATCAATGCAATCCCGGATAGGTTGAATTTCCTAAGTTTGGCTTGAGTTTTTGGTTGTTTTTGGAGTGTTTTTGGTGATCTGTTATACCAGGAGGTATAAGGACGTGGTTGTGATCATTTTGCATGTTATTTGATGTATAAAAATGGTTAGAAGTGATGGATCTTGGCTGGGTTAAGTTTTGGAAGTGTTTGGAGATGATTTCGGTTGTGTTTGATAGCCAAATTGCTAGATTTGTGATGAGCAGCGAGTTGTGTTGTTGTTGCTGGTGTTTTAATGCATAAGGATGCATTAATGTTCTATTTTTGTGTGCTTGAAACAGGGGAGGTTGATCCTTGAGCTTTGGAGGTGTTTTCGGAAGGTTTCGGAAGCTTGGAAAGCTTGTTGGCTAGCTTTGTTTGGTTATCGGTGAGTGAAGTTGGGATTTCAGCTTTTGAAACAAGGTTTGAAGGTTTTTGGGAGCTTAGTTTAAGTCTAAACAACTTTGCTAAGCTCAAGAGTAAGTGAAGGGGTTTTCGCTTTTGAATTGTGAGTGATTTGGTTTCAAAATCAAATGTGGTTGATGATTGATATGCATGTGTTTTTGCATGGTTTAATTCTGTTTTGTAAGCATGTTTTAGCATGGTTTAATGCTGGTTTTGAAAGTCATTTGAAAAGGATGCTCAAGGTAAGAGATCCTTGGTTTTATACATTGGAAGTGTGGTTTTGATGCATAGTGTTGCATGTTGTTTAATGGCTTTGTATGATGCTTAAAACAGTGAATTGATGATGATTAATGATGATAATTGTCACCTTTTGCATATGGTTTTGCATGTGAATCATTGAGCTAATGATGTGATGGCTTTGCATTATGTTTATGCATGTGGAACATTGGATATTATGGTAAGATGGTTATATTGGCAAGTGTTGTGAGTGGTTCTTGGTTCGTTGATTGGATATAATTAGCCGGCTATAGGATTGGGTGCACCGTGAATTAAGTCGCCTTGATGGCGGAGTGGTCAAGTGTGGACCGGGTAAACTCCCCTCAAGTATTCCTAACGAGATGAGGTCAGTGGAGGGTGTGCCCATGGGAGGACCTCGGTTGCTTAAGGTCAGTGGAGGTTGTTGCCCACGGGAAGACCTTGGTTGAGTAAAGGTTATAAGGTGGTTAAAAGTCCTTATGTGAGAACCTTGTACTTGTTGAGATCACAATGGCAATGGTTAAGTCCATGTGTGGATCTTGTGTGTGATGTCCCGGATCTCGTTAGATGATGTCTACAACTACCAATCGGTTATGCAAAGGTTGTATGGTGGTTGAAAGTCCATACGGGAAGACCTTGTGCATGTCAAGGGTGTATGGCGGTTGAAAGTCCATACATGGTAACCTTGAGGAAAGGCTAAGGTTGTATGGTGTTTAAAAGTCCATACATGGGAACCTTAGGAGGTTGAGGTCAGTGGAGGTTGTTGCCCACGGGAAGACCTTGGATTGGGTAGTGTGTAGGAAGCGTTGGGACACGCTTGGAATCCGTGTATCCGATCGGGTTGAAAAGTTGGAAAGTGAATATGGTCGATCTCTTGGAAGCCAATATAATGTTCTTGATCATGTTGAGCATGGGATTGCTTGAAATGATGCATAGTTGCATGTGAAGCATGGGATTGCTTGAAATGATGCATGGTTGCATGTGAAGCATGAGATGCTTGAATTGATGCATGTTTGCATGAGAAGCATGAGATGCTTGGTAAGATGCATTGTTGCATGAGATGTGTATGATGCTAGTGAAAGCATGTTACTTGTATGTTGAACAAGTGTTGGTTATCATTTGATAAATGATGCATGTGAGCATGAATTACCTATGATGCATTGGAGTCATGTATGACTTGTTGTTAAAGGCATGTGATGATGATGTTATGGTTTTATGTGGCCTTGTTTAAATGCATGAAATGGTTTGATTGAACTATGGTTTAAATGGTTTCTTGCTTGATGTGGTTTCCAAGATTAAGAAAGGTATGTTGTGGGAAGGATGTGTTTTCCATGGTTTTGTTTAAGCTTGGCATATGGTGTTTATGCATGATTTGAGATTGATGTTGAAAAGAGTTTTCGAACATGGTTTTGGAAAGCAAATCGGGTTGGTTTTAAAGTGTTTTAAGGACCCGCTGCATTGATGGTGTTTTGGTTTTGAGCATTCCTCACTAAGCATTATGTTCTTACGCTCCTCTTTGTCCGTCAATGCAGATTCTTGAAGTTTGGACAGCAAGGAGCAAGGGATTCAAGGTGGACTCCAATGGAGATGTATGTCTCGGTGAATAGCTATAGTTAATAAGGGCAATGGGGTAGAATCTCTCGGGTTTTTGTGTATGTGATCGTGTATGTTGATCATGAAGGTTTAAATGCTGTAGTTAATGTTGTTGAAACATGATTGGGTTAAATGTGATTGAATTGGAAGGTTTGTGCTTAAATGGTTGCTTGTGTAGGAAGCATGCCTATAGATTTGGGGTTTTCCTTATATGTGGTGTATATGTTGAATTGTTGATGCAAGTATGTCTCTTTTATGTTGAATTGCATGTCGGCAAAGTTTGGTGGCTTTTGGAGCATGTTTGAATGATCAATTGTGTGTTTGAATGAGCAAAATGCAACATTCTGGGCTAGGCGTTTCGGAACAGGTAACACCGTTTCGGAACGGGTGCCCTGCATGAACCCAGGCGTCCGAAACGGGTGCCACCGTTCCGAAACGGAAGGCATTCTGCCAGACCCCCGTTGCGGAACGTGTTGCGGAACGGCCCGTGTTTCGGAACGGGCTTGGCCTGTTTCGGAACGGGTGACCGTTGGGGGCTGACATGGGCGGTTAAATGTTTCAAAATGTTTGCATTTTGGTCCTGAATCTTGTTTGTGCAATTGTATGAGTTCGGGAGGTCCGTTTGAGCTGAAATTTGGCAGAAAAGCATGAAACATGATTAATTTTAAGTTGGTAACTTAAAATCTGGTTAAGTCCTTAAAGTTTTCAGAAATTACAATTTGGTCCCTAAAGTTGTAATTTGTTCAATTGGGTCCCTGTTTTATCTCTGATGTTTGTGATCTTTGAGCATGGTGTTTGTGTGATCACATCTAAGGTTAATGTGCATCTAGACAAGATTAAAAAAAAAGGGTCGTTAATCAAGGTTAACTTTCGGGTTGACTTTGGTTTTCCTCGTGTAATCTTCGTAGTTCGGGTCAACCGTCTAGGCCGGGCTACGGGGGTTACATTTGGTGGTATCAGAGCTGAGTTGCGAAGGTTGGGGAAAACGGTAAGTTGTTGTGATGTGTGTGTTTGATGTTTATCATGTTGTGTGGTTGAAAGCTGGTTGAAGCATGTGTTTCTGAGTATGCTGTTGATGTTTTTGAGCATGTTGCTGATGTATGCAAGCATGATTTGTGGTTATAAATCTTGGTTGAGTTCATGTGGATATGTGTTGATGTTATGAGCTGATGTTATGCATGGTGAGTGTGTTTTGAGCATGTTATGTTGCTAATGTGCTGGTGCTTTTGGATGTTGTTGGTGTAAGCGTGATCAAGGTATGTTGTTGATATGCTTGATGTTGTGATATCCATGTTGTGTTGACTGTTATGTCATGTAAAGGGGAGGATTCGGGATACCCATTGCCTTATTAATATAGCTATTGTGTTATTTTGGAGTTGGAGTTTGAATCCTTGCTTAATGCTGGTCTAACTGTTTGTTTGCTTGTTGTGATTGTATGTTTGTTGTTAGTGGTATGGCAAAGTTGGTGAAAGCATGGAGGTTGAGTGAGATGGTTGCCGCCTTGGGGCAGGTTGTTAAGGCAAAGAATTCACCCTTTTGTAAAGGTGTTTTGTCTCAGTCTTCTGTGACTGAAGTTAATATGGTAAGGCAAGGGAAGGAAGCTGGTTCCGGGATGGAAAGTTCATTATCTGTTGTTCAGGAGGTGTTGGGAACATCTCAGGCTGCGGTTGAGGTAGAGTCAGTGGATGTGCTGGTTAGATGTGTGGGTTTGCCGAAGCAGCATTTGTTTGATTTGGGTGCTGTGGAGTATCATGGTTCTTCCCCGGAGATGTTTGAGGCCTGGTTGGCCAATGTGGTTCTGATTTTGGATCAGGAGGGCTGTGATTATGCCTGTAAGCTGGGGAGTGTTGTTTCTTTGATGCTGGAGGATGCTTGTTCTTGGTGGACATCTGTGGCTGTGGCGTCACATATCCTTGATATTGATTGGGATTTCTTCGTATCTGCTTTCTATGAAAGGTATCTTGGGAGGGAATTTCCAAGGGTTGAGCAAGGTGCGGGTAGTGCTGTTGGTGAGCAAGTGTTGCCTGAGCAAGGAGTGGAAGTTCAGTCATCTGTGTGTGATCGTTGTAAAAGGCAACATGTTGGAAATTGTTGGGACACAAGTGTTTGCTGGAGATGTGGTTCTAAGTTGCATGTTAAGCGTGATTGTCCTCTTGGAGTGAAGTCAGATGTGGTGTTAGCTAAAGGATCTTTGAAAGGTCGTGGGCACGGCCGAGGCGAGGTTCGGAAATGGCAGAAAAAGCAGAAGGTTGTGAAGGGTTTGGGAAATGAAGTTTGCTGGAAATGTGGGTCTGCTGGACACATGAAGCGTGATTGCTTGATGTTGGCGCGGAACAGCCAAGGTTCCTTATCGCAAGGAGTTGGTGGTGACCCTGGTGTGTTAGCTGGTGCTGCAGGGGTGCGACAGAAGGATGTTGGTTCCGCAAGGAAGAGAGCTCGTTCGATGAAGCTTCAGGGTGGTGTTATGTTTTCAGGTAACCTTGTTAAGTGATCTTTGCTTTAGTTGCCTTAGTTTGGTTTCTGTTGGTTTTTCCTTGCGTGGTAAGTCTAGTCTTGTTGCTAGTATGTTTGGGGTAATGGTAGTTGTGGTTGGTAATATCTTGGGTGTGAAGAAGGCTTGGGTAAGTATCTTGTGGTTAGCAGTTGTTGGTATGATGGAGTTAGATAAGTTAAAGGTGAGTAAGGAGGGTGTTCTTAGACGGATTTTGAGGATGTTATTGGAGGGTGTGAACTGGCATTCATGCACAGTTTAAGTCATTGTATATGTTATATTATATATGTTGGTCCATGCATACATGTGGCATGACATTAGAGGTTTTGCATACATGTACATCAGACATTGATAGGGCATGTAGGTGATCATGCATACGATGTTCACACTCGCTAATAACTAATCGAATCTGTTAGTGTTGTGGTTGGATTAAGTGGAATGATGGGTTTGTAGAGGTTGTTTGGTGCTGAGTGAGAGTGGAATGGCCTGTTGGTAGAAGGATAGTGTTTGATGCTCTGAGAGTTTAGTAGCGTGGTGGTGAAGGGTATTGTTTGAGGTTAGTATCGGCTAAGTGGTTTGTTTAGCTAAAAGAAAGTGGTAGTTCCTTGGTGCTAAGTGATGTTGCAGTTTGAGGTTGTGTTTCCAAGTGCTGAGGTGGTCTAGCTTTTAAGTTGTTGTGAAGGGGTTGTGTTGGTTCTTAGTAATCTTTGAAGAGTTCTGAAGCTGTTGTGTGTTTTGGTTGAGTAATGTTCTGGTAATGCAAGTGTTCTGGTTGAAGTTTGTTGTGAAAGGGCTGTGGAAGATCGAAGGTTTTCGTTGGTTGTTTGGGTTCTTGTGAGCAGTGGTTGACTGGTTATGGTTAAGAAAGTTCTGTTTGAAGTCTGTTGATGGCATGTGGAACGGCTGAAGGTTTCAAGTTGAGATTGTGATATGATTTTGGTTTTTGTGTAAATAGTGCTGGTGAGCTGTTGTGGTAATGTAGTTGACAGATGTGAGGGATTGTCAGCTTCGTTGGAGAGTTTGTGTAAACAGTTGATGTTTAAGGATTTCTGCTTGTTGGGAAAATCTTTGGGAAAGGTTTGGGAATCGCAAGAGTTTTGGAGGCTGAGAGGTTGCCTAGTGGCTGAGTTGGTTTGGTGGTTGTCTTTGTGTAGACAAGTCTTGGGAGTTGTGTGCTACAGTGTTGTCTGCTAAAAGAGCTGAAGTTCTTCAGGTTGATGTTGGGGTTGTGTACAGTTCGGTTATGTGAAAGGTTGAGTCGTGGTTACCTTTGAGAGTTTGAATTTGTGAACAGTGTGTGGTGGAGGTTTTGTATGGGAAGTGATCAGTGTTGTTGGTTGAGGCTTTTGTGTTGCCTTGTGTGTTGCTTGAGAAGGTTTTGTTTCTCTTTTCGCCGGTTGAAATTTCGAGGACGAAATTTCCTAAGGGGGGGAGAGTTGTAACGCCCCGGTTTTGGGCTCAGAAGTTTTGGGTGTTGACCGGTTCGGTCAAAGTGCTGATCGAATATATAAGAGTGGATTTAGGAAAGCCTAGTTCGGGTTGCATTAAAAATATGGAAAAATATTCTAAAATCATATTTTAATATATATAAGTGAACTGTGAAATCAATTTTGGAAAATGAGGTTCGGAAGGTTGACATTTTGGCTAGTGACCAAAATGTAATTTTTGAAAGTTGCGGGACAGTTTTATAAAGGATTGAAACTTTGAATCTTTAAGGAGCTATTATTCCAAAAAGGATTTCTCCAGATTTTTCTAAGATATTTTAAGTCTAAAATCTGATTTTAAAGATTTAGAAAAGGGAGGGAAAATCATTTTAACCAATTTCCAACTAATTTTCCATTTTCTCTCAAATTCTCTTTTCTCTCATTTTCTCTCTACCCAAACAAGATTCTCCAGATTTCTTTCTCTGATTTTGACATCTAAATCTCTCATTTCAATTCTCATTTGATTTCTAATCATCTCATCATCAAAACCTCTCAATTTACAAGTTGATTCATCAAGCTCTTTGGCTCTAAAATGGAGAAATTCAAGTTTGGAGGTTAGAACGTCCTTCTCCTCTAAACTATCAGTTCTTTACTGAAATTCCTAAGTTCTCAATCCTTGATTTATGTTTTATTAAAGGCTTTTCAATTGAGATCTTGATTTTTGGCTAAAATGCAAGATTTGGTGATTTTGGTGAAAATTTCGTGTGATCTGTTTAAGCAGGGTTTTGAGGTGTTAAATTGATATTAAATGAATGTTAAATTGATTAGAAGTTGAGGTTTAATCAATGCAATCCCGGATAGGTTGAATTTCCTAAGTTTGGCTTGAGTATTTGGTTGTTTTTGGAGTGTTTTTGGTGATCTGTTATACCTGGAGGTATAAGGACGTGGTTGTGATCATTTTGCATGTTATTTGATGTATAAAAATGGTTAGAAGTGATGGATCTTGGCTGGGTTAAGTTTTGGAAGTGTTTGGAGATGATTTCGGTTGTGTTTGATAGCCAAATTGCTAGATTTGTGATGAGCAGCGAGTTGTGTTGTTGTTGCTGGTGTTTTAATGCATAAGGATGCATTAATGTTCTGTTTTTGTGTGCTTGAAACAGGGGAGGTTGATCCTTGAGCTTTGGAGGTGTTTTCGGAAGGTTTCGGAAGCTTGGAAAGCTTGTTGGCTAGCTTTGTTTGGTTATCGGTGAGTGAAGTTGGGATTTCAGCTTTTGAAACAAGGTTTGAAGGTTTTTGGGAGCTTAGTTTAAGTCTAAACAACTTTGCTAAGCTCAAGAGTAAGTGAAGGGGTTTTCGCTTTTGAATTGTGAGTGATTTGGTTTCAAAATCAAATGTGGTTGATGATTGATATGCATGTGTTTTTGCATGGTTTAATTCTGTTTTGTAAGCATGTTTTAGCATGGTTTAATGCTGGTTTTGAAAGTCATTTGAAAAGGATGCTCAAGGTAAGAGATCCTTGGTTTTATACATTGGAAGTGTGGTTTTGATGCATAGTGTTGCATGTTGTTTAATGGCTTTGTATGATGCTTAAAACAGTGAATTGATGATGATTAATGATGATAATTGTCACCTTTTGCATATGGTTTTGCATGTGAATCATTGAGCTAATGATGTGATGGCTTTGCATTATGTTTATGCATGTGGAACATTGGATATTATGGTAAGATGGTTATATTGGCAAGTGTTGTAAGTGGTTCTTGGTTCGTTGATCGGATATAATTAGCCGGCTATAGGATTGGGTGCACCGTGAATTAAGTCGCCTTGATGGCGGAGTCGTCAAGTGTGGACCGGGTAAACTCCCCTCAAGTATTCCTAACGAGATGAGGTCAGTGGAGGGTGTGCCCACGGGAGGACCTCGGTTGCTTAAGGTCAGTGGAGGTTGTTGCCCACGGGAAGACCTTGGTTGAGTAAAGGTTATAAGGTGGTTAAAAGTCCTTATGTGAGAACCTTGTACTTGTTGAGATCACAATGGCAATGGTTAAGTCCATGTGTGGATCTTGTGTGTGATGTCCCGGATCTCGTTAGATGATGTCTACAACTACCAATCGGTTATGCAAAGGTTGTATGGTGGTTGAAAGTCCATACGGGAAGACCTTGTGCATGTCAAGGGTGTATGGCGGTTGAAAGTCCATACATGGTAACCTTGAGGAAAGGCTAAGGTTGTATGGTGTTTAAAAGTCCATACATGGGAACCTTAGGAGGTTGAGGTCAGTGGAGGTTGTTGCCCACGGGAAGACCTTGGATTGGGTAGTGTGTAGGAAGCGTTGGGACACGCTTGGAATCCGCGTATCCGATCGGGTTGAAAAGTTGGAAAGTGAATATGGTCGATCTCTTGGAAGCCAATATAATGTTCTTGATCAAGTTGAGCATGGGATTGCTTGAAATGATGCATAGTTGCATGTGAAGCATGGGATTGCTTGAAATGATGCATGGTTGCATGTGAAGCATGAGATGCTTGAATTGATGCATGTTTGCATGAGAAGCATGAGATGCTTGGTAAGATGCATTGTTGCATGAGATGTGTATGATGCTAGTGAAAGCATGTTACTTGTATGTTGAACAAGTGTTGGTTATCATTTGATAAATGATGCATGTGAGCATGAATTACCTATGATGCATTGGAGTCATGTATGACTTGTTGTTAAAGGCATGTGATGATGATGTTATGGTTTTATGTGGCCTTGTTTAAATGCATGAAATGGTTTGATTGAACTATGGTTTAAATGGTTTCTTGCTTGATGTGGTTTCCAAGATTAAGAAAGGTATGCTGTGGGAAGGATGTGTTTTCCATGGTTTTGTTTAAGCTTGGCATATGGTGTTTATGCATGATTTGAGATTGATGTTGAAAAGAGTTTTCGAACATGGTTTTGGAAAGCAAATCGGGTTGGTTTTAAAGTGTTTTAAGGACCCGCTGCATTTATGGTGTTTTGGTTTTGAGCATTCCTCACTAAGCATTATGTTCTTACGCTCCTCTTTGTCCGTCAATGCAGATTCTTGAAGTTTGGACAGCAAGGAGCAAGGGATTCAAGGTGGACTCCAATGGAGATGTATGTCTCGGTGAATAGCTATAGTTAATAAGGGCAATGGGGTAGAATCTCTCGGGTTTTTGTGTATGTGATCGTGTATGTTGATCATGAAGGTTTAAATGCTGTAGTTAATGTTGTTGAAACATGATTGGGTTAAATGTGATTGAATTGGAAGGTTTGTGCTTAAATGGTTGCTTGTGTAGGAAGCATGCCTATAGATTTGGGGTTTTCCTTATATGTGGTGTATATGTTGAATTGTTGATGCAAGTATGTCTCTTTTATGTTGAATTGCATGTCGGCAAAGTTTGGTGGCTTTTGGAGCATGTTTGAATGATCAATTGTGTGTTTGAATGAGCAAAATGCAACATTCTGGGCTAGGCGTTTCGGAACAGGTAACACCGTTTCGGAACGGGTGCCCTGTATGAACCCAGGCGTCCGAAACGGGTGCCACCGTTCCGAAACGGAAGGCATTCTGCCAGACCCCCGTTGCGGAACGTGTTGCGGAACGGCCCGTGCTTCGGAACGGGCTTGGCCTGTTTCGGAACGGGTGACCGTTGGGGGCTGACATGGGCGGTTAAATGTTTCAAAATGTTTGCATTTTGGTCCTGAATCTTGTTTGTGCAATTGTATGAGTTCGGGAGGTCCGTTTGAGCTGAAATTTGGCAGAGAAGCATGAAACATGATTAATTTTAAGTTGGTAACTTAAAATCTGGTTAAGTCCTTAAAGTTTTCAGAAATTACAATTTGGTCCCTAAAGTTGTAATTTGTTCAATTGGGTCCCTGTTTTATCTCTGATGTTTGTGATCTTTGAGCATGGTGTTTGTGTGATCACATCTAAGGTTAATGTGCATCTAGACAAGATTAAAAAGAAAAAAAAGAGTCGTTAATCAAGGTTGACTTTCGGGTTGACTTTGGTTTTCCCCGTGTAATCTTCGTAGTTCGGGTCAACCGTCTAGGCCGGGCTACAGGGGTTACATTTCGGTTGTGTTTGGTAGCCAAATTGTTCGATTTGTGATGAGCAGCGAGTTGTGTTGTTGTTGCTGGTGTTTTAATGCATAAGGATGCATTAATGTTCTGTTTTTGTGTGCTTGAAACAGGGGAGTTTGATCCGTGAGCTTTGGAGGTGTTTGCGGAAGGTTTCGGAAGCTTGGAAGGCTTGTTGGCTAGTCTTGTTTTGGTTATCGGTGAGTGAAGTTGGGATTTCAGCTTTTAAAACAAGGTTTGAAGGTTTTTGGGAGCTTAGTTTAAGTCTAAACAACTTTGCTAAGCTCAAGAGTAAGTGAATGGGTTTTTGCTCTTGAATTGTGTGTGATTTGGTTTTAAAAGCAAATGTGGTTGATGATTGAAATGCATGTGTTTTGCATGGTTTAATTCAGTTTTGTAAGCATGTTTTTAGCATGGTTTAATGCTGGTTTTGAAAGTCATTTGAGAAGGATGCTCAAGGTAAGGGATCCTTGGTTTTGTATATGGTAAATGCGGTTTTGATGCATAGTGTTGCATGTTGATCAATGGCTTTGTATGATGCTTTAAAACAGTGAATTGATGATGGTAAATGTTACCTTTTGCATGTTGGTTATGCATGTGAATCATTGGATTTATGAGGTAATGGTTTTGCATGTTGGTTATGCATGTGAATCATTGGGCAAATGTTGTGATGGCTTTGCATTATGTTTATGCATGTGGAAATGGTAAGATGGTTATATTGGCAAGTGTTGTAAGTGGTTCTTGGTTTGTTGATCGGATATAGTTAGCCGGCTATAGGATTGGGTGCACCGTGAATTAAGTCGCCTTGGAGGTGGAGTGGTCAAGAGTGGACCGAATAAGCTCCCTTCAAGTATCCTAACGAGATGAGGTCATAGTGGAGGTTGTTGCCCACTCGAGGACCTTGGTTGATGAGGTCATAATGGAGGTGTTGCCCATTCGAGGACCTTGGTTGAGTAAAGGTTATATGGTGGTTAAAAGTCCATATGTGAGAACCTTGTACTTGTTGAGATCATAATGGCAGTGTTAAGTCCATGTGTGGATCTTGTGTGGGATGTCCCGGATCTCGTTAGTGATGTTCTACAACTACCAATCGGTTATGCAAAGGTTGTATGGTGGTTGAAAGTCCATACGTGGGAATCTTGTGCATGTCAAGGTTGTATGGTGGTTAAAAGTCCATACATGGGAACCTTGGGGAAAAAGCTAAGGTTGTATGGTGTTTAAAAGTCCATACATGGGAACCTTAGGATGATGAGGTCATAGTGGAGGTTGTTGCCCACTCGAGGACCTTGGTTGTTGAGGTCATAATGGAGGTGTTGCCCATTCGAGGACCTTGGATTGGTAGGGTGTAGGGAGCGTAGGGACAACGCTCGGAATCCGCGTATCCGATCGGGTTGTTGAGTTGGAAAGTGGATGTGGTTGATCAATTGGAAGCCAATGTAATGTTCTTGATCATAGTGAAGCATGAGATGCTTGAAATGATGCATGGTTGCATGTGAAGCATGAGATGCTTGGATTGATGCATGGTTGCATGTGAAGCATGAGATGCTTGGATTGATGCATGATTGCAAGTGAAGCATGAGATGCTTGAAAAGATGCATTGTTGCATGAAAAGTGTATGATGCTAGTGAATGCATGTTACTTGTTAAGTTGAACAAGTGTTGGTTATCATTTGGTAAATGATGCATGTGAGCATGAAATATCTATGTTGCATTGGAGTCTTGTAAGACTTGTTTTTAAAGGCATGTGAAGATGATGTTATGGTTTTTATGTTGCCTTGGTTAAATGCATGTGATAGAATATTTGAGGTATGGTTTTAAAAGGTTTCTTGCTTGATATGGTTTTCAAGTTTAAGAAAGGTATGTTGTGAAATGGGAGAGTTTTTCCATGGTTCTGTTTAAGCTTGGCATATGGTGTTTATGCATGATTTGAGCTTGATGTTGAAAAGGGTTTTCAAACATGGTTTTGGTAATCAAATCGGGTTTGTCTTTAAAGTGTTTTAATGACCCGCTGCATTGATGGTGTTTTTGGTTTTGAGCATTCCTCACTAAGCATTATGTGCTTACGCTCCTTTTTGTCCATCAATGCAGATTCTTGAAGTTTGGGCAGCAAGGAGCAAGGGATTCAAGGTGGACTCCAATGGAGATGTATGTCTCGGTGAATAGCTATAGTTAATAAGGGCAATGGGGTAGAATCTCTCGGGTTGTTGTGTATGTGATCGTATATGTTTGATCAAGAAGGTTTAAATGTTGTTGCTAATGTTGTTGGAACATGAATTGGCTTTAATGAGTTTGAATTGGAAGGTTTGTGCCTAAATGGTTGCTTGTGTAGGAAACATGCCTATAGATTTGGGGCTTTTCTTATATGTTGTGTTTCTGTTGAATTGTTGATGCAAGTATGTCTCATTTATGTTGAATTGCATGTTGGTAAAGTTTGGTGGCTTTTGGAGCATGTTTGAATGATCAATTGTGTGTTTGAGTGAGCAAAATGCAACATTCTGGGCTAGGCGTTTCGGAACAGGTAACACCGTTTCGGAACGGGTGCCCTGCATGAACCCAGGCGTCCGAAACGGGTGCCACCGTTCCGAAACGGAAGGCATTCTGCCAGACCCCCATTGCGGAACGCGTTGCGGAACGGCCCCGTGTTTCGGAACGGGCTTGACCTATTTCGGAACGGGTGACCGTTGGGGGCTGACATGGGCGGTTAAATGTTTCAAAATGTTTGCATTTTGGTCCTGAATCTTGTTTGTGCAATTGTATGAGTTCGGGATGTCTGCTTGAGCTGAAATTTGGCGGGGAAGCATGAAACATGGTTATTTTTAAGTTAGTTACTTAAAATCTGGTTAAGTCCTTAAAGTTTTCAAAAATTACAATTTGGTCCCTAAAGTTGTAATTTGTTCAATTGGGTCCCTGTTTGATCTCTGATGGTTGTGATCTTTGAGCATGGTGTTTGTGTGATCACATCTAAGGTTAATGTGCATCTAGACAAGATTAAAAAGAAAAAAAAAGGGTCGTTAATCAAGGTTGACTTTCGGGTTGACTTTGGTTTTCCCCGTGTAATCTTCGTAGTTCGGGTCAACCGTCCAGACCGGGCTACGGGGGTTACATTTGGTGGTATCAGAGCTGAGTTGCGAAGGTTGGGGAAAACGGTAAGGTAATGTGATGTGTGTTTGATGTTTACCTTGTTGTGTGGTTGAAAGTTGGTAGAAACACATGTGTTTTTGAGTATGCTGTTGATGTTTCTGAGCATGTTGCTGATGTATGCAAGCATGTTTTGTGGTTATGAATCTTGGTTGAGTTTATGTGGATATGTGCTGATGCTATGAGCTGATGTTATGCATGGTGAATGTGTATTGAGCATGATATGTTGCTAGTATGCTGGTGCAATTGGATGTTGTTTGGTGTAAGCATGATCAAGGTATGTTGTTGATATGCTTGATGTTGTGATATCCATGTTGTGTTGACTGTTATGTCATGTAAAGGGGAGGATTCGGGATACCCATTGCCTTATTAATATAGCTATTGTGTTATTTTGGAGTTGGAGTTTGAATCCTTGCTTAATGCTGGTCTAACTGGTTTGTTTGCTTGTTGTGATTGTATGTTTGTTGTTGTTAGTGGTATGGCAAAGTCGATGAAAGAATGGCGGTTGAGTTAGATGGTTGCTGCCTTGGGGCAGGTTGTTAAGGCAAAGAATTCACCCTTTTGTAAAGGTGTTTTGTCTCAGTCTTCTGTGCCTGAAGTTGAGATGGTAAGGCAAGGGAAAGAAGCTGGTTCTGTGGTGAAAAGTTCATCATCTGTGGTTCAGGAGGTGTTGGGAACATCTCAGGCTGCGGTTGAGGTAAAGTCAGTAGATGTGCTGGCTAGATGTGAGGGTTTGCCGAAGCAGCGTTTGCTTGATTTGGGTGCTGTGGAATATCATGGTTCTACACCGGAGATGTTTGAGGCCTGGTTGGCCATTGCGATTCTGATTTTGGATCAGGAAGGCTGTGATTATGCCTGTAAGCTGGGGAGTGTTGTTTCTTTGATGCTGGAGGATGCTTGTGCCTGGTGGACATCTGTGGCAGTGGCGTCACATATCCATGATATTGACTGGGATTTCTTTGTATCGGCCTTTTATGAAAGGTATCTTGGAAGGGAATTTCCAGGGGTTAAGCAAGGCGCGGGTAGTGCTGTTGTGGGGCAAGTGTTGCTTGAGCAAGGAGTAGAGGCTCAGCCATCTGTGTGTGATCGTTGTTAAGGCAACATGTTGGAAATTGTTGGGGCGCAGGTGTTTGCTGGAATTGTGGTTCTAAAGTTCATGTTAAGCGTGATTGTCCTCATGGAGTGAAGTCAGCTTTGGTGATAGCCAAAGGATCTTTGAAAGGTCGTGGGCACGGCCGGGGCAAGGTTCAGAGGTGGCAGAAAAAGCAGAAGGTTGTGAAGAGTTTGGGAAATGAAGTTTGCTGGAAATGTGGGTCTGCTGGACACATGAGGCGTGATTGTTTGATGTTGGCCCGGAATAGCCAAGGTTCTTTATTGCAAGGAGTTGGTGGTGACCCTGGTGTGTTAGCTGGTGCTGCAATGGTGCGGCAGGAGGATGATGGTTCCGCAAGGAAGAGAGCTCGTCTGATGAAGCTTCAGGGTGGTGTTGTGCTTTCAGGTAACCTTGTTAAGTGATCTTTGCTTTAGTTGCCTTAGTTTGGTTTCTGTTGGTTTCCTTGTGTGGTAAGTCTAGTTTTGTTGCTAGTATGTTTGGGGTAATGGTAGTTGTGGTTTGGTGATATCTTGGGTGTGAAGAAGGCTTGGGTAAGTATCTTGTGGTTAATGGTTGTTGGTATGATGGAGTTAGATAAGTTAAAGGTGAGTTAGGAGGTTGTTCTTAGACAGATTTTGAGGATGTTATTGGAGGGTGTGAACTGGCATTCATGCACAGTTAAAATCATTGTTATATGCTATATTATATATGTTGGTCCATGCATACATGTGGCATGACACTAGAGGTTTGCATACATGTACATCAGGCATTGATAGGGCATGTAGGTGATCATGCATACGATGTTCACGCTCGCTAATAGCTAATCGAATCTGTTAGTGTTGTGGTTGGATTAGGTGGGATGATGGGTTTTTAGAGGTTGTTTGGTGCTGAGTGAGAGCTAGAAGTGTTGGAGTTTGGTAAACTAGTTGCTAGTGATAGTGAGAGTGGAATAGCCGGATGGTAGAAGGATAGTGTTGATGCTCAGAGAGTTTAGTGGTTTGGTGGTGAAGGGTATCAGTTGAGATTAGTATCGGTTAAGTGGTTTGTTTAGCTAAAAGGAAGTGGTAATTCCTTGGTGTTAAGTGATGTTGCAGCTTAGTGGTTGAGTTCCCAAGTGCTGAAGTAGTTTAGCTTTTAAGTTGTTGTGAAAGGGTTGTGATGGTTCTTAGCAACCTTTGAGGAGTTCAGAAGCTGTTATGTGTGTTTTGGTTAAGTAATGTTCTGGTAATGCAAGTGTTCTGATTGAAGTTTGTAGTGAAAGGGCTGTGAAAGATCGAAGGTTTTCGTTGGTTGTTTGGGTTCTTGTGAGAAGTGGTTGGCTGGTTGTGGTTAAGAAAGTTCCGTTTGAAGTTAGTTGGTGGTGTGTGGAACAGCTGACGGTTTCAAGTTGGGGTTGTGAAGTAATTTTTGGTATTTGGGTGAGTAGTCCTGGTGAGCTGTTATGGTAAAGTTATGGCAGATATGAAGGATTGTCAGCTTCGTTGAAGAGTTTGAGTAAACAGTTGATGTTTAAGGATTTTTTCTTGTTGGGGAAAATCTTTGGAAGAGGTTTGGGAGTCGCAAGAGTTTTAGAAGCAGAGAGGTTGCCTAGTGGCTGAGTTGGATTGGTTGTTGTCTCTGTGTGAACAAGTCTTGGGAGTTGTGTGTTACAGTGTTGTCTGCTGTAAGAGCTGAAGTTTTTCAGATTGATGTTGGGATTGTGTGCAGTCCGGTTATGTGGAAAGTTAAGTCGTGGTTACCTTTGAGAGTTTGGATTTGTGAACAGTGTATGGTGGAGGTTTTGTGTGGAATGTGTTCAGTGAAGTTGAGGTGGTTGTGTTGTCTTGTGTGTTGCTTTGAGAAGGTTGTGGTTCTCTTTTCGCCGGTTGAAATTTCGAGGACGAAATTTCCTAAGGGGGGGAGAGTTGTAACGCCCCGGTTTTGGGCTCGGAAGTTTTTGGCGTTGACCGGTTCGGTCAAAGTGCTAATCGAATATATAAGAGTGAATTTAGGAAAGCCTAGTTCGGGTTGCATTAAAAATATGGAAAAATGTTCTAAAATCATCTTTTAATATATATAAGTGAACTGTGAAATCAATTTAGGAAAATGAGGTTCGGAAGGTTGACATTTTGGCTGGTGACCAAAATGTAATTTTTGAAAGTTGCGGGACAGTTTTATAAAGGATTGAAACTTTGAATCTTTAAGGATCTATTATTCCAAAAAGAGTTTCTCCAGATTTTTCTAAGATATTTTAAGGCTATATTCTGATTTTTAAAGATTAAGAAAGGGAGGGAAATCATTTTAACCAATTTCTTAACTAACTTTCCATTTTCTCTCAATTTTCCTTTTCTCTCATTTTCTCTCAACCCAAACAAAATTCTCCAGATTTCTTTCTCTGATTTTGACATCTAAATCTCTCATTTCAACTCTCATTTGATTCCTAATCATTTCATCAACAAAACCTCTCAATTTGCAAGTTGTTTCATCAAGCTTTTTGGCTCTAAAATGGAGAAATTCAAGTTTGGAGGTAAGAACGTCTTTCTCCTCTAAACTATCAGTTCTTTACTGAAATTCCTAAGTTCTCAATCCTTGATTTATGTTTTGTTAATGGCTTTTCAATTGAGATCTTGATTTTTGGCTAAAATGCAAGATTTGGTGATTTTGGTGAAATTTTCGTGTGATCTGTTTGGGCAGTGTTTTGGAGTGTCAAAATGATGTTAAATGAATGCTAAATTGATTAGAAGTTGAGGTTTAATCAATGCAATCCCGGATAGGTTGAATTTCCTAAGTTTGGCTTGAGTTTTTTGTTGTTTTTGGAGTGTTTTTGGTGATCTGTTATACCTGGAGGTATAAGGACGTGGTTGTGATCATTTCATATGTTAATTGATGTATAAAAATGGTTAGAAGTGATGGATCTTGGCTGGGTTAAGTTGTGGAGGTGTTTGGAGGTGATTTCGGTTGTGTTTGGTAGCCAAATTGTTAGATTTGTGATGAGCAGCGAGTTGTGTTGTTGTTGCTGGTGTTTTAATGCATAAGGATGCATTAATGTTCTGTTTTTGTGTGCTTGAAACAGGGGAGTTTGATCCGTGAGCTTTGGAGGTGTTTGCGGAAGGTTTCGGAAGCTTGGAAGGCTTGTTGGCTAGTCTTGTTTTGGTTATCGGTGAGTGAAGTTGGGATTTCAGCTTTTAAAACAAGGTTTGAAGGTTTTTGGGAGCTTAGTTTAAGTCTAAACAACTTTGCTAAGATCAAGAGTAAGTGAATGGGTTTTTGCTCTTGAATTGTGTGTGATTTGGTTTTAAAAGCAAATGTGGTTGATGATTGAAATGCATGTGTTTTGCATGGTTTAATTCTGTTTTGTAAGCATGTTTTTAGCATGGTTTAATGCTGGTTTTGAAAGTCATTTGAGAAGGATGCTCAAGGTAAGGGATCCTTGGTTTTGTATATGGTAAATGCGGTTTTGATGCATAGTGTTGCATGTTGATCAATGGCTTTGTATGATGCTTTAAAACAGTGAATTGATGATGGTAAATGTTACCTTTTGCATGTTGGTTATGCATGTGAATCATTGGATTTATGAGGTAATGGTTTTGCATGTTGGTTATGCATGTGAATCATTGGGCAAATGTTGTGATGGCTTTGCATTATGTTTATGCATGTGGAAATGGTAAGATGGTTATATTGGCAAGTGTTGTAAGTGGTTCTTGGTTTGTTGATCGGATATAGTTAGCCGGCTATAGGATTGGGTGCACCGTGAATTAAGTCGCCTTGGAGATGGAGTGGTCAAGAGTGGACCGGATAAGCTCCCTTCAAGTATCCTAACGAGATGAGGTCATAGTGGAGGTTGTTGCCCACTCGAGGACCTTGGTTGATGAGGTCATAATAGAGGTGTTGCCCATTCGAGGACCTTGGTTGAGTAAAGGTTATATGGTGGTTAAAAGTCCATATGTGAGAACCTTGTACTTGTTGAGATCACAATGGCAGTGTTAAGTCCATGTGTGGATCTTGTGTGGGATGTCCCGGATCTCGTTAGTGATGTTCTACAACTACCAATCGGTTATGCAAAGGTTGTATGGTGGTTGAAAGTCCATACGTGGGAATCTTGTGCATGTCAAGGTTGTATGGTGGTTAAAAGTCCATACATGGGAACCTTGGGGGAAAAGCTAAGGTTGTATGGTGTTTAAAAGTCCATACATGGGAACCTTAGGATGATGAGGTCATAGTGGAGGTTGTTGCCCACTCGAGGACCTTGGTTGTTGAGGTCATAATGGAGGTGTTGCCCATTCGAGGACCTTGGATTGGTAGGGTGTAGGGAGCGTAGGGACAACGCTCGGAATCCGCGTATCCGATCGGGTTGTTGAGTTGGAAAGTGGATGTGGTTGATCAATTGGAAGCCAATGTAATGTTCTTGATCATAGTGAAGCATGAGATGCTTGAAATGATGCATGGTTGCATGTGAAGCATGAGATGCTTGGATTGATGCATGGTTGCATGTGAAGCATGAGATGCTTGGATTGATGCATGATTGCAAGTGAAGCATGAGATGCTTGAAAAGATGCATTGTTGCATGAAAAGTGTATGATGCTAGTGAATGCATGTTACTTGTTAAGTTGAACAAGTGTTGGTTATCATTTGGTAAATGATGCATGTGAGCATGAAATATCTATGTTGCATTGGAGTCTTGTAAGACTTGTTTTTAAAGGCATGTGAAGATGATGTTATGGTTTTTATATTGCCTTGGTTAAATGCATGTGATAGAATATTTGAGCTATGGTTTTAAAAGGTTTCTTGCTTGATATGGTTTTCAAGTTTAAGAAAGGTATGTTGTGAAATGGGAGAGTTTTTCCATGGTTCTGTTTAAGCTTGGCATATGGAGTTTATGCATGATTTGAGCTTGATGTTGAAAAGGGTTTTCAAACATGGTTTTGGTAATCAAATCGGGTTTGTCTTTAAAGTGTTTTAATGACCCGCTGCATTGATGGTGTTTTTGGTTTTGAGCATTCCTCACTAAGCATTATGTGCTTACGCTCCTTTTTGTCCATCAATGCAGATTCTTGAAGTTTGGGCAGCAAGGAGCAAGGGATTCAAGGTGGACTCCAATGGAGATGTATGTCTCGGTGAATAGCTATAGTTAATAAGGGCAATGGGGTAGAATCTCTCGGGTTGTTGTGTATGTGATCGTATATGTTTGATCAAGAAGGTTTAAATGTTGTTGCTAATGTTGTTGGAACATGAATTGGCTTTAATGAGTTTGAATTGGAAGGTTTGTGCCTAAATGGTTGCTTGTGTAGGAAGCATGCCTATAGATTTGGGGCTTTTCTTATATGTTGTGTTTCTGTTGAATTGTTGATGCAAGTATGTCTCATTTATGTTGAATTGCATGTTGGTAAAGTTTGGTGGCTTTTGGAGCATGTTTGAATGATCAATTGTGTGTTTGAGTGAGCAAAATGCAACATTCTGGGCTAGGCGTTTTGGAACAGGTAACACCGTTTCGGAACGGGTGCCCTGCATGAACCCAGGCGTCCGAAACGGGTGCCACCGTTCCGAAACGGAAGGCATTCTGCCAGACCCCCGTTGCGGAACGCGTTGCAGAACGGCCCCGTGTTTCGGAACGGGCTTGACCTGTTTCGGAACGGGTGACCGTTGGGGGCTGACATGGGCGGTTAAATGTTTCAAAATGTTTGCATTTTGGTCCTGAATCTTGTTTGTGCAATTGTATGAGTTCGGGATGTCCGCTTGAGCTGAAATTTGGCGGGGAAGCATGAAACATGGTTAATTTTAAGTTGGTAACTTAAAATCTGGTTAAGTCCTTAAAGTTTTCAGAAATTACAATTTGGTCCCTAAAGTTGTAATTTGTTCAATTGGGTCCCTGTTTGATCTCTGATGGTTGTGATCTTTGAGCATGGTGTTTGTGTGATCACATCTAAGGTTAATGTGCATCTAGACAAGATTAAAAAGAAAAAAAAGGGTCGTTAATCAAGGTTGACTTTCGGGTTGACTTTGGTTTTCCCCGTGTAATCTTCGTAGTTCGGGTCAACCGTCCAGACCGGGCTACGGGGGTTACAGGTACAAAGTTTGGATTTGAGTACTTTGATGTTGCTTGTAGGTTCAATAGTTGTTGCTGGTGCATTTAAGACTTGTTCTTATACCCTTGTATTGAATTCTAGCCGTTTAGGTAGTTGGAATCATCAATAGAGCCGTTGGGATGCAATTTCCCGTAACAAATGCTGCTCAGCTACCTATTGTATCGGTACGGCTCAGGGGCGTACCAGTACCTGTCTCAAACAAGTAAAAGTCATTGTGACTGAAAAATTACGCGTATCATGTTACTCCATTCCAGCCGCTCAAGAGTGGTAGAATCGGTGGAGGAGAAAATGCTTGGAAGCAATTCAAGAAGAAAGATCATGATGTGAACAACACAGTACCTACGAGGCTCCTAAGCACCTCACAATCTCACCACCTCAAGCCGCAATCGGGAATGCGCAAAGCTCGAACCGAAGAGAAAATAGGGCTCCCAAGAGGGAATAAGAGAAGATGTTCTTCGCCCCTCTACCCATGCCATACAAGGAGGTGTACAAACACCTATATGAGGCTGATCTGGTCTGTCCATATCATGTTACTCCATTCCAGCCGCCTTACCCTCCATGGTATGACGAGAAGGCACAATGTGAATACCACGGTGGAGTACCGGGGCACATGATAGAAAATTGCACAACATTCAAGAAGCGCGTGTAAAACATGATCAACACCAGGGTCATAGAATTAGAAGGGCCCAATGTGGCGGCCAATCCACTTCCAAACCATGGAGGTCGAGGCGTGAATGCCCTCGAAGAGTTAGATGCGAAGAAAGTGAGAGTGGAAATGTCGGAAATCAAGTCCCCTCTGAGCTGGGTGTACGAACAGTTGTGCGCGGCGGGCTTGATTGAGAATGGTACAAAAGGAGCATATGATGGCCATGAATCATTTTGTGAGTACCATCAGACCACGGGGCATGAGATCTAGAGTTGTCCAGAATTCAAGGAGTTGGTTCAGGAACTGATGGACAATAAGGATATTGAGTTCCTCGAGGAAGCTTAAGGGTTGTAAGGAATGGCCAATCTAGCAATGGTCAAGAGTTTTAATGCATCCAAGTTTGCTTTGTGTTCAGTGTTGCTTTGTTTTCATTTCACTGCATTTTAATTTTTTCCTTGAAGTGATGTGTGGAATCAACTTTACTACCCTTTGCCCAAAGGTAGCAAAGATCTCTTTGTAAGGGCCTAAGATTTGTCTGTTGAGTCCCCGTATATCAATTACACAAGGGACATTGACCTTGACCCAAAGGATGATCTCGAGCAACCTTTGTCTAGTGGAAATCGAAAGCTACAAAGATGATGAATATGTGACTTACACTCCAATTTAATCTGGTCATGTATTGAGTTCCCATGGCATTAAAGCATTCGGGAGAACAACATGAAATCTTCCATACTAAAAAAAGAAAAAAAGAAGAGAGAAAAAAGAGAAGAAGGAAAAGAAAAAAGAAAAAGAAAAGAAGAAGGAAAAAGAGAAAAAGAAAGAAAGAAGAAGAAGAAGAAAAAGAAGAAGAAGAAGAAGAAGAAGAAGAAGAAGAAGAAGAAGAAGAAGAAGAAGAAAAAGAAAAAGAAAATCGAAATCACAAAAGCATAACAAAAGCACTCCAATGTTCGAATCCTGGTAATAGGCATTTTCGGATACGAGTGTGGAATTTTTTGGGTACTCTGCTGTAGCAAAAGGACTAATAAGGCTGATATGCACCATTTGAATCAAAAACCTTGGCTTCATGAGTGATGGTAATATTTTCAAATCATGACAATGCCGAGTAGCTCGGGGTTTTGTTGTTTGCTCCATCATTTATTTCGAGCCAAAGGAATGTGATGAGTTGATTTCCCTAAAACCATAAAGAAATGAGACAAAGCAATAATGATAAAGGCGAAGCCTATAGAAGATAAATCTAATTGATTAAAAAACTGAAATAATTTGGAGGGTATTTTACATCCTCAAACATCAGCTCAGCTTTCGAGGTCTCCTAGACACATGATGCTTGAGGCAATCCTTGGTAAGCCATTTTAGTGTCGTTCGTGCACTTGATATTTAGGGTATTTAATCTAGTCTAATATATCCATAATTTGAAAAGAAAGTCTATTTTTTTTTTTTGAAAATGCATCTCATATTGAAGTGAGAATATGTAATCTAAAATTTATAGTGGACAAAAAATTTCGCTTCCCATTGCTTGAAGGATAAAGTTTAGAATGCAAGGACATGAATGCAAATGATAGCTCATCAGTGGCCATAGTGAGGTTAGTGGTAAGATTCTACATGCTACAGTTCAGGGACTTGAAGCGAGTTCCTGTTGAAATGCTTTGATTGCTTCAGAAAATGAAAACGGACCTTAATGAACTTAAGAGAAAAGTTCAGGGACATGGGGGCATGTGCTTCCCTTAACATTGAGAAAAGAGAAAAGTTGTCACGTTAAGTTAAGACGAAGAGAATGGTTGAGTACCCAGCTTGAATAGGGAGCAATGTTATGAGAACGAGCACTACGAGAAGTGTTATGTCTATTCTGACCAGTGGAAGTCAACAGTAATCTTTCAAGAAGAGACAAAAAGGGAGATTTGGCAAGGACGAGAAAGCCCGAAGAGATTGAGAAAAAGAAGAAAACAAGAAGAGGGTCAAGAGTGACCAATCCGAGAGATAAAAGCGTCCGAGCAATTTTGACGTCATAAATCATGCATCATTTATAGTCAGGCATCCCTTGGATTAGGGGCATGCTAACTCACATCATCATATTATTTTGCCTATTTTGACATGTATATTAAAGCTTTTTCAGTAAGAAGAACCCGCCTACCCGTTCAAGCATGAGGAGAATGAAACTTTTTTTTATAATCGCCTATCCGTTCAGGCATGAGGAGAATGGAACCCGCCTATCCGTTTAAGCATAAGGAGAATGGAACCCGCCTATCCGTTTGGGCATAAGGAGAATGAAACCCGCCTATCCGTTCAGGCATGAGGAGAATGGAACTTTTATCTTTCAGAACCTGCTTATCCATTCGGGCATAAGGAGAATGGAAACCTGCCTATCCGTTCGGGCATGAGGAGAATAGAATCCGCCTATCCGTTCAGGCAGTTTGAGAATGGAGCTTTTATTTTTCACCAATTGTCTATTCGTTCGGACCTCGAAGGGTTGAACAATGTCGAAATTAGAGGAACATCTTCAAGCTTCCGCAACCGTTACATTTTCCCGTACCAATTTCCGAACCGCCAGTAGTTCAAGTGCAAGGTAATTCGGTATCCAAATAGGGAAGTTGGACAAAATTAGTGCTTATGGCCTTTGCTTTATTCTTGTTCCACAAGTATAAGCAAAGGGGGCAGCTGTAATCACTAATTTTGTCAGGGGTGTCAACCCGTTTTTATTTTTAAAAATAATGGGCTTCAATTAATTACATATCATATTATGAAAAAACTAAAAATATATGTGTATATATATATATATATTATTAGTGTTATAATATTTATTATCATTAGTTATATTATTACCCATTTGAAAAACCCTTGTTATTATTATCATTATTATTAGTATTACTATTACTACTACTATTATTATTATTATTATCTATTATCCATTGTTATTATTATCATTATCATTATCTATTATTATCAGCGTTATTACTATCAGCACTATTATTATCTATTATTATTATTATTATTTTATTAATGTTTTTGAAACAGATCCGAAAATACAACAAAAACTAATATATATATATATATATATATATATATATATATATATATATAGATGCCTAATTGAATAAATAAAACCCAATATTAAATAATACAAGCCCAACGGTTTATTTAATAAAGTCCATATACAAAATATAAGACCCAAATATATATATATATATATATATATATATATATATATATATATATATATATATATATATACATATAAGGGCCCATTCGGCCCAAACCTTAGGCCTAATTACATCAAAACTCTAATCTGATTTAATGTCTTGCGCAACCGGCTACCAGCCGGCAGATCTAATCCAGATCTGACGGTCAGAAGGGCCCTTGATGGAAGAAGCCCTAATTTTCCTCTCATTTGCCTTGGCTCCGCATCGACCATGGCCCTTGGATCAGGAATGCATCAACGGTCCAGATCGTGGTAGAGAAGTCTCCAAAACTTCCACACGTCCACGCGCGGCTTTTAGATTCTCACACGCGCGCGTACGGACCATGATGTTCGAGCCTCTTCAGATTCCCAGATCGTGACCGTTGATCTCTACGGCATTAACGGCCAAGATCGAGGCTCCCAAGCCGAGTCGTTTCCTCAGCCGCTGAGCCACGCCGTCCTCTTGTCCACTCCTCACGGTCGTCGCATGCAAACAAAACAAAACTGAAGCGTCAGGGAGGGCGAATGCGCAACAAATTCCATAACCAACAAAACAAATGGGTTTTAGAGGGCGGATGCAAAAAATTAGATCAACCAATAGTTTTTTCATTCGAAATTTATGTAATACCGAAAACTTGGAATTTCGGGCTATAAAAAGCCGAAACCAAACTTTGTAATCCCCAAGAGAGAAACGGGGGGATTTTGAGAAGATCAATACAAGAAGAACACCATTTCCAGAGGTATATAATTCCCATTTTCCATTTCAAATAAAAAAAATATATAGAAATCTAGGGTTTCATTTTACCTCTACCGTTTCACCTTCTCGAGCCCCAATTGCCCCTTTCACCGCCGATAAGCATTCTGGCCTCTTTGAGGCCTTGCATGGTGAGCCGGTAAGGGTGGTAACAAAAAAGGGGCGGATCGATTTTGCTTTCGAAAGTAAAAAATGGGTTTTTCTCTTCGAATCTGTTTTTGGTTTTCAAAAAAACTTGGGGCTTTTCGGTTCTGTTTATACGAAGCAAAAGGGGTTTCGCTTGAGGTTTTTTGAAATAGAGAAAGGTTTTTTTTGGCTTGTTCTAAGTTTTTAGGTTTCCGGCGCCGGCTAACGGCGACAAAATGGCGTTTGGGGCGTCGGAAAATTAGAGAGCAAAAGAGGGGGAGTCTGAGAAGGCTCAGGTTTAATAAAAGGGGCTGAATTGTTTTTTAATTCGATTTTTATAATGTTTTGTGTTTTAAAATGGGTTTTATCCCTTAATAAGTCCCTCTACGTATTTTTATTACGCGTGCAGGGGCTTCCGCGTTTTGAAACTACGACCGTGGTCCCTTAAGTTTTTTAAACGTTTTTAATTTCGTCCCTGATTTGATTTTAACAGGATTTTGAATGGTATAATCCCTCGTCTGCCCCCTTTAAATTTCCGCATTCCTTCAATTTTGTCCTTTATTTGCTTTTTAATAAGTTTTATTACCATTTTGGTCTCTGTCATTATGCATTCTAATCATTTACTCTGCATTTTATTTTTGTTATACTATATTTCGTTATTCATGATTTTGCCATATTGTTTATGTTTGTTGATATGTGTTTGTATGATTCGTGGTTGTTATGATTGTATGTTTATATGTGGTTTCATAATATATATATATATATATATATATATATATATATATATATATATATATATATATATATATATATATATATAGTCTTTACATAATATATAGTCTTATATAAAGTATGATTTTGATATAATATATAGTTTTATGCATAGTTTTTTTATGTATGTCATGTGCTCGGTCTTAATATGCGCATAGTTTAGCCTTTGATTGTTCGAATGTTTATTCGTGACATGCATTTTTAATGGTCATTCATGTGACTTTTGATATTTTGACTTGTATGATAATTAATTTTAATCATAAAAAGAGATACTTATTAATTTGCGTATTCGAGTCGAAATATCCTAGCTTATTGGATATTCCTTGAATATTCGGATTAATTCGCATCGTCTAAAGGTAAAATTCGTAAGTAATTAAAACGAACAAAACCACGGCATCATACTTTATCTGCTTACATCATGCATAAAGGTGACGTACGGGATCCGAACCCTAAACTAACACGGCAGTCAGACTTATATGATGTCGATTTAGTCCTTGGTCCGGTGTACCGTCATCCTTTTTAATTAAATGTCTAATTAATTTGAAACCGCAAATTTGGATAAGCTCGTATAATTAAAGTTTGATTTTCAATTAAGAACCCCTAATTAAACTCATTTTAAATTTTAAACAATTTCCATAAATTAAAAGCAACAATTAATTTGGTACCAATCTTCGGGTGTGATGGGGGTGCTAACCCTTTCTCACACGTAACCAACTCTTGAACCCTTTCAAACGAATCTCTGGTTTGTTTTTACGGTGTCCGGCCTACCTTAGTGGCCGGTGGCGACTCCAAGATTTTTTTGTAAGGTTTTTCCAAAACCCAATTTTTTCCCTATTTTAATTGAATCTTCTAAAAATGTGGGACCCTTCAAGGTTTCCGTCAAAGAAAAAGACCTTATCACAGCATGGCGACTCCGCTGGGGACCAAATTTTGTTTTACAAAACAAAAAGAGAGTTAAGCCAAAAAAATACTTGTTGCTTTTAAATTGATGGAAATTTTTGGAATTTAATTTGACTTTAATGAGGCGGTTCTTTTTTGAAAATGTGACTTAAATTATACGAGCTTTGATAATTGATAGCCTTCGGATTGATTTCTTATTTAATTTCCAAGGAAATCACCGACATGTGTTGCATCACGATCATTAAGCTCTATACCCGAGCTCTGTCCCTTAAGTGGGAGTGAAACGCCCATACCCACGTGAGCATCCCTCCACGGGTCAGTAATTCACTTCCGGAATCCACGCCTTTGACACATGAGCAGCCCTCCATGTTATTAGGTCGTGCTTTCCCTTGAACCGAAACCAATTCGCAAGCTTGTAATGGGCCAGAATTGGGGTTCTTGTTACCTTAGTAGGTGATAAGATAGGTTCGGGTACCCTTGTTAGAACCGAACCCACATGTGTGAGGACTTAAGAAGCCCACCCCTCTAGAGCCATGCAGATAACCGTAGCAAGCTAGAATGCATGTTGTTAGGTCTTTGCGTTGTATTTACTTGTTTTTTATTCAGTATCCATTATCTTTGTTACTAATCCAGTTGCCTTTTTTCCTGTTATGCTTGATTATTTTTGCGCATTCATGAAATTTTCATACGAAGTGTTGATTCGAGAACAGTCTAAAGTTGAAAAGTGTCATAACGGGAGAAAGAGTCCATAGCAACGGAATTTCCGGAACGCGCTAGTTTAAAGGGAGGGGATGAGCAAAACTTATTGAAAATCGTACCCTATGTATTTATTTTCTTATCTCGTCGTAATAAGACTTGATCTTCGTTATGAAAAGTTGTTTAATAAGGACGTTCATCGAATCAACACTTCTTTGCATTCGATTGTGTTTTTAAATTTATTGCCTTTAATCATCTATTTCTATTATGCATACGACATTGCATGCATTAAATCATAAAGTACGGAATTAACTGTTGGGGTCATGGCAGTATTCTTGACTATCGAAGATTCTGCATCCACACTTTACTCGTCATCAAAGGAAGCAAATGGAGGAGAGTTTTGCTAAATTGGAAGCCGATTTGAGGGGTCGGTTGGAGCGAGCTCAGCAAGAACTGAGGGACACCATCATCAAGTCCCAACAAGATATGATGAAAGAGATATCTCAGTTGCTACAAGCTAATCTAAGAGGAAAGGGTGTTGTTGGAAACACTAGTCAGGAGAGGGGAGACCCCTCGTATTCCACTGGTTTTGTCACTGATACCCTCAAGCCCTCGCAAGGAGCGGCTACTCTAGGAGATGGCACAACATCACATCAGGCATGCGCTTCTACCCATGTTCCATCGGGTCTAGTTTTTAATCATGTAGAGAATGTCGGGGATAGTGTCCCATATTTGGATGAGATTGAGAATTTGAATAAGGTCAAGGCAGAGTTCTCAAAGCAACTAGAAGAGAAACGGAAGGACCTCGAAGAGAAATTCGGAACAAAGGAGGAAGAAGGGTCATATGGGATGAATGCTAGAGATCTCAGCTTGGTTTCAGATCTAATAATCCCGCCTAAGTTCAAGACACTGGAGTTTGAGAAGTTTGACGGGACAACTTGCCATGCTACCCACATAACTATGTTCTGTAGAAAGATGGGTTTCATCGACAATGAGAAGTTGCTAATTCATTGCTTTCAAGATATCTTAGCAGGGCTCTCGGTGAGGTGGTACAATCAGTTAACCCGTGCTCAGATTAGGTCATGGAAGGATTTGGCCAAGGCTTTCACAGTTCAATATAAGCACATAACCGATGTGGTCCCAAACTGACTCGTGTTACAAGGTTTGGAGCAAAGGCATAATGAGAGCCTCCGTGAATACGCCCAGTGTTGGCGAGATATGGCGGCACAGGTCTAGCCTCCGCTCCGCGAAAATGAGATCTCCCCCATGTTTGTCGATACTTTGAAGGAAACCCTATATGACCGCATGATAAGCAACCCTATCGGTAATTTCTCAGATATGGTTATGACCGGTGAACGTATTGAGACAGCTATCAAGAGTGGTAGAATCGGTGGAGGAGAAAATGCTCGGAAGCAATTCAAGAAGAAAGATCATGATGTGAACAACACCAGTACCTACGAGGCTCCTAAGCACCTATACCCATGCCATACAAGGAGGTGTACAAACACCTATACGAGGCTGATCTGGTCTGTCCATATCATGTTACTCCATTCCAGCCGCCTTACCCTCCATGGTATGACGAGAAGGCACATTGTGAATACCACGGTGGAGTACCGGGGCACACGATAGAAAATTGCACAACGTTCAAGAAGCTCATGCAAAACATGATCAACACCATGGGCATCGAATTAGAAGGGCCCAATGTGGCGGCTAATCCACTTCCAAACCATGGAGGTCGAGGAGTGAATGCCCTCGAAGAGTTAGATGCGAAGAAAGTGAGAGTGGAAATGTCGGAAATCAAGTCCCCTCTGAGTTGGGTGTACGAACAGCTGTGCGCGGCGGGCTTAATTGAGAATGGTACAAAGGGAGCATATGATGGCCATGAATCATTTTGTGAGTACCATCAGACCACGGGGCATGAGATCCAGAGTTGTCCAAAATTCAAGGAGTTGGTTCAGGAACTGATGGACAATAGGGAGATTGAGTTCCTCGAGGAAGCTTAAGGGTTATGATGAATGGCCAGTCTAGCAATGGTCAAGAGTTTTAATGCATCCAAGTTTGCTTTGTGTTCAGTGTTGCTTTGTTTTCATTTCACTGTATTTTAATTTTTTCCTTGAAGTGATGTGTGGAATCAACTTTATTACCCTTTGCCCAAAGGTAGCAAAGATCTCTTTGTAAGGGCCTAAGATTGTATGTTTAAATTTCAATAAAAGGATGCACTATGTTTTGTGTTTCAATTATTTCTTCATTTTTGTGTATATATATTTGTCTGTTGAGTCCCCGTATATCAATTGCACAAGGGACATTGACCTTGACCCAAAGGATGATCTCAGGCAACCTTTGTCTAGTGGAAATCGAAAGCTACAAAGATGATGAATATGTGACTTACACTCCAATTTAATCTGGTCATGTATTGAGTTCCCGAGGCATTAAAGCATTCAGGAGAACAACATGAAATCTTCCATACTAAAAAAAGCTAAAAAAGAAGAGAGAAAAAAGAGAAGAAGGAAAAGAAAAAAGAAAAAGAAAAGAAGAAGGAAAAAGAGAAAAAGAATGAAAGAAAGAAAGAAGAAGAAGAAGAAGAAGAAGAAAACCGGAAATCACAAAAGCATAACAAAAGCACTCCAATGTTCGAAGCCTGGTAATAGGCATTTTCGGATACGAGTGTGGAATTTTTTGGGCACTCCGCTGTAGCAAAAGGACTAATAAGGTTGCTATGCACCATTTGAATCAAAAACCTTGGCTTCATGAGTGATGGTAATATTTTCAAATCATGACAATGCCGAGTAGCTCGGGGTTTTGTTGTTTGCTCCATCATTTATTTCGAGCCAAAGGAATGTGATGAGTTGATTTCCCTAAAACCATAAAGAAATGAGACAAAGCAATAATGATAAAGGCGAAGCCTATAGAAGATAAACCTAATTGATTAAAAAACTGAAATAATTTGGAGGGTATTTTACATCCTCAAACATCAGCTCAGCTTTCGAGGTCTCCTAGACACATGATGCTTGAGGCAATCCTTGGTAAGCCATTTTAGTGTCGTTCGTGCACTTGATATTTGGGGTATTTAATCTAGTCTAATATATCCATAATTTGAAAATAAAGTCTATTTTTTTAATTGCATCTCATATTGAAGTCAGAATATGTAATCTAAAATTTTTAGTGGACATAAAATTTTGCTTCCCATTTCTTTGAGGATAAAGTTTAGAATGTAAGGACATGAATGCAAATGATAGCTCATCAGTGGCCATAGTGAGGTTAGTGGTAAGATTCTACATGCTACAGTTCAGGGACTTGAAGCGAGTTCCTGTTGAAATGCTTTGATTGCTTCAGAAAATGAAAACGGGCCTTAATGAACTTAAGAGAAAAGTTCAGGGACTTGGGGGCATGTGCTTCCCTTAACATTGAGAAAAGAGAAAAGTTGTCGCGTTAAGTTAAGACGAAGAGAATGGTTGAGTACCCAGCTTGAATAGGGGCAATGTTATGAGAACGAGCACTACGAGAAGTGTTATGTCTATTCTGACCAGTGGAAGTCAACAGTAATCTTTCAAGAAGAGAAAAAAGGGAGATTTGGCGAGGACGAGAAAGCCCGAAGAGGTTGAGAAAAAGAAGAAAACAAGAAGAGGGTCAAGAGTGACCAATCCTAGAGATAAAAGCGTCCGAGCAATTTTGACGTCATAAATCATGCATCATTTATAGTCAGTCATCCCTTGTATTAGGGGCATGCTAACTCACATCATCATATTATTTTGCCTATTTTGATAGGTATATTAAAGCTTTTTCAGTAAGAAGAACCCGCCTACCCGTTCAGGCTTAAGGAGAATGGAACTTTTTTTCATAACCGCCTATCCGTTCAGGCATGAGGAGAATGGAACTCGCCTATCCGTTTAAGCATAAGGAGAATTGAACCCGCTTATCCGTTTGGGCATAAAGAGAATGGAACCCGCCTATCCATTCGGGCATGAGGAGAATGAAACTTTTATCTTTCAGAACCTGCCTATCCGTTCGGGCATAAGGAGAATGAAAACATGCCTATCCGTTCAGGCATGAGGAGAATGGAATCCGCCTATCCGTTCAGGCACTTTGAGAATGGAGCTTTTATTATTCACCAATTGTCTATCCGTTCGGACCTCGAATGGTTGAACAATGTCAAAATGAGAAGAACATCTTCAAGCCTCCGCGACCGTTACATTTTCTCGTACTGACTTCCGAACCGCCAGTAGTTCAAGTGCAAGGTGATTCAGGATCCAAATAGGGAAGTTGGACAAAATTAGAGCTTATGGCCTTTGCTTTATTCTTGTTCCACAAGTATAAGCAAAGGGAGGCAGTTGTAATCACTAATTTTGTCCGGGTGTCAACCCGTTTTTATTTTTTAAAATAATGTGCTTCAATTAATTAAATATCATATTATGAAAAAACTAAAAATATGTGTATATATATATATATTAGTGTTATAATTTTTATTATCATTAGTTATATTATTACCCATTTGAAAAACCCTTGTTATTATTATCATTATTATTAGTATTATTATTACTACTATTATTATCTATTATCTATTATCTATTATTATTATTATCATTATCATTATCTATTATTATCAGCGTTATTACTATCAGCGCTATTATTATTATTATTATTATTATTATTATTATTATTATTATTATTATTATTATTTTATTTTTTATTGATGCTTTTGAAACAGATCCGAAAATACAACAAAAAGTAATATATATATATATATATACATATATATGTATAAATATACATGCCTAATTGAATAAATAAAACCCAATATTAAATAATACAAGCCCAACATTTTATTTAATAAAGTCCATATACAAAACATAAGACCCTAATATATATATATATATTTAAGGGCCCATTCTGCCCAAACCCTAGGCCTAATTACATCAAACCCTAATATGATTTAATGTCTTGCACAGCCGGGTACCAGCCGTCAGATCTAATCTAGATCTAACGATCGTGAGGGCCTCTGATGGAAGAAGCCCTGCCTCTCCACGCGTCCACGCGCGACTTTCAGATTCTCACATGCGCGCGTACGGACCACGCCGTTCGAGCCTCATTAGCTTCCTAGATCGTGACCGTTGATCTCCACGGCGTTAACGGCTAAGATCGAGGCTCCCAAGCTGAGTCGTTTCCTCAGCCGCCGAGCCACGTCGTCCTCTGGTCCCATCCTCACGACCATCACATGCAAACAAAACAAAACCGAAGTGTTAGGGAGGGCGAATGCGCAACAAATTCCAGAACCAAAAAAACAAATGGGTTTTCATAGGGCAGATGCAAACAAATTATATCAACCAATAGTTTTTTTCATTCGAATTTTATGTAATACCGAAAACTTGGAATTTCAGGCTATAAAAAGCCGAAACCAAACTTTGTAATCCTCAAGAGAGAAACGAGGGAATTTTGAGAAGATCAATACAAGCAGAACACCATTTCCAGAGGTATATCATTCCCATTTTCCATTTCGAATAAAAAAATATAGAAATCTAAGGTTTCATTTTACCTCTACCGTTTCACCTTCTCGAGCCCCGGTTGCCCCTTTCACCGTCGATAAGCCTCCTGGCCTCTTTGAGGCCTTGCATGGTGAGCTGGTAAGGGTGGTAACAAAAAAGGGGGGATCGTTTTCGGTTTCAACAGTAAAAATGGGTTTTTCTCTTCGAATCTGTTTTTGGTTTTCAAAAAAACTTGGGGCTTTTCGGTTCTGTTTATACGAAGCAAAATGGGTTTTGCTTGAGGTTTTTTGAAACAGAGAAAGGGTTTTTTTGGCTTGTTCTAAGTTTTTAGGTTTCCAACGCCAGCTAACGGCGACCGGAACGACGTTGGGGCGTTGGAAAATCAAAGAGCAAAGGAGGGGGAGTTTGAGAAAGCTCATGTTTAACAAAAGGGACTGAATTGTTTTTTAATTCGGTTTTTATAATGTTTTTTGTGTTTTAAAATGGGTTTAATCCCATAATAAGTCCCTCCGCGTATTGTTATTACGCGTGCAAGGGCTTCTGCATTTTGAAACTACGACCGTGGTCCCTTAAGTTTTTTAAACGTTTTTAATTTTGTCCCTAATTTGATTTTAACCGGATTTTGAATGGTATAATCCCTCGTCTGCCTCCTTTAAATTTCTGCGTTCCTTCAATTTGGTCCTTAATTTGCGTTTTAAATAGTTTTTAATGGTTTGATTACCATTTCGGTCGCTATCATTATGCATTCTAATCATTTACTCTGCATTTTATTTTTGTTATACTATATTTCGTTATTCATGATTTTGCAATATTGTTTATGTTTGTTGATATGTGTTTGTATGATTCGTGGTTGTTATGATTGTATGTTTATATGTTGTTTCATAATATATATATATATATATATAGTCTTTACATAATATATAGTCTTATATAAAGTATGATTTTGATATAATATATAGTTTTATGCATAGTTTTTTTATGTATGTCATGTGCTCGGTCTTAATATGTGCATAGTTTAGCCTTTGATTGTTCGAATGTTTATTCGTGACATGCATTTTTAATGGTCATTCATGTGACTTTTGATATTTTGACTTGTATGATAATTAATTTTAATCATTAAAAAGAGATACTTATTAATTCGCGTATTCGAGTCAAAATATCATAGCTTATTGGATATTCCTCGAATATTCGAATTAATTTGCATCGTCTAAAGGTAAAATTTGTAAGTAATTAAAACGAACAAGACCACGACACCATAATTTATCTGCTTGCATCATGCATAAAGGTGACGTACGAGATCCGAACCCTAAACTAACACGACAGTCAGACTTATATGATGTCAGTTTAGTCCTTGGTCCAGTGTACCGTCATCTTTTTTAATTAAATGTCTAATTAATTTGAAACCGCCAATTTGGATAAGCTCGTATAATTAAAGTGAGTTTCGATTAAGAACCCCTAATTAAACTCATTTTAAATTTTAAACAATTTCCATCAATTAAAAGCAACAATTATTTTGGTACCGATCTCCAGGCGTGGTGGGGGTGCTAACCCTTCCCCACACGTAACCAACTCTCAAACCCTTTCAAACGAATCTCTGGTTTGTTTTTACGATGTCCGGCCCACCTTAGTGGCCGGTGGCGACTCCAAGATTTTTTTTAAGGTTTTTCCAAAACCCAAATTTTTTCCCTCTTTTAATCAAATCTTCTAAAAATGTGGGACCCTTTAAGGTTTTCGTCAAAGAAAAAGACCTTATCACAATAAGGCGTATTGGTACGGTTTGAAGGAGCATATCGATACGGAAGGACGTATCGATACAGATTTTGCTCACTGGAATCCCAACTTTGGTTTTGATGAAAAGCGTATCGGTACGGTTTAACGATCATTTAAATTTTAGGATACGAACTAGCTGACAAGCCAACGGTCGAAAATTAAATGCAAAGGTTTTGCAAAGATAAGAAAACGTATCGATACGATGATGTGTCGTATCGGTACGCTATAGCAAAGTGATATATTGATAAGAAATCTGTATCGATACGGTTCAAATGCGTATCGGTACGCTATATCTTAAAGTCTTGCCCAGATGAATATCATATCGATACGGGGTAATACTGTATCGGTACGCAATGAACGTTTCAAATTCAGTGTTGAAAAACGTATTGATACGCCTGGGCGTTTTGTTGAAGTTAGGCTTGAAAATACATAAAAAGACTTAGTAGATTTTGAACCTTTAAGTGCGTTTTGTCTTGAAATATAGTTTGGTTCAAAAAGGCTTGTCAAAAAGTGAGACTTTGAAAAGTACTTAAAAAATTTATTGTTTTGCAATTTAGTCCATAAGTCTAAGTGTTATATCAAAATCAATTTTAATTTCACATGTTGTAACAAATTAGGTAATCTTATCATACCAAATTTCGTAGGTACCGGCTACCAATATTACCGAGGACCTAAGATTAACCTAATTATAAAGGTCCTAACAGTAGAATCACCTGATAAACGTAACCTACCAATCACACTATAAAAGAGCACATATCTAATGAGTGATATAAGGATCTACATTCGTCCAACTTCTGATTTAAAATATTATTTTATAATATTATAATATTATTTTTTGGTGTTAACTACACCACTGACCATCAAATTAATTGAGGATTCTTATTTTGACCATCGAACTAACGAACTCATCAATCAGACCACCGAACTTATAAAATCAACCTATTTTGACCACTACCGTTAAAACCTAACGGTAGGGTGACGGAACTGCCACGTGGCAGCTTATGGGAAATTTTTAAAACTAGATATTTAGTCCATGTTATTTACTTATTAAATCAATTTGATCTTAATTTTATTTTAATTAAATAAAATTAATCATCCAATCAGATGATGACACGTGTAAATAACATGGACCAAATATGTAATTTTAAAAATTTCCCGTAAGCTGCCACGTGGCAGTTTCGTCACCCCGCCGTTAAGTTTTTAATGACGATGGTCAAAATAGGTTGATTTTATAAGTTCGGTAGTCTGATTGACGAGTTCGTTAGTTTGGTGGTCAAAATAGAAATCCCCAATTAGTTCGGTGGTCAGTGGTGTAGTTAACCCTATTTTTTATCAATAAATAACTACAATTGAAATTAATTAATTTTCTAAAACTATATATTTTAATTAGATTATTTTTAAAATATATTTTTTATAAATTTTATATATTTTTTAAATTTTCTCTCATGAAATGGGTGTGATAGAATTTTAGTGGCCTAACCAATTTTGATGTAATTGAACTCAATGGCCTTTAACACATAAACATCATTATCCATGCAACATTGCATTCACAACAAGCATCTCATGCTTCATTGTCAATTACATGTCATATTGGCTTCCAAGTGATAAACCACAACCTTTTTCAACATAAAACACAATCGGATACGCGAATTACAAGCATTGTCCCATACGCTTCATACACACTACCAAACACACAAGGTGGAGTTTACAGGTATAATCACAACCCCTCAACACCCGTGATGGAGTTTAACGGTACAATCACAACCCCTCCACATCACTCATTGGTAGTTGTATAACATCACTAACGAGAACACGGGACACAAACCACAAGATCCACACATGGACTTTTAACCACCATTGTGATCTTAAACATCTCGTTAGTGTACTTGGATGGGGTTTACGGTACAATCACAACCCCTCAACATCCAAGGCGACTTTATTCACGGTGCACCCAATCCTATAGCCGGCTAACTATATCCGATTCAAGTACTTTAAAACCAACACATCACTTGCCAATATACATCAATTATCATCAATAATCCACTGTTTTTTAAAGCATTAAAAACAAAGCCATTTACAACATGCATCACTATGCATCAATCCACATTTTAACAAATCAAACCAAGGATCTCTTACCTTGAGCATCCTTCAACAAATGGCTTTCATAACCAGCATTAACCATGCTAAACATGCTTTCAAAAACAGAATTTAAACATGCAAATATCAACTAATGCATCGAACCAATCCATGGCTCTTCCAAGAGAGTTTTTCCGAAAACTTACTCTTGAGCTTAGCTAAGTTGATTTGACTTAAACTAAGCTCCCAAACCTTCAATTATTCGATACAAAGCTGGAAATCCAACTCCACTCACCAATTTCGTTTCGCAAGTTTGCTGAAACGCCGTTCAAGCCTCCGGATCAACACCACAAGGATCCGAAGATGTCTCCCCTGTTTTAAACACATCAAAGTAGAGGATTAATGCATCATCATGCATTAAAATCTTCAGCCATTACACCTAAACTCGCTACTCTCACCAAATCTAACATTTCGGCTACCAAACACAACCGAAATCACTTCCAAACTCTTCCACAACATTACCCAGCCAAGATCCATCACTTCTAAACATTCTTAGGCATCAATTAACATCCAAAAAGAACCTAAACTCGTCCTTATACCTCCAACTATAACAGGACACCAAGATCACCCCAAAAACCACCATTTTCATAAGCAAAAACTTAGGAAAACCAACCTATTCGGGATTGCATTAATTAAACCTCAATTACACATCATTAAACATCCAAATTACATTTAAAATCCATCTCAAAACAGAGACCAAACAAACACCGCGAATTTCTTTAAGATTTAATCCAAACCTTGAGTTTTAAGCCAAAATCAAGATCACAACATTAAAACATTTAATAGAACTTAATTTAAGGATTGGGAACTTGGGAATTTCAGTAAAGAACTGAGTATTTAGAGGAGAAGAACATCCTTACCTCTAAATGTGGATTTCTCCTTGATTAAAGCCAAAATCCTTGGAAATTCAATAAGCAAATGAAGAGGATTTGATGTAGAAAGGATTAGGAATCATTTGAGGATTGAAATCTCATCATTTGGTGTGAAAATCAAAAGGAAAGTTGCTTTAGAAATGTGTTTGGCTGAGAGAATTTTTAGAGAAAATGAGATGAGAAAATTTTAAAGAAAGTTATGAAATCTCAAAATTAGTTTTTCCCATTCTCTTTTAATTAATTAAACATTAAATGAATCATTTAAAACCAAGAAAAATCTGGAGAAATCAATCTTGGGTAAATTAGCTCCTTAAAGATTCAAAGTTTCAATCCTTACAAAACAGTCACCACTGAACTTTTCAAAAATTACATTTTAGTCACTAATTCGATATGTCACTCTTCCAAACCTTATTTTGTAAAATTGATTTCACCACTCTCTTATATATATTAAAAGAGGATTGTTAGATATTTTTCCATATTTTTAATGCAACCCGAACTAGGCTTTTCCTAAAACCACCTTTTATATTCGAACCGAAAATCAGACCGGTCCGGTTCAGACCCTAAACTTCCAAGCCCAAAATTGGGGTGTTACAATGCCTATATTGTTTGATTTTGATGATGATCTAAGCATGTTTGTATGACTCCATGTTCTACATGTAACCCCCTCGACCCGGCCTAGCCACCAGACTGTATCGAGTGGACTACACGAGACTAGTCGAAGAAAGACCCGAAGATTTCCCTCTGATTAGCAACCCTAAACGTGTTGATTATTATCTTTTCTAGATGCTCAAATTTAATCTTAAGTTATCGAACACGCAACGGAAGAAAGAACAACAAAAACGAGCATAGATACGAACAAAAGGCAACCATGGACCAAAATGCAAAACTAGAATAATATAGGGACATATGATGTAATCAAGGTGATCTTTGTGGAATTAAACCCATTTCATACTTCCTTGATGAAATGCAACATAACACATGTACAAAATCATCCACAATTGAAAACAGCATAAACTAGGACCAAAATGCAAGAAAAATAACTTTAAAGATGCCTTTAACTAACTTCAACGACCCCCGTTTCGAAACACTAAAGGCCCGTATCGGAACGGTGTTTTACAGTGGCAAAACATTCCAAAACGGATTGAGACCATTCCGGTCCTGCTTAGCTCGTTTCGATACGCGTTCTGAAATGCCAAGGCAAAAACAAGGGTTGTTCCTAAACGTTCGAGCCTGTTTCGAAACACCCTGCTGCAGAAACAACAAAACTGCAATTTAAGCATCTCTAAGGGTATTTAACTTGATTCCAATCACCACATACATCAGAGCAACAACAAAGAAGGCATACATACACTAAAATCAGCCATCACACATGTCCAAGATCAAGAGAAACATAAACATGCTTTACATACGATTAAAAGGAAGCTTCAAGATCCAACATAAGAAGAACAAGGTCCAAAACCATAACCACAAGACATAAGGTAAGAACAAGCCAACAAGGTAATCATCAACGTTATCTCAACACAAGGAGTTTACAAACAATCCCAAAGACATAAATAAGGTTCACCCTCATTGCCACACACACTATTATCTATGCAAGGTCATACTTGAGCTAAGAGCGGACACTTGGATCACCTCACTTGCACCGTTGCCTTCCAAAGGGTCTACGGATCTGCATTATTAGAAAAAGAGAGCGTAAGCTATATAGCTTAGTGAGCGGAGCTCAAAACCAACTACAACAATGCAGTTTTGTAACACAATCATCATTTAGGAAATCAAAACTGTTTTTTGAAATCTCTTTCACAAATCATTTCCAAAACCATTTCCTTTTCAACATGCTAACTTGAAACAATTTTAAGCAATGCAACCACACATGTCATAGGCAATGAACATGCATCAACCATATATGACCCATATATGCAAACCAAGCTTACCGCCTCCATAAATATTTCACATGCTTCAAGCACAAATACATAACCATATGAGTTTACCAAGCTCATATGAAACCATAGTGAATGAGTATACCGACACCATTGACATGTTGCTCGGATAAGAGGACACCTTGATGGCACAACCCTCATCAAGTCACATGGTGAAACAACTCTCACCACAAACACATTTTGGTCGGGATGCCGCTACCCGCATTGCCCGTTGGTGATAGCACAACCCCTACCACTCACATCACAATAGCACAACCCCTATTGTGAAACCGAAGAATTTCTCACGCGTGAATTTCATAATTATAGTGCACTTCACATCCTATTGATCGATCAATCTATCTAATATAACCCATGTGTCAATATACTCATCGCACCATCACAAACCACTATTTTTCACCGGGGATAAACACATCCCCAAACATATCCCAAAAGCCATAACCACAAGTTCAAGCTTAGCATGAACTCAACCAACATCTTAATAAAACACATGGCATTCATATGGGACAACAACAACATGCATTTAATGCATAACAACAGCAGAGGAAACATCATTTAAAATGACATGCACATGATCCAATACATGATCAAATATAAGAAGGCGAAAAGCCGAAACAACACCAAAACTTACCCTTGAGCTTGGGTTGGCCTAATGGCTCAACCCAAACCCTTAAAACACTTCTTCAACCTTGATAAAATAGTAAAAATCATTTCCACTCACCAGCGATTACCAAAAACCAAGTTGAAACCCCTTTCTAGCTTTCTAGTTCGCCCACAATTGATTTCAACAATTCCATATCTTCAATCCCTGCCTCTAACCAACCCAAAACAGAGGATTTAGAGATATTTTCAACACTCTAACTTGCTGGAAAGCAGAGATTCAAATACTCAATCAAAACACCTATCGAACATATCTGATACAAGCTGTAAACATCGAAAAACTCAATTCGAACAATCTCCAGCAAAACCCAGCATTAGATAACATCAAAGAACATAAATAAACATCTAAAAACATCAACCCAACATTAGATTAACACCAGCTATCGATTCACCTCAAAATCCACCCAAAAACTCACTTTTTCTACTTCAAACTTCAACACCCAACCCAATTTCGGGATTCCTACCAATCACCCAACATCTCAACTCAAAAACCACATCAAAACAAAGGTGATAACATCAACAAACCCAGCAGTAACAGATCCTACCCGAAAATCTTACCAAAAGCTCATTTTCATCAATTTTTAGCCAAGTTTCATTAAGATTAAGACAATATTACAAAACCTTAGCATTTAAAAGAATCAAAGCATGGGAATTTCATTAAAGAACCTTACATTAGAGGATAATCACGTTGCTCACCCCCAATGCTAGCTATTTCCCCCTGTTTGGCAAAATTCCTTGAGAAAACAATGAAATAAGCTTGGGTATTAGGAAATCAAAGTAGGAGAACCATTTAGCAATATTAGATTAGTAAGAAAACACTTTTACCTTGAGAAAATCAAGTTCAAATGTTGTTTGGATGAAGAGAGGAGATGAGAAAGCTTGAAAATGGTTTTTAACGTAAAATGAGAAATTTGATAGAACCTTATTTTAATTAAATCATAAAATCAATTTTGAAATATTTGGATAGTCAAAATAAAGGGGATAATAACCATATTGGCCCAGCTAAAATATCTCCTTAAAGATTCAATGTTTTAACTCTTTTACAAAATGGTCACTAAAAATAGATTTTACAAACTTTACAATTTGGTCACTAAACCAAAATGTCACGGTTCGGAAAGCGTTTTTCCAAAATTGTTTTTACCAAAACCTTAAACATATTTATTAAGGATTTTAGCGATTTATTTCATATTTTTCCCAACCTCCAAGAACCACTTTCCCTGTACTCACTCACAACTCCCAACACCGGTCTTTCGGACCTCGCAACTTCACTATATCTTCTAGACCCTAAACCAGGATGTTACACTACCTAATTGCATATAGTTAGGGAGAGTCTCACTTGCATGAGTTACATGTTTTTGGCCCCTTATGCTTATTTCTATGTCTATGTCCTTTAACTTGTAATGTTGGGTTGAATTTGGTGAAATTCATGCTTTGTATGTTTTAATTGATGATATTTTTGAAGCATGTGTAGCAATATGTGAAAAATGTGTATCTAAGACTTAATAGAGCCTTTGTATGAACTTAAAACTATGTTGTAAGGCCTTTTAAGTTGCTTTGTTGCATTTTCACTAGTTTCGTGCCTTCGGTACCGATACGGCCTACACCGTACCTGTATGCACAGTCAAAAAGGGACAACTTTGTCTCCTTTTTTGGCATGCCTTGTATGTTTATTGGTTTATTTTCTTAAATGGCATGATTAATTGAATTTCTTGTTTTATTTGATTTATTTATTTGAAATTCAATTTATTTCTCTTTAATTGTTGGACTAACAATTTATTTGATACTTGAGTAAGGGGGAGTCATTTTTTTTAAATTTCTTTTCATGCTAAAATTTGTTTTTGGTCTAATTCTCCATTGTTATTTTACACCAACAATTGATATTTTCTATCAATTAGTACTAAATTTCCAACGATTGGTTTCTATCTTTCAATAATTGGTGTCTTGAGCTTAAATGTGACTTCAAAATTTAGTTTTGAATTGTTTTTATATAACAAAAAGGGGGAGATATAGGTTTAAAAAATAAATTTTAAAAAGAAAAAGGGGAGCTTTAACATTTTTCTAAAAATATTCTTTTTTCTAAAATTAAAGATATGTTTGAAAAATTAAATTTCAAAAAGAAAAAAAGGGAGCTTTAACATTTATCTAAAAATATTCTCCTTTTCTAAAATTAATTTTCTAAGCGAGAGAAATTTCAAAAACAAATTTTCAAGTGGTTTTTTTTTTCTTTATAACAAATAGGGGAGATTGTTGAGATATTTGACTTCGATATAACTCAAATGAAAAATGGTATTGGACTTAAACAAATTTGAAAAAATATTTCAAAAGTCCATTAACTTGAAAATAAGTCTGTGAGGTTTTTAAGGGTTTTTGACATGCTTAAATGTTTTCAAAACAACCAAAATGTCAAAAATATGCTTTGAGAACTGATACCCTTTCTTCGGTATCAATACTCAGTCAGTCCTACTGGTACAACTAAGTTGTGTATCGATACGCCCTTTTAATCCCAAGAAGTCAATATTTCCAGTAGCAAAATTGGGTCTCAGTACGGAACTAGCCGTACTGATACACTAGGGGTGTACCGATACACTTGTATTGTGTACCGATATCCAGTGTAAAAATGCCTAACGACTCTTTCCATTTTGAAGCAGGTACCGATACCTGAAGCCTTGTACCGATACTGACTTGCCCAAACTGCATTTAATGCTAAAAATAAAGTCCTCAAAGGCTAGTAAGAACCACAAACTCCTTAAAGGGTTTAAAAAACCTCTTCACGTAGCCATGAAAAAATGTAGAGTGTCTAAAGGTCTTATTTTATTTACTCTTTTTACTCATATTATTGTTAGACTTAGGCACATTTAGTTACATAATTAGACATTAATGTATATTCACATAATTTCCTTCACCATTACGCTTGATTACATATTTTGGTGTATTTTGTGGAAAACGTGTTGCTTTGGTATGTATTTTAGTGCATATAGGAAAATTGCCCGCCAGGACCTGCCGCGACAACAGGGTGCCTCTAGAACCCGCCGAGACAGCAGGGTGCCGCCGGAACCCGCCGCGACAGCAGGGTGCCGCCGGAACCTGCCGTGACAGCAGGGTGTCGCCGGAAACCACCGTGACAGTAGGGTGCCGCCGGAACCCGCCGCGACAGCAGGGTGCCGCCAGAACCCGCCGCGACAGCAGGGTGCCGCCAGAACTCGTTGCGACAGCAAACTAAAGAGTTGTACTTATGCAGTTCCAGACAGAGAGAGCCGCTACCGAGAACTTGCCGCCGCCATACCTGCCGCCCAGGACATAAAAGTGAGTCTGCCGCACAGAAAAGCAAAGTGAGCATGCCGCCTAGGACAACAAAGTGTGTCTGCCACCCAGGGCAGCAAAGTGAGGAGTTGGTAAATTGGAGTGCGATTGGTAGAGCAGAAAATCCTAATTCTAACGATGACATCCACTCAATTTTCTGACGCCTGAAGCAGCAGACAGAGCCGTCGGAGGAGAAGAATGAGCTTACTTGTGGAACAAGGCAACAAGAAAAAAGTCCATATTCAACTCAAAGAAGTTAGATTTTAAAGTTGCATTTAATGCAAAAGCCTTTTGAGGACTTCTACTCCAAGAAGGACTTAGACTAGACCTTTGCCTATATAAACCTCATGTATTTAGCAAATCAAGCAACAATAACTTAGGTTTCTTTAGGCATAGCTTAGGTTTTCTTGCCACCGACATGTTCTAAATCTCTCTTTGGGTTTGGGTTATGTTGTAATTAGTTGTGAGAATGGTTGTTTAGGTTTTCAAGTTTGTTTTTGCAATAAAATACTCTTGGTTTGCTTAATTCATGTGTTTCACTTCCTTCAATTAGTTCCAAAAGTTCGGTTGAGGAAATCCATTTGTCGGGCACGAAAGTGTCAAACTCACGAAAGAATTAAGCACGGTCTCATCATGACGAGGTGTTGACTAATTCGGTTTAGAAATAAGTTAGAATTTCAACGGCTAAAAGAAGCAACCACACGTTGACTGTCTATGTTAGGTTTACGCTGAGATTGCTAGGTATTGCCTACATCACGCAGCAACAGAATCCTAGCCTAGACATAGGTAGGATCACTTCAGAATTGCTTCACCAAACTTGGAGTATCTTCCAGACTTGCCGACAGGACTTTCTCCTCATCTCACTTGTCGGGATAGCGAAAGTTGCAAGAGCAGAGTGCCATTGTGGCAGCGAAAGTTGCCACAGCCTCAATCTGCCATTACCCGCCAAGGCAGCAGATCATGGCAGCGCAAAGCAACTTGACCTATTCAACACAATTTCACACTAAGCAGCAGCATAACCCTGCCCTCTCTATCAATCTTACTACTTCCTTCTTTATTACTTGTGCTTTTACTTTTCTTGTGTAGGAACAACAATTTGAATCAAGTTGTCCAATCCCTGTGAGAGACGATATCGTATATACTATAACTTGACAGGAGTGTGCACTTGCGCTTATAAATAGAGAACACCCAAATGCTCTACATGTTTTTAGTGTCGTTACCGAGGATTGGTAACTGCGTAATTCATTTTTAATTTCTGCACTTCTATTTTATTTCCATTTAATTTTTAGCTTTTATTATTTTTATTTTAAAAAACTATGTGGAAAGTGCTTATTCAGGCGCCCCACGAATTAAGGGCAGCAATATTTGGGAAAGTTCTTGCGAATTTTGTGAAGGCAATCATGCGTTCGAAAGTTGCCCCAATCTTTTTACAGCAGACATGTCGAGAAAACCCACTTGGGAGTGGATGACTAAATATGAACAACAGATGCCGCCAAAGCAGCAATATGGACAGATGATGCCGCTGCCGCAGTTGCCACCGCAGCAGCAAGATTTTTCATTGTATAATCAAAAATCTCAAAAAAAAAACTTACCACAACAATTTTGCTGCAGAAAGAGAAATGCCCTGGGAATATAGCTATCCGCAAGAACAACAAAAATCTTTAGAGGATACACTTCAAACCTTCCTTGCGCTCACGGATAAAGTGACAGCTGCTATGGATGCCAGCAACACTAAGATGGATGCACGGCTGAACAATTCAGTCCTCATCAATGACATAGATGAACCGGAACAATTAAGTCTGAGGGATATTGTTGTCCCAAGACAAGAAGACGAAGAGCATTGCGAGGAATGATCTCCGATGTGTGAGGAGCAATGAGAAACTCCAAGCCAGGAGGATGTAGAACATAGCTCGGGCAGCAAGATTGACAACTATTCTGGCAGCTACCTAGAACTCTACCCTGAGGACGAACTGACAGCACCTAAGCAAAGCTATGCCTCAGTAGAGAGGCCCGCCACAATAAAACCCTCTATAATTACGCCTGCCTCGGCAAACACCTCGGTAGCTATGGATTATATATATCTAGAAGAGCCGATGCAGGCAGATTTACAGCCGTCAAAATCTCTACCGACGGAGATTTTCAAGGAGCCTAAAGAGTTTTCCCTTGACTGGCACATCATTATGACAGAAGACTACCACAACAGCTGTTTGCCACATCAACTGCCTCGATAGAAAAAGAAACTTTCCCCTATGACGAACTTCGACAAAGAGCAGGTAAGTACATGGTTAGGGAGTAATATAATTTTTCCTAATCACATGTCCATGCCTTCAAGAATATGAACAATGAGAAAGATTCACATGAACTACAAGGGAACGAGGAAGAAGGACTCCTCCACCATGAGAATAGTCACTCGATGGAGGGTGCAGGTAGACTATAAGAAGTATCGGAAACGACCCTCTTAAGCTCCAACCGATAAAGAATAACATTTTTTTTAAAGTTTTTATTTTTCCACATATTTATTGCTTTGTTTAGGAGTAGATTTTAATTACTAAGGCCTAGATTTTATTTTCAGTTACATTATTCATGTCTCACAATTGTTTATAAAGATTCAGATCATTAAGAATCGAGTCGCAACCCGCAATTGGCGGCATAACAGATAACTCTTCCAAGTCTTCTCCACTATTTGACAACAACTAAGCCTAAGTTTTCTTTCCCTTATTCATGTTTATTTTTCAGTTTTAATGTTCTTTGTATTTTGTGCATTGAGGGCAATGCTCGTCTCGAGTTTCGGGGGGTATAGTTCTCATATTTTTATTTAGGTATACTTAGTAGCATGTAGTTTGCATGTTGTACTTGCCTTCATATTAATCGGAAAAGAAAAATTTGTTATAACTAGTGCCTATGATAGGATAGCCGATTAATTATTTTTCGCATCAATTATTAAATTGAACTTAATTTGGGAAAAGCATAAAAACCTTAGAATTTTTTTAATTGCCAAAAACTATAAAACACTCCTGTGACTTGCTGAATTTGTTAGAATTTCTGATAAACATTGCCTGCTTTGTTCTTAGAATTCTTTGAAAAGTTCTAACAATGGTTGCAGGTAGCCGTCGAGGCAGGCAACAGAGACAGAAAAATCAAAGAACTGCCACGGTAGAAAAAACAAAGAAAATTGTTGTTTACCCTAGAGGTGCCCGAAATAGGCTCTAGGAAGAATCATGTGCAAGGACACTCTGCTGCTGTTAAAGTCCATGAATCTGAAAATCTTGAAGTGATAGACAAATTAGCATGATTGAATGAAAGTCTTCACAGGATGACTCTACTCAATGGGTTTGGGGTTTTGTAGGTTGCTCCTATCTTAACTTCAGACCTAGAAGAGTAGTTGTGATAAGCTGAAGCCCTTATTGCCATGATTATTAACTGTGCTTAATTATGTTGTCTCGGCAGCAACCTTATATACCATGAAAGCCTCTTTGTTTACTTAGAATATTCATCAGATTCAGCCTGTACACAGTTCTGAACACACTTCACTGGCATTATAGTTTAATTCTAAGGTAATTCGTGTTATTCTCCTCTCACTAATCTAATGACAAGTATCACGGCCTAAAGGTGTTAAAGAAGGTTTAAAACATGTTTTTCTTTCTGATTAATATAAGGGCAGGTCTAGTTATGTTTGCATTGCTTGAGGACAAGCAATAGTTCGAGTTTGGGGTGTGTAAAGTGACTAAAAGTCTTATTTTATTTACCCTTTTTACTCATATTATTGTTAGACTTAGGCAAATTTTAGTTACATAATTAGATATTAATGCATATTCTCATAATTTTCTTCACCATTACGCTTCATTACATATTTTAGTGTATTTTGTGGAAAAGGTGTTGTTTTGGTATGTATTTTAGTACATGCAGGAAAATTGCCTACCGGAACCCGTCGCGACAGCAGGGTGCCGCTAGAACCCGCCGAGACGGTAGGGTGCCACCAGAACCCACCGGGACGGTAGGGTGCCGCCGGAACCCACCACGACAGCAAACCAAGGAGCTGTACTTATACAGTTCCAGACAGAGAGAGCCGCTGCCGAGAACTTGACGCTGCCATACCGACCGTCCATGACAGCAAAGTGAGTCTGCCGCCCAGAACAGCAATGTGAGCCTGCCGCCCAGGACAACAAAGTGAGTCTGCCGCCCAGGGCAGCAAAGTGAGGAGTTGGTGAATTGGGGTGCGATTGGTAGAGCAAAAAATCCTAATTCTAACGATGTCATCCACTCAATTTTTTGACACCTAGAGCAGCAGACAAAGCCGTCAGAGGAGAAGAACGAGCTTACTTGTGGAAAAAGGCAACGAGAAAAGAAGTCCATATTCAACTCAAAGAAGTTAGATTTTAAAGTTGCATTTAATGCAAAAGCCTTTTGAGGACTTCTACTCCAAGAAGGACTTAGACTAAACCTTTGCCTATATGAACCTCATGTACTTAGCAAATCAAAAAACAATAACTTAGGTTTTCTTTAGGCATAGCTTAGGTTTTCTTGTCTCCGACATGTTCTAAATATCTCTTTGGGTTTGGGTTATGTTGTAATTAGTTGTGAGAACGGTTGTGTAGGTTTTCAAGTTTGTTTTTGCAATGAAATACTCTTAGTTTGCTTAATTCATGTGCTTCACTACCTTCAATTAGTTCTAAAAGCCTAGTTGAAGAAATCCATTTGTCGGGCACGGAAGTGTCAAACTTACGAATGAATTAAGCACGATCTCATCATGACGAGGTGTTGACTAATTCGACTTAGACATAAGTTAGAATTTTAGCGACTAAAAGGAGCAACCAAACGTTGACTTCCTGTGTTAGGTTTACGCTGAGATTTCTAGGTATTACTTACATCACGCAGCAACAGAATTGTAGCCTAGACATAGGTAGGATCACTTCATAATTGCTTCGCTGAACTTGGAGTATCTGTCAGACTTACCGCCGAGACTTCTCTCCATCTCACCTGTCGGGACAACGAAAGTTGCAAGAGCAGAGTGCCGTTGTGGCAGCGAAAGTTGCTGCCGCCTCAATCCACCATTACCTGCCAAGGCAGCAAATCGTGACATCGCAAAGCAACTTGACCTATTCAACGCAGTTTCACACTAAGCAGCAGCATAACCCTGCCCTCTTTATCAATCTGACTACTTTCTTCTTTATTACTTGTGTTTTTATTTTACTTTTCTCCTCAACAACTATCTTACTTGTGCTTTTACATTTCTTGTGCATGAACAACTATTCGAATCAAGTAGTCCTATCCATGTGGGAGACGATATCTTATATACTATAACTTGACAGGAGTGTGCACTTGCGCTCATAAATAGAGAACACCCAAACACTCTACAAAGAACAAGAAACCAACTACCAACATTCGATGATAGAGAAAGTGTTTTAGTGTTCACTTTTGTCATATTTCTCTGTAGAACACACTTTTGTCATACTTCTTTCGGTGTGTGCTTAAATTGCAAACATATTTTCCTTGTGAGGATTTTCTTTGTTTGCTTATTTCTTTTCTCTTTGGGGAGAGTTTAAGACTTTGGGGTATAAGTCTTGTGTTGTAAGGGTTATCTCCATAAACCCAAAAAATGTAAAGAAATTCAATAGTGAATTTGGGAAAATCCTTAGTGAGAAGCTAAGGTAGTGGATGTAAAATTTGGTTAGAAAGTCGAATCACTATAAATCCTTGTGTCAATTTTTAAATTTCAATTGCTTCCACCACAATCACTCAAAATCCAATTCACCCCTCTTGGCTATATCGGTTGATCGTTTGAGCCTCCCAACAAACTCCCAATTGATAGCATGTCAAACGCGTATCAATGAACTTAGACACACATCTCGTCTTTGTCTCCCAAAACACACAGTGAAATGTTGGTTCAAATTTTCGCTCCCGGAATATACACAAAATTTCCATGATGTTGGGGTAGGAATAATCTTCCCACTTCTTGCACAAAGGATACACCCTTGTCAACTCAACAAAATATTCTCAATGATTTCGAAACCTTACTCGACTCCAACCGAGTCAAAGAGCACTACCACAACCAAAATGATCTCAGGTAGCTCGAGCTCAACCATCGCTACTCGGCCCGCTCCAAAGAAACGGTGGCACCAATAGAAAGTATTTACGAAGTCTCAAACACTAATTCTCATTAGCTAATTACTTGGGTAATTAACCTTTTCAACACATAAGGGTATTTTGGTAATCACATTATTTTCGTTCATATTTCCATAACTCTCATTTCTTCGCATGTGTCTCACAAAGCGTCAAAATGATATTCATGATACAATCTGGCGATCCTCACCCTAACATCATTGAAAGATCTCGTACGTCAATGCAAACATCGAACGTTACCATGATACGTTTTAGAGAGAGAAAACCTCATTCCAAAAACCATTTCGAAATTACTAGTCTCCAACACTTTAACTATAAGCATCCCATTCTTGAACTAGCTTCGAAAAACAAACATGTACACCACAATTGGTTAACAAGCCATCCTCCTTAGGGGTGAATAATGGTTCATTACTATCACATAGCAACTATCAATGATTCATGCATCATTTAAACGAACCAACTTTTTGTTAGAGAATAAGTCTAGTTCACCCCTAGGTGAAACATTAAGACAAAAGAAACCTCGTTCGAGTTGCACCCTCGCAACTAAACCTCTTTCTCAGTGAGGTCGATATCCTTCAATAAATGCGATGGGCACCGATGCAAAACTCGACCTTACCTCAACGTCTACTCACGTCCTTGATAGAGACAAAGTCTTAGAGACTTCTCTAAGAGGCATAAATGTATACGTTGACAGCCCAAAAGCTCTCAAGCGTCGAACTCTCTATATTAAAATCCATCTCATGAGTCAAACATGTCTCACAACCCCATTGTGCCATTCTCAAAATGACCATTGCGAAAATCACAATAGAAGGACAATGATTGAACATTCTTATTAACAAAGGTTGGTTCTCTCAAGCTCTTGAAGCCTCAAGCATATCTCTCGACATCACAAGCTAGCATCGCTCTAGGTTAACCAAATTGGTGTCTCGGGTATAACAACAATTAAAGATCCATCTCTATCAAACATGCAAAATTGTCCCTCCTTGGTCACACACATACGAACTAGTATATCTTGAGTCTCCGAGAAATTCCCTTGAGAAGGGCGATGATACTTCTCAAGTATCAACAAGGCTCCTTTTAAGCGAACAAATGGTCATCCAACTAATGTGCATCCACTGATCGACTTCGAGAGCAGATTATCCATACTTGTATCACGTATGTTAATCACTCATAACGATGAAGATTCTCTGCCGTAACTCTCAATACATATCCAAAGGCATCGAAACGACTATTACACAAAACGAAGACACTATTTAGGTGCCGGGAGGAGGACACATCCTCAACTCCAGCATCATTCAACTAACCCCCATCTCAATAGTTTGGGAAGACCTTGCACTTGGAATCGCTCTCATGAGCAGCTGAACTCTTAAGTCAGCCCTCTCGACCACGATCGTAACCATCTTAGCGTCGCAACATTGGACGCATCATCTGGATTCTAGTCTTAAAGAGTACGAACTTAATTTAAGGGCTTGTATTCACTAGACACCTTACTATAAAACTTATACCACCTCGAGATTTTCTAGAATTGGTTAAACTGTAATGCCCTGACTTTGGGCCTACAAGAATTTGAGGTCAATACGAGGTTCCTAGAGCGTAGACTAGAGATTCGAGTTTTTGGGAGTGGTTCAGGGAAATCAAGGTTCGAGTTAAGATAAAAATATGAGAAAGTGATTAAAAATTATAATTAATTATATAAATTATTTTGGTAAAATCAATTTTAAGAAAGAGATTTTGGAAGTACGACATTTTGAGTTAGTGACCAAAATGCAATTTTTGCAAAATTGTTTTAGTGACTGTTTTGTAAAAGGATTGAAACTTTGAATCTTTAAGGATCTATTTTACCTAATTATTTTTATCATATTTCTGTCTTAATTTGGAGCATTTTAAAAGGTTTTAATTAAATATTAAAAGGGTTAAAAGAAAGGATAGTTGATTTTTTCATTAAAACCTATTTTGCGTCATTTTCTCTCATTCTATTTTCTCTCAAAGATTTGCTTCAGCCAAACACTCTCCATTTTCAAGAAATTTGAGGTAATGCTCTTGATTTGCTGATTTTATGATTTCAAAAGGATTCTTCAACTTTGATTTACAAATCTTTATGGTTTTCATTTGATTTTTCAAGAAAAACACATCCAATTGAGAGAGGTTTCACCCATTAGAGGTAAGTTTCGTTCTCCTCCTCTATCAGTTCTTTACTAAAATTCCCAACTTATCAATCCTTTACATATGTTTTCTAAGTTTTTTTGATGGATTAATCATGGAAATTTGGTTAAATTGAAGTTTAATGTTGAGATTTTGTTATTTTCGTAATGCTACCGTTTTCCTTGATTTAAGGTTGTTATTAATCAAGATTTAGATGATAGGTGATGCTGAAATAAAGGTTTTATCATAATAATCCCGAATAGGTTTGGATCTCTATTTGTATATGGTTAGATTTTGAGGTTTTGGTGAAGTTTTGAGGTTCTGGTGTTGCTGGAGGTTTATGGATGAGATTAGGTTGTTTGTAGATGTTAATTGGTGACTAAAAGTGGTTAGAAGTGTTAGATTTTGGCTGGGTAAAGTTTGGAGAGTAATCGAAGGTGCTTTTAGTTGTTTTAGATAGTCGCTTTGGTGTATTTGGGTAAAGCAGGTATCTTAGCTTTCTGGTGGTTTTAATGCATTGAAATGCATTAATCCTCTATTCTTGTGTGTTTTAAACATGGAAGAATACATCAGACGAGATTCGTGAAGTTTCAGGAGCTCTAGAAGCTAGATTTCGCTTCGGCAAAGCGAGCGTAGCATTGACAGTGAGTGGAATTGGTTTTAAAAGTGTTTCAAGGACTTGAAAGCAAGGTTTTGGGGTTTAGGTTGAGTTTGAAACACTAACCTAAATTCGGAAGTAACTCCGAGATGTTTCGCTCTCGTTTCTCGGTTATTGTCCCATTGATTTTATGATCATGCTCTTGTTTTGAAGATATATTTACACCTATTTTTTTATACATGTTTTGAGAAATGATATGATGATTATAATGATCTCATGAGATAGAATTGATATTTCAATGAGATAGAACAATTTGAGAAAATGCCATGCATTGTACATGCTCTTAAAATGTGATGAGAATGTTTTAGATTGGTGCATTGAAAATAGTAGGTAATGATGTTTAAAATGAATATATTGGCATGAGATGAGATTATTGTTACTGGATATAATTGGTCGGCCAATAGGATGAGAGGTGCACTATAATATACAAAATTCTTATGTGCTATTTGGTTCGGGCAATGGGGGTAGTGCCATCTCGTTCCAAAGTGAGAGTGTGGTGATGAGAGATTCCACCATAATAGGTCTTGGTGAAACACCTAAGCTTTGTGGCGATAAGAGAAGCTGCCATGAGAGTCCAGTGATGTGAGATGCCACCAGGGTAGGACTTGACATTTAGTCAAGCTATCCACATATCATGGTAATGTTGCTACATTTCAATATATGAGATTCACATATACCTTGATATAAATGATTTTATGCAGTATGTTGTGCATATGAGAATATGATTTGAGAAATTCTTCATGAGATTTGAGCATGTGAGGCTATGCCTTGAGACTTTGCATTTGTTGAATGCATGAGATATATGGTACATCTGATTTAAATGATGTGATGTAACCCTCATAGCCCGATCTAGACGTTTAACCCGAACTACGAAGATTTACATGGGGAAAACCAAAGTCAACCCAAAAGTCAACCTTGATTTACGACCCCTTTTTTATTTTATCTTCTCTAGATGCATAGTATTAACCTGTAAGTTCAGCAAAGCGATATGGTGAAAACAGCACAGCGATCGGAGTTCAATTAGGGGTTCAATTGCATATATTTGACTTTTAGGGACTAAACTATAAATTTCATAAATTACAGGAACTTTCATGATTCTAAAGTAACCAATCTTCAATTAATCACAAAACATGTCAACATGTCAAAAATCAGCTCAAACGGATCATTCTAACATAATCAATTGCACACATAATGTTCAAGGACCAAAATGTAAGAAACAGAAACTTGAAATAGTTCAAAATTCAAATCCAACGGTCAGGCATTTTGATACGGATGGCCATGTACCGAAACGATCGTTTCGAAACAGGGTTGACCGTTTTGATACTCGGGTGTGTTCCGAGACCCGTATCGAAACACCCCCTTCCAGAAGCCCAAACGTTTCGATACACCTTCACCCGTTCTGAAACCTTAAGGCCATTTCAGGCCCCTGTTCCGAAACAGGCAAGGGCGTTCCGATACGCCTTGCCCTGTAACAGTAGACTTTGCTGGTTTTTCATGCTTTAACACATTCAAATCATTCCCGAGACATGCCACAACATGCATACAACATGGACACATATCAACCATCATCATATCGAGGCAATAACTTAAACATGGAAACCAACATGTAAGTAAAGGCACTAAAGGCATGCTACCTAGTTCACCAAAACCATAACATGCTATAACAACATACAAACCAAAATCCAAACACCAAAGGCCATTTACAACTCAAGTATAAGCAATCTAACATGCTCAAAGTAAAGGGAAACATCCTCAAACATTCCAAAGTATAAATCCCACCCATTGCCACTTATTACACTAAGGGTGAACCACATACATCTCTTTAACAAAGCCTTGGATTCCTCTTGCTTTTGGGCTGCCTTGAAATGTTCAATTTCCTGCATTGATGAAACAAAAGAGCGTAAGCATATAGCTTAGTGAAGACCGATAAAACAACATTCATCAATGCATTTAACATGGCTTGCAAAGCCACCACTTTTATCATATGCCTTTTCATAAATCATGTCTTCTCAAGACATCAATGCATTTTCTAAACACATGCTCATATGCACCAACATAAACAACAATTAAACCATTGCTCATGCTTTACCAAACATCTCATGCACTCTTGCATCATTTACAAGAATCTCATGCTTCACATTATTCATTTACATTATATTGGCTCTCAAGTGATAATCCATAAACCATTTCAACACAAGAACCAAATCGGATACGCGGATTACAAGCGTTGTCCCCACGCTTCATACAACCTACCGAACTACAAAAGGTGGAGACAAATGGCACAATCACAACCCCTCAACACCCGTGATGGAGATTAATGGCACAATCACAACCCCGCAACATCACTCATCGGTAGATGTATAATTCCACTAACGAGAGTATGGGACACATACACAAGACTCACACACGGGACTAACCATTCACCGGTGTGATCTTAGCCTCAATCATTAGGGTACTTGGATGGAGCTTACGACACAATCACAACCCCTCAACATCCAAGGCGACTTTATTCACGGTGCACCCAATCCTATAGCCGGCTAACTATATCCTATTAAAGTAACCAAAAAAACCATTTTCATCACTTTCCAATATAATCATTTTACCACATTAATCCATTGTTTTAACAAGCATAACCACAATGCCATTTCCACAAGCATCACATGCTTAATATCATATGCATTCAACACATGCAAACCAAGGATCATTTACCTAGTGCATCCATAACATATGGCATTAAGAATCCAGCATTAAACCATGCTTAAACATGCTTAAAAACAGTAAACAAATCCACACTCACTTCAAGTACAATTTCATCACATATAGCACATTTCCAAGAGAGGGATTACCGAAACACTTACACTTGAGTTTAGCTAAGTGTATTAAACTTACACTAAGCTCCCAAGACCACGATCAAGGCGTTACAAAGCAGGAAATTGCATTTCCACTCACCGATACGTGAAGCCTCGTTCGCCGACACGGAAATTACACCTCCGGAGCCTCCAAAATCACCTCGTTTGCTTCCAGATCAAGATCCCTTGTTTTCACATCATCAAAACAGAGATCTAAATGCATTAAAATGCATTCAAACACTAGCAACAATTCACAAACTCGTTTCCCACTCAAACTACACCAAAATACCCTTCCAAAACAACCAAAACTCAATCAATTGCCTCTTAAACCAAGCCCAGCCATCATACATCACTTCCAAAGCATTATAAACATCAAAACACCTCTAATAAACATCCTAGCTCATCCTTATACCTCCATCAATCAAGATTCCACCATTTCACCCCAAAATCTCACTTAAAACTACCAAGAAACTCAAGGATCTCAAGGATTTCGGGATCTACATTATCAACACCTCATTTTAACATGCAAAACAACTTAGAATTCAATTAAAATCAATACAAAATAGAGCCCAACTCATCAAGTCCGAAAATCAAGATTTCATCCACAATTTCAAAAGATTTTGATCTCAAATCAAAACTACATTGAAAACTCACTCAAAAATAGTATTTAGAAGCCAAATATCTTGGGAATTTCAATAAAGAACTTAGATTAGAGGTTGAGAATGGGATTTACCTCCAATCCTTGCTTCCTTCAATAGATGGCAAGTTTTCCTTGCAAAAATCTTGAAGAATTTAGGAAGATCTCTTGAAAATGATTTAGGAAATGTTGAGAGAGTTTTTGGGAGGAAGAATTCTGGAAAAAAGATGAGAGAAAATTGTGTTTGGCTGAAAATGAGAGGGAATTGGTAGTTACGTAAATGACAATCCCATTAACTACCTTTTAATTAATTAATATAAAAATCCAATTAAAAATCATTTAATTAAAACCCCTTTTAAATCACATGTCATATTGAAGAAAGGTCAAATTGACTTAAAGCCCCCTAAAGATTCTAAGATTTTGGCTTCCACCTTAAAAATCACATTTTCCAGTTTTGAAACTTTACAATTTGGTCACTACTCAAAATGTCCATTTTCCAAATCCCCTTTTGTAAAATTGATTTTACCAACCTCTTAAATATTTTTTAGAGGATTTTAGCAATTTTTATCACAATTTTATCCTATCCCGATCCTTGATTTCCTAAAATCACCTTACGTGATTCGAACCATTCTCGACCGGTCCGATTCGATGTCTAAAACATCTAGGCCCAAAACCAGGGCGTTACAACTCTCCCCCATTTAGGAAATTTCGTCCTCGAAATTCTTACCTAATGGAAAGAGGTGCAGAAACTGCCTCAGCATGTCCGCCTTGCTTTCCCACGTGGCCTCCTCAACTCCTCGGTGTCGCCACAACACCTTTACAAGTTCTATTGTCTTGCCACGAAGAACTTTGCTACTTACGTCCAGAACCTTCACTGGTTCCTCATCATATGACAGATCTAGATTCAACTCTATCTCCTCAACAAGCATCACATGCGAAGGATCTGATTTGTACTTCCGTAACATGGAGACATGAAACACATCATGTATCTTCTCCAACTCTGCAGGCAATCTCAACCGATATGCCACAGGACCAATACGCTCCACAATCTCGTAAGGTCCAATAAACCTTGGGCTAAGCTTACCCTTACGCTCAAATATCATCACCTTCTTCCAAGGCGATACTTTCAAGAACACAGGTTCGCCAACTGCGAACTCAATTTCCTTACGCTTCAAGTTCGCGTAAGACTTTTGCCTATCCGTTACTACCTTCAAATGCTCACAAATGAGCTTCACCTTCTCGGTGGTTCCCTTAAGCATAGCTGGAATCGAAATCAACTTTTGCCCAGCTTCTGCCAAACAAAGAGGGGTTCTACATCTTCTCCCATACAAAGCCTCGTACGGAGCCATTTGAATACTTTCCTGGTAACTATTGTTATACGCAAGCTCAACCAATGGCAAGTGCTTCTCCCAAGAACCCCTGAAAATCTATCACACAACATCTCAACATGTCCTCAAGCACTTGGATCACACGTTTTGACTATCCATCTGTCTAAGGATGATAAGAAGTACCGAAATTCAACCGTGTACCCAAAGCTTGATGCAAACATTCTGAAAATCGTGCTGTAAACCTCGGATCCCTATCCGACACAATAGACTTTGGAACACCGTGCAACCGCACAATCTCAGCTATGTACAGTTCAGCCAATTATCCAAAGTGTACGTAGTATGCACAGGTAGAAAATGCGCACACTTCGTAAGCCGATCCACAATCACCCAAATTGAATTCTTCTTTGTCGGTGACAAAGGCAACCCATACACAAAATCCATGGTGATTCTCTCCCACTTCCAATCTGGGATTCCCAAAGGCTGCAACAATCTAGAAGGAACTTGATGCTCAGCCTTCACTCGCTGACACACTATTGTCACGGGGCTAGGTCTAGGCCGGTCTAGCCTCGTGCGGCCTTGGTCGCGAAGCACTCGGAATGGCTTGAAAAGCGGCCAAGCCAGCCTTACTCACTAAGCTCGGAAGGCTTAGTCTCGGATTGCAGAAGCTCTCTTGGAAAATGAAAAGGGTGATGGCTCACAAAGTAAATCAAGGAAGGGGATGTACACTCGTTTAAGAAAGCTAAGGCCTCGTTAAAAACTCCCCCTAAGCCTAGATGGGGTGAAAAGAGTACCAAAGCTTCTTTATTAACAAAGAAGAGAAAGATTACAAAAGATAGAAATGGTGAAGTGTGGAATGCCTAAGATGGATGGAGGAGGGCTCTATTTATACTCTAATCCCCCTCGATCCAATGGCTAGCAATGACTCGATCCAAGGGCCATGTATGAGTCTCACAATAGAATCTCCTATTCAAGGCAAGCTTGTCATATTCATATTGACTTGCCTTGATTACAATCATTATTGCCCCTAATACATAGCCCATCATTGCTTTGTTGTCTTGAAATACTTTCCCCATGGATGGATGTCTTTCCAAATGTATTTCTCCAAGGATGACAACTTGGCATGGGATAATGATGCTTGGACGGATTGGGCCTCCCATGGTCCAATCTTGGTGTCCAAACTCCCCTCTCTTGGATGCCTTTGGCTGAATCGGGCCCTAGGGGTGTGGGTAACTCGGATGGGCAACCCCTAGGCTTTTTGGCGCGCACATCGGTGCGGGCTCGGCTGCTTGGGCGTGCACGTCGGGTGCAGGCTCGGGCTCCATGCTTTGGGCCGCATGGACGGGGTAAGGCAAGGTCCCTTTGTATGTGGACTCGGCCTTGATGCGCACGTCGGGTGCGGGCTCGGGCTCCATGGCTTGGCCGGCATGGAGGGTGTGCGGCAAGGCCCCCTCGGGTGCAAGACTCGTGGGCGGCACATGGGGTGCTTGACAAGGCCCCATGGTGCACTGGAACAGGCCCACCTCGGTTCTTTTGGGCGCGGACACCACCAAGGGCGTTGTGCATGGCCCCTTGGTACGTGGCCTCGGCAACTACTCGTGCCCCTCGGTCGGGAGAAAGGCGTGGTGCGCAAGGGTCCGCAGCTATGGGTGCGGCTGTCTCGGTCGCAAAAAGTTCCCCTGTGACATTCTCCCCCACTAAATCTCTCGACGCCCTCGTCGATAGGCATTGAAGAGACTCGGTCGTCTTGCTCTCGATGCACTTCAATGGATGGCTCATCATGTTTCCGCTTGGCATCAGGAAACAACCTCCAAAGTTCAAGGCTCTCATGCCTTGGTCGACGATCAATCTCGAGTGGTGGCTTCTCGTCTCTTGTGATGTTCGCCATGCTTGGTGCGTGGCTAGCCTCGAACCACTCTCGACCATACTCGTCTAACGGCTTGGGGACGAAGTTGTGGTCCACTTGATCGCTTGTTGGCAAACTCAACTTGTAGGCCTCTCCGCCTACTTGCTCTTGTATCGACTCTTTGCTCGAACTCACGAGCAACCTGCGCAAGGAACCAAAGTAAGTTAGTCCAAAATTTTCACACAAATTCGATGTGCTTACCTTGGACGCATGGTCCTCTTCGGATGCTGTCACAATGCCTTGTCGATACTCAAGACATGTGATGATGGCGGGGTCTTGGAAAAGCCCCTCGTCGGTGCACTCTTGCACTCTCTCAAATTGAAACTCATCTTGGTAGGCCGTCGTGCCTACTTGCTCCATGGAAAGGCTTTGTTCTTCGCACGCTCTCGTCGGCGACCTATAAACAAAACCAAAGAGAGTTAGTCCCAATTTAGATGGAAAAATGGGCTCACTTACCTCGGACTCAAAGTCCTTGTCGTCTTGCCACTTTGCCTTGCCGATACCCAAGGAAAGTGTTGGCATGGTTGGGCCCCTCATCAATGGGCTTGGGCACCTCGGTCCTTTGACTCGGCTCCATGGACTCATGCCACTCGTCCATGGAATTCGACCATTCGTCGAACTCGGCTTGCAACTCTTCGCAAAAGATTGCTAGCTCCTCTCCATCGGCTTGATCTACTTCACCAAACTCGGATGGCTCTTGAAACACTTCATCAAACTCGGATGGCTCGGATGGGTACTCCACCTCAGGAACCGCTTCGCTCTTTGGTGCCTTTGGCAACTCCAAAGACTTCTCCTCGTCTTTGATCTCTTCAAAGAATTGTCCCGTTGTGTTGGGAATTTCCATGAACTCTTCCATGGCTTCATCATCATTGGCTACCTCGGACTCGCACACTTGTTCGCCTTCATCTTGGCTTAACAACTCGTCATCGCTTTGTTGCAAACCTGCATTATACTCACCCTCGGCTTTTAGCAAAGCAAGTGCGTTAATTTGTTGTAAGCAAGAATAACCAATAATAATATCTTCATCAAGACAATGATGAGAAATTACCTTGATGTTGGTTGTGTCGCACCATTCCCCAATGCGAACTCTCACGTCGCATGTAACTCCATCGATGTATTCTTCGTTGAAGTTGATGAACTCGGTCTCATCATGAACCGTCTCCACTTGAAGGTTCAACCAATCGACAACTTGATCGGAAATGATCAACGATGTTGCGCTAGAGTCCACTAGCGCCTCAAACTCTACGTTGGCAATCACGATCTTAGCAAACTCGCGCTCCTCCTCGTCTTGGCCACTCTTGGCTTGAGTTGGGCAGATTTGCTCTTTGGTTGTCTCGGACTCAAGCACTCCTTCATGGATGCTTGGCGATGCCTCGGCTTTGTCGCTTAACGACTCAACGTCTTGCCGGTGTGGATCTGCCACACACCTTTCCTCGGTTTCTGACAAGACAAGCGCATCAATTTGTTCCAAACAAGATGCACCAATAACAACCTTATATACATCAAGAAATTCACAAGAAATTACCTTGATGTTTGTTGTGCCTCAGAATTCGCCAATTTGATGGAACACATCCTTCGCGATTCCCACAACTTTCTCGTCGCTAAAGTTGGCTGTCACAACTTGTTGTTTAACCTTTCTAACCTGAAGGTTTAACCGCTCGGCTGTTTGCTTGGACACGAGCACTCCTTGTGCACTTGGATCAATTAGTGCACTTAACGTCGCATCGCGGAACACTATGTTGACAAACATAGGCCCCTCATCCTCATAGTCGCTCTTGACTACACTTGACTCCCAACATGACTCGTCATCGTCGCTGGAACACTCCACGTAACCTAGCTTCTCCCATGGTTGTGTGGACTCGTTGCACTCTTGCAACCTTTCCATTACTTCACTCTTGAAGTTTGATGCCCCAACCATCATACTCGCTGATGATTGTTCCCCGAACAAGGAAGCAAGCTTCACGGCCTCGGTCTCATCGGGCAAGCTTCGCTCCTCGAACGCCTCTACCATACTCACTGGTAGCACAGTGCACCTCGCATCAGGCTTGTAACCCCCTTAACCCGGCCCAGACGGTTGACCCGAATTAAGAAAGTCACACGGGGAAAACCAAAGTCAACCCGAAAGTCAACCTTGATTAACGACCCTTTTTTTTACTTTTTAATCTTGTCTAGATGCACGTTAGCCCTAATTGTGATCACTCAACAACATACTCAAAGATCACAAACATCAGAGATCAAACAGGGACCCAATTGAACAAGTTACAACTTTAGGGACCAAACTGTAAATTCTGAAAACTTTAAAGACTTAACCAGATTTTAAGTTACCAACTTAAAATTAATCATGTTTCATGCTTCTCTGCCAAATTTCAGCTCAAACGGACATCCCAAACTCATACAATTGCACAAACAAGATTTAGGACCAAAATGCAAACAATTCAAAACATTTAACTGCCAATGTCAGCCCCCAACAGTCACCCGTTCCGAAACAGGCAGAGCCCGTTTCGAAATGCGGGGCCGTTCCGCAACGCGTACTGACACAGGTGACTGGCAGAATGCTTTCCGTTTCGAAACAGTGTCTACCGTTTCGGACGCCTGGGCTGATTCAGGGCATCCGTTCCGAAACGGTAGTCCCTGTTCCGAAACGCCCTGCACATAATGCAGAAAAAGACATGCTTAAACACGCAATTGACCATTCGAACATACTCCAAAAGCCACCAAACTTTACCAACATGCAATTCAACATATAAGAGACATACTTGCATCGACAATTCAACAAAATATCCACATATACGAAAAGCCCCAAATCTATAGGCATGCTTCCTACACAAGCAGCCATTCAAGCTTAAACTTCCAAATCAATCTCATAAAAGCCAAATACATGTTCCAACAACATCAACAACATAAAACCATTCTTGTCCGAACATATTCGAACACATAAATCACATCCCAAGAGATTCTACCCCCATTGCCTTTTTTAACTATAGCTATTCACCGAGACATACATCTCAAATGGAGTCCTCCTTGAATCCCTTGCTTCTCGCTGTCCAAACTTCAAGAATCTGCATTGATGGACAAAAAGGAGCGTAAGCACATAATGCTTAGTGAAGAATGCTCAAAACCAAAACACCATCAATGCAGCGGGTCATAAAATCACTTTTAAAACAAACCCGATTTGATAACCAAGCAAAGTTTGAAAACCCTTTTTCAACATCATGCTTAAAACCATGCATTGCACATACATGAAAACCAACCCTTAGCTTAGCAAGCTAAGAAAACCCTTTTCAAAGCACAACTTGCAAAGTCATCCATTTAACCATTCCATGCATAAATACCATATGCAAAGTTAAATTCAAAACCTTGGAAAACACTTCCATTTCATATTATACCTTTCATATACTTGAACATCATTTCAAGCAAGAAACCTTTTAAAACCATTACTCAAACAATCCAACACATGCATTAACCAAGGCAATATATGAACCACAACATCATCATCACATGCCTTTTAAAACAAGTCTTAACAAGACTCCAATGCATTAAAGAGATTTCATGCACACATGCATCATTTACCAAATGATAATCAACACTTGTTCAACTTAACAAGTAAACATGCATTCACAAGCATTATACACTTTCCATGCAACCATGCATCTTTTCAAGCATCTCATGCTTCTTTATAATCAAGAACATTACATTGGCTTCCAAGTGATCAACACATTCACTTTTCAACTCAACACCCGATCGGATACGCGGATCACAAGCGTTGTCCCCCACGCTTCATACACACTACCAATCCAAGGTCTCCAAATGGACTTTTAAACACCATTTGACCTTACCATCCTAAGGTTCCCATGTATGGACTTTTAAACACCATACAACCTTAGCTTTTCCCGAGGTTCCCATGTATGGACTTTTAAACACCATACAACCTCAACTTTTCCCGAGGTTCCCATGTATGGACTTTCAAACACCATACAACCTCAACTTTTCCCAAGGTTCCCATGCATGGACTTTTAAACACCATACAACCTTGACATGCACAAGGTTCCCATGTATGGACTTTCAAACACCATACAACCTTTGCATCACCGATTGGTAGTTGTTTAACATCACTAACGAGATCCAGGACACCCTACACAAGATCCACACATGGACTTTACACCTCCATTGTGATCTTAACAAGCACAAGGTTCCCATATATGGACTTTTAACCACCATATAACCTTTGCTTAACCAAGGTCCTCGAATGGGCATTCCACCTCCATTATGACCTTAACCATCTCGTTAGGATACTTGAAGGGAGTTTACCGGTTCACACTTAACCACTCCACCTCCAAGGCGACTTTATTCACGGTGCACGCAATCCTATAGCCGGCTAACTATATCCGATCAAAGAAACCAAGAACCACTTACATCACTTGCCAATATAATCATCTTACCATCATTAGTCCAATGATTCATATGCATAATCACAATGCAAAAACCATCATTTACCATCATCAATCCACTGTTTTAAAGCATTACACAAAGCCATTAAACATCATGCAACACCATGCATCAAAACCACAATTTCCATGTACAAAACCAAGGATCTCTTACCTTGAGCATCCTTCACATATGGCTTTCAAAATCAGCATTAAACCATGCTAAAAATATGCTTTCAAAACAGAATATAAACCATGCAAATCACATGCATTGCAACCATCAAACACAATTGCTTTTAAAGCCAAATCACAACACAATTCAAGAGCGAAAACCATTTACTTACTCTTGAGCTTAGCAAAGTTGTTTAGACTTAAACTAAGCTCCCAAAACCTTCAAACCTTGGTTTTAAAGCTGAAAACCCAACTTCACTCACCGATACACAAAACAAGGCTAGCCAACAAGCGTTCCAAGAATTCGAAACCTTCCGCAACACCTCTAAAGCTCACGGATCAAACTCCCCTGTTTCAAGCACACAAAAACAGAGCATTAATGCATCTTTATGCATTAAAAACACCAGCAACACAACACAACTCGCTGCTCATCACAAATCCAACATTTCGGCTACCAAACACAACCGAAATCACCTCCAAACACTTCTAAAACTTAACCCAGCCAAGATCCATCACTTCTAACCATTTTTAAACATCAATTAACATCCAAAATAATCACAAACACATCCTTATACCTCCAGGTATAACAGATCACCAAAAACACTCCAAAAACAACCAAAAACTCAAGCAAAACTTAAGAAATTCAACCTATCCGGGATTGCATTAATTAAACCTCAACTTCTAATCAATTTAGCATTCATTTAACATCAATTTGACACCTCAAAACACTGCCCAAACAGATCACACGAAAATTTCACCAAAATCACCAAATCTTGCATTTTAAGCCAAAATCAAGATTTCAATTGGAAAGCCTTTAACAAATCACAAATCAAGGATTGAGAACTTAGGAATTTCAGTAAAGAACTGATAGTTTATAGGAGAAGGACGTTCTTACCTCCAAACTTGAATTTCTCCTTTTTAGAACCAAAAAGCTTGATGAAACCACTTGCAAATGGTGAGGTTTTGTTGTAGAGATGATTAGGAATCCAAAGAGAATTGAAAAGGAAGATTTGAGTGGCAAAATCAGAGAAGAAAATCTGGAGAAATGTGTTTGGGTTGAGAGAAAATGAGAGAAAAGGAGAATTGGAAGAAAAATGGAAAGTTAGTTATAAAATAGTCAAAATGACTTTCCCTCCTCTTTCATATGTTTTAAAATCAGAATAAAACCTTAAAATATCTTCGAAAAATCTGGAGAAACTCTTTTTGGAATAATAGCTCCTTAAAGATTCAAAGTTTCAATCCTTTATAAAACAGTCACGCAACTTTCAAAAATTACATTTTGGTCACTAGCCAAAATGTCAACCTTCCGAACCTCATTTTCCAAAATTGATTTCACAGTTCACTTATATATATTAAAAGATGATTTTAGAACATTTTTCCATATTTTTAATGCAACCCGAACTAGGCTTTCCTAATCTCACCTTTATATATTCGATCAGCACTTTGACCGAACCGGTCAACGCCCAAGACTTCTGAGCCCAAAACCGGGGCGTTACAACTCTCCCCCCTTAGGAAATTTCGTCCTCGAAATTTCAACTGGCGAAAAGGGAACCACAACCTTCTCAAACCAACACACAAAGCAACACAGCAGCCTCAACCACCACTGAACACATCCCACACAAAACTCTACCAAACTCAACACCACCACACGCTGTTCGCAAAATCCAGAACACACAAAGATAGCCACAACTTAACCTTTCACATATCCGGACTGTACACAGCCCCAACATCAACCTGAAGAACTTCAACTTTTACAGCACACATCACTGTAACACACAACCCCCAAGACTTGTTTACACAGTGACACCAACCAAACCAATTCAACCACTATGCAAAACTTCTCTGCTTCTAAAACTCTTGCAAACTCCCAAACCTCTTCCAAGAATTTTCCCAACAAACAAAAAATCTTAAGCATCAACTGCTTACCCAAACTCCTCAACGAACGCTAACAATCCTTCACATCCGCCACCATCATCACCATAACAACTCACAAGGACTACTCACCCAAAATCCAAAATTTACATCACAACCCCAACTCAACTCCGCCAACCGTATCACACACCACCAGCTGATTACAAAAGAAATTCACATACTCACAACCAACCAACCACTTCTCACAAGAATCCTTTCAAACAACAATGGCCTTCGATCTTTCATTGCCTATCCACCGCAAGCTTTGACCACAATACTTGCCTTACTAGAACATCGCCCAGCTTAAACATACAGATCATCTTCTCAACTCTTCGAAGGTTACTAAGAACCAACACTTACAACACAACCCTTCCACAACAACTTAAATGCTAAGCTGCTTCAGCACTTGGAAACACAACCACTAAACTGCAACATCCTTTAGCACCAAGGAACTACCCCTTCCACTTAGCCATTCAAAACACTTGACCGATTCTAACTTCAACCTGTACTCTCCACCACCAAACCACTAAACTCTTTAAGCAACAAACACTATCCTTCTACCAACAGGCTATACTACTCTCACTATCTCCAGCACTAGCTTAATATTGTCCAATACTTCTAACTCTCTCCCAGCACCAAAACAACCTCTAAAAACCCATCATCCAACCTAACCCAACCACCACACTAACAGATTTGATCAGTTATTAGCGAGTGTGAACATCATATGCATGATCACCTACATGCCCTATCAATGCCTGATGTACATGTATGCAAAACCTCTAATGTCATGCCACATGTATGCATGGACCAGCACATATATAATATAGCATATAACAATGATTTTAACTGTGCATGAATGCCAGTTCACACCCTCCAATAACATCCTCAGAATCCGCCTAAGAACAACCTCCTACCTCACTCCTAACTTATCTAACTCCATCATTCCAACAACCATTAACCACAAGATACTCACTAAAACCTTCTTCACACCAAAGATGTTTCCAAACTACAACTATTACCCCAAACATGCTAGCAACAAGACTAGACTTACCACGCAAGGAAAACCAACAGAAACCAAACCAGGGTAACTAGAGCAAATATTACTTAACAAGGTTACCTGAAAACACAACACCACCCTGAAGATTCATCAGACGAACTCTCTTCCTCGCGGAACCATCATCCTCCTGCCATACCGCTGCAGTACCAGCTAACACACTAGGGTCACCACCAACCTCTTGCGGTAAGGAACCTTGGCTGTTCCGAGCCAACATCAAACAATCACGTCTCATATGTCCAGCAGACCCACATTTCCAGCAATTCTCATTTCCCAAACTCTTCACAACCTTCTGCTCTTTCTGCCACCTCTGAACCTTGCCTCGACCGTGCCCACGACCTTTCAGAGACCCTTTGGCTATCACCAAAGCTGACTTCACCCCAAGGGGACAATCACGCTTCATATGCACTTTAGAACCACAGTTCGAACAAGCACCCGCGCCCCAACAAACTCCAACATGGCGCCTTTCACAACGGTCACATACCGGCGGCTGAGCTTTCACTCCTTGCTCAAACAACACTTGCTCCACAACAGCACTACCTTCACATTGCTTAACCCTTGGAAACTTCTCTCCAAGATACCTTTCATAAAAGGCAGATACAAAGAAATCCCAGTCAATATCATGGATATGTGACGCCACTGCCACAGATGTCCACCAGACACATGCGTCCTCCAACATCAGAGAAACAACACTTCCCAACTTACAAGCATAATCACAGCCTTCCTGATCCAAAATCAGAATCACACTGGCCAACCAGGCCACAAACATCTCCGGTGAAGAACCATGATACTCCACAGCACCCAAATCAAGCAAACGCTGCTTCGGCAAACCCACACATCCCACAGCCAGCACATCCACTGACTTTACCTTTACCACAGCCTGAGATGTTCCCAACACCTCTTGAGCAACAGGTGATGAACTCTTCACCACAGAACCAGCTTCTTCCTCCTGCCTTAACACCTCAACTCCAGGCACAGAAGACTGAGACAAAACACCTCTACAGAAGGGTGAATTCCATGCCTTAACCACCTGCCCTAAGGCAGCAACCATCTCACCCAACTGCCATTCTATCATCGACTTCGCCATACTACTGACAACAACAAACATTCACAACAAAACAAACAAACCAGTTAGACCAGCTTTAAGCAAGGATTCAAACTCCAACTCCAAAATAACACAATAGCTATATTAATAAGGCAATGGGTATCCCGAATCCTCCCCTTTTACATGACATAACAGTCAACACAAACATGGATATCACAACATCAAGCATATCAAACAACATACTTTGATCATGCTTACACCAAACAGCATCCACTTGCAACAGCATATTATCAACATAACATACTCATAGCACTTTCATCTAGCATAACACCAGCTCACAGCATCAGCACAAAACCACATAAGCTCAACCAATATTCATAACCACAAAACATGCTTGAAAACATCAGCAACTTGCTCAGAAACACGTGTTTCAACCAACTTTCAACCACACACCAAGGTAAACATCAAACACACATCACAACAACTTACCGTTTTCCCCAAGCATTCGCAACTCAGCTCTGATACCACCAAATGTAACCCCCTTAACCCGGCCCAGACGGTTGACCCGAATTAAGAAAGTCACACGGGGAAAACCAAAGTCAACCCGAAAGTCAACCTTGATTAACGACCTTTTTTTTTTACTTTTTAATCTTGTCTAGATGCACGTTAGCCCTAATTGTGATCACTCAACAACATACTCAAAGATCACAAACATCAGAGATCAAACAGGGACCCAATTGAACAAGTTACAACTTTAGGGACCAAACTGTAAATTCTGAAACCTTTAAGGACTTAACCAGATTTTAAGTTACCAACTTAAAATTAATCATGTTTCATGCTTCTCTGCCAAATTTCAGCTCAAACGGACATCCCAAACTCATACAATTGCACAAACAAGATTCAGGACCAAAATGCAAACAATTCAAAACATTTAACTGCCAATGTCAGCCCCCAACGGTCACCCGTTCCGAAACAGGCAGAGCCCGTTTCGAAACGCGGGGCCGTTCCACAACGCGTACCGAAACAGGTGACTGGCAGAATGCTTTCCGTTTCGAAACAGTGTCTACCGTTTCGGACGCTTGGGCTGATTCAGGGCATCCGTTCCGAAACGGTAGTCCCTGTTCCGAAACGCCCTGCACATAATGCAGAAAAAGACATGCTTAAACACGCAATTGACCATTCGAACATACTCCAAAAGCCACCAAACTTTACCAACATGCAATTCAACATATAAGAGACATACTTGCATCAACAATTCAACAAAATATCCACATATACGAAAAGCCCCAAATCTATAGGCATGCTTCCTACACAAGCAACCATTCAAGCTTAAACTTCCAAATCAATCTCATAAAAGCCAAATACATGTTCCAACAACATCAACAACATAAAACCATTCTTGTCCGAACATATTCGAACACATAAATCACATCCCAAGAGATTCTACCCCCATTGCCTTTATTAACTATAGCTATTCACCAAGACATACATCTCAAATGGAGTCCTCCTTGAATCCCTTGCTTCTCGTTGTCCAAACTTCAAGAATCTGCATTGATGGACAAAAAGGAGCGTAAGCACATAATGCTTAGTGAGGAATGCTCAAAACCAAAACACCATCAATGCAGCGGGTCATAAAATCACTTTTAAAACAAACCCGATTTGATAACCAAGCAAAGTTTGAAAACCCTTTTTCAACATCATGCTTAAAACCATGCATTGCACATACATGAAAACCAACCCTTAGCTTAGCAAGCTAAGAAAACCCTTTTCAAAGCACAACTTGCAAAGTCATCCATTTAACCATTCCATGCATAAATACCATATGCAAAGTTAAATTCAAAACCTTGGAAAACACTTCCATTTCATATTATACCTTTCATATACTTGAACATCATTTCAAGCAAGAAACCTTTTAAAACCATTACTCAAACAATCCAACACATGCATTAACCAAGGCAATATATGAACCACAACATCATCATCACATGCCTTTTAAAACAAGTCTTAACAAGACTCCAATGCATTAAAGAGATTTCATGCACACATGCATCATTTGCCAAATGATAATCAACACTTGTTCAACTTAACAAGTAAACATGCATTCACAAGCATTATACACTTTCCATGCAACCATGCATCTTTTCAAGCATCTCATGCTTCTTTATAATCAAGAACATTACATTGGCTTCCAAGTGATCAACACATCCACTTTTCAACTCAACACCCGATCGGATACGCGGATCACAAGCGTTGTCCCCCACGCTTCATACACACTACCAATCCAAGGTCTCCAAATGGACTTTTAAACACCATTTGACCTTACCATCCTAAGGTTCCCATGTATGGACTTTTAAACACCATACAACCTTAGCTTTTCCCGAGGTTCCCATGTATGGACTTTTAAACACCATACAACCTCAACTTTTCCCGAGGTTCCCATGTATGGACTTTCAAACACCATACAACCTCAACTTTTCCCAAGGTTCCCATGCATGGACTTTTAAACACCATACAACCTTGACATGCACAAGGTTCCCATGTATGGACTTTCAAACACCATACAACCTTTGCATCACCGATTGGTAGTTGTATAACATCACTAACGAGATCCGGGACACCCTACACAAGATCCACACATGGACTTTACACCTCCATTGTGATCTTAACAAGCACAAGGTTCCCATATATGGACTTTTAACCACCATATAACCTTTGCTTAACCAAGGTCCTCGAATGGGCATTCCACCTCCATTATGACCTTAACCATCTCGTTAGGATACTTGAAGGGAGTTTACCGGTTCACACTTAACCACTCCACCTCCAAGGCGACTTTATTCACGGTGCACGCAATCCTATAGCCGGCTAACTATATCCGATCAAAGAAACCAAGAACCACTTACATCACTTGCCAATATAACCATCTTACCATCATTAGTCCAATGATTCACATGCATAATCACAATGCAAAAACCATCATTTACCATCATCAATCCACTGTTTTAAAGCATTACACAAAGCCATTAAACATCATGCAACACCATGCATCAAAACCACAATTTCCATGTACAAAACCAAGGATCTCTTACCTTGAGCATCCTTCACATATGGCTTTCAAAACCAGCATTAAACCATGCTAAAAATATGCTTTCAAAACAGAATATAAACCATGCAAATCACATGCATTGCAACCATCAAACACAATTGCTTTTAAAGCCAAATCACAACACAATTCAAGAGCGAAAACCATTTACTTACTCTTGAGCTTAGAAAAGTTGTTTAGACTTAAACTAAGCTCCCAAAACCTTCAAACCTTGGTTTTAAAGCTGAAAACCCAACTTCACTCACCGATACACAAAACAAGGCTAGCCAACAAGCCTTCCAAGCATCCGAAACCTTCCGCAACACCTCTAAAGCTCACGGATCAAACTCCCCTGTTTCAAGCACACAAAAACAGAGCATTAATGCATCTTTATGCATTAAAAACACCAGCAACACAACACAACTCGCTGCTCATCACAAATCCAACATTTCGGCTACCAAACACAACCGAAATCACCTCCAAACACTTCTAAAACTTAACCCAGCCAAGATCCATCACTTCTAACCATTTTTAAACATCAATTAACATCCAAAATAATCACAAACACATCCTTATACCTCCAGGTATAACAGATCACCAAAAACACTCCAAAAACAACCAAAAACTCAAGCAAAACTTAGGAAATTCAACCTATCCGGGATTGCATTAATTAAACCTCAACTTCTAATCAATTTAGCATTCAATTAACATCAATTTGACACCTCAAAACACTGCCCAAACAGATCACACGAAAATTTCACCAAAATCACCAAATCTTGCATTTTAAGCCAAAATCAAGATTTCAATTGGAAAGCCTTTAACAAATCACAAATCAAGGATTGAGAACTTAGGAATTTCAGTAAAGAACTGATAGTTTAGAGGAGAAGGACGTTCTTACCTCCAAACTTGAATTTCTCCTTTTTAGAACCAAAAAGCTTGATGAAACCACTTGCAAATGGTGAGGTTTTGTTGTAGAGATGATTAGGAATCCAAAGAGAATTGAAAAGGAAGATTTGAGTGACAAAATCAGAGAAGAAAATCTGGAGAAATGTGTTTGGGTTGAGAGAAAATGAGAGAAAAGGAGAATTGGAAGAAAAATGGAAAGTTAGTTATAAAATAGTCAAAATGACTTTCCCTCCTCTTTCATATGTTTTAAAATCAGAATAAAACCTTAAAATATCTTAGAAAAATCTGGAGAAACTCTTTTTGGAATAATAGCTCCTTAAAGATTCAAAGTGCCAATCCTTTATAAAACAGTCACGCAACTTTCAAAAATTACATTTTGGTCACTAGCCAAAATGTCAACCTTCCGAACCTCATTTTCCAAAATTGATTTCACAGTTCACTTATATATATTAAAAGATGATTGTAGAACATTTTTCCATATTTTTAATGCAACCCGAACTAGGCTTTCCTAATCTCACCTTTATATATTCGATCAGCACTTTGACCGAACCGGTCAACGCCCAAGACTTCTGAGCCCAAAACCGGGGCGTTACAAAGCTTCGAAGCCTCGGTCTCGTCGGGCTCGTCCTGTACCTTGGACTGCTTGAAATTGTGCGGGCATCGGAAAGACTCGTGTGGCTCTCCACACCTCCAGCATTTTGACGGCCTCCTCTTTGGGCAGTCATCGTGATATTCACTGCAACGAAAACAAAACAACGGTTTTGTAATAAGAATATCACTAAACTCAGATTCGCTCACCTCGCTTTTATACGAGACGCCTGGTGATTCCACTCTCTTCTTTGCTGCAACGTTCCTTCTTCTTTGCGCCATCTCTCGACTCGGTAGGATGCGGAAAATGGCTTTGATACCACTTGTCACGGGGCTAGGTCTAGGCCGGTCTAGCCTCGTGCGGACTTGGTCGCGAAGCGCTCGGAATGGCTTGAAAAGCGGCCAAGTCAGCCTTACTCACTAAGCTCGGAAGGCTTAGTCTCGGATTGCGGAAGCTCTCTTGGAAAATGAAAAGGGTGATGGCTCACAAAGTAAAAAAGGAAGGGGATGCACACTCGTTTAAGAAAGCTAAGGCCTCGTTAAAAACTCCCCCTAAGCCTAGATGGGGAGAAAAGAGTACCAAAGCTTCTTTATTAACAAAGAAGAGAAAGATTACAAAAGATAGAAATGGTGAAGTGTGGAATGCCTAAGATGGATGGAGGAGGGCTCTATTCATAGTAGTAACACCCCAATTTTGGGCTTGGAAGTTTAGGGTCTGAACCGGACCGGTTTAAATTACGGTTCGAATATAAAAGGTGGTTTTTAGGGAAAGCCTAGTTCGGGATGCATTAAAAATATGGAAAAATATCTAAAAATCCTCTTTTATTATATATAAGAGAGTGGTGAAATCAATTTTACAAAAAGGGGTTTGGAAATATGACATTTCAAGTTAGTGACTAAAATGTAATTTTTGAAAAGTTGGTGACTGTTTTAAAAGGATTGAAACTTTGAATCTTTAAGGAGCTAATTTACCCAGGGGAGGGTTTCTCCAGATTTTTCTTAAATTTTAAAGACTCGTTTAATGTTATTAAATAAAAAGAAAAGAGGGAAAAGAGATATTTTAGTTTCATAACTAACTTTTGCCAAAAATTTCCCATTTCATTTTCTCTCAATTTTCCCTCAGCCAAACACATTTCCACAACCACTTTTCCTTTGATTTTCACAACTAAAGTTGGGATTTCAATCTCTAAATTATTTCTAATCATTTCTACACCAAATCCTCATCATTTGCTTATTGAATTTTCAAGAATTTTGGCTCTAAACAAGGAGAAATCCACATTTAGAGGTATGAACGTCCTTCTCCTCTAAATACTCAGTTCTTTACTGAAATTCCCAAGTTCTCAATCCTTAAATTGAGTTTTATTAAAGGTTTTGATGTTGTGATCTTGATTTTGGCTTAAAATGCAAGATTTGGATTTAATTTTGAAGAAATCCGTATTAAATGATTAGGCTCTGTTTTGAGATGTCTTTTTGATGTATTTTGGATGTCTAAATGATGTGTGATTGAGGTTTAATCGATGCAATCCCGAATAGGTTGATTATCCTAAGTTTTTGCTTGAGTTAATGGTGGTTTTTGGGGTGATTTTGATGTTCTGCTATAGCTGGAGGTATAAGGACGTGATTAGGTCCTTTTTGGATGTTAATTGATGTCTAAGAATGATTGGAATTGATGGATCTTGGCTGGGTAATGTTGTAGAGGTGTTTGGATGTGATTTCGGTTGTGTTTGGTAGCCGAAATGTGAGTTTTGATGAGAGCAGCGAGTTTAGGTGTTTTGGCTGAAGATTTTAATGCATGATGATGCATTAATCCTCTGCTTTGATGTGTTTAAAACAGGGGAGACATCTTCGGATCCTTGTGGTGTTGATTCGGAGGCTTGATCGGCGTTTCGGCAAGCTTGCGGAACGGAATCGGTGAGTGAAGTTTGGTTTTCAGCTTTGAAACCAATGTTTGAAGGTTATGGGAGCTTAGTTTAAGTCTAAACAACTTAGCTAAGCTCAAGAGTAAGTTTTCGGAGAAACTCTCTTTTTGAAGAACCATGAGATGGTTGAATGCAATGTGTTTATTTTGCATGTTTAAATTCTGTTTTGAAAGCATATTTTAGCATGTTTAATGCTGGTTTTATAAGCCATGTGTTGAAGGATGCTCGAGGTAAGAGATCCTTGTTTTGAACATTGATAAATGTGGTTTGATGCATGGTGATGCATGGTTATTTAATGGCTTTGTTTAATGCTTTAAAACAGTGGATTAATGATGGTAAATGATGTATATTGGCAAGTGATGTGTTGGTTTAAAAGTACTTGAATCGGATATAGTTAGCCGACTATAGGATTGGGTGCACCGTGAATAAAGTTGCCTTGGATGTTGAGGGGTTGTAATGGTACCGTAAACTCCATCCAAGAACACTAACGAGATGTCTAAGATCATAATGGTGGTTAAAATGCCATGTGAGGATCTTGTGTTGTGTGTCCCGTGTTCTCGTTAGTGATGTTATACAACTACCAATGAGTGATGTGGAGGGGTTGTAATTGTACCGTAGACTCCATCACGGGTGTTGAGGGGTTGTGATTGTACCGGTAAACTCCACCTTGACTGTTTGGTAGTGTGTATGGAGCGTATAGGACAACGCTTGTAATCCGCGTATCCGATTGTGTTTTGAGTTGAAAAATGGTTATGGATTATCACTTGAAAGCCAATATGACATGTTGATGAATTGAAGCATGAGATGCTTGGTTGTATGCATAAATGCATGATAAATGATGTTTTGGAATTAAAGGCCTTGAAAAGGTGTTTTACAAGTGCATTATTGTGTTGTTTAATTAGAGCATTTCTCACTAAGCATACGTGCTTACGCTCTCTCTTTCTTGAACCAATAATGCAGAGCATTGAAGTGCTTTAAGGGTAGCAAGGAGGTCAAGGATCCAAGTGAAAGTCTAAGCTCATGTATGGTGACTATTTTCACAACACTATTAGCTTTTGGTATTTGGCAATGGGAACCTAGATTGTGTTTTTGGGAGATGTTTTGGACTCCCCAAGTTTGGTTTAATGCCTATGGTGTTTGGAACATGTAAATAGCCATTTGGTATTTTGTTTTGGAGATTTGATGATTGCTTGATTTTCTATATAGGATGTATGCCTTTAGACTTGTGGTTTTTCTTGTTTGAGGCCGAGATTGAGATTTGATGACGCAAATGTGTTCCTTTAATGTTTGATGACTTGTTGGCATGTTATGGAGGTCATATGAGCGTGTTTGGTGGGTCGAAAGGGGTGTAAAACAGACTTTTTTGCTGTTTCTGGGCAGGGTGTTTCGAAACACCCTTGCCTGTTTCGAAACAGGTACATGTTTTGGCCTGGGTGTTTCGAAACGAGCAGAGGTGTTTTGAAACACTTTGGCTACTGCCAAGGGGTGTTTCTGAACGACCTAGACCCGTTTCGAAACACTTGACCGTTGGGCACTGATTTGAATGGTTTTGAGGTTTGCAAGCTTTACGTTTTAGTCCTGATTTTTGTATATGCAATTGATTGAGTTTGAGATGTCTGTTTGAGATGAAATTTGACGGAGAAGAATGAAACATGACTAATTTCATAATGGTAACTTAAAAATTGGTAAAGTCCTCTTAATTTCTAGAATTTACAAATTGGTCCCTAAATTCGTATGTTGTGCAATTGAGTCCCTAAATGTTTTCCGATTGCTGTGATTTTTGAGTATGCTTATCTCAAGAGTACACCTAGGGTTAATATGCATTTAGACAAGGTTAAAAAGAAAAAAAAAGGTCGTTAATCAAGGTTGACTTTCAGGTTGACTTTGGTTTTCCCCGTGTAATCTTCGTATTTCGGGTCAACCGTCTAGGCCGGGCTAAGGGGGTTACAATTGGTGGTATCAGAGCTGAGTTCTCGAGTATTTGGGAATTTTTATGTGGGTGATATGTGTATGATTGCTTGTATACTTGTTGAGTGAAAGTATGATGTATGAATTGTAAGAATGTTGCAATTGTGGTGTATGCTTTGGTGAAGCATCTTAGAGGGACCCATTGCCATATCAAAGCTAATGAAATGATTTGTTTTAATTGGAAATGAGCTTGAGTACTTGGATTGCTTACCTTGCTGAGCCTGACTATGTTTATTGCATTTGTGATTGCATTGTATAGTGAATGGGACCTCGTAGAGAGACGAGGATTAATACGCGAGCTACGGCTCAAAATGAGAACGAAGAGAATGCTGAAAATGTGGTGGATTTACCTCCTCCACCCGGTGGTGGTGGTGCTGGGGGTGAGGGAGCCGGTGTTGGTGCTGGTGCTGGAGTCGCTGGACCTGAAGCTTGGCAGGGGCAAGCTGCTCCTGACATGACAGTGCTGATTCAGGCTATTGCTGGAGCCTTTCAGGCGGCGGTAGCTGGAGCTCATGGAGCTGGGCAACAGGGAGATGCTAATGCTAGACTACCTCTAGAACGCTTGCGCAGTCTGGGAGGGACTGAGTTCAGGGGTTTGTCTGCTGAAGGTTCTGAGTCTTGGTTGGAAATTACCAAGAGAATTTTGGGACAAATGAACTGCAATGAAGTGCAGAAGCTGGGCTGTGTAATATCGTTGTTGCATGACGATGCGTGTACCTGGTGGACAACCACTATCTCCGGAATGGAAGATGCTGATGTGACTTGGACGTTCTTTCTGAACGCGTTCAAGAGGAGGTATCTGGGTGTGCGGTACCTGGATGAAAAGAAAAGGGAATTCATGTCTCTTACTCAAGGGAGCATGTCAGTGGCTGAGTACGAGGTTCAGTTTTTCCGACTCAGTCAATACGCACCTGAGCTTATCCCTGATGAGCGGGAGAGGTGTGAACGTTTCCGTTATGGTTTGGTGACGGAAGTGAAGACCTATATGTTGGCTGCTGAGTACACTGACTTTGATGTGCTTGTTGGTAGAGCAAAAGACATTGAGTTGAATTTGAGTTTATCTTCTAGAGGTGCTGGTCCTAGTGCGGGCAAGCGGGCTGCTGAGTATAGTTCCGGTGGCGGACGGAACAAGAGAGGACGTGATCGGAAGTATCAGTCTTCAGCTAGGCGTGGTGGTGGAGGGCAAGGTGGGCCTGTTCAGGGGGACAGGGCGAGAGCTGATCAGAATACATGTTGGGCATGTGGATCGCGTGGTCATCTGAGGCGAGATTGTCCTCGAGCAGCGAGGGAGGTACAGGCTCCTATTGTGGTGACCGGTACTTCGTGCTGGAACTGTGGTTCGGCGGATCACATGAAGAGGGAGTGTCCTCTGTTGGCTGGTGGTGGTCAGAGACGTGCTCCTGGAGTTGTTTCCCCACAGAGAGGTCGTGGGCGCGGCCGTTGTAACTTCCAGCGCAGGGAGGATGGTGGAAGGAATGTGGCTCATGTGGTAGCTGTTCAGCCTGAGGGTGGTGGCCAGGCCAGAGTGTATGCTCAGAGGGAGGGGAGGAATGACACGGATGTGATCGCAGGTACTTTCACTTTGCAATCCTTGTCATTACTTTCCTTGATTGATTCTGGATCTACACACTCATACATATTGCGTGAACATGCTCAATTGCTTGGTTTGCCTGTTGAGTCTTTGGATGTTGGTATGCGTGTAACTAGTTCTTTTGGTGAGACTGTTGTGACTCGAAAGCTTTATAGAAAATGTCCCTTGGTTGTGCAAGATCATGTTTTTCATGTTGACCTTATGGAATTGCCTTTCTATGGTTTTGATGTAATCCTTGGTATGGATTGGCTTGTTGAGCATCGAGTTGTAGTGGATTTTGAGAAGAAGCGAGTTTCGTTGAAGCTTGCGGATGATTATGAGGTGGTGGTGGTTGGTGAGAATGTGAAGTTTCTTACCAATGTGGTGTCTACATTGGAAGCGAGCCGGATGCTGAGGCAAGGTTGTGAAGCTTACCTCGCATTTGTGATGAATCCTAGCTCTAAAGAGTTGCGTGTGCAAGATATCAGGACTGTGCAAGAGTTTCCTGGTGTGTTTCCGGAGGAGTTGCCTGGATGGCCTCCTAATCGCGAAGTGGAGTTTGGGATTGAGCTGTATGAAAACATAACTCCAGTGTCCATTACTCCTTATCGAATGGCACCTAAAGAGTTGAAAGAGCTGAAGACGCAACTTCAGGAGTTGCTTGATCGTGGTTTCATTCGGCCGAGTGTGTCACCTTGGGGTGCACCGGTCTTGTTTGTGAAGAAAAAGGATGGCACTATGAGAATGTGCATTGATTACCGTCAGCTTAACAAGTTGACTATCAAGAATCGGTATCCATTGCCGAGAATTGATGATCTTTTTGATCAATTTCGGGGAGCGGCTGTGTTCTCTAAAATTGACTTAAGGTCAGGGTATTATCAGCTGAAGGTGAAGGATGTGGATGTGCCAAAGACAGCCTTCAGAACGAGGTATGGGCATTATGAGTTTCGTGTGATGCCGTTTGGTTTGACGAATGCTCCTGCAGCTTTCATGGACATGATGAATAGAGTGTTCCATAAATACTTGGATAAATTTGTTGTGGTGTTCATTGATAATATTCTCGTGTACTCTCGTACCGAGGAGGAGCATGAAGGGCATTTGAGAATTGTGTTACAGGCTTTGTTGGAGAATCGGCTCTATGCCAAGCTGAGCAAGTGTGAGTTCTGGCTTAGAGAAGTTGTGTTTCTTGGTCATGTGGTTTCTGCTGAAGGGATTCGTGTTGATCCTCAAAAGATTGAGGCAGTGATGAATTGGAAGCCTCCTAAGTCTGTTCATGAAGTCCGTAGTTTCCTTGGTTTGGCAGGATACTATCGGAGGTTCGTGGATGGGTTTTCAAAGATTGCTGCACCTTTGACGAAGTTGTTGCAGAAGGATGTTAAGTATGAGTGGACGGAAGCGAGACATCAGGCTTCTGAGAAGCTTAAGGCAGCTTTGACGCAAGCTCCTATCTTGGTTTAACCTGAATCAGGGAAAGAGTTTGTGGTGTATAGTGATGCGTCCTACGTTGGTTTGGGATGTGTGTTGATGCAAGAGGGTAAGGTGGTGGCTTATGCATTGCGTCAGTTAAAGGTGCATGAGTGCAATTATCCTACGCATGACATTGAGTTAGCTGCGGTAGTTTTTGCTTTGAAAATTTGGAGACATTACCTGTATGGTGAGAAGTGTACTGTGTACACGGACCATAAGAGTTTGAAGTATCTGATGTCTCAGAAAGAGTTGAATCTTAGGCAACGACGTTGGGTGGAGTTGCTTAAGGATTACGATTTGACTATCGAGTACCATCCAGGTAAAGCTAATGTTGTAGCGGATGCCTTGAGTAGGAAGGTAGCTGTTGAGTTGAGGGCTATGTTTGCCAGTTTGAGCATTTCGCGTGATGGTGGTCTTGTGGCTGAGTTGCAAGTGAAACCATCCTTGATTCAGTTGATTAAGGAAAACCATCCTTGGTGCCACATGTTCAGGATATTGCGGAGGATAGGCCATCAGATTTCTGCTTTAATGATGATGGAGTTTTATGCTATGGAAGTTGGATGGTAGTGCCCAATGATGCTGATTTGAGGCGTGCTATTCTGACTGAAGCTCATAGTAGTCCTTTTGCTATGCACCCTGGTAGTACTAAGATGTACCGTGATCTTCGTGATGAGTACTATTGGGTGGGTTTAAAGAAAGAAGTAGCTGAGTTTGTAAGCAAGTGCATGGTATGTCAGCGAGTTAAGGTTGAGCATCAGTTTCCTTCAGGGTTGTTGCAACCGTTGAGGATTCCTGAGTGGAAGTGGGAAAGGATTACCATGGACTTTGTGTCTGGTTTGCCTTTGTCGCCATCGAAGAAGAATTCGGTGTGAGTGATTGTGGATCGCTTAACGAAGTGTGCGCATTTCTTGCCTGTGCATACTACGTACACTTTGGATAAGCTTGCGGAGCTGTACATTGCTGAGATTGTACGGCTGCATGGTGTGCCAAAGTCGATTATATCGGATAGAGATCCGAGGTTTACGTCGTGTTTCTGGCAGTGTTTGCATCAGGCCTTGGGTACACGGTTGAATTTCAGTACATCTTATCATCCGCAGTCGGATGGACAGTCAGAGCGTGTTATCCAGGTGTTGGAGGATATGTTGAGGTGCTGCGTGATCGAGTTTCAGGGTTCTTGGGAGAAACATTTGCCTTTGGTGGAGTTTGCCTATAATAATAGTTATCAGGCAAGTATTCAAATGGCACCTTATGAAGCTTTGTACGGGAGGAAGTGTAGGACACCTCTTTGTTGGGCTGAAACAGGTCAGAAGTTAGTTTCGATGCCAGCTTTGTTGAAAGGAACCACTGAGAAGGTGAAGCTCATTTGTGAGCGATTGAAGGCATCTTCTGATCGGCAAAAGTCTTACGCGGATTTGAAGCGTAAGGAGATTGAGTATGCGGTGGGTGACCGTGTGTTTTTGAAAGTTTCGCCTTGGAAAAAGGTGATGAGGTTTGGCCGGAAGGGTAAGTTGAGCCCTAGATACATTGGACCATACGAGGTGATTGTGCGTGTGGGTCCTGTTGCGTACAAGTTGAGGTTACCGCAAGAGTTAGAAAAGATTCATGATGTGTTTCATGTTTCTATGCTTCGGAAGTATAGATCGGATCCTTCTCGTGTGATGCCTGTGGAGGAAGTGGAGTTGAATCCGGATTTGACCTATGATGAGGAACTAGTGAAGATTCTGGATTCGGATAGTAAAGTTCTTCGAGGCAAGACCATTGAGTTGGTAATGGTGTTGTGGAAGCATTGTGGTGCTGAAGAAGCCACGTGGGAACGGAAGGATGACATGTTGAAGCAGTTTCCGTACCTTTTTCCTTCAGGTAAATTTCGAGGACGAAATTTCTTAAGGGGGGGAGAGTTGTAACACCCCAATTTTGGGCTTGGAAGTTTAGGGTCTGAACCGGACCGGTTTAAATTACGGTTCGAATATAAAAGGTGGTTTTTAGGGAAAGCCTAGTTCGGGATGCATTAAAAATATGGAAAAATATCTAAAAATCCTCTTTTATTATATATAAGAGAGTGGTGAAATCAATTTTACAAAATGGGGTTTGGAAATATGACATTTCAAGTTAGTGACTAAAATGTAATTTTTGAAAAGTTGGTGACTGTTTTAAAAGGATTGAAACTTTGAATCTTTAAGGAGCTAATTTACCCAAGGGAGGGTTTCTCCAGATTTTTCTTAAATTTTAAAGACTCATTTAATGTTATTAAATAAAAAGAAAAGAGGGAAAAGAGATATTTTAGTTTCATAACTAACTTTTGCCAAAATTTTCCCATTTCATTTTCTCTCAATTTCCCTCAGCCAAACACATTTCCACAGCCACTTTTCCTTTGATTTTCACACCTAAAGTTTGGATTTCAATCTCTAAATGATTTCTAATCATTTCTACACCAAATCCTCATCATTTGCTTATTGAATTTTCAAGAATTTTGGCTCTAAATAAGGAGAAATCCACATTTAGAGGTATGAACGTCCTTCTCCTCTAAATACTCAGTTCTTTACTGAAATTCCCAAGTTCTCAATCCTTAAATTGAGTTTTATTAAAGGTTTTGATGTTGTGATCTTGATTTTGGCTTAAAATGCAAGATTTGGATTTAATTTTGAAGAAATCCGTATTAAATGATTGGGCTCTGTTTTGAGATGTCTTTTTGATGTATTTTGGATGTCTAAATGATGTGTGATTGAGGTTTAATCGATGCAATCCCGAATAGGTTGATTATCCTAAGTTTTTGCTTGAGTTAATGGTGGTTTTTGGGGTGATTTTGATGTTCAGCTATAGCTGGAGGTATAAGGACGTGATTAGGTCCTTTTTGGATGTTAATTGATGTCTAAGAATGATTGGAATTGATGGATCTTGGCTGGGTAATGTTGTAGAGGTGTTTGGATGTGATTTCGGTTGTGTTTGGTAGCCGAAATGTGAGTTTCGATGAGAGCAGCGAGTTTAGGTGTTTTGGCTGAAATTTTAATGCATGATGATGCATTAATCCTCTACTTTGATGTGTTTAAAACAGGGGAGACATCTTCGGATCCTTGTGGTGTTGATCTGGAGGCTTGATCGGCGTTTCGGCAAGCTTGCGGAACGGAATCGGTGAGTGAAGTTTGGTTTTCAGCTTTGAAACCAATGTTTGAAGGTTATGGGAGCTTAGTTTAAGTATAAACAACTTAGCTAAGCTCAAGAGTAAGTTTTCGGAGAAACTCTCTTTTTGAAGAACCATGAGATGGTTGAATGCAATGTGTTTATTTTGCATGTTTAAATTCTGTTTTGAAAGCATATTTTAGCATGTTTAATGCTGGTTTTATAAGCCATGTGTTGAAGGATGCTCGAGGTAAGAGATCCTTGTTTTGAACATTGATAAATGTGGTTTGATGCATGGTGATGCATGGTTATTTAATGGCTTTGTTTAATGCTTTAAAACAGTGGATTAAAGATGGTAAATGATGTATATTGGCAAGTGATGTGTTAGTTTAAAAGTACTTGAATCAGATATAGTTAGCCGGCTATAGGATTGGGTGCACCGTGAATAAAGTCGCCTTGGATTTTGAGGGGTTGTAATGGTACCGTAAACTCCATCCAAGAACACTAACGAGATGTCTAAGATCATAATGGTGGTTAAAATGCCATGTGAGGATCTTGTGTTGTGTGTCCCGTGTTCTCGTTAGTGATGTTATACAACTACCAATGAGTGATGTGGAGGGGTTGTAATTGTACCGTAGACTCCATCACAGGTGTTGAGGGGTTGTGATTGTACCGGTAAACTCCACCTTGAGTGTTTGGTAGTGTGTATGGAGCATATAGGACAACGCTTGTAATCCGCGTATCCGATTGTGTTTTGAGTTGAAAAATGGTTATGGATTATCACTTGAAAGCCAATATGACATGTTGATGAATTGAAGCATGAGATGCTTGGTTGTATGCATAAATGCATGATAAATGATGTTTTGGAATTAAAGGCCTTGAAAAGGTGTTTTACAAGTGCATTATTGTGTTGTTTAATTTGAGCATTTCTCACTAAGCATACGTGCTTACGCTCTCTCTTTCTTGAACCAATAATGCAGAGCATTGAAGTGCTTTAAGGGCAGCAAGGAGGTCAAGGATCCAAGTGAAAGTCTAAGCTCATGTATGGTGACTATTTTCACAACACTATTAGCTTTTGGTATTTGGCAATGGGAACCTAGATTGTGTTTTTGGGAGATGTTTTGGACTCCCCAAGTTTGGTTTAATGACTATGGTGTTTGGAACATGCAAATGGCCATTTGGTATTTTGTTTTGGAGATTTGATGATTGCTTGATTTTCTATATAGGATGCATGCCTTTAGACTTGTGATTTTTCTTGTTTGAGGCCGAGATTGAGATTTGATGATGCAAATGTGTTCCTTTAATGTTTGATGACTTGTTGGCATGCTATGGAGGTCATATGAACGTGTTTGGTGGGTTGAAAGGGGTGTAAAACAGACTTTTCTGTTGTTTCTGGGCAGGGTGTTTCGAAACACCCTTGCCTGTTTCGAAACAGGTACATGTTTTGGCCTGGGTGTTTCGAAACGGGCAGAGGTGTTTCGAAACACTTTTTCTACTGCCAAGGGGTGTTTCTGAACGGCCTAGACCCGTTTCGAAACACTTGACCGTTGGGCACTGATTTGAATGGTTTTGAGGTTTGCAAGCTTTATGTTTTAGTCCTGATTTTTGTATATGCAATTGATTGAGTTTGAGATGTCCGTTTGAGATGAAATTTGACAGAGAAGCATGAAACATGACTAATTTCATAATGGTAACTTAAAAATTGGTAAAGTCCTCTTAATTTCCAGAATTTACAAATTGGTCCCTAAATTCGTATGTTGTGCAATTGAGTCCCTAAATGTTTTCCGATTGATGTGATTTTTGAGTATGCTTATCTCAAGAGTACATATAGGGTTAATATGCATTTAGACAAGGTTAAAAAGAAGAAGAAAAAGGTCGTTAATCAAGGTTGACTTTCGGGTTGACTTTGGTTTTCCCCGTGTAATCTTCGTAGTTCGGGTCAACCGTCTAGGCCGGGCTAAGGGGGTTACAATAGTCTAATCCCCCTCGATCCAATGGCTAGCAATGACTCGATCCAAGGGCCATGGATGAGTCTCACAATAGAATCTCCTATTCAAAGCAAGCTTGTCATATTCATAAATAGAGAACAAGAAACCAACTACCAACATTCGATGATAGAGAAAGTGTTTTAGTGTTCACCTTTTTCATATTTCTCTGTAGAACACACTTTTGTCATACTTCTTTCGGTGTGTGCTTAAATGGCAAACATATTTTCCTTGTGAGGATTTTCTTTGTTTGCTTATTTCTTCTCTCTTTGGGGAGAGTTTAAGACTTTGGGGTATAAGTCTTGTGTTGTAAGGGTTATCTCCATAAACCCAAAAAATGTAAAGAAATTCAATAGTAAATTTGGGAAAATCCTTAGTGAGAAGCTAAGGTAGTGGATGTAAAATTTGGTTAGAAAGTCGAATCACTATAAATCCTTGTGTCAATTTTTAAATTTCAATTGCTTCCACCACAATCACTCAAAATCCAATTCACCCCTCTTGGCTATATCGGTTGATCGTTTGAGCCTCCCAACAAACTCCCAATTGATAGCATGTCAAACGCGTATCAATGAACTTAGACACACATCTCGTCTTTGTCTCCCAAAACACACAGTGAAATGTTGGTTCAAATTTTCGCTCCCGGAATATACACAAAATTTCCATGATGTTGGGGTAGGAATAATCTTCCCACTTCTTGCACAAAGGATACACCCTTGTCAACTCAACAAAATATTCTCAATGATTTTGAAACCTTACTCGACTCCAACCGAGTCAAAGAGCACTACCACAACCAAAATGATCTCAGGTAGCTCGAGCTCAACCATCGCTACTCGGCCCGTTCCAAAGAAACGGTGGCACCAATAGAAAGTATTTACGAAGTCTCAAACACTAATTCTCATTAGCTAATTACGTGGGTAATTAACCTTTTCAACACATAAGGGTATTTTGGTAATCACATTATTTTCGTTCATATTTCCATAACTCTCATTTCTTCGCATGTGTCTCACAAAGCGTCAAAATGATATTCATGATACAATCTGGCAATCCTCACCCTAACATCATTGAAACATCTCGTACGTCAATGCAAACATCGAACGTTACCATGATATGTTTTAGAGAGAGAAAACCTCATTCCAAAAACCATTTCGAAATTACTAGTCTCCAACACTTTAACTATAAGCATCCCATTCTTGAACTAGCTTCGAAAAACAAACATGTACACCACAATTGGTTAACAAGCCATCCTCCTTAGGGGTGAATAATGGTTCATTACTATCACATAGCAACTATCAATGATTCATGCATCATTTAAACGAACCAACTTTTTGTTAGAGAATAAGTCTAGTTCACCCCTAGGTGAAACATTAAGACAAAAGAAACCTCGTTCGAGTTGCACCCTCGCAACTAAACCTCTTTCTCAGTGAGGTCGGTATCCTTCAATAAATGCGATGGGCACCGACGCAAAACTCAACCTTACCTCAACTTCTACTCACGTCCTTGATAGAGACAAAGTCTTAGAGACTTCTCTAAGAGGCATAAATGTATACGTTGACAGCCCAAAAGCTCTCAAGCGTCGAACTCTCTATATTAAAATCCATCTCATGAGTCAAACCTGTCTCACAACCCCATTGTGCCATTCTCAAAATGACCATTGTGAAAATCACAATAGAAGGACAATGATTGAACATTCTTATTAACAAAGGTTGGTTCTCTCAAGCTCTTGAAGCCTCAAGCATATCTCTCGACATCACAAGCTAGCATCGCTCTAGGTTAACCAAATTGGTGTCTCGGGTATAACAACAATTAAAGATCCATCTCTATCAAACATGGAAAATTGTCCCACCTTGGTCACACACATACGAACTAGTAGATCTTGAGTCTCCGAGAAATTCCCTTGAGAAGGGCGATGATACTTCTCATGTATCAACAAGGCTCCTTTTAAGCGAACAAATGGTCATCCAACTAATGTGCATCCACTGATCGACTTCGAGAGCAGATTATCCATACTTGTATCACGTATGTTAATCACTCATAACGATGAAGATTCTCTGTCGTAACTCTCAATACATATCCAAAGGCATCGAAACGACTATTACACAAAACGAAGACACTATTTAGGTGGCGGGAGGAGGACACATCCTCAACTCCAGCATCATTCAACTAACCCCCATCTCAATAGTTTGGGAAGACCTTGCACTTGGAATCGCTCTCATGAGCAGCTGAACTCTTAAGTCAGCCCTCTCGACCACGATCGTAACAATCTTAGCGTCGCAACATTGGACGCATCATCTGGATTCTAGTCTTAAAGAGTACGAACTTAATTTAAGGGCTTGTATTCACTAGACACCTTACTATAAAACTTATACCACCTCGAGATTTTCTAGAATTGGTTAAATTGTAATGCCCTGACTTTGGGCCTAGAAGAATTTGAGGTCAATACGAGGTTCCTAGAGCATAGACTAGTGATCCGAGTTTTTGGGAGTGGTTCAGGGAAATCAAGGTTCGAGTTAAGATAAAAATATGAGAAAGTGATTAAAAATTATAATTAATTATATAAATTATTTTGGTAAAATCAATTTTAAGAAAGATATTTTGGAAGTACGACATTTTGAGTTAGTGACCAAAATGCAATTTTTGCAAAATTGTTTTAGTGACTGTTTTGTAAAAGGATTGAAACTCTGAATCTTTAAGGATCTATTTTACCTAATTATTTTTATCAGATTTCTCTCTTAATTTGGAGCATTTTAAAAGGTTTTAATTAAAGATTAAAAGGGTTAAAAGAAAGGATAGTTGATTTTTTCATTAAAACCTATTTTGCGTAATTTTCTCTCATTCTATTTTCTCTCAAAGATTTGCTTCAGCCAAACACTCTCCATTTTCAAGAAATTTAAGGTAATGCTCTTGATTTGCTGATTTTATGATTTCAAAAGGATTCTTCAACTTTGATTTACAAATCTTTATTGTTTTCATTTGATTTTTCAAGAAAAACAGATCCAATTGAGAGAGGTTTCACCCATTAGAGGTAAGTTTCGTTCTCCTCCTCTATCAGTTTTTTACTGAAATTCCCAACTTATCAATCCTTTACATATGTTTTCTAAGTTTTTTTGATGGATTAATCATGGAAATTTGGTTAAATTGAAGTTTAATGTTGAGATTTTGTTATTTTCGTAATGCTACCGTTTTCCTTGATTTAAGGTTGTTATTAATCAAGATTTAGATGATAGGTGATGCTGAAATAAAGGTTTTATCATAATAATCCTGAATAGGTTTGGATCTCTATTTGTATATGGTTAGATTTTGGGGTTTTGGTGAAGTTTTGAGGTTCTGGTGTTGCTGGAGGTTTATGGATGAGATTAGGTTGTTTGTAGATGTTAATTGGTGACTAAAAGTGGTTAGAAGTGTTAGATTTTGGCTGGGTAAAGTTTGGAGAGTAATCGAAGGTGCTTTTAGTTGTTTTGGATAGTCGCTTTGGTGTATTTGGGTAGAGCAGGTATCTTAGCTTTCTGGTGGTTTTAATGCATTGAAATGCATTAATCCTCTATTCTTGTGTGTTGTAAACATGGAAGAATACATCAGACGAGATTCGTGAAGTTTCAGGAGCTCTAGAAGCTAGATTTCGCTTCGACAAAGTGAGCGTAGCATTGACAGTGAGTGGAATTGGTTTTAAAAGTGTTTCAAGGACTTGAAAGCAAGGTTTGGGGGTTTAGGTTGAGTTTGAAACACTAACCTAAATTCGGAAGTAACTCCGAGATGTTTCGCTCTCGTTTCTCGGTTATTGTCCCATTGATTTTATGATCATGCTCTTGTTTTGAAGATATAATTTGAGAAAATGCTCTCATGAGATAGAATTGATATTTCAATGAGATAGAACAATTTGAGAAAATGCTATGCATTGTACATGCTCTTGAAATGTGATGAGAATGTTTTAGATTGGTGCATTGAAAATAGTAGGTAATGATGTTTAAAATGAATATATTGGCATGAGATGAGATTATTGTTACTGGATATAATTGGTCGGCCAATAGGATGAGAGGTGCACTATAATATACAAAATTCTTATGTGCTATTTGGTTCGGGTAATGGGGGTAGTGCCATCTCGTTCCAAAGTGAGAGTGTGGTGATGAGAGATTCCACCACAATAGGTCTTGGTGAAACACCTAAGGTTTGTGGCGATAAGAGAAGCTGTCATGAGAGTCCAGTGATGTGAGATGCCACCAGGGTAGGACTTGACATTTAGTCAAGCTATCCACATATCATGGTAATGTTGCTACATTTCAATATATGAGATTCACATATACCTTGATATAAATGATTTTATGCAGTATGTTGTGCATATGAGAATATGATTTGAGAAATTCTTCATGAGATTTGAGCATGTGAGGCTATGCATTGAGACTTTGCATTTGTTGAATGCATGAGATATATGGTACATCTGATTTAAATGATGTGATGTAACCCTCATAGCCCGATCTAGACGTTTAACCCGAACTACGAAGATTTACATGGGGAAAACCAAAGTCAACCCAAAAGTCAACCTTGATTTATGACCCCTTTTTTATTTTATCTTCTCTAGATGCATAGTATTAACCTGTTCAGCAAAGCGATATGGTGAAAACAGCACAGCGATCGGAGTTCAATTAGGGGTTCAATTGCATATATTTGACTTTTAGGGACTAAACTATAAATTTCATAAATTACAGGAACTTTCATGATTCTAAAGTAACCAATCTTCAATTAATCACAAAACATGTCAACATGTCAAAAACCAGCTCAAACGGATCATTCTAACATAATCAATTGCACACATAATGTTCAAGGACCAAAATGTAAGAAACAGAAACTTGAAATAGTTCAAAATTCAAATCCAACGGTCAGGCATTTTGATACGGATGGCCCTGTACCGAAATGATCGTTTCGAAACAGGGTTGACTGTTTTGATACTCGGGTGTGTTCCGAGACCCGTATCGAAACACCCCCTTCCAGTAGCCCAAACGTTTCGATACGCCTTCACCCGTTCTGAAACCTTAAGGCCATTTCAGGCCCCTGTTCCGAAACAAGCAAGGGCGTTCCGATACGCCTTGCCCTGTAACAGTAGACTTTGCTGGTTTTTCATGCTTTAACACATTCAAATCATTCCCGAGACATGCCACAACATGCATACAACATGGACACATATCAACCATCATCATATCGAGCCAATAACTTAAACATGGAAACCAACATGTAAGTAAAGGCACTAAAGGCATGCTACCTAGTTCACCAAAACCATAACATGCTATAACAACATACAAACCAAAATCCAAACACCAAAGGCCATTTACAACTCAAGTATAAGCAATCTAACATGCTCAAAGTAAAGGGAAACATCCTCAAACATTCCAAAGTATAAATCCCACCCATTGCCACTTATTACACTAAGGGTGAACCACATACATCTCTTTAACAAAGCCTTGGATTCCTCTTGCTTTTGGGCTGCCTTGAAATGTTCAATTTCCTGCATTGATGAAACAAAAGAGCGTAAGCATATAGCTTAGTGAAGACCGATAAAACAACATTCATCAATGCATTTAACATGGCTTGCAAAGCCACCACTTTTATCATATGCCTTTTCATAAATCATGTCTTCTCAAGACATCAATGCATTTTATAAACACATGCTCATATGCACCAACATAAACAACAATTAAACCATTGCTCATGCTTTACCAAACATCTCATGCACTCTTGCATCATTTACAAGAATCTCATGCTTCACATTATTCATTTACATTATATTGGCTCTCAAGTGATAATCCATAAACCATTTCAACACAAGACCTAAATCGGATACGCGGATTACAAGCGTTGTCCCCCACGCTTCATACAACCTACCGAACTACACAAGGTGGAGACAAATGGCACAATCACAACCCCTCAACACCCGTGATGGAGATTAATGGCACAATCACAACCCCGCAACATCACTCATCGGTAGATGTATAATTCCACTAACGAGAGTATGGGACACATACACAAAACTCACACACGGGACTAACCATTCACCGGTGTGATCTTAGCCTCAATCATTAGGGTACTTGGATGGAGCTTACGACACAATCACAACCCCTCAACATCCAAGGCGACTTTATTCACGGTGCACCCTATCCTATAGCCGGCTAACTATATCCGATTAAAGTAACCAAAAAAACCATTTTCATCACTTGCCAATATAATCATTTTACCACATTAATCCATTGTTTTAACAAGCATAACCACAATGCCATTTCCACAAGCATCACATGCTTAATATCATATGCATTCAACACATACAAACCAAGGATCATTTACCTAGTGCATCCATAACATATGGCATTAAGAATCCAGCATTAAACCATGCTTAAACATGCTTATTAACAGTAAACAAATCCACACTCACTTCAAGTGCAATTTCATCAAATATAGCACATTTCCAAGAGAGGGATTGCCGAAATACTTACACTTGAGTTTAGCTAAGTGTATTAAACTTCCACTAAGCTCCCAAGACCACGATCAAGGCATTACAAAGCAGGAACTTGCATTTCCACTCACCGATATGTGAAGCCTCGTTCGCCGACACGGAAATTACACCTCCGGAGCCTCCAAAATCACCTCGTTTGCTTCCAGATCAAGATCCCTTGTTTTCACATCATCAAAACAGAGATCTAAATGCATTAAAATGCATTCAAACACTAGAAACAATTCACAAACTCGTTTCCCACTCAAACTACACCAAAATACCCTTCCAAAACAACCAAAACTCAATCAATTGCCTCTTAAACCAAGCCCAGCCATCATACATCACTTCCAAAGCATTATAAACATCAAAACACCTCTAATAAACATCCTAGCTCATCCTTATACCTCCATCAATCAAGATTCCACCATTTCACCCCAAAATCTCACTTAAAACTACCAAGAAACTCAAGGATCTCAAGGATTTCGGGATCTACATTATCAACACCTCATTTTAACATGCAAAACAACTTAGAATTCAATTAAAATCAATACAAAATAGAGCCCAACTCATTAAGTCCGAAAATCAAGATTTCATCCACAATTTCAAAAGATTTTGATCTCAAATCAAAACTACATTGAAAACTCACTCAAAAATAGTATTTAGAAGCCAAATATCTTGGGAATTTCAATAAAGAACTTAGATTAGAGGTTGAGAATGGGATTTACCTCCAATCCTTGCTTCCTTCAATAGATGGCAAGTTTTCCTTGCAAAAATCTTGAAGAATTTAGGAAGATCTCTTGAAAATGATTTAGGAAATGTTGAGAGAGTTTTTGGGAGGAAGAATTCTGGAAAAAAGATGAGAGAAAATTGTGTTTGGCTGAAAATGAGAGGGAATTGGTAGTTACGTAAATGACAATCCCATTAACTACCTTTTAATTAATTAATATAAAAATCCAATTAAAAATCATTTAATTAAAACCCCATTTAAATCACATGTCATATTGAAGAAAGGTCAAATTGGCTTAAAGCCCCCTAAAGATTCTAAGATTTTGGCTTCCACCTTAAAAATCACATTTTCCAGTTTTGAAACTTTACAATTTGGTCACTACTCAAAATGTCCATTTTCCAAATCCCCTTTTGTAAAATTGATTTTACCAACCTCTTAAATATTTTTTAGAGGATTTTAACAATTTTTATCACAATTTTATCCTATCCTGATCCTTGATTTCCTAAAATCACCTTACGCGATTCGAACCATTCTCGACCGGTCCGATTCGATGTCTAAAACATCTAGGCCCAAAACCAGGGCGTTACAACTCTCCCCTATTTAGGAAATTTCGTCCTCGAAATTCTTACCTAATGGAAAGAGGTGTGGAAACTGCCTCAGCATGTCCGCCTTGCTTTCCCACGTGGCCTCCTCAACTCCTCGGTGTCGCCACAACACCTTTACAAGTTCTATTGTCTTGCCACGAAGAACTTTGCTACTTACGTCTAGAACCTTCACTGGTTCCTCATCATATGACAGATCCAAATTCAACTATATCTCCTCAACAAGCATCACATGCGAAGGATCTGATTTGTACTTCCGTAACATGGAGACATGAAACACATCATGTATCTTCTCCAACTCTGCAGGCAATCTCAACCGATATGCCACAGGACCAATACGCTCCACATTCTCGTAAGGTCTAATAAACCTTGGGCTAAGCTTACCCTTACGCTCAAATATCATCACCTTCTTCCAAGGCGATACTTTCAAGAACACAGGTTCGCCAACTGCGAACTCAATTTCCTTACGCTTCAAGTCCGCGTAAGACTTTTGCCTATCCGTTACTGCCTTCAAATGCTCACAAATGAGCTTCACCTTCTCGGTGGTTCCCTTAAGCATAGCTGGAATCGAAATCAACTTTTGCCCAGCTTCTGCCCAACAGAGAGGGGTTCTACATCTTCTCCCATACAAAGCCTCGTACGGAGCCATTTGAATACTTTCCTGGTAACTGTTGTTATACGCAAGCTCAACCAATGGCAAGTGCTTCTCCCAAGAACCCCTGAAAATCTATCACACAACATCTCAACATGTCCTCAAGCACTTGGATCACACGTTCTGACTATCCATCCGTCTAAGGATGATAAGAAGTACCGAAATTCAACCGTGTACCCAAATCTTGATGCAAACATTCCGAAAATCGTGCTGTAAACCTCAGATCCCTATCCGACACAATAGACTTTGGAACATCGTGCAACCGCACAATCTCAGCTATGTACAGTTCAGCCAATTATCCAAAGTGTACGTAGTATGCACAGGTAGAAAATACGCACACTTCGTAAGCCGATCCACAATCACCCAAATTGAATTCTTCTTTTTCGGTGACAAAGGCAACCCATACACAAAATCCACGGTGATTCTCTCTCACTTCCATTCTGGGATTCTCAAAGGCTGCAACAATCTAGAAGGAACTTGATGCTCAGCCTTCACTCGCTGACACACTATTGTCACGGGGCTAGGTCTAGGCCGGTCTAGCCTCGTGCGGCCTTGGTCGCGAAGCACTCGGAATGGCTTGAAAAGCGGCCAAGTCAGCCTTACTCACTAAGCTCGGAAGGCTTAGTCTCGGATTGCAGAAGCTCTCTTGGAAAATGAAAAGGGTGATGGCTCACAAAGTAAAGCAAGGAAGGGGATGCACACTCGTTTAAGAAAGCTAAGGCCTCGTTAAAAACTCCCCCTAAGCCTAGATGGGGAGAAAAGAGTACCAAAGCTTCTTTATTAACAAAGAAGAGAAAGATTACAAAAGATAGAAATGGTGAAGTGTGGAGTGCCTAAGATGGATGGAGGAGGGCTCTATTTATACTCTAATCCCCCTCGATCCAATGGCTAGCAATGACTCGATCCAAGGGCCATGGATGAGTCTCACAATAGAATCTCCTATTCAAGGCAAGCTTGTCATATTCATATTGACTTGCCTTGATTACAATCATTATTGCCCCTAATACATAGCCTATGACATCATTGCTTTGTTGTCTTGAAATACTTTCCCCATGGATGGATGTCTTTCCAAATGTATTTCTCCAAGGATGACAACTTGGCATGGGATAATGATGCTTGGGCGGATTGGGCCTCCCATGGTCCAATCTTGGTGTCCAAACTCCCCTCTCTTGGATGCCTTTGGCTGAATCGGGCCCTAGGGGTGTGGGCAACTCGGATGGGCAACCTCTAGGCTTTTTGGCGCGCACATCGGGTGCGGGCTCGGCTGCTTGGGCGTGCACGTCGGGTGCAGGCTCGGGCTCCATGCTTTGGGCCGCATGGACGGGGTAAGGCAAGGCCCCCTTGTATGTGGACTCAGCCTTGATGCGCACGTCGGGTGCGGGCTCGGGCTCCATGCCTTGGCCGACATTGAGGGTGTGCGGCAAGGCCCCCTCGGGTGCGTGTCTTGGGCCCCCTCGGGTGCAAGACTCGTGGGCGGCACATGGGGTGCTTGACAAGGCCCCATGGTGCGCTGGAACAGGCCCACCTCCGTTCTTTTGGGCGCGGACACCACCAAGGGCGTTGTGCATGGCCCATTGGTGCGTGGCCTCAGCAACTACTCGTGCCCCTCGGTCGGGAGAAAGGCGTGGTGCGCAAGGGTCCGCACTTATGGGTGCGGCTGTCTCGGTCGCAAAAAGTTCCCCTATGACACTATGCACTTACTAACAAACTCAGCCACATCCTTTTTCAACCCCACTCAGTAGTACTCATCTTTCAGGTCACGATACATCTTTGTACTATCAGGATGCATAGCAAAAGGACTACTATGAGCTTTAGTCAGAATAGTGTGCCTTAACTCAGCATCATCTGGCACCACTATTCGACTCTCAAAGCACAGAACACTATCATCACTAACGCTGAAATCTGAAGGTCTACCTTCTGCAATGTCCTGAACATGGGAAACAAGAGAATCATCAAGCAACTGCTTATCTTTGATCAATTGTATCAAGGATGGTTTCACTTGCAACTCCGCCACAAGACCACCATCACGCGATATGCTCAAACGAGCAAACATCGCTCTGAATTCCATAGCCACTTTCCGGCTCAAAGCATCGGCTACCATATTAGCCTTACCCGAGTGATATTCGATCGTCAGATCATAATCCTTAAGAAACTCCACCCAACGTCGTTGCCTAAGATTCAACTCCTTCTGAGACATAAGGTACCTCAAACTCTTGTGTCCTGTAAACACAACACATTTCTCACAATACAGGTAATGCCTCCAAATTTTCAAGGCAAACACCACAGCCGCAAGCTCAAGATCATGGGTAGGGTAGTTGCGCTCATGCACCTTCAACTGCCTAGATGCATAGCCCACTACCTTACCCTCCTGCATCAACACGCAGCCCAAACCAACAATGGATGCATCACTATAAACTACAATCTGCTTACCAGATTCAGGTTTAATCAAAACAGGAGCTTGCGTCAAAGCTTCCTTCAGCTTCTCAAAAGCTTGTTGTCTCGCATCAGTCCACTCAAAGCGAACATTCTTTTGCAACAACTTGGTTAAAGGTGTTGTTATATTTGAGAAACCCTCGAAAAATCTATTGTAGTACCCAGCCAATCCAAGGAAACTTCGTACCTCTATCACTGACTTAGGCACTTTCCAACTCATCGCAGCTTCTACCTTGTGCGGATCAACGCGAATACCCTCAGCCGATACAACATGTCCAAGGAAGACCACTTCCCTAAGCCAAAACTCACACTTACTCAGCTTGGCATACAACCGGTTTTCCAATAACGCTTGCAAAACAATTCTCAAATGCCTATCATGATCCTCCTCGGTACGCGAATACACAAGGATATCATCGATGAATACCACCACACACTGATCCAAGAATTCATGGAATACATGATTCATCATGTCCATGAAAGCAACAGGCGCGTTGGTCAAACCAAACAGCATCACCAAAAATTCATAATGCACGTACCTCGTCTGAAAAGCTGTTTTAGGTACATCCACATCCTTCACCTTCAGCTAATAGTACCCCAATCTCAAGTCTATCTTAGAAAACACAGAATCTCCCCGAAACTGGTCAAAAATATCATCAATTCTAGGCAAGGGATACTTGTTCTTGATTGTCAACTTGTTCAGTTGCCGATAATCTATACACATTCTCATTGTCCCATCTTTCTTCTTCACAAAAAAGACCGGTGCACCCCAAGGTGACACACTCGTCCGAATGAAACCTCGATCCAGCAACTTCTACAATTGTGTTTTCAACTCTTTTAACTCTTTGGGTGCTATGCGATAAAGAGCAATGGACACCGGAGTTGTATTCTCGTGCAACTCTATACCAAACTCAACTTCCTTTTTGGTGACAATCCAGACAATTCTTTCGGAAAGACACCTGGAAAATCGCGAACAGTTCAGATGTCCTGCACACGCACATCCTTGGTGCCAGGATTCATCAAATAAGCAAGGTAAGCCTCACAACCCAACCTCATCATACGGTTTGATTCCAAAGCCGAAATCACATTCGACAAGAATTTCACGTTCTCGCCTACTACTACAACCTCGTAATCATCGGCCAACTTTAAGGTGACTCGCTTAACATCAAAGTCAACCACTGCCATATGCTCCGTCAACCAATCTATACCAAGGATTACATCAAATCCGTAGAAAGGTAACTTCATCAGATCTATAAGGAAAACATGACCTTGCACAGACAAAGGGCATCTCCTGTACAACTTCCTAGTGACTACAATCTCACCAAAAGAACTAGTCACCTGCATTCCTACCTCAAGCAACTCAACAGGTATATCAAGCAAAGGTGCATGCTCACTCAAGATATAAGAATGTGTGGATCCAGAATCAATCAAAGCCAGCAAAGATAAAGACTGGAGAGCAAAGGTACCTGCGATAACATCGGTATCATTGCGCTCTTCGCACTGAGCATACACCCTCGCGGGTCCACCTCCCTCAGGTCGTACAACTACAACATGAGCAATACCTCGCTGCCCCTCATCTCTCCTCTGAAAGTTCCCACGACCGTGCCCACAGCCTCTCTGAGGTACAAGTACCACAGGAGCACGTCCCTGGCCTCCACCAGCCAACAAAGGACACTCCCCTCTCATGTGATCCGCTAAACCACAATTCCAACAAGAGTTCCCTGTCACCACAACAGGAGCCTGAACCTCTCTAGCTGCTTGAGGACAATCTCGCCTCAAATGATCCCTGGAACGACATGTCCAGCATGTATGCTACTCAGATCTCACACGACCTCCCTAAGCCTATCCACCTCGACCCAGAACACCATGCCTTCCCTCAGGCTGATGTCTCCTATCACAGCCTCTTTTGTTCCGCCCACCACCAGAACTATACTCAGCGACTCTCTTCCCAGAGCTAGAACCAACGCCTCTAGATGACAAACCCAGATTCTGCTTGATGTCCTTTGCCCGACAAACAAGCACGTCAAAATCAGTGTAATCTCCATCTAGCATGTACGTCTTAAGTTCCTGTACCAAACCGTACCGGAAGCGATCACATCGATGCCTCTCACTAGGTACCAACTCAGGAGCATACTGGCTCAAACGTACGAACTGGACCTCGTACTCAGCCACCGAAAGGTTGCCCTGAACAAGCGACAAAAACTCCTGTTTCTTCTCATCCAAGTATCTCACACCTAGATATTTTCTCCTGAAGGCACCTCTAAAGAACTCCCAATCAACTTCATTAGGTTCCATACCAGCTGTGGTAGTCGTCCACCAGCTATAGGCATCGGCTTGCAGCAAAGATATTGCGCATCCCAGCTTGTGCACATCATTACAGCCCGTCTAATCCATGATACAGATCGTACTCGCTAACCAAGCCTCAGATGCCTCCGGAGACATACCAAAGAACTCTATACCTCCCAAGCTCCTCAACCTCTCCAAAGGTAAGCCCACCTGCCCAGCTGCAGGAGCCTATACATGTGCTTCGGAAACAGCAGCCTAAAACACTTCGGTGATTGCCTGAACTAGTGGCGCCAAATCACCCAAACCAGAACCAGCTTGTCCTTGTTGCACCTGCTCCCTACCTCCAGGTGGTGGCGGAGGAGGTAGATCTCCACCATGAGGGACATCAGCCCCTTGCTCATCCTGGTTACCCTGCTCAGCTGCAGGCACTACTGTATTGGACCTCAACTCTCTTCTAGGTTGTAACCCCCGTAGCCCGGTCTAGACGGTTGACCCGAACTACGAAAATTACACGGGGAAAACCAAAGTCAACCCGAAAGTCAACCTTGATTAACGACCCTTTTTTTTTCTTTTTATCTTATCTAGATGCACATTAACCCTAGTTGTGATCATACAAACAACATATTAAAAGATCACACACATCGGAGATCAAACAGGGACCCAATTGAACAAATTACAACTTTTAGGGACCAAATTGTAATTTCTGACAAATTAAGGGACTTAACCCAAATTAAAGTTACCATCTTGAAATTAGTCATGTTTCATGCTTCTCTGTGAAATTTCAGCTCAAAAGGACATCCACAGCTCATGCAATTGATCATACAAGATTTAGGACCAAAACGCAAACATTTCAAAACATATAACTACCATGTCAGCACCCTAACGGTCGACCGTTCCGAAACAGGCTAGCCCTGTTCCGAAACACGGGCCGTTCCGAAACAGGTTCCGGAACATGGCCTCGGCAGAGGCTAAACCGTTTCGAAACGGTGCATACCGTTTCGGACGCCTGGGTTCATGCAAGGCACCCGTTCCGAAACGGTACACCCCTGTTCCGAAACGCCTGCACAAAAACCAGCAAACAAGCATACTAGATCATGCAATTGGACACTCAAACATGCTCCAAACACCACCAAACTTTACCAGCATGCAATTAAACATAATTAAGACATAAGAGCATCATCAATTCAACATAACAACATCACATGCAAAAAGCCCCAATTCAAAGGTCATGCTTCCTACACAAGCTATCTACTCAAGCATCACCTTGCAAAACAAGCATATATGGTTCAATCCAAAAACCAGCAACAACATTAACATTCAACATACTTAGGGAGTCTTAAACACCTCCCAAAACACATATACATATTGGTCCCCCATTGCCAAAACCTACAAAAGCTAAAACACTTATAAAACCTTCATACATTGAGCTTTACTTGTACTTGTTTGCTTGCCTCCTCTTGCTGCCCTCAATGCACTTTAATGCTCTGCATTATTGAATCAAGAAAACGAGAGAGCGTAAGCCAAAGCTTAGTGAGGAGTGCTCTTTTAAAACCATTCAATAATGCATTTAAAACCATTTGTAAATCATGCTTGTAAACAACCTATACACATGCTCAAAGCATACTTTAAATCAAGCGATATCATGCTTCCACATTTCATTTAAACAAGCATCTCATGCTTCAACATAAATATTAAATCTTGCATCTCATGCATCTCATGTACTATACATGTCATATTGGCTCAAGTGATACATTTCATTTATGAAATCAAGTTCAACAACTTTCCCCAAGGACTTTTAAACACCTTGGACCCCAAGGACTTTTAAACACCTTGGCCATGGACTTTTAAACACCATGAATGGACCACACAAGGACTTTTAACCACCTTTGTGTCCGTAGCTTGAATTACCCCAAGGACTTTTAAACACCTTGGCCCCAAGGACTTTTAAACACCTTGGCCCCATGGACTTTTAACCACCATGGAAAGGAGCACCTAAGGACTTTTAACCACCTTAGAGTCCGCAACAAGATTCATCCAAGGACTTTTAACCACCTTGATGATCTTAGATAACAAGGCTCACTCAAGGACTTTTAACCACCTTAGTGACCTTCACTTTTACAAACCATCACTTGCCAATACACACTTTATACATCATGTAATCCACTGTTTTAAAGCATTTAAACCAAGCCATTTCATCATGCATTTCAAAGCATTAAATCATCATTTAACAATGCATTAAAAACAAGGTACTCTTACCTAGAGACACCTTCAACACATGGCTTAAAACCTCAGCATATATCATGCTAAAACATCAGCAATTATCATGCTTAACATGCTTTCAAAACAGTAAACAAATCATGCAAAATCATCATTTCACATTTCATCAAAACATGGCCACCACTTAAAGAGAGTAATCCGAAAACTTACACTTGAGCTTAGCAAAGTTGTTTAGACTTAAACTAAGCTCCCAAAACCTTTAACCCTTGGTTTAAAAGCTGAAAATCCATTTTTCACTCACCGATTACCACTTCGCTTCAAGCCAAAGCACCAAAACAAGCCTCCGGATCAACAACTCTTGGATCCAAGGATGCCTCCCCTGTTTCAACACATTAAAGCAGAGGATTAATGCATCATCATGCATTAATTGCTTCAATGAAAGCATCTAAACTCGCTGCCCTCACTAAACCTCCATTTTCGGCCACCAAACACAACCGAAAATGCATCCGAAACACTTCTAAACAAAGCCCAGCCACAAACCAGCAAAACCTCACTTCCATCAACATCAAAACACATCTAAAAACAACCTATAAACATCCTTATACCTCCAGCAACATCAGATCACCAAGATCACCACAAAAGCTACCTTAAAACACAAGCTAAACTTAGGAAATCCAACCTATCCGGGATTGCATCAATCAAGACTCATTTCCACATTAATTTAATGATCATTTAACATCAAAATCACTTCTCAAAACACAGATTTAACAGATCAAACGAAAATCAAGTGAAATCATCAAAATCTTGCATAATTAGCCAAGATCCATAAATCAACCTTAAAACCTTTAATCAATTATCAAATTAGGATTGAAAACTTTAGGAATTTCATTAAAGAACTTGAAGTTCAGAGGAGAAGGACGTTCTTACCTCCAAACTTGAGTTTCTCCTCTTTTTGGAATAGAAAAGCTTGATGAAACTTGAAGCAATTGATGAGGTTTTGAAGACACAATGATTTGCAATCAAATGAGAGTTGAAAGAAGGTTTTTAGGTGATGAAAATCAGACTTAGATCTCTGGAAATGAGTGTTTGGGTTGAGAGAAAAGATAGAGAGAAAATAGGTAGTTAAAAGAGAAAATGGCCAAAATAGATTTTTCCCTCCTTTTGATTCTTTTAAAATCAGAATTATGAGTTAAAATATCTTAGAAAAATCTGGAGAAACTCTCTTTGGGTAAATAGCTCCTTAAAGATTCAAAGTTTCAACCCTTTATAAAATAGCCACCAAACTTTCAAAAATTACATTTTGGTCACTAGCCAAAATGTCACATTTCCGAAACTCATTTTCCAAAATTGATTTCACAGTTCACTTAATTATAATAAAAGATGATTTTAGAACATTTTTCCATAATTTTTATGCAACCCGAACTAGGCTTTCCTAATTTAACCTCTTACGATTCGAACAGCACTTTGACCAACCGGTCAACGCCCAAGACTTCCAAGCCCAAAACCGGGGCGTTACAACTCTCCCCCCCTTAAGAAATTTCGTCCTCGAAATTTACCTGAAGGAAAGAGATAAGGAAACTGCTTCAGCATATCTTCCTTCCGCTCCCACGTGGCTTCCTCAACACCGCGATGCTTCCACAGCACCTTCACCAACTCAATGGTCTTGCCACGAAGAACCTTGTTATCTGAATCCAGAACCTTCACCGGTTCCTCATCATAGGTCAAATCCGGATTCAATTCCACTTCCTCCACAGGCAACACATGCGAAGGATCAGATCTATACCTCCGGAGCATAGAAACATGGAACACATCATGAATCTTCTCCAGCTCCTGAGGTAACCTCAACCGATACGCAACAGGACCCACACGCTCAACAACCTCATACGGTCCAATGTATCTAGGGCTCAGCTTACCCTTCCGACCAAACCTCATCACCTTCTTCCAAGGCGAAACCTTCAAGAACACGCGATCACCCACCGCAAACTCTATCTCCTTACGCTTCAAATCCGCGTAAGACTTCTGCCGATCAGAAGCAGCCTTCAACCGCTCACAGATGAGCTTCACCTTCTCGGTGGTAACTTTCAACAAAGCAGGCATCGAAACCAACTTTTGACCAGTTTCAGCCCAACACAGAGGAGTCCTACACTTCCTCCCATACAGAGCCTCATAAGGTGCCATCTGTATACTCGCCTGAAAACTGTTGTTATAAGCGAACTCAACCAAAGGCAGATGCTTCTCCCAAGAACCTTGAAACTCTATCACGCAACATCTCAACATATCCTCCAAGATCTGAATAACCCGCTCAGACTGGCCATCCGACTGAGGATGATAGGATGTACTGAAATGCAACCTTGTACCCAGAGCTTGATGCAAACACTGCCAAAAACGCGATGTGAACCTCGGATCCCTATCCGACACGATCGACTTAGGCACACCATGCAACCTCACAACCTCAGCAATGTACAGCTCTGCCAACTTATCCAAGGAAAACGTAGTATGCACAGGCAAGAAATGTGCACACTTCGTCAGGCGATCCACAATCACCCAAACAGAATTCTTCTTTGACGGAGACAAAGGCAAACCAGATACAAAATCCATGGTAACCCTCTCCCACTTCCATTCAGGGATTTTCAACGGTTGCAACAAACCAGAAGGAACCTGATGTTCAGCCTTGACGCGCTGACACACCAAACACTTGCTTACAAACTCTGCCACATCCTTCTTCAAACCTACCCAATAGTACTCATCACGAAGATCGCGATACATCTTTGTACTACCAGGATGCATAGCAAAAGGACTACTATGACCTTCAGCTAGAATAGCACGCCTCAACTCAGCATCTGCAGGCACTACTATCCGACTACCAAAACACAACACTCCATCCTCATTAAAGCAGAAATCCGAAGGCCTACCCTCCGCGATATCCTGAACATGAGACACCAAGGAATCATCCAACAACTGCTTATCCTTGATCAACTGAACCAACGACGGTTTCACTTGTAACTCAGCAACAAGACCACCATCCTGCGATATGCTCAAGCTAGCAAACATAGCTCTCAGCTCAACAGCTACCTTTCTACTCAAAGCATCCGCAACAACATTGGCCTTTCCAGGATGATACTCTATCGTCAGGTCATAATCCTTGAGCAACTCCAACCAACGTCGTTGCCTGAGATTCAACTCCTTCTGAGACATCAGATACCTCAAACTCTTGTGATCCGTGTACACCGTACACTTCTCACCATACAGATAATGCCTCCAGATCTTCAGAGCAAAAACCACTGCAGCCAACTCAATATCATGCGTAGGATAATTGCGCTCATGCACCTTCAACTGCCGCGACGCATAAGCCACAACCTTACCCTCTTGCATCAGCACACACCCCAAACCAACATAGGATGCATCACTGTAGACTACAAACTCTTTCCCTGATTCAGGCTGAATCAAGATAGGAGCCTGCGTCAAAGCCATCTTCAACTTCTCAAAAGCTTGCTGCCTCGCTTCTGTCCACTCATACTTAACATCTTTCTGCAGCAACTTCGTCAAAGGAGCAGCAATCTTGGAAAAACCATCCACAAACCTTCGGTAGTATCCCGCCAAACCAAGGAAACTACGAACCTCCTGAACAGACTTAGGAACTTTCCAATTCATCACTGCTTCAATCTTCTGAGGATCAACACGAATCCCCTCAGCTGAGACCACATGTCCAAGAAAAACAACCTCCTTAAGCCAAAACTCACACTTACTCAACTTAGCATAAAGCTGATTCTCCAACAAAGCTTGCAACACAATCCTCAAATGCTCTTCGTGCTCTTCCTCAGTACGCGAGTACACAAGGATATCATCAATGAACACCACAACAAACTTGTCCAGGTATTCATGAAAAACACGATTCATCATGTCCATGAAAGCAGCAGGAGCATTTGTCAAACCAAACGGCATCACAAGGAACTCATAATGCCCATACCTTGTCCTGAAAGCTGTCTTAGGCACATCCACATCCTTCACCTTCAATTGATAATACCCTGACCTCAAGTCAATCTTAGAGAACACAGCAGCTCCCCGAAATTGATCAAAGAGATCATCAATCCTCGGCAAAGGATACCGATTCTTGATAGTCAACTTGTTCAGCTGACGGTAATCAATGCACATCCTCATTGTGCCATCCTTCTTCTTCACAAACAAAACAGGAGCACCCCAAGGCGAAACACTCGGCCGGATGAAACCACGATCAAGCAACTCTTGCAACTGCGTCTTCAGCTCCTTCAGCTCCTTAGGTGCCATTCTATAGGGAGTAATGGACACAGGAGTGGTATTCTCATACAGCTCAATACCAAACTCCACCTCGCGATTAGGAGGTAAACCAGGCAACTCCTCAGGAAAAACATCAGGAAACTCCTTCACAACCCTGATATCCTGCACCCTCAGCTCCTTCGAACCAGGATTCATCACTAAAGCCAGAAAAGCTTCACAACCTTGCCTCAGCATCCTGCTCGCCTCCAAGGTAGAAACAACATTGGCAAGAAACTTCACATTCTCACCAACTACCACCACTTCATAATCATCCGCAAGCCTAAGCGAAACCCGCTTATTCTCACAATCCACCACAGCACGATGCTCAGCCAGCCAATCCATACCAAGGATCACATCAAAACCATAAAAGGGCAACTCCATAAGATCAACATGAAAGACATGCTCTTGAACAACCAAAGGACACCTTCTATAAAGCTTACGAGTCACAACAGTTTCACCAAAAGAACTAGTGACTCTAACACCAACATCCAAAGACTCAACAGGCAAACCAAGCAACTCAGCATGCTCACGAAGAATGTATGAATGCGTAGATCCAGAATCAATCAAAGAAAGCAATGACAAGGATTGCAAAGTAAAGGTACCTGCAATCACATCTGCATCATTCCTTCCTTCGCGCTGAGCATACACCCTCGCTTGGCCTCCACCCTCAGGTTGAATAGCCACAACATGAGCTACTCCACGCCCACCTTCCTCTCGCCTCTGAAAATTACCACGGCCGCGCCCACGACCTCTCTGCGGTGCTGCAACAACAGGAGCACGCTCTTGACCACCAGCCATCCTCGGACAATCACGTCTCAGATGATCAGCTGAACCACAGTTCCAGCACTCATAACCAGCTGCCATCACAGGAGCTTGCACCTCCCTCCCAGCACGAGGACAGTCACGCTTCAAGTGACCACGGGAACCACAAATCCAACAAGCACTAGGGTCAGCTCTAGCATTGCCACCCCTAGCAGGTGCACCTCCACCTCTCTTAGACGAAGACTGAAACCTCTGATCACGCCCTCTTTTGTTCCGACCACCGGAACTATACTCAGCAGCTCTCTTCCCAGAACTAACTCCAGCACCCTTAGCAGACAAACTCAGGTTCATCTCGATGTCTTTGGACCGACTAACCAGCACATCGAAATCATTATACTCCGCAGCCAACATATAGGTCTTAACCTCCGTTACCAAGCCATAACGGAACCTTTCGCACCTCTCGCGCTCATCAGGTATCAGCTCCGGTGCATACTGGCTAAGACGTACGAACTGTACCTCATACTCAGCCACACTCATGCTCCCTTGGGTCAGAGACATGAATTCACGCTTCTTCTCATCCAGATATCTAACTCCCAGATATCTCCTCTTAAACGCATGCTGAAAGAACGTCCATGTAACATCAGCATCAGCCATCCCAGAGATTGTGGTCGTCCACCAGGTATAAGCATCACCTTGCAGCAGTGACACCACACATCCCAGCTTTTGCACATCAGTGCAATTCATCTGTCCCAAGACACGCTTGGTACTCTCCAACCATGCTTCTGACCTCTCAGCCGACATACCCCTAAACTCAGTCCCACCAAGACTGCGCAAACGTTCCAAGGGTAGTCTAGCACCAGCATCTCCTTGGTGCCCAGCTCCTTGAGCTCCAGCTACTGCTGCTCGAAACGCACCCGCAATAGCTTGTACCAGCACAGACATGTCAGGCATCGCTTGCCCCTGACCAACCTCAGGCCCTGCAGCTCCAGCACCAGCTGCCTCAGCTCCAGCTCCAGCTCTTCCCCTCTCCGCACCACCACCACCAGGTGGAGGAGGAGGTAACACAGCACTACTAGTGTGCTCATCGTTCACATTCCCCTCCGGGGTCGTAGCTCTCGCGCTACTCCTTAACTCTCTACGTGGTGCCATACTATTACCATGCATAACAATACAAAATAAAACAAGTCAGGACCAGCAAGGTAAGCAAATTCCAAGTATTCAAGCTCAATTTCTTTCAAAAACAACATCATCTCTTTAGCTTTTGTTTGGCAATGGGTACCTTCATCATGCATCATCACAACATGCATCACATACACATCATCATATCATTTCACTGAACATGCTTTCACACCACAAGCATACAAATCAAACCATGCTTCAATCATGCATACACACATTCCCAATTACTCGAGAACTCAGCTCTGATACCACCAAATGTAACCCCCGTAGCCCGGTCTAGACGGTTGACCCGAACTACGAAGATTACACGGGGAAAACCAAAGTCAACCCGAAAGTCAACCTTGATTAACGACCCTTTTTTTTTCTTTTTATCTTATCTAGATGCACATTAACCCTAGTTGTGATCATACAAACAACATATTAAAAGATCACACACATCGGAGATCAAACAGGGACCCAATTGAACAAATTACAACTTTTAGGGACCAAATTGTAATTTCTGACAAATTAAGGGACTTAACCCAAATTAAAGTTACCATCTTGAAATTAGTCATGTTTCATGCTTCTCTGTGAAATTTCAGCTCAAAAGGACATCCACAGCTCATGCAATTGATCATACAAGATTTAGGACCAAAACGCAAACATTTCAAAACATATAACTACCATGTCAGCCCCCTAACGGTCGACCGTTCCGAAACAGGCTAGCCCTGTTCCGAAACACGGGCCGTTCCGAAACAGGTTCCGGAACATGGCCTCGGCAGAGGCTAAACCGTTTCGAAACGGTGCATACCGTTTCGAACGCCTGGGTTCATGCAAGGCACCCGTTCCGAAACGGTACACCCCTGTTCCGAAACGCCTGCACAAAAACCAGCAAACAAGCATACTAGATCATGCAATTGGACACTCAAACATGCTCCAAACACCACCAAACTTTACCAGCATGCAATTAAACATAATTAAGACATAAGAGCATCATCAATTCAACATAACAACATCACATGCAAAAAGCCCCAATTCAAAGGTCATGCTTCCTACACAAGCTATCTACTCAAGCATCACCTTGCAAAACAAGCATATATGGTTCAATCCAAAAACCAGCAACAACATTAACATTCAACATACTTAGGGAGTCTTAAACACCTCCCAAAACACATATACATATTGGTCCCCCATTGCCAAAACCTACAAAAGCTAAAACACTTATAAAACCTTCATACATTGAGCTTTACTTGTACTTGTTTGCTTGCCTCCTCTTGCTGCCCTCAATGCACTTTAATGCTCTGCATTATTGAATCAAGAAAACGAGAGAGCGTAAGCCAAAGCTTAGTGAGGAGTGCTCTTTTAAAACCATTCAATAATGCATTTAAAACCATTTGTAAATCATGCTTGTAAACAACCTATACACATGCTCAAAGCATACTTTAAATCAAGCGATATCATGCTTCCACATTTCATTTAAACAAGCATCTCATGCTTCAACATAAATATTAAATCTTGCATCTCATGCATCTCATGTACTATACATGTCATATTGGCTCAAGTGATACATTTCATTTATGAAATCAAGTTCAACAACTTTCCCCAAGGACTTTTAAACACCTTGGACCCCAAGGACTTTTAAACACCTTGGCCATGGACTTTTAAACACCATGAATGGACCACACAAGGACTTTTAACCACCTTTGTGTCCGTAGCTTGAATTACCCCAAGGACTTTTAAACACCTTGGCCCCAAGGACTTTTAAACACCTTGGCCCCATGGACTTTTAACCACCATGGAAAGGAGCACCTAAGGACTTTTAACCACCTTAGAGTCCGCAACAAGATTCATCCAAGGACTTTTAACCACCTTGATGATCTTAGATAACAAGGCTCACTCAAGGACTTTTAACCACCTTAGTGACCTTCACTTTTACAAACCATCACTTGCCAATACACACTTTATACATCATGTAATCCACTGTTTTAAAGCATTTAAACCAAGCCATTTCATCATGCATTTCAAAGCATTAAATCATCATTTAACAATGCATTAAAAACAAGGTACTCTTACCTAGAGACACCTTCAACACATGGCTTAAAACCTCAGCATATATCATGCTAAAACATCAGCAATTATCATGCTTAACATGCTTTCAAAACAGTAAACAAATCATGCAAAATCATCATTTCACATTTCATCAAAACATGGCCACCACTTAAAGAGAGTAATCCGAAAACTTACACTTGAGCTTAGCAAAGTTGTTTAGACTTAAACTAAGCTCCCAAAACCTTTAACCCTTGGTTTAAAAGCTGAAAATCCATTTTTCACTCACCGATTACCACTTCGCTTCAAGCCAAAGCACCAAAACAAGCCTCCGGATCAACAACTCTTGGATCCAAGGATGCCTCCCCTGTTTCAACACATTAAAGCAGAGGATTAATGCATCATCATGCATTAATTGCTTCAATGAAAGCATCTAAACTCGCTGCCCTCACTAAACCTCCATTTTCGGCCACCAAACACAACCGAAAATGCATCCGAAACACTTCTAAACAAAGCCCAGCCACAAACCAGCAAAACCTCACTTCCATCAACATCAAAACACATCTAAAAACAACCTATAAACATCCTTATACCTCCAGCAACATCAGATCACCAAGATCACCACAAAAGCTACCTTAAAACACAAGCTAAACTTAGGAAATCCAACCTATCCGGGATTGCATCAATCAAGACTCATTTCCACATTAATTTAATGATCATTTAACATCAAAATCACTTCTCAAAACACAGATTTAACAGATCAAACGAAAATCAAGTGAAATCATCAAAATCTTGCATAATTAGCCAAGATCCATAAATCAACCTTAAAACCTTTAATCAATTATCAAATTAGGATTGAAAACTTTAGGAATTTCATTAAAGAACTTGAAGTTCAGAGGAGAAGGACGTTCTTACCTCCAAACTTGAGTTTCTCCTCTTTTTGGAATAGAAAAGCTTGATGAAACTTGAAGCAATTGATGAGGTTTTGAAGACACAATGATTTGCAATCAAATGAGAGTTGAAAGAAGGTTTTTAGGTGATGAAAATCAGACTTAGATCTCTGGAAATGAGTGTTTGGGTTGAGAGAAAAGATAGAGAGAAAATAGGTAGTTAAAAGAGAAAATGGCCAAAATAGATTTTTCCCTCCTTTTGATTCTTTTAAAATCAGAATTATGAGTTAAAATATCTTAGAAAAATCTGGAGAAACTCTCTTTGGGTAAATAGCTCCTTAAAGATTCAAAGTTTCAACCCTTTATAAAATAGCCACCAAACTTTCAAAAATTACATTTTGGTCACTAGCCAAAATGTCACATTTCCGAAACTCATTTTCCAAAATTGATTTCACAGTTCACTTAATTATAATAAAAGATGATTTTAGAACATTTTTCCATAATTTTTATGCAACCCGAACTAGGCTTTCCTAATTTAACCTCTTACGATTCGTATAGCACTTTGACCAACCGGTCAACGCCCAAGACTTCCAAGCCCAAAACCGGGGCGTTACATAGGTCCCATTGTGCTATTTTAACCAAACACAACAACAAAAACAAAGCAAACCATTTAGGCCAGCTGCAAGCAAGAATCCAAGTTTACAAAACATTTGATTAGTGTAATAAGGCAATGGGCACCCAATTTCCCCCACAGAGCATAGCATACATAAAACATTATGCCCACATACTTTTCATCATCCCAAAATCAGCACACAGCCACTTAACATCATCATCACACAAACATATTCATTCCACATGCAATTCACAAAAATCAAGCATGGCATAGGGTGCAAAATTCAGCCAATAGCATGCTTTTCAAACCTCATATTTCAACATATATCAATTTCACATACCAACATTCCCAATTCTTTCGTAACCTGGCTATGATACCAACAAATGCAACCCCCTTAGCTCGGTCTAGACGTTTAACTCGAATAACGAAGATTACACGGGGAAAATCAAAGTCAACCCGAAAGTCAACCTTGATTTATGACCCCTTTTTTCTTTTATCTCCTCTAGATGCATAGTATTAACCTATAAGTTCAGAAAAGCGATATGGTGAAAACGGCACAGCGATCGGAGTTCAATTAGGGGTTCAATTGCATACATTTGACTTTTAGGGACTAAACTATAAATTTCATAAATTACAGGGACTTTAATGATTTTAAAGTAACCAATCTTCAATTAATCACATAACATGTCAGCATGTCAAAAATCAGCTCAAAGGGATCATTCTAACATAATCAATTGCACACACAATGTTCAAGGACCAAAATGTAAGAAACAGAAACTTGAAATAGTTCAAAATTTAAATCGAACGGTCAGGCGTTTCGAAACCGGGTTGACCGTTTCGATACTCAGTTGTGTTCTGAGACCCGTATCGAAAAACCCCCTTCCAGTAGCCCAAACGTTTCGATACGCCTTCACCCGTTCTGAAACAAGGCCATTTCAGGCCCCTGTTCCGAAACAAGCAAGGGCGTTCCGATACGCCTTGCCCTGTAACAGCAGACTTTGCTTGTTTTTCATGCTTTAACACATTTAAATCATTCCCGAGACATGCCACAACATGCATACATCATAGACACATATCAACCATCATCATATCAAGGCAATAACTTAAACATGGCAACCGACATGTAAGTAAAGGCACTAAAGGCATGCTCCCTAGTTCACCAAAACCATAACATGCTATAACAACATACAAACCAAAATCCAAACACCAAAGGCCATTTACAACTCAAGTATAAGCAATCTAACATGCTCAAAGTAAAGGGAAACATCCTCAAACATTCCAAAGTATAAATCCCACCCATTGCCACTTATTACACTAAGGGTGAACCACATACATCTCTTTAACAAAGCCTTGGATTCCTCTTGCTTTTGGGCTACCTTGAAATGTTCAATTTTCTGCATTGATGAAACAAAAGAGCGTAAGCATATAGCTTAGTGAAGACCGCTAAAGCAACATTCATCAATGCATTTAACATGGCTTGCAAAGCCACCACTTTTATCATATGTCTTTTCATAAATCATGTCTTCTCAAGACATCAATGCATTTTATAAACACATGCTCATATGCAACAACATAATCAATAATTAAACCATTGCTCAGGCTTTACCAAGCATCTCATGCATTCTTGCATCATTTACAAGCATCTCATGCTTCACATTATTCATTTACATTATATTGGCTCTCAAGTGATAATCCATAAACCATTTCAGCACAACACCCAAATCGGATACGCGGATTACAAGCGTTGTCCCCCACGCTTCATACAACCTACCAGACTACACAAGGTGGTGAAAAATGGCACAATCACAACCCCTCAACACCCGTAATGGATATTAATGGCACAATCACAACCCCTCAACATCACTCATCGGTAGATGTATAATTCCACTAACGAGAGTATAGGACACATACACAAGACTCACACACAGGACTAACCATTCACCGTTGTGATCTTAGCCCCAATCGTTAGGGTACTTGGATGGAGCTTACGGCAAAACCACAACCCCTCAACATCCAAGGCGACTTTATTCGCGGTGCACCCAATCCTATAGCCGGCTAACTACATCCGGTTAAAGTAACCAAAAAAATCATTTTCATCACTTGCCAATATAATCATTTTACCACATTAATCCACTATTTTAACAAGCATAACCACAATGCCATTTCCACAAGCATCACATGCTTAATATCATATGCATTCAACATATGCAAACCAAGGATCAATTACCTAGTGCATCCTTAACATATGGCATTAAGAATCCAGCATTAAACCATGCTTAAAAACGGTAAACAAATCCACACTCACTTCAAGTGCAATTTCATCAAATATAGCACATTTCCAAGAGAGGGATTACTGAAACACTTACACTTGAGCTTAGCTAAGTGTATTAAACTTACACTAAACTCCCAATACCACGCTCAAGGCGTTACAAAGCAGGAAATTGCATTTCCACTCACAGATACGCGAAGCCTCGTTCGCCGACACGGAAATTACACCTCCGGAGCCTCCAAAATCACCTCGTTTGCTTCCGGATCAAGATCCCCTCCAAAATGCATTCAAACACCAGCAACAAATCACAAACTCGTTGCCCACTCAAACTACACCAAAATACCCTTCCAAAACAACTGAAAACTCAATCGATTGCCTCTTAAACTAAGCTCAGCCATCATACATCACTTCCAAAGCATTATAAACATCAAAACACCTCTAATTAACATCCTAACTCATCCTTATACCTCCAGCAATCAAGATTCCACCATTTCACCCCCAAAATCTCACTTAAAACTACCAAGAATCTCAAGGATCTCAAGGATTTTGGGATCTACATTATCAACACCTCATTTTAACATACAAAACAACTTAGAATTCAATTAAAATCAATACAAAACAGAGCCCAACTCATCAAATCTGTAAATCAAGATTTCATCCGCAATTTCACAAGATTTTGATCTCAAATCAAAACTATATTGAAAACTCACTCAAAACTAGTATTTAGAAGCCAAATATCTTGGAAATTTCAATAAAGAACTTAGATTAGAGGTTGAGAATGGGATTTACCTCCAATCCTTGCTTCCTTCAATAGATGACAAGTTTTCCTTGCAAAAATCTTGAAGAATTAAGGAAGATCTCTTGAAAATGATTTAGGAAATGTTGAGAGAGTTTTTGGGAGGAAGAATTCTAGAAAAAGATGAGAGAAAATTGTGTTTGGCCGAAAATGAGAGGGAATTGGTAGTTACGTAAATGACAATCCCATTAACTACCTTTTAATTAATGAATATAAAAATCTAATTAAAAATCATTTAATTAAAAACCCTTTTAAATCACATGTCATATTGAAGAAAGGTCAAATTGACTTAAAGCCCCCTAATGATTCTAAGATTTTGGCTTCCACCTTAAAAATCACATTTTTCTCAGTTTTGAAACTTTACAATTTGGTCACTACTCAAAATATCCATTTTCCAAATCCCCTTCTGTAAAATTTATTTGACCAACCTCTTAAATATATTTTTAGAGGATTTTAGAAATTTTTATCACAATTTTATCCTATCCCGATCCTTGATTTCCTAAAATCACCTTACTCGATACGAACCATTCTCAATCTGTCTGATTCGATGTCTAAAACATCTAGGCCCAAAACCAGGGTGTTACATGTGCGTTTGCTATGAAAATGATTTCAAGCATGAGATATAAAGAGCATGATGAGATAGAGATTTCTAATTGAGAAATTTTTTAAAAATATATTGTTGTATTGGTTTGTTTTGAGCATCCCTCACTAAGCAATTGTGCTTACGCCCTATTTTTCCAACAATGCAGAGAATTAGCTTACTTGGGTTGAAAAGAGGCAAGAAGAAATCCAAGCAGTGTGGTTAAGCTCAAGTATGGTTTTACATTTGCTTATTAGTAATAATAGTTGGCAATGGGAGGATACAATGTCGTTTTGGGAGATGTGTTTTGAAACTCCCTGGTTTGTGGCAAGTTTTGAATGCCCTTAATGACATGCAAATGGCCTTTGATTGTTGGTCTATGCCTTGGTTTGTGTTTTGACTCTTAACTTGATATTTTGCATCGGTTGTATGCATATAGATTCCTTTGATGCATATGGACATGCTATGATGTTGTTTCTGCCATGTATGATTGTGGATTGATGCTTTAGATATGTTGTATGTATGTTGCAAGCATGTTGGAATGGTTTAGTATGGATTAAAGTGTGAAAAACAAGCAAAAAGTGTCATTACATACCCAGATGTTTCGATACACTCGAGCATGTAACGAAACAGTGAGCCTGAAATAGCCTAAGTGTTTCGAAACATGGAGGTCTGTTCGGGTTCATTTTGCCACTGGAAACCATTGTTTTGAAACACCTCAAAGGGTGTTTCGATACGAGTCTGTGTTCCGAGCCATGTGAATCTGTTTCGGTACACCTATTTCGATACAAGGCAACATGTACCGAAACAGCTGGTTGTTATGTTAGTTGATGGAATATTCTGAAGTTCTGATTCTTTACGTTTTAGTCATTGAATATTGTGGATGCATTTAAATGGGCATGGATGATTATTTTGAGCTGGGTTTTGACAGAGAAGCATGTAATATGTTTAATTAAAGGTTGGTAACTTTAAAAGTGGATAAGTCCCAATATTTTGTTATAATTACAAAATGGTCCCTAAAAATGTATTTGAGTGCAATTGAGATTCAAATTGTTGATTGATCGAGTTGTAAATTGTTCCGTTGTAATGTTAAACACTTAGGATCATAATGAGCATCTAGAAAAGATAAAAAATTAGGGTTGTTTATTGAGGTAAACCTTTCGGTTTACTTCAATATTCCCCGTGTGATCCGTTCGGTTTGGTCTTTCACCCAGACCGGGTCGAGGGGGTTACATAAACCTAAGCTCTGACACCACTAAATATAACACTCCGATCTCGATCTAAAGCGCTACATTCGGGTCGCCCAAAATTTGACCCAAAAAGTTTTCGTTGAAAACAATAGTTTAGCCTTTATTCAAAACATTTACCATCTATTAAATAAACAAAACAAATCAATTTACAAAATAGGAGCTCTAAGTTTATACATTGTATATCAAAATGGTATTTCAAAATAATGTTACAGAATCGACCATTTAAGGTCCTATGAATACTCAACGCATCAAATACAAGTATCGTACTCTTGTATCACTTCTTGCTGGAACCCTGTACTAATAGTGCTCCTCCAGCTCCTGATCGATCTACCAACCTATGCATAGAAATAACGATTCCGAACACTGAGCTTATAGAGCTCAATGGTACACATCTAATTTATTATTCTTCATGCTGACCATAAATATAAGCATGCAAGCTAGTACGAGCAATAAGGTAAGAATAATAAACACATGGCGCTACCACTAGTCGCCTAAACACATGCTCAAAATCATAGAATTCTATAGCACACAAGGCCCAACCATACTCGATGTCTCAACAGACCATCAAGGTAAACATAGGAGATGCCATTGGCATCATCAAGAAATACACCACATACCAACCTTGAGTGAGGCATGAGATGAGATTATTGATACCGAATATAATTGGTCGACCAATAGGATGAGAAGTGTCATCTCTTTCCAAAGTGAGAGTTTGGTGATGAGAGATTCCACCACGGTAGGTCTTGGGGAAACACCCAAGCTTTGTGGCGACGAGAGATGCCACCATGAGAGTCTAGTGATGTGAGATTCCATCGGGGTAGGACTTGACATTTAGTCAAGCTATCCGCATATCCAAGTAATGTGTTTAAATTTCAATATATGAGATTAACATGTACCTTGATATAAATGATTTTATGCATTGTGTTGTGCATACGAGAATATGATTTGAGAAATGCTTCATGAGATTTAAGCATGCGAGGCTATGCCTTGAGACTTAGCATTTGTTGAATACATAAGATAGATGGTACATGTGATTTAAATGATGTGGTTTTTCTATGAAAATGATTTCAAGCATGATATATAAAGAGCATGATGAGATAGAGATTTCTAAATGAGAAATGGTTTAAAACGCATTGTTATGTTGGTTTGTTTTTACATCCCTCGCTAAGAAATTGTGCTTACACTCTCTTTTTCCAACAATGTAGAGAATTAGCTTACTTGGGCAACAAAGAGGCAAGAAGAATTCCAAGAAGTGTGGTTAAGCTCAAGTATGGTTTTACATTTGCTTATTAGTAATAATATTTGGAAATGGGAGGACACCATGTTGTTTTGGGAGATGTGTTTTGAAACTCCCTGGTTTGTGGCAAGTTTTGAATGCCCTTAATGACTTGAAAATGGCCTTTAATTGTTGGTTTATGCCTTTGTTTGTGTTTTGACTCTTAAGTGGCTATTTTCTATAGTTGCATGCCTATAGTATATAGATTCCTTTGATGCATATGGACATGCTATGATGTTATTTCTGCCATGTATGATTGTTGATTGATACTTTAGATATGTTGTATGTATGTTGGAAGCATGTTGGAATGGTTTAGTATGGATTAAAGTGTGAAAAACAAGCAAAAAGTGTCATTACAGGCCCAGATGTTTCGGTACACTCGAGCCTGTACAGAAACGGTGAGCCTGAAATGGCCTAAGGGTTTCGAAACAGGGAGGTTTGTTCCGGTTCATTTTGCCACTGGAAACCTCTAATCCGAAACACCTTAAAGGGTGTTTCGATACGGACCTGTGTTCCGAGCCATGTGAACCTATTTCGGTACACATGTTTCGATACAAGGCAACCTGTACTGAAACAACTAGCTATTATGTTAGTTGATGGAATATTTTGAAGTTCTGATTCTTTACGTTTTAGTCCTTAAATGTTGTGGATGCAATTAAATAAGCATGGATGATTATTTTGAGCTGAGTTTTGACAGAGAAGCATGTAATATGTTTAATAAAGGTTGGTAATTTAAAAGTGGATAAGTCGTTGTATTTTTTAAAATTACAAAATGGTCCCTAAAATGTATTTGAATGCAATTGAGTTTCAAATCGTTGATTGCTCAAGTTGTAAATTGTACCGCTGCGATGTTAAACACTTAGGATCATAATGAGCATCTAGACAAGATAAAATAAAAAAAATGAGGGTTGTTTATTGAGGTAAACCTTCCGGTTTACTTCAATATTCCCTGTGTGATCTGTTCGGTTCGGTCATTGGCTAAGACCAGGTCGATGGGGTTACATTTGGTGGTTTTAGAGACAAGTTTCGAAAGAATTGGGAGGTAAGGTTGATGTGATATTATTGCTTTGTTGATTTCTTGATGAATGTTATGCTATGTTTTTATCATTTTTTTTTATTTGTGTGAGATGCACAATGTTTGATAACATGAATTGTGATTGTTATATGTTGTTGGGGAAGAGGTTAAGGGTACCCATTGCCATATTATTACTAATGTAAAGGGAATTTTGGTTTTGAAAAGTAAAACTTGAGCACCTTGGATTCTTGCTTTGGCTAGCCTTATTGTTTTTATTGTTGCATTCTTTTTAGCTATATTGTTTTTAAATGAGGCCGACACGAGAGCTTAGAGGCAATATGTGAAATGTGGTTGAGAATGAGATGCATGGGAATGATGAGAATTTGTTACCTTCTCCTCCTCTTGGTGGTACGAGAGCTGGTGTTGGAGGTGTTGGACCTCAAGCAACGCAAGGGCAAGCTGCTGCTGATATGACACCGTTGATTCAGGTTATAGCTGGGGCTTTTCAGGAAGCGATAGAGGGGATGCATGTGGTCGTACCTCATCCTATTGCAAATGTTGGTTACCTTTAGAATGTTTGTGCAGTTTGGGTGGATCCAAGTTTAGAGGTTTATCTCTTGAGGGTTATGAGGCTTGGTTTGAGAGCACCCAGAGGATCCTTGGTCAGATGAGCTGCAATGATGTGCAGAAGTTGGCTTGTGTTATCTCCTTGCTTCACAGAGATGCTTATGCATGGTAGATGACCATCATTATGGGTATGGAACCTGTCGAGGTTACTTGGGCATTCTTTGGAAATGCTTTCAAGAAGAAACATTTGGGTGTTCGTTATATAGATAAGAAGAAGATAGAATTTATGTCTTTGGTGTAAGGAAACATGACTATTTCCGAGTATGAAGTCCAGTTTGTTCGGTTGAGCCAGTATGCTCCTTAGCTGGTTCCCGATGAATAAAAAAGATGCGATCGTTTTCGCTATGGGCTGGTGAAGGATGTTAAGACCTACATGTTGGCTTCAAACTACAGCGACTTTGATGTCTTAGTCACTCGAGCTAAGGACATCGAACAAAATTTGGGTCTAGCTGCTCGTTCGGGTGGTTCTAGGTATGGAAAGAAGGCGGCTGAGTATGATGGTGAAAAGGATCGTTATAAGAAGCATAAGGATCAGAGGTATCAACCGGGTCCTAGGCAGGGTGGTGGTAACCCTGGTCGTGGTCATCAAGGTTAGAATGCCTTCATTCGTACTCTAGATTGTAACCGGTGCGGTAGAAGGCACATGGGAGAATGTTGGGGTAATTTAGGTACGTGTTGGAACTGTGGATCACGAGGTCATATGAAGCGTGATTGCTCACAACTCGTTAGAGATGGACAAGCTCCGGTGAGAGCTGCTGAGCCACAGAGAGGTCGTGGGCGCGGTCGTGACAATTTTTAGCGTTGAGATGATGTGCAGAGGAATGTTACTCATGTTGTTGATGTTCAGCCTAAAAGGAGGTGGACAAGCTAGAGTGTATGCACACCGTGAGGGAAGGAATGACACAGATGTGATCGCGTGGACTTTTACTTTGTAATCTTTGTCATTACTTTCTTTGGTTGGTTCTGGTTCTACTCATTCATATATTTTGTGTGAACATGCTCAAATGCTTGATTTTTTTGTTGAGTTGTTAGATGTTGGTATGTGTGTAACCAGTTCTTTTGGAGAAACAATTGTTACAAGAAATTTGTATAGGAGGTGTCCTTTGACTAATCAAGGTCACGTGTTTGAGTTTGATCTTGTGGAGTTACCTTTCTATGGTTTTGATGCAATCCTTGGTATGGATTGGCTAACCGAGCATAGGGCTATGGTTGATTTTGAGACCAAGCAAGTTTCGTTGAAACTTTCCGATGATTATGAGGTGGTCATCGTAGGTGAGAATGTGAAATTCTTGTCTAATGTGGTTTTGACTCTTGAAGCGAGTCGGTGGATGAGTTTGGGATGCAAAACTTTCCTGGCTTATGTGATGAATCCAAGTACAAAGGAGGTGTGAGTGCAGGACATACGTACAGTATGTGAGTTTCGGGTGTATTTTCAGACGAGCTGCCTAGTTTGCCACCGAACAGAGAGGTTGAGTTTAACATTGAGTTGTATAAAAATACGACTCTAGTGTCTATTGCTCCCTACCAAATGGCTCCAAAAGAGTTGAAGGAGTTGAAGACGCAACTTCAGGAGTTGCTGGACCGAGATTTCATTAGGCCTAGTGCTTCACCTTGGGGTGCAGCGATCTTGTTTGTGTAGAAGAAAGATGGCACGATGCGAATGTGTATAGATTATCGTCAGTTGAACAAGTTAACAATCAAGAACAAGTATCTTTTGCCAAGGATTGATGATCTTTTTTATTAGTTTCGAGGTGTTTCAATGTTTTCAAAGATTGATTTGAGATCCGGATATTACCGGTTGAAGGTAAAAGATGTGGATGTTCCTAAGACTGCTTTTCACACAGGATACAGGCATTATGAGTTTTTGGTGATGCATTTTGGTTTGACTAATGCCCTTGATGCGTTTATGGATATGATGAATCGTGTGTTTCATGAGTTCTTGGATAGGTTTGTGGTTGTGTTTATCGATGATATTCTCGTGTACTCTCGTATCCAGGTGGATCATGATAACCATTTGTGGATTGTGTTGCAAGTTTTGATGGAAAATTAGCTTTATGCTAAGTTGAGTAAGTGTGAGTTTTGGCTTAGAGAAGTTGTTTTCCTTGGTCATGTGGTGTCGGCCGAAGGGATTAGAGTTGGTCCTCAAAAGGTTGAAGCGATGATGAATTGGAAGTCACCTAAGTCGGTTCATGAGGAGCGTAGTTTCCTTGGTTTTGCGAGATACAACCGTAGGTTCGTGGATGGTTTCTCAAGGATTGTTGCTCCTTTCACAAAGTTGTTACAAAAGGATGTTAAGTTTGAATGGACAGAGGTTAGGTAAAGAGTTTCCTTGGCTCTGCATCCTGGTAGTTCAAATATGTATTGTGGGTTGAAGGATGAGTACTATTGGGTTGGTTTGAAGAGAGACGTTGTTGATTTTGTTAGTAAGTGCATGGTTTGTCAATGGGTTAAAGTTGAGCATCAATTTCCTTCTAGAATGTTGCAACCTTTGAAGATTCCAGAATGGAAATGGGAGATAATCACCATGGATTTCGTGACGGGTTTGCCTTTGACACCTTCCAAGAAGAATTCCATTTGGGTGATTGTTGATTGTTTTACGAAGTGTGCACATTTTCTTGCAGTGCATACTACGTATACGTTAGATAAGTTGGCGGATTTGTACATCTCTGAGATTGTGAGGTTACAAGGGGTGCCTAAGTCAATTGTTTCAGACCGAGATCCGCGTTTCACAACAAGGTTTTGGGAGTGTCTTCATCAATTGTTAGGCGCGTGTTTGAATTTTAGTACATCATATCATCCTTAGACGGATGGTCGTCTGAGCGAGTTATCCCTGTGTTGGAGGATATGTTGAGATGTTGCATCATTGATTTCCAAGCTTCTTGGGAAAAACAGTTGCCTTTAGTGAAGTTTGCTTACAATAACAGTTATCAAGCGAGTATTGAAATGGCCCCTTATGAGGCATTGTATGGAAGGAAGTGTAGAACGCCTCTTTGTTGGGCGGAAGCAGGGTAGAAGTTGGTTTCTTTGCCTAATGAGCTTAAGGGCACTACGAAAAAAAGTGAAGCTTATTAGTGAAATGTTGAAAGTGGCTTCGGATTGGCAAAAGTCTTACGCGGATTTGTACCGTAAGGAGATTGAGTATGCTATGGGAGATAAGGTGTTTTTGAAGGTTTCACCTTGGAAGAAGGTAATAAGATTTGGCTGGAAGGGTAAGTTGAGTTCGAGGTTTATTGGACTATATGAGGTGCTAGAGCGTGTTGGCCTTGTTGCTTACAGGTTGAGATTGTCTTCTGAGTTGGAGAAGATACATGATATTTTCCATGTATCCATGCTTCGAAAGTATAGATCGGATATGTCTCATGTTATGCATGTTGAGAAGATTGAGTTGAATCCGGATTTTTCCTATGATGGAGAACCAGTTGAGATCTTGGATTTGGACAACAAGGTTCTTCGTGGTAAGACCATTGAGTTAGTCAAGGTCTTGTGGCGACATCGTGGTGTTGAGGAAGCCACTTGGGAAAGGAAGGATGACATGAAGAAGCAATTTCCTTATCTTTTTCCATCAGGTAAAATTTCGAGGACGAAATTTCCTAAGTGGGGGAGAGTTGTAATGCCCTGATTTTGGGACTAGAAGAATTTGAGGTCAATTTGAGGTTCGTAGAATGTAGACTAGAGATCCGAGTTTTCGAGAGTGGTTCAGGGAAATCAATGTTCGAGTTAAGATAAAAATATGAGAAAATGATTAAAAATTATTATTGATTATATAAATTATTTTGGTAAAATAAATTTTAAGAAAAATATTTTGGAAGTACGACATTTTGAGTTAGTGACCAAAATGTGATTTTTTGCAAAATTGTTTTAGTGACTGTTTTGTAAAAGGATTGAAACTTTGAATCTTTAAGGAGCTATTTTATCTAATTGTTTTTATTAGATTTCTCTCATAATTTGGAGCATTTTAAAAGGTTTTAATTAAAGATTAAAAGGGTAAAAAGAAAGGATAGTTGATTTTTTCATTAAAACCTATTTTGCGTCATTTTCTCTCAAAGATTTCCTTCAGCCAAACACTCTCCATTTTCAAGAAATTTGAGGTAATGCTCTTGATTTGCTGAGTTTATGATTTCAAAAGAATTCTTCAACTTTGATTTACAAATCTTTATTGTTTTCCTTTGATTTTTCAAGAAAAACACATCCAATTGAGAGAGATTTCACCCAATAGAGGTAAGGTTCGTTCTCCTCCTCTATTAGTTGTTTACTGAAATTCCCAACTTATCAATCCTTTACATATGTTTTCTAAGTTGTTTTGATGGATTAATCATGGAAATTTGGTTAAATTGAAGTTTAATGTTGAGATTTTGTGATTTTTGTAATGCTACTATTTTCCTTGATTTAAGGTTGTTATTAATCAAGATTTGGATGATAGGTGATGCTAAAATAAAGGTTTTATCATAATAATCCCGAATTGGTTTGGATCTCTAGTTGTAGATGGTTAGATTTGGGGGTTTTGGTGAAGTTTTGAGATTCTGGTGTTGCTAGGGGTTTATAGATGAGATTAGGTTGTTTGTAGATGTTAATTGGTGATTAAAAGTGGTTAGAAGTGTTATATTTTGGCTGGTAAAGTTTGGAGAGTAATCGAAGGTGCTTTTAGTTGTTTTGGATAGTCGCTTTGGTGTATTTGGGCAGAGCAACGAGGTAGCTTAGCTTGCTGGTGGTTTTAATGCATTGAGATGCATTAATCCTCTATTCTTGTGTGTTTTAAACATGGAAGAATACATCAAACGAGATTGGTGAAGTTTTGGGAGCTCCAGAAGCTAGATTTCGCTTCGGCAAAGCGGGTGTAGCATTGACAGTGAGTGGAATTGGTTTTAAAAGTGTTTCAAGGACTTGAAAGCAAGGTTTGGGGGTTTAGGTTGAGTTTGAAACACTAACCTAAATCTGGAAGTAAGTCTGAGATGTTTCGCTCTCGTTTCTCGGTTATTGTCCCATTGGTTTTATGATCATGCTCTTGTTTTGAAGGTAGATTTACACCTACTGTTTTATGCATGTTTTGAGAAATGATATGATGATTTAATGATCCAATGAGATAGAATTGATATTTCAATGAGATAGAACTATTTGAGAAAATGATATGCTTTGTAAATGCTTTTGAAATGTGATGAGAATGTTTTAGATTGATGCATTGAAAATAGTAGATAATGATGTTTAAAATGAATATATTGGCATGAGATGAGATTATTGTTACCGGATATAATTGGTGGGCCAATAGGATGAGAAGTGCACTATAATATACAAAATTCGTACGTATTATTTTGTTCGGGCAATGGGGGTAGTGCCATCCTGTTCCAAAGTGAGAGTGTGGTGATGAGAGATTCCACCATAGCAGGTCTTGGTGAAACACCCAAGCTTTGTGTCGATGAGAGATGCCGCCACGAGAGTCCAGTGATGTGAGATGCCACCGGGGTAGGACTTGACATTTAGTCAAGCTATCCGCATATCATGGTAATGTTGCTAAATTTCAATATATGAGATTCACATATACCTTGATATAAATGATTTTATGCATCATGTTGTGCATATGAGAATATAATTTGATAAATGCTTCATGAGATTTAAGCATGTGAGGCTATGCCTTGAGACTTTGCATTTGTTGAATGCATGAGATAGATGATTTAAATGATGTGGGTAGTACCATCTAATTTAAATGATGTGGTTTTGCTAGGAAAATATTTCAAGCATGAGATATAAAGAGCATGATGAGATAGAGATTTCTAATTGAGAAATTGTTTAAAAATGCATTGTTGTGTTGGTTTGTTTTGAGCATCCCTCACTAAGCAATTGTGCTTACGCTCTCTTTTTCCAACAATGCATAGAATTAGCTTACTTGGGCAGCAAAGAGGCAAGAAGAATTCCAAGAAGTGTAGTTAAGCTCAAGTATGGTTTTACATTTGCTTATTAGTAATAATAGTTGGAAATGGGAGAATACCATGTTGTTTTGGGAGATGTGTTTTGAAACTCCATGGTTTGTGGCACGTTTTGAATGCCCTTAATGACTTGCAAATGGCCTTTAATTGTTGGTTTATGCCTTGGTTTGTGTTTTGACTCTTAAGTGGCTATTTTGCATAGGTTGTATGCCTATAGATTCCTTTGATGCATATGGACATGCTATGATGTTGTTTCTGCCATGTATGATTGTGGATTGATGCTTTAGATATTTTGTATGTATGTTGGAAGCATGTTGGAATGGTTTAGTATGGATTAAAGTGTGAAAAACCAGCAAAAAGTGTTATTACAGGCCCAGATGTTTCGATACACTCGAGCATGTACCGAAATGGTGAGCCTGAAATGACCTAAGGGTTTCAAAACATGGAGGTCTATTCCGGTTCATTTTGCCACTGGAAACCTTTGTTTTGAAACACCTCAAAGGGTGTTTCGATACAGGCCCGTGTTCCGAGTCATGTGAACCTGTTTCGGTACTCCTATTTTGATACAAGGCAACTTGTACCGAATTAGCTGGCTGTTATGTTAGTTGATGGAATATTTTGAAGTTCTGATTCTTTATGTTTTAGTCATTGAATATTGTGGATGCAATTAAATGAGCATGGATGATTATTTTGAACTGAGTTTTGACAAAGAAGCATGTAATATGTTTAATTACAGGTTGGTAACTTTAAAAGTGGATAAGTCTCTATATTGTGCTAAAATTACAAAATGGTCCCTAAATATGTATTTGAATGCAATTGAGTTTCAAATTGTTGATTGATCGAGTTGTAAATTGTTATGTTGTAATGTTAAACACTTAGGATCATAATGAACAACTAGACAAGATAAAAAAATTATGGTTGTTTATTGAGGTAAACCTTCTGGTTTACTTCAATATTCCCCGTGTGATCCGTTCGGTTCGGTCTTTCGCCCAGACCGGGTCGAGTGGGTTACATAAACTTAAGCTCTGATACCACTAAATATAACACTTTGATCTCTATCTGAAGCGCTACATTCGGGTCACCCAAAAATTGACCCAAAAAGTTTTCGTTAAAAAATAGTTTAGCCTTTATTCAAAACATTTACCATCTATTAAATAAGCAAAACAAATCAATTTACAAAATAGGAGCTCTAAGTTTATACATTGTATATCAAAATGGTATTTCAAAATAATGTTACAGAATTGACCATGTAAGGTCCTATGAATACTCAACGCATCAAATACAAGTATCGTACTCTGGTAAACACTTCTTGCTGGAACCTCGTACTAATAGTGCTCCTCCAACTCCCGATCGATCTACCAACCTATGCATAGAAATAAAGATTCCAAACACTGAGCTTACAGAGCTCAATGGTACACATCTACTTTACTATTCTTCATGCTAACCATAAATATAAGCATGCAAGCTAGTACGAGCAATAACATAAGAATAATAAACACATGGCGCTACCGCTAGTCACCTAAACACATGCTCAAAATCATAGAATTCTATAGCACACAAGGCCCAACCATACTCGATGTCTCAACAGACCATCAAGGCAAACATATGAGATGCCATTGGCATCATCAAGCAATACACCACATACAAACCTTGAGTGAGGCTTGGGGACACACAACATTGGGAACCTACACCCGGAATGAGACCCTAGGACACACAACATCGAGATCATACACTCCACACTCAGAATCCCCCCTCGAGTATCCTCAGATGAGACCCGAGGACATGAAGCATCGGGATCATACATCCAACATCACTTTGGATGAGGCCCTAGGACACGAAGCATTAAGATGATACATCCAGTATCTTTAATCATGGTGTTGCAACACTCTTTCTTTTGGTATTCGGATCCCAACACTCAAAGACTCTACTAATCAATGCCTACACGACATACAAGCAACACGATCCCAAGGATCCCCGTATTGTTGTTAATCGTCAACACATCATTTATTTTACATTATAGAGTTGTTAATACATTATGGAGGAGTACATTACTCATCCTTATTAATTATCTCCATTAACCTGCATTATCTCATTTATAAAGGCATTACTCAGCGTATTAGCTGCACAAGTCAATTTTCATTTCTTATTTAGCATTTATAGGTTATTCCGCTTATCGAGTACCGGTACTCGAATACGAGTATCAATACGATACCTTCAGGTACCGGTACTCACACGCGTACCGATATTGATATTTCTTACTAGAAGTCTTAAGTTTCTCCGAGTACTTATACGGGTCGACTTGTATCGATACAACGTTGAATAGTGTATTGATACAGCCAAAGTTCGTATCGATACCCTACTCACTAGCTTAAAACGTCTTAGCATAGCATAAAATTATGAGACCGTACTCGCTCCCTAAAGCTTATTAAAGTCATTAGGATTTGTTTGCTAGCACATTTAATTATTCAATATCAATTACCGACTTTTGTCTATTTAATCGAATATTTATCAGTATTATCCCTTCAACATAATTTCCATCAAATTACATCAATACATTCGAACTAGCATTCAAGGCATTACAATTTATCAATCAATCAACCAATCATCAAATAATAATACGAGTATTTTAGACGAACCTACACGATCTTTAAAGTTGGTACGAGTCTCAAAATATTCTTAAACGTCATCATGCATCTCATAATGATCGAGTCACATAATATCGGTCTTTATGCATGCTTATTACTCATCTACCTATTTTGCAAATACTAACGAGCAAAGCAATCGCACTTATGATGTTTTTGAAGCATTTCAGAGTTAGAGGTGTACTAACCTCAAGCGCTATCAGCAATTCCTTAATTAAGCTCCTCAACGCCCCATTGATCTGGTGTGTGAGCCCGAAAAATCCCCACAAAAATATGAATATACTATATTTTAATTTCTCGCATTCACTAACTAATTCACAAGGTCAAATGTGTAAAAACAACTTACTGGGTTTGAATTTGGCAAAATGGACTGGGCCAACGGACTTAGAACGTCAAAACCCCCCTTTGTAGGGTCCTTCAGAAAAAGTCAACGACCGATCAACGGCTGGTCACCATTCTAGATGATCTTGTGCGGCACGGTGCATGGTAGAACGGTGCGGGCGAATGCATATGCACCCGACAGAACGAGTTCCAGTGTGGAGCGGATGCATGGGAAAGCTGTGCACCCGACCTTGCAGCTGGCGCACGCCCACGCGCAGGTGGCGGCACATACAGCGGCCTCTGGTGGTCGGACGGCGGCGGCGAGCATTAGTTCCGCTCTTCTCCAGCCAGTGAACCCAACAGTGCCTTTGGTTCGCGACGGTGGACAACGGTTCGTGATGTTTGAGCTTCTTCGAATCTTCCGTCTTCTCACCTAGGCGAGTGGCGGTGGCAACGATGCAACCACCAGTCTACCCGTCTCATTGAGTTGAAGATAATGGCGGGGGTGGTGTCGTACACGACGGCCCGGACGCGCGGCGGATTGAGGTCCAAAGTCTCTTACCCTTACTTTTCTCTCTAAAAAAATCTTATCTTACTTTTCTTCTCACTTCCCTCTCACCAACAACCACTTTAATTCAAACAATTGTCTCCCAAAAATAAATATACAAATTCTAACTAAATCCTTTATCTTTCTCATTATTTTTACTTTTGATCCACAACTTAAATCGTGCTTATCTCACTCTCCATTTCCATTTAATGTAGCTTCTAAAAATTGAATTCTTTAAATTTTAACTCCTTAATCTTAAAGGTCCAAATCCAAATTTAAGGCCCAATTACTAACCCGATATTTAGGTCGTTACACCTTTTCCATGTATGGTTCTTGTATGATCTAAAGTGGTTAGTTTCTTGTGTCAAAATTATAGGAAAATGTCAAAATTATGTGTTTAGTTTACAATGATAGTTATAAACTCTTATTATAATTTTAAATAATTTTTCTTTTTAGTAAGACTAGCTACTTCTATTCAAAAAAATATTTAAGAAAAAATAACATACAAATAATATAAAATAAATTCCCACAACTTGAATTTAAATGCAAGTATGAGACATAGATATATATTTGATATTATATTTTTATGTATTTTAAGGATTCGTGAAGGATCATGTCCCCATACCGAAGTTCATATATGCGATTAGCATGTGTTAAATATGAGTAATTTAACAAAAGGTATAAATCATAATTAGGGTAAGCAAAATTCGATTTAATTTGAAAAAATAAATTTTTTGACTCCATTCAAAAAAAAAATTGACTCACTTGATTAGACTCGAAATTTCATAAACTCATCTCGACTCGAAAAAGTTTCAAATAAAAATTGAGTTGTAAAATGGAAATTCAAATAACTCGAAAATTTTAATAATCAGTGAATTATTTTTAAGTTCGAGTTGAGTCCCTCAATTTTTCCTGATATATATACCGATATAAAAAATTAAGAAATATATGTCACATATAAAAATGAAGAAATATATATGCATATCTTATATGATTAGAGAAAGTCGATTAAATTGGAATCAAATTGTACTATAACATGATAAATAATTACAATTAAATTTTACAGGAACTTAAAAACTCGACTCGAATTTCATAAACTTGACCCGAATTAAAAAATTCAAATAAAGTTTAAGTTGTAAAATATGATACGTAAACTCGAATAACTCATCATTTTTTAACTCAACTCGACTCGATCAAACGATCACATCTAATCATAATACATGCTTATTTTCAAAGTGACTAATTAAGCTTTGTGTCACGTAATTTAGTCACACGAGCTCAATTAGAAAAGTAGGGCTGTAAACGAACTGAACGAACACGAACGAGGGTGTGTTCATGTTCGTTCGTTTAACTTTAACCGAACAAATGAACGAACACGAACATAAAAGAACACAAAATTTCTTGTTCGTGTTCGTTCATTAAGGAATGTAGCTTGTTCGTGTTCGTTCATGTTCGTTCGTTTAAATGGTAAACGAACATAAACGAACATAAATGAACATAAACGAACACAAACAAACATAAACGAACACAAACGAACATAAACGAACACAAACGAACATATATAATTTGTTAAATATTTAATATTTTTTGTTAGTTCGATTAATTCAATTAATTAACCGTTTTTAAACCGAATTAATCGATAATTGAAATTTGAAAAAACTCTTAATCATTAGCCGAAACCTAAAATTATCTAATAGATTAACCAATTTTGTTTTGGTTCGGTCGGTTAGTTCGGTTTAACCGAATAATGAACACCCCTAGACATATGTGAATAAATTTAAATGAACATAAACGAACATAAATGAACGAACATAAATTAACACAAACGAACATAAACGAACGAACATAAATGAACGAACATAAACGAACGAATTACCGAACGTTCACGAACATAAATGAACGAACAAGCCTTTTGTTCGTGTTCGTTCATTTAATTAGACGAACAAAAAATCTTGTTCATGTTCGTTCGTTTAATAAATAAACGAACATAAACGAGCTTCCCGCCAAACGGTTCACGAACGATTCGATGAACGTTCGGTTCATTTACAGCCCTATAGAAAAGCCACAAAAACCAAAGTGCAAAATAAAAGGGTAAAATACATTGTTTACCACTTAACTATTTTCTTACTCCTATTTTAGTCACTCAACTTTTAAAATTTTAATTTAATAACTAAATTTTATATATTAAACATTTTGTCACTCTAAAATATTTTCTTATTACTTTCAAAAAATTTAATATTATTAAATATAAAAAATTAAAATCAATAATAAAATCATATTTTAATAAATGAGTTGTTGAACTGTCGATCACTGGTGGCCTCATAACCAGCAACCGTTTGATCCCCAAATTGCACTGTAGACTCATTTTGACACAATGAGTCTGAATCTGGTGGTTGTTTCATCGAAAAATATTCTGAAATCTGTAAATCTTAATTGAAACTTTTCGATTTCCCCACTTTCAATCTCTTTTTTGTGGACTTCGGAGTACTTTCTGACAAATGGAGGTTAAATTCGGACTCAAAAGACCGAGACGAAACGAATAGTGAAATTTGAGACCGAACGAAAATCATCTACGGCCGTCGATGGTGGCGTCTTACGACGATGAACGGTAGACTGCAAAATAGAGATGACTGACGTTTGAGAGCTACATTTATTTTATATTTTAAATTATTTTTATATTTTATAATATTAAAAAATGCCATTTCATAAGAAAATAATAATAAAATGTTCTAGAATAAAAGAAAGTCAACGTATAAAGTTCAATTATTAAATTGGAAAGTTTTAAAGTTTAAAACCTTTTTATTTTACCCAAATAAAAATACATAAGTTATATAATAAGAATTTTATTTTTTATCAATAAATAACTATCATTGAAATAACTAATTCCCTATTAAATATTATATTGATTTCAATTAAATTAACTACTGAAATATTACAATTAATTAAAAAATATTTTTACTCATGAACATGGGCGGAGCCAAGAATTTTATTTTGGGGTGTCATAATTTCGAGAATCAAAATATCAAAGTAAAGCAATATAAATCAATAATACATAACATTAATATCCGATAGACTATTACAAAGCTATTACAACAAAAAGTAAACGACTAAGTACATAGAATAAAGTTCAATAACTCGTACATTTTTCTTACAATTGTCCACGAAGATTCTTCATGTTTTGAAAGCGTTGAATAATTTTTTTTCTTTGTCGATACTATTAAAAATATCTTTCTCAACATAAGTAACCAAACAATCATTCATCCATTGATCTCCAATTCGATTTCTCAAACGATTTTTCACAATCTTCATCGCAGAAAAAGTTCTTTCCACACTTGCCGTAGCAACGGGCAAAATCAGTGCAAGCTTAACCAAACGATATACCAACGGATAAACAATATTCTTTTTTGTACCAACCATCTTCTTAGCAAGGTCTTGAATCCCCTTCAAATTTGAGAACTCTTCGTTTGAACACATGTCACATATGTATGTATCCAATTGGCTATCAAGTGCAAGAACTTCAATAGTAGAAAAATCGGAGGAATAAATTTCACCAAGACGAATTAACTTCTTTTTATCAAAAGATGCAAAACCTTCATTCAGGCATAAGCAAGATACACATAACAACAACTATGTGTTTGCTTCACTAAAACGGTTATTAAGCTCTTGAAGTTGCATATCTATAACAGTATAAAATAACCCAATGCGATAATGATGCATATTTGTTACCTTGTGAGCTTTTCTTCGTGATCTTCCTTTGCTAATAAATGCATCATCCATGCTAGGGACATCAATCTCATGTTTTTGACAAAATGATGATACCTCTAAAAGCAATGAGGTACATCCATCTTCGCGAAGCTTCTGTAATTGTTCTTTTGAAATTCTTACCAAAGACATGGCATTAACAATATCTTGATCTTTTCTTTGAAGTGCTTCTGACAACTCATTTGTAATTCCCAACACACGTTTCATTAAATGCAAGGAAAAAACAAATTCAAAAGATTGTACCAAATCTAACAAAGTATTAGCTTCTGCCTTTTGTTCGGATCTTAATCCATCATCTATGATAATTTCAAGAACATCAACTATCGAACTGAACATAGTAATTGTGCTTAGAAGCGTACCATAATGTGATCCCCAACGAGTATCTCCTAGTCGAACAAGTGTTCTCACTTGATTTAATCCTCGTCCCGAACAAATTTCAGAATTGATTAAAGCATTTTGAACTTGAGAAAATTGTAACTCACGAAGCATATCATGTCGTTTGCAAGAGCTGGAAACAACATTTATCAAGGAAGTTATCAAATTAAAAAGAGATGCAATTTGAATATGATTTTTTGCTACAGCAACCAATGCCAATTGAAGTTGATGTGCGAAACAATGAATGTAGAAAGCTGACGAATTTTCTCTTAAAATCAAACTTTTCAAACCATTAAACTCCCCTTGCATGTTACTAGCACCATCATAACCTTGCCCCCGTATTCTTGATGTGCTTAATCCAAATTTAGCCAAGAATGCATCAATTTCTACTTTAAGTGATAATGCAGTAGTATCTCTAACATGAACAATTCCTAAAAATCTTTCTAAAACACATCCCTCTTCATTCACATATCGCAGCATAACTCCCATTTGTTCTTTATTTGACACATCACGTGACTCGTCTACTAGTAAAGAAAACAACTCATCTTGAAGATTTTCAACTATAACATTTGTTGTTTCTATTGCAGCAGCATGTGCAATGTCCTTTTGAATATCTGGAGAAGTTAAATGATGATTTTCTGGAGCATTTTCTAGAATAACATTTCTTACAACTTCATTATGATCACCAATTAATTTAAGAAGTTCAAGAAAGTTACCTTGATTGATGGAATCAACAGACTCGCCATGTCCTCGAAATGCTAGACCTTGTTTCAAAAGAAATCGCGCACAATCAACAGAAGCGGTTAATCATGTTCGATATTTACTACGAACTTCATCTGATTGCCTTAAGAAAGTCGTATCAATGTGTTGTCTTTGCTTCATCAAGTTGTCACACTTTCTCACGGCCATATTATGAGAACTATTTGTAGCTCCAACATGCAACTCCAGTCTATTTTTTTTGTTCCAAGTGTTGAATCCATCAATCTCAAATGCACTACCACCTCTCTTGTTCTGGTCAGCAAAAAGGTAGCAACATAAACAAAATACAACATCTTTTTCAATACTATATTCTAACCAATTTTCATGGTCTTTATACCAAGAAGTTGGAAATCTTCGCTCCACTCCTGCAATTGTTGTTTTGGGGAAGCTGTGATTGCGAGGTTGGAAAGGCCCTTTTTGCAAATATGCTCTTTTATGTTGTCTCTATCATTTGGATGATAATCTATAATTTTAATCCTCAATCCTGGATCTGCTGGAAGATTGTCAAGGTTAAACGTAGCATGATTTTTTTCATTTTGTTCTAAATTGGTTTGTTTGTCGCCTTGGGGATTCACTCTTTCTTCTTGTTCTTTTTCTTGTTCTTGTTCTTGTTCTATTCTATCAAAAATTGACTTCCTTTTAAAATATCTCTCCATTCCTGTTAAACATTTATAACAAATAAATATACATACTTGACATTTAACTCAACTAGATTTCAACCCATAAAGCACATATTAAATGACAAATATAATTTAGTTTAAGCATGTATAAATATACAAATTTAGTTTAAAGATGGTAAAAATTATCAACTAGATTTCAATCCATAAAGCACATATTAACAACAAGAAGTTTAGATTATAAAAATATAATATGGCATCTACTAATTTAGCTATGAAGAATCACAATTTATCTAAATATAAATGACATATTAACTCACATTTTCATGGTTAACATTTATAATACATAACCCACATTCTAAAAAAATATTAACTTTGGTTTCAAATTTCAAAAGTCATATACAACTAGTGAATTTACATCTAGATTCTAAAGTTAATCCACAACTCACCTTAATTTCCTTAATAATAAAATATTTTAAATTTAAAAATAATAAATAAATGTAATTAATGGAATGTATTTACCTTGAGTCTTGGAGCAAAGATTTGAACTTGCTTGCTTCTTCACATAAATGCTTATATTGTGAACTTAAAATAATAATTAATTGGTAAATGGAAGGTGGGGGATCTTGAAGATTTTAGAAGGAGAAAAGGTTAGAAGATATGGTGGTGGGGTTTGCGTTTATTGGGTAGCAGATTCTAAAAAGTGAAATTTGGGGAAGATGGAATGGAACGTATAGAAGAAGTATTGGGGAGAATAGTGGTGGGCCATGGGCATGGGTTTTAGAAATTATTACTTTTTTTGTAATATGAGATGTTATTACTATTAAAATATAAAGTGTATTTTAAAATTATGTGGGTCAATTTTTAAATGAGTTTTTAATTATGTATTAATTTTTTTAAAGAGTTTTAATATTTTTTAAGGGGTGTCAATTTTTTAACAGTATCAATAATTTTTTTAAGGGGTGTCATTTTAAATTATATATATATATATATATATCGGTAAAAAAAATTCAACCATTTTTGGGGTGTCAATTGACCCTCCAACTCACCACATAGCTCCGCCCATGCTCATGAAGTAGGTGTGATAGAGTTCTGGTATTTTTTGAGTGATATCAGCTCACTCGAGAAAGCGCAAAAATCGAAGTATAAATTTAAAAATATAGATTTTTAAGGCTATAATTTTTTGTTCCGATAAATAACCAACCTTAAAAAATTAATTTCTTAAATATAATTTTTTATTTTAATTATTTTTTTATAAAAAAGAGAACACAACATTTATTCAACTAATCAAAGCTTAACAAATTACAGTCTTCATGAAGAGTATCTAAAATTATATCAAGGGGGAAAGGAAATAAATGACAAGTAAAATAAGAGGACCAATCAAGTTTAGACATTCGATCCGTCACCTTATTTCTTTCGCGGTAAACATAGATAAACGTGGGTGATTCTAACGTTAGGACCTTTAAAATTAGGTTAATCTTAGGTCGCATCGATATTACCATTAGATCTAGGCCAAATCGATTTGAGCTGTTGATGGGAAAAGGAGGAAAAGGAAAAAAATGGTAAAGGTAGAATCGGTAAATCGGTATCCCAAAACTAAAACCCTCCGATTGGAATAGAATCGGTACTGATGAATAGTATCGATACCCCCAAAAAGATTAAATTAGTAAGTCACAAAGTTTCTTCTAACATTCATCTGTGAAACATGTTCATAGTCCCTACTCAGATGTTGATAAGCAGATGGAGTGAATCAACAACTCCAATCAGATGTTGAAGGGACGACCCTTTATAGAGTTGAGTCTAATTTTGACACTAGGAGACCTTGAGAAATAAATAAAGTTGTAATTAAGTACCCTAAATTTGTTTTTACATGAAGAAACATAATTGTATTGAAAGCCTTTTCTAGATTATCCCTTGTCATCACTAAGAAAGGCTTATCAGTTGACCCCATGAAAATATTAAAGAAAAAAATCTCAACTTTTTAATCAATTTTCTTTGGCAGACATGGCATGTTCTGTGATGACAACATTAATTGGTTTAGTTGTGTCTGTGTTGAACCTAAACCTTGTTTGAGAACATTTCAAGTGTGTTCATATCGGCTTTGTAATGCTTTTGTGTGAACTCAAGCAACATAGGCCAAGTGAAATATGGGTATACTCTGGGATTATAGGTGTCGGCCAGCTTTGTCGGCGGGGTTACCAGTTTATCACCCTTGGGGCACAAGAAAAAAGCCAGGATTTTCGAATGGTGTGGCGGTTCACCATCGCACGGTGCAAGCAACTCTTGTATCTCCTGTTTGGAAGTGCCTGAAAACATAGAAATATAGATTGAACATTATAGAGAATGGGATAAAGTAAAAAAAAAGGTTGTTTTCAATTTTTACCTTAAAGGTCTCGCCGATGTTAACGACAAATACTTTGAGATTCGGGTTGATTGAACGCCACTCGTTGTCGAAAAACACTTGAAGGCCACCGACTTGGTCTTGGTGTAGGATAGTTAAAGACGTTGGATCGCAATGAGGCCTTGTTCCTAGAGTCAGGTATGGTTTTTGGCACGACAGATAGTAATTCAGCCTCATTATTGACTCGTTTTTGTCGAAAAATTCTCAGAAATGTGATCTTCGTACGCTTAGGCTAATGGCTAAAAGCTCTGTTATTCCTAGGGAAAGCTTGCTCATTGGCTCACAGTAGTCTTGGTAAACCCTCATGTATAAAGGAAAACACTCGAGATTTAACGATTTTCTTTTTATGTTTCTAATGTTAAGTTGTTAGCATCCGGATTTCATACCCGAAATGCTCGAATTCAACTCCCAATTTGTTGACGAGGTAGTCTTGGACGATGTTCGATGAGTTTTTCTCGGTCGAATATCGATACCCCATGAACAGTACCGATACCCCTGAACAGTACTAATACCCCATGAATTCGGTTTACTAATATAGGGTAATAAATTCGGTAGTCACATCATTTACTATAAATTTCGTAACTAATTACGTAGGTTAGGTGATATATGTTGTAGGTATCATATTTCTCATCCGTTTTCTAACATAAAGTGTAATCATTTAATATATAAGGTAGCTACAAAATTCCGTAACATAAGTTGCCTTGGTTTAAGATTTTGAGAAATGGGGTAATAAATTCGGCAGTTACCTCATTTACTATAATATGTGTAACGAATTACGTTGGTGGGTGAGATATGTTGTAGGTACGAAATCTCTTACGCATTTTTATAATTAAAGGGTAATCCTTTAAGAGATAAGGTAGCTACAAAATTTCTTACCATAAGTTGGGTTGGTTTAAGATTTGGAGAAATGGGGTAACAAATTCGGTAGTTACCTTATTTACTATATATTTTGCAACGTATTACGTAGGTGAGGTGAGATATTTTGTAGGTACGAAATTTCTTACACGTTTTGTAACATATAAGGTATTCTCTTAAGAGATAAGGTAGCTACAAAATTTCTTACCATAAGTTGGGTTGGTTTAAGATTAGGACATATGGGGTAATAAATTCGGTAGTTGCCTCATTTACTATATATTGTGTAAAGAATTAGGTAGGTGAGGTGAGATATGTTGTAGGTACGAAATTTCTTACTCGTTTTGTAATATATAGGGTAATCCTTTTAGAGATAAGGTAGCTACAAAATTCCTTACCATAAGTTGGGTTGGTTTAAGATTTGGAGAAATGGGGTAACAAATTCAGTAGTTACCTTCTTTACTATATATTTTGTAACGAATTACATAGGTGAGGTGCGATATGTTGTACGTATGAAATTTCTTACGCATTTTGTAACATATAGGGTAATCCTTTAAGAGATAAGGTAGCTACAAAATTCCTTACCATAAGTTGAGTTGGTTTAAGATTAGGAGAAATGGGGTAACAAATTCGGTAGTTACCTTCTTTACTATATATTTTGTAACGAATTACGTAGGTGATGTGAGATATGTTATAGGTAAAAAATTTCTTACGCGTTTTGTAACATATAGGGTAATCCTTTAAGAGATAAGGTAGCTACAAAATTTACTACCATATAAGCTTTTCAATAACTACCATTTTTCTTACACATATTGTGTTGAGTTGATCACACATTTGCAAATGGCCAAGAGGGAGGGTGAACTGGTGATAAAAATTTGGAGGGTGAAAATTTGGAAGAATAAAAATGTGACACAAGGAAATTAGAGTGGTTCAAGTTCTCCAAACAAACTCTACATCCACTACCTTAGCTCCCACTAAGGATTTTCAACCAATTCACTATTTGAATTCTTCCCCCCTTTTCTTGGATGAGGAGGAAACCTTACAATTTGATCAAGCTTTCTACCCAAAGCTTAATCCACTCACTTTTACAAATAGAAGTATTTGGTAAACTCTACAAATTCCTCTAAAAGGATAATTGTTTACCCAATTACAATTTTACACTCCCCAAACTCGCAATAAAAGATTACAATGAAGACACAAGAGTTGGATACAGGGATTTGACTCTAAAGGTAAAAAGTTTGGATTTGAGTGCTTTGATGTTGCTTGTAGGTTCAATAGTTGTTGCTGGTGCATTTGAGACTTGTTTTTATACCCTTGTATTGAATTCTAGCCGGTTGGGTAGTTGGAATCATCAATAGAGCCATTGGGATGCAATTTCCTGCAATAAATGTTGTTCAACTACCTATCGTATAGGTACGGCTCGGGGGCGTATCGGTACCTGTCTCAAACAAGAAAGAGTCGTTGTGACTGAAAAACTACGCATATCAATACGCTTATAGAGCGTATCACTACGGTATTAAGGGGCGTATCGATACGGATTTTGCTCACTGGAATCCCAACTTTGGTTTTGATAAAAAGCGTATCGGTACGCTTATTTAGCGTATCGGTACAGTTTAACGGTCATTTAAATTCTGGGATACCGACTAACTGACAAGCCAACGGTCAAAAATTAAATGCAAAGATAAGAAAACGTATCGATACAGTGACGTGTTGTATCGGTACGCTATAGCAATGTGATATATTGATAAGAAATATGTATCGATACGGTTTTAATACATATCGGTACATTATAGCTTAAAGTCTTGCCCAGATGAATATTGTATTGATAGGGTGTAATACCGTATCGGTACGCTATGAACGTTTAAAATTTTAGTGTTGAAAAACGATATCGATACGCCTAAGGGTATCAATACGCATGGGCGTTTTGTTGAAGTTAGGCTTGAAAATACATAAAAAGACTTAATGGATTTTGAACCTTTAAGTGTGTTTTGTCTTTAAATATAGTTTGGTTCAAAAAGGCTTGTCAAAAAGTGAGACTTTGAAAAGTACTTAAAATTTTATTGTTTTGCAATTTAGTCCATAAGTCTAAGTGTTATATCAAAATCAATTTTAGTTTCACAATCTCCCCCTTTTTGATATAACAAAACCACATATAAATTTTTAAGTTTTGAAACTTTTGAAAAGCTTACTCACCCTTAATTTAAGATAGGTTTTCAAAGTTAAGTTTAAAGTTTTCAAAAAAGGCTCTATAATCCTTCTCCCCCTTTTTGTTAGGTCAAACATAAGCACAAGGATAATAGCAACAATAGTATTATTGAATTCAAAGCAAACTTCAAATTGAAAGCAACAAAATAATTCAAAGTAATAAATCTAAACTTAAATCCTAAAATATAGATAAAAAGCATAGAGTACTAAACATAGGTGCAAAACTAATGAAACATAATGACATGAGCTGATATGCAAAAACTACTCATCCCCATCATCATCATCTTCATTCTCTTCATCCTCATTGTCTTGAGTAGGTTGATTCCTCCTAGATTGGTTAAGCCAAGCACCATGGAAAGTGGTGAGAGAGACATCCATGGAGTTTTGTTGAAGAGCGTTGGCTTTCACTTGATTCTCCAACAATGTGAAGCGAGTGTAAAGACCCTTGACTCGATCTTCCAAGGATGTGAATCGAGTGTCAATGGCTACAAACCCGGCTTCCATGTTTGTGAATTTCTCATTAAGGAATGTCATGAGATTGTCCATGGAGGAAGAAGCAATCGAAGCACCTTGAGAGCTTGAAGGAGCATGTGAAGCATCAACCAGATCATCTTGTTGAGGAGCACGAGGGACACGAACCCATTCATTGTTAACATAAGAGAAATGAGCACGAGAGAGGGAACGCTCATCAATAGGTTGGCCAAGGGGTTCGGGAAAATCATGTGAGCAATCAATCTCAAGGGAATGGAATAGGGCACTCAAAGCCGTAGAGTAGTAAAAGGATTTTACTTGGTCGGTGTGACAGTGTTGAACTAGATAGACAAGGTTGGCAAACATAATTAGACAAAGGTTAGAATGCTGACCCTCCCTAAAACACCTAAGCCAAAAATCATCTACTTGACGGATTGTGGAAAATTTCTCTCCCGATGGACGAAAAAACCAAGTAATGATAAGATGAAGAATTTGATCATGAGCATTTAAAACTTTGACGAAACCTAAGGGACATTGACCTAAGGACTTTTCATCGTCTATCCCTACGTTTTCAAAACCAAATGTCTTGCAAAGAACATCTTGATCAATTTGAAAGGTATTGCCCATTATATGTGACTCGATTGCAACAACATGTTCTCTATCTTCATCATGAACACATATAGCATTAGAAAAGAAGATTATGACCAAGTTTCTATAGACAATGGGAGGAAGGTTTAAAAAGTTAATAAATTTCCATTGTCGAATTAAAGGGAGGTATTGAAATTTAAATCGTCGGAGTTTAAAAACGGGATAGACACGACACGTTCTTCCCTAAGAGTATAACCTTGAAGAGCTTATAACGTGACATATTCGACGGTGTAGGAAAACTATATTGAAGAATATAAGGAAGATTTGGTTTAGGGTTACCCTTTTCATCATCCATAGGATCGGAAGTGGCAATATGACGTTGCGCTCTCTTTTTCGGTGCCATGACTCTGAAAAAAAAAACATCAAAGACAAGACGAATATGTATGCCATTAACATCTCATTCAATTCAATAGATGTCCAATAATTCAAGGTATTTTGAAAGACAATTTTTATGGTTAAAAATATATACACATATATAATAGAAAAGATTGGTTAAAAAAATTTAAAAACAGTTTACAAAAATATACGATACAAAAAATATATATTATAATGAAAAAAAATTGATTTTGAAAAGTTTTGGTAAAAATTTTGAAACCCATGTTATATATGTGTGTGCGTGCGTGTGTGTGTGTGTGTATTGTGCAAAAACTAAGTTGAAACAATTACAAAAATCAAACGAAAATAGAAAAATAGAAGAGAAAAAAGTTTATACCTTGATTTGTTAGAATGGATGAATGTGCTGATGTGAATGCAATAGATTGTTGACAAAGCTTTACTTTGATGTGGAGATCAAAAACCCTCAACTAATTTTTAAGATTGATGGAAAAATTTGAAGGATTTAGGGGGATTTTATAGTGAAGTGCGGCTAGGGTTTGTAGAGAGAAAAGAGGGGTTTTAATTTTTGAAGAATTTTGTTAAAACAACCCTATTTTAACTCTTCATCGAGACCGTATCGGTACGCTTTTAGAGTGTATCGATACGCGTTTGCCCTAATTTTTAATTCAATGTTAATACCGTATCGATATGTGTTTGCCCTAATTTTTAATTCAATGTTAATACCGTATCGATACGCGGGACCGTATCGGTACAGTTTGACCTGTATCACTTCCCTTGACTGACCAGTAACGATACGTGGAACCGTATCAATACCTTTTACCTTTTACCATTTCCCTTTGATGAACCCGTATCGATACGCTTTCAGCTGTATCGATACACCTTTACCAGATGAGGAATTTTTGACAGATTTAAGTTCAAAAAATCCAACTTTAAACGTTCCCAAATGCATGTGTATGATATATGAACAAGTTTTAATGGCTATAATTAATGCATACTCCCTCTAGCAACATACATAAAAGCAAAAAAGAGGCAAATTAACATAAGCATGAAAATCAATCAATTTCAAGCAAATTTTTGACCATTTGGGACCTAAAAGGGTCAAGAAAGGCTAGTTAAACCTAACTCTCTCCTAAGGGTCCAAAAACACTCTTTATCTAAAGGTTTTGTGAATATATCCGCTAATTGGTTCAAGGTATCAACATATTCTAGATCAACATCATTTTTCAACACATGATCTCTAATGAAATGATGTCTAATTTCTATATGTTTGGTTCTAGAGTGTTTGATGGACTTCTTAGTGAGACAAATGGCACTAGTGTTATCACACCTAAGGGGTATGGCTTCTACTTGAACACCATAATCTAAGAGTTGTTGTTTCATCCAAAGGACTTGGGTACAATAACTCCCTAAGGATATGTACTCCGCTTCGGTGGTAGATAAGGCTACGCTATATTGTTTTTTAGAGAACCAAGATACAAGCATACTACCTAAGAATTCGAATGTCCCAGAGGTACTTTTCCTATCTATCTTGCATCCCCCATAATCTGTATCCTAATAAGCATGAAGGCTAAAGGAAGAATCCTTAGGATACCAAAGGCCTAAGTTAGGTGTGTCTCTAAGGTATCTAAAAATTCTCTTAATGGAAACTAAGTGTGATTCTTTAGGACTAGCTTGAAACCTAGCACACAAGCAAACACTAAACATGATATCCAGTCTACTTGCGGTAAGGTAAAGCAAAGAACTTATCATGGATCTATAAAGCTTAGAATCAACACACTTACCTCATTCATCTTTTCCAAGATTTATGGAAGAGCTCATAGGTGTAGCTTGAGGCTTTATATTCTCCAAGCCGAACTTTTTGAGCATATCGTTCATGTACTTAGCTTGATTTATGAAGGTGACATCCTTCCTTTGTTTGATTTGGAGTCCCAAAAAGAATGAGAGCTCCCCCATCATGCTCATCTTGAACTCACCTTGCATTAGCTTAGAAAATTCTTTGCAATAACATTCATTAGTATAACAAAAATGATATCATCAACATAAATTTGTACTACTAAGATGTCATTACTATATCTTTTTATGAAAAGTGTAGTGTCCACCTTACCTTTTTCAAAACCTTTTTCAATTAAAAAGTTTGAAAGTCTTTCGTACCAAGCTCTAGGAGCTTGTTTTAAACCATAAAAGACTTTAGTTTAAACACATGATTTGGAAATTTTGAGTCCTCAAAACCCGGTGGTTGTTCAACATACACTTCTTCATTTATAAAATCGTTTAGAAAAGCACTTTTTACATCCACTTGAAAAAGCTTGAAATCATGGTAACATGCAAATGCTAGAAGTATTCTAATAGCTTCCATCCTAGCTATGGGTGCATATGTTTCATCAAAATCAATTCCCTCTTCTTGAGTGTAACCTTGAGCAACAAGCCTACCCTTGTTTCTCACTATGTTACCACTCTCATCTAGTCTATTCCTAAAGACCCATTTAGTTCCTATAGTAGATTGATTACTAGGCCTTTCAACTAATGTCCATACTTTGCTTCTCTCAAATTGATTTAATTCCATTTGCATGGAAAAATCCAATAATCATCTTTTAATGCTTCTTTGACATTTCTAGGCTCAATGGATGAAAGAAATGCAACATGATTCATTAATTTGAGAGAGGATCTAGTAGTTACCCCCTTGGATGGATCACCCAAGATTTCACCACCTTTGATATAGTTTAACTCCCTTGGGTAAGATACCTCATTTTCCTCAAGAGCCAAGTCATTCAAGGCTTCAAGAGGTGGATATTGTGCATCTTCTTCTTTAGTTGGAATCTCATCCACCTTTGACATTTGTCCTCCACCAATGGCATCAAGGATCCCTACATCATCATCATCACAAGAGTCCTTCCTCGGAAGGAGGTTATCGTCGAAAACAACATGTATAGACTCTTCTACTACTAAAGTTATTTTATTAAATACACGATAGGCTTTAGAGTTTAAAGAATATCGTACCACCCCAAAATTCGGTCTAATCGGAATTAAGTTTCGATGGTCGGAGATTATACATTGATGAAGCCTAATTAATGTGTCAACTAATTAATTATTGATATCGAACTTTAATTGGGCTTTAAATATTGTCATGGACTCCATTGAATAATATTGAAACTCATATAGTGATCAAACTGAAGAAATCACAAGTTGAAGGACAAGTTTAGAATGTAGTGAAAAGTTAGGGGCTAATCTTGCGATTAGCCCCACTTCAAATAAAATCTGCAGACGTGGGTTATGTTGGTGAGAATACTTCACCATTAGGAAAGCTATCCTTCTACAAACAAAGTAAACAAATATTAAAGAGGTTTACCCGAAAATTTACTAACCAAGCACCTCCCAATCTCTTCATCTTCTTCCTCACTTTGAACAAGCAAGCACCTCCATTGGAGGAATTTCAAGCTTTGATATTTCTTCGTTTTATTGATATCGAATCATTACTATCGATCGGGTAAGCTATATTCATCAATCGGTTAATAGATTCCATGGAAATATTGAGTGTAATCTAAGCTAGGGTTTTGACTATCCATGGATATCTCATCGTTGTCATCTCTATTGAAATCGGTTATCGATTTTGATATTGATATATTGATTTTGATATCGTAATATCGATTCTAACAATCTCCCTATTTATTTCCTAGCTCAAGACATTGATAAGGAGCACCCATCATCACCATCCAAAGCTAGGAACAAGGGGATTGATATCCGAGAGCCTTGAAAGCTTCGGATTATTAAGAAGAGTGTAGTCGGAGTCTCGAGTTTAGGCGAAAGGCCTTCCTGGATCATTATTTGATATTTTAGATTACTTCGCTAACATTATTATTGAAGCAATTGCATTGGATGGATAATCGGACAATTTGGTAAGTGTCGGTAAGTTACCATTGAACATTGGTATTGTTATTATGTGTTATCATTGAAATAGGCACTGTCATCGAATTATTGCATTGAAACCATCGGACATTGATATTGATATTAAACTATGAATTATTGATGATGAGATATAGATATTGATCATCGACATTATTGAATTCAGTGGACATTGGTATATCATTGATTATTGAAATGATTATGAACATGGCAACCTTGGATTGGAATGGACTTTGGATACAATTGGCATGTCATAGAATTCATGAGCTCAGTGTACAGGTGGACTACGATCCTAGGGCTACGGCCTATATTGACTTGGCGAGGCGGAGGGATGTGTATGGTTGTTGGTTATATTGGCGAGGCGGGGAGACTAGACCATTTATTGATTTGGCATGAGATTATGTATAAGTGTAACTATGGAAGTACTATTACTTATATTGTTTGTGACTACCTCACTAGGCAAAGTATGCCTAACGTGTCTCATCTCATGCATTTTCAGGTTAAGAAGGTTTGCGTGTTGGAAGATCGGATCGGCAAGCAAGACAAGTCACTACTAGCCTCGAGTAATGTGTTTTTGTCTTATAAACTCCTAGGAAGGTGGTGAAGTAGTTGAACTAGTCATTGGTGCATGTTTTGTTGTGATGGTGCATTGCTAAGATTGTAATAAGTTATATAGCTTAAAATGCCTCTTTTGGTAAAGTTGAAAATGGATGGAAAATGCATACATAGCTCAAAAAGGTAAAAACATGGTAAACGTATTCATATAGTCATGAAAATTGGCATGCTAGTAGTTTATACCATTAAAATATTGCGTGTAAAGTTTCGTTGCATTTGGACATCGTTCAACAGGGTAAATCGAATAAAAACCAGCGAAAACCTATCATTACAGGCCAGGCCGTATCGAAACGGGTGATGACGTTTCGGTACGAATGTGAAATATTGAACCTGAGAGTATGGGTGTACCGAAACAGAAAAGTGTCGTTCCAGAACATTTTGTCACTAGATACCAATGTTTTGGTACGGGTTCATAGCGTACCGAAACGAGTCAAAGTCAAAGGTGGTCAATCCGTTCCGATATTGGTCAAGCATGTAACAAAACGGTCAAAAAGGAAAGATCAACAAGAGTAGACTCTCGTGCACCTGTTTCGAAACAGCCTAGGGCGTTTCGATACGGGGTTAGGTATATTGATTAAAGGCTTTTGGATAGTTTGCCAATGTTACAATTTAGCCACTGAATTTATTAAAGATAAATGGATTATGATTTTGAGCTCCAAATTGTATGAAAGTTTGTAGGCTAGTCATTCATGCACTGAATTACATTGTTCCTCTGTTTGTTGCTTGGAAAGACCTATTATTGTTACTTTTTGCAGATTAGTCCTTAAACCTATAAAAATCTACAAAACGATCCTAAATGGTTATTGTGGATTTCTTATGATTGAATTGGACTAATAAATGTATTGGTAACAGTCTGTAAGACTAATATTGATTAAAAATGTGAATAAGATGAAATTTTATAGCGCCGATCATCGTATAGTCCTTCGCTAATACGCTCCGACCCAGTTCTCTACCAGACCGGGAAGGAGGTGTTACAAATACCCTAAGAAAATTGCTTCATCACTTTTAGCATCAAATTTACCTAAGTTGTCTTTTCCATTATTTAAAACAAAGCACTTGCAACCAAATGGATGAAAATAGCTAATGTTAGGCTTTTAGATTTTAAAATCTCATATGGTGTTTTCTTCAAAATTGGCATAATCATTACTCGATTTATAATGTAGCAAGCGGTATTTGTGGCTTTGCCAAAAAATATTTAGGTAAATTATTTTCACAAAGCATGGTTCTAGCCATTTCTTCTAAGGTTCGATTTTTCCTCTCAACTATCCTATTTTGTTGAGGAGTGCGAGGTGCGGAAAAATTATGGCTAATCCCATTTTCATTTAAAAACTCTTCAAAACCTAGATTTTGAAACTCGGTTCCATGATCACTTCTAATGTGAGAAATTTTAAGCTCGAGATCATTTTGAGTTATTTTAGAAAATGTGGTGATTTTTCTAAAGCCTCGTCCTTTGTACTTAAGAATAGAACCCAAGTAAACCTAGAATAGTCATCAACAAGTACAAAAGCATATGATTTGCCACCCAAGCTCATAGTCCTAATAGGCCCAAAAAGATCCATATGAATCAATTGTAAACATCTACTAGTAGAGACATCATTAATGAATTTAAATGAGGTTCTATGTTGTTTACCCTTAGAGGATGCATCACATATTTTATCATTAGAGAATTTAAGTTTGGGTAAACCTCTAACTAGATCAAGGGAAATCAATTTTTCTAAAACACTCATGCTAGCATGTCCTAATTTTTTATGCCAAATCCATGAGTCATGTTCATCATGTGCAACTAAACATGCATGAGATGTATGGATGTCATCTAAATGACCATGTAAATATTGCATATTCTATGCCCTATGAGCATCAATTAATTTGATTTAATGTTCACAATTTTGCAACCATTTTTATCAAATAAAACATTAAAACCTTTATCACATAATTGACTAATGCTCAATAAATTGTGTTTAAGACCGTTAACATATAAGATATTTTCAATGAAAATAGAAGAGTGATTACCAATGGAGCCTATTCCTTCAATGTGGCCTTCGGAGTTGTCATCGAAAGTTACCACTCCACCACTCTTTGGCTTTAGTTCCAAGAATCTACTCTTGTCACCGGTCATGTGTCTTGAACATCCACTATCAAGGTACCATGAGTTTTGACATGAAGCTTTGGCCTTGTAGCAATGCTCCCCCTGCAAACAAAGAAATTAGGCTTTGGTTTTTGGTACCCAAATCATTTTGGGTCCATGAGTGTTAGCCCTCAAAACCTTGGTTCCCTTAGGAATCCAAGAAACAATAGCATTCATGTTATTAGAAACAATGAGTTCCTTAGGAACCCATACACTCCTAATTCTTTGACTTTTAGATTGCTTAGAAAATTTTCTTTGTTTAGGATGAAAATATTTTCTTTTTACATATTGGGTTTTAGAAGAATTTCCTTTTTCAAAATTGTTTCTCCCAATAGTAATAGAAGTTTTAAGATTATCCACTTCCTTTGTGTGATAATCTTGAAAATCGGAAAGAAGTTTTTCAAGATCAAGATTGTTCATCTTAAGATCATTTGAAAGATTTATTAAGTATAAAACCTTCTTTTCCAATTCCGAGTTAGTTTTTGAAAGAGACTCATTTTGAATTTTTAAATAAGAAATATTTTTCTTGTTTCTCAAAATTGACTCGTTATATTTTTCAACTAACTCATCATAAACCTCTTGCAATTCATCATATGCATCCTGAAGTTCATCATAGGTAAAATCAAAATTAGATGAGTTAAGGTTTACCTTTGGATCATCATCAATGGTCATGAGACAAAGCTTAGCCACTTCCTCCTCCTCCCCGGATGACTCCTCGTCACTCCAAGTTGCTACTTGAGCTTTGAGCTTGTTCTTCTTCCCAAAACTCTTCCTCTTCAATCGAGGGCACTCGGAACAGATGTGGCCGATTTTTTGCACTCATAGCAAATGTTTCGGTCCTTCTCCTCTTCTTTACTCTTGCTTTTGAAATCCCCTTTTCTATTGAACTTTCTTTCACGGTTGGACTTCATGAAGCGAGTGAATCGTTTGGCATACATGACCATAACCTCATCTTCATCTTCACTAGAATCGCTTTCATGATATGAAGCTTTGAGAGCGATTCCAATCTTCTTCTTCTCAACATCTTTCTTCTCAACCTTCTTCTCCTCTATTTTCTTTTCTTCTTCTCTTCCCTTCTTCATGATCTCATGGGTGAGTAGAGATCCAACAAGAGCATCTAGCTTGGGAGTCTTCAAATCTCAAGCTTCAATAATAGTCGTTCTCTTGATATCCCATGATTCCAGAAGAGAGTACAACAACTTCCTCACTAGCTTGTCTTCGGGGATGATCTCACTAAAGCTCTTCAATCCATTGACGATGACCGAGAATCGATCAAACATCTTGGAAACACTCTCATCGGGATCCATTTTGAAATTTTTGTAGCTTAGATTGAGTAGCCTGATTTTTGTTTCCTTGACGTCGCTAGTTCCCTCATATATTGTCTCGAGGGTGTCCCAAACTTTCTTGGCATTCTCGATCGAAGACACATTAGAGTAGATATTCGGACCAAACGCACAAAAGATGACATGTAAAGCTTTATCATTTACTTGCATCCTTTGTCGATCATCTTCGGTCATTTCGGCTTTGACCTTTGGGACAAGTCTTCCTTCACCGTCTCTCTTCATCGGTATGTATGGCCCTTCTTCAACCACATCACACACCATGTAGTCGGTAGACTTGATGAAGATCCTCATCCTATTCTTCCAATATAGGTAGTTATCCCCATTGAAGAATGGTGGCTTGGTGGTAGATTGAGACTCGTAGAGGTTGGAAGTGGAGGTGGATGCCATTGCTTGACTAGTTGTTCACCAAACTCTCCTAGAATCGACTCAAGAGGGTTGTAATCCTTCCAATGAGTGTAGCTCTAATACCAATTGTTGAGTTGATCACACAATTTCAAATGGTCAAGAGAGGGTGAATTGGCGATAAAAATTTCGAGGGTGAAAATTTGGAAGAATAAAAATGTTACACAAGGAAATTAGAGTGGTTCAAGTTCTCCAAACAAACTCTACATCCACTACTTACCTCCCACTAAGGATTTTAAACCAATTCACTATTTGAATTCTTCCCCTTTTCTTGGATGAGGAGGAAACCTTACAATTTGATCAAGCTTTCTACCCAAAGCTTAATCCATTCACTTTTACAAAGAGAAGTATTTGGTAAACTCTACAAATTCCTCTCAAAGGATAATGGTTTACTCAATTACAATTTCACACTCCCCAAACTCACAATAAAAGATTACAATGAAGACACAAGAGTCGGATACAAGGATTTGACTCTAAAGGTACAAAGTTTGGATTTGAGTGCTTTGATGTTGCTTATAGGTTCAATAGTTGTTGCTGGTGCATTTAAAACTTGTTCTTATACCCTTGTATTGAATTCTAGCCGTTTAGGTAGTTGGAATCATCAATAGAGCCGTTGGGATGCAATTTCCCGTAATAAATGCAGCTCAGCTACCTATTGTATCGGTACGGCTCAGGGGCGTACCAGTACCTGTCTCAAACAAGTAAAAGTCATTGTGACTGAAAAATTACGCGTATCATGTTACTCCATTCCAGCCGCTCAAGAGTGGTAGAATCGGTGGAGGAGAAAATGCTTGGAAGCAATTCAAGAAGAAAGATCATGATGTGAACAACACCAGTACCTACGAGGCTCCTAAGCACCTCACAATCTCACCACCTCAAGCCGCAATCGGGAATGCGCAAAGCTCGAACCGAAAAGAAAATAGGGCTCCCAAGAGGGAATAAGAGAAGATGTTCTTCGCCCCTCTACACATGCCATACAAGGAGGTGTACAAACACCTATACGAGGCTGATCTGGTCTGTCCATATCATGTTACTCCATTCCAGCCGCCTTACCCTCCATGGTATGACGAGAAGGCACAATGTGAATACCACGGTGGAGTACCGGGGCACATGATAGAAAATTGCACAACATTCAAGAAGCGCGTGTAAAACATGATCAACACCAGGGTCATAGAATTAGAAGGGCCCAATGTGGCGGCCAATCCACTTCCAAACCATGGAGGTCGAGGCGTGAATGCCCTCGAAGAGTTAGATGCGAAGAAAGTGAGAGTGGAAATGTCGGAAATCAAGTCCCCTCTGAGCTGGGTGTACGAACAGTTGTGCGTGGCGGGCTTGATTGAGAATGGTACAAAAGGAGCATATGATGGCCATGAATCATTTTGTGAGTACCATCAGACCACGGGGCATGAGATCTAGAGTTGTCCAGAATTCAAAGAGTTGGTTCAGGAACTGATGGACAATAAGGATATTGAGTTCCTCGAGGAAGCTTAAGGGTTGTAATGAATGGCCAATCTAGCAATGGTTAAGAGTTTTAATGCATCCAAGTTTGCTTTGTGTTCAGTGTTGCTTTGTTTTCATTTCACTGCATTTTAATTTTTTCCTTGAAGTGATGTGTGGAATCAACTTTACTACCCTTTGCCCAAAGGTAGCAAAGATCTCTTCGTAAGGGCCTAAGATTGTATGTTTAAATTTCAATGAAAGGATGCACTGTGTTTTGTGTTTCAATTATTTCTTTATTTTTGTGTATATATATTTGTCTGTTGAGTCCCCGTATATCAATTACACAAGGGACATTGACCTTGACCCAAAGGATGATCTCGAGCAACCTTTGTCTAGTGGAAATCGAAAGCTACAAAGATGATGAATATGTGACTTACACTCCAATTTAATCTGGTCATGTATTGAGTTCCCATGGCATTAAAGCATTCGGGAGAACAACATGAAATCTTCCATACTAAAAAAAGAAAAAAAAGAAGAGAGAAAAAAGAGAAGAAGGAAAAGAAAAAAGAAAAAGAAAAGAAGAAGGAAAAAGAGAAAAAGAAAGAAAGAAAGGAAGAAGAAGAAGAAGAAGAAGAAGAAGAAGAAGAAGAAGAAGAAGAAGAAGAAGAAGAAGAAGAAGAAGAAGAAGAAGAAAATCGAAATCACAAAAGCATAACAAAAGCACTCCAATGTTTGAATCCTGGTAATAGGCATTTTCGGATACGAGTGTGGAATTTTTTGGGTACTCCGCTGTAGCAAAAGGACTAATAAGGTTGCTATGCACCATTTGAATCAAAAACCTTGGCTTCATGAGTGATGGTAATATTTTCAAATCATGACAATGCCGAGTAGCTCGGGTTTTGTTGTTTGCTCCATCATTTATTTCGAGCCAAAGGAATGTGATGAGTTGATTTCCCTAAAACCATAAAGAAATGAGACAAAGCAATAATGATAAAGGCGAAGCCTATAAAAGATAAATCTAATTGATTAAAAAACTGAAATAATTTGGAGGGTATTTTACATCCTCAAACATCAGCTCAACTTTCGAGGTCTCCTAGACACATGATGCTTGAGGCAATCCTTGGTAAGCCATTTTAGTGTCGTTCGTGCACTTGATATTTAGGGTATTTAATCTAGTCTAATATATCCATAATTTGAAAAGAAAGTCTAATTTTTTTTGAAAATGCATCTCATATTGAAGTGAGAATATGTAATCTAAAATTTATAGTGGACAAAAAATTTCGCTTCCCATTGCTTTAAGGATAAAGTTTAGAATGCAAGGACATGAATGCAAATGATAGCTCATCAGTGGCCATAGTGAGGTTAGTGGTAAGATTCTACATGCTACAGTTCAGGGACTTGAAGCGAGTTCCTGTTGAAATGCTTTGATTGCTTCAGAAAATGAAAACGGACCTTAATGAACTTAAGAGAAAAGTTCAGGGACTTGGGGGCATGTGCTTCCCTTAACATTGAGAAAAGAGAAAAGTTGTCGCGTTAAGTTAAGACGAAGAGAATGGTTGAGTACCCAGCTTGAATAGGGAGCAATGTTATGAGAACGAGCACTACGAGAAGTGTTATGTCTATTCTGACCAGTGGAAGTCAACAGTAATCTTTCAAGAAGAGACAAAAAGGGAGATTTGGCAAGGACGAGAAAGCCCGAAGAGATTGAGAAAAAGAAGAAAACAAGAAGAGGGTCAAGAGTGACCAATCCGAGAGATAAAAGCGTCCGAGCAATTTTGACGTCATAAATCATGCATCATTTATAGTCAGGCATCCCTTGGATTAGGGGCATGCTAACTCACATCATCATATTATTTTGCCTATTTTGACATGTATATTAAAGCTTTTTCAGTAAGAAGAACCCGCCTACCCGTTCAAGCATGAGGAGAATGGAACTTTTTTTTTATAACCGCCTATCCGTTCAGGCATGAGGAGAATGGAACCCGCCTATCCGTTTAAGCATAAGGAGAATGGAACCCGCCTATCCGTTTGGGCATAAGGAGAATGGAACCCGCCTATCCGTTCAGGCATGAGGAGAATGGAACTTTTATCTTTCAGAACCTGCTTATCCATTCGGGCATAAGGAGAATGGAAACCTGCCTATCCATTCGGGCATGAGGAGAATAGAACCCGCCTATCCGTTCAGGCACTTTGAGAATGGAGCTTTTATTTTTCACCAATTGTCTATTCGTTCGGACCTCGAAGGGTTGAAAAAATGTCGAAATGAGAAGAACATCTTCAAGCTTCCGCAACCGTTACATTTTCCCGTACCAATTTCCGAACCGCCAGTAGTTCAAGTGCAAGGTGATTCGGTATCCAAATAGGGAAGTTGGACAAAATTAGTGCTTATGGCCTTTGCTTTATTCTTGTTCCACAAGTATAAGCAAAGGGGCAGCTGTAATCACTAATTTTGTCAGGGGTGTCAACCCGTTTTTATTTTTAAAAATAATGGGCTTTAATTAATTACATATCATATTATGAAAAAACTAAAAATATATGTGTATATATATATTATTAGTGTTATAATATTTATTATCATTAGTTATATTATTACCCATTTGAAAAACCCTTGTTATTATTATCATTATTATTAGTATTACTATTACTACTACTATTATTATTATTATTATTATTATTATTATTATTATTATTATCTATTATCCATTGTTATTATTATCATTATCATTATCTATTATTATCAGCGTTATTACTATCAGCACTATTATTATCTATTATTATTATTATTATTTTATTAATGCTTTGGAAACAGATCCGAAAATACAACAAAAACTAATATATATATATATATATATATATATATATATATACATGCCTAATTGAATAAATAAAACCCAATATTAAATAATACAAGCCCAACGGTTTATTTAATAAAGTCCATATACAAAATATAAGACCCAAAAATATATATATATACATATAAGGGCCCATTCGGCCCAAACCTTAGGCCTAATTACATCAAAACTCTAATATGATTTAATGTCTTGCGCAGCCGGCTACCAGCCGGCAGATCTAATCCAGATCTGACGGTCAGAAGGGCCCTTGATGGAAGAAGCCCTAATTTTCCTCTCATTTGCCTTGGCTCCGCATCGACCATGGCCCTTGGATCAGGAATGCATCAACGGTCCAGATCGTGGTAGAGAAGTCTCCAAAACTTCCACACGTCCACGCGCGGCTTTTAGATTCTCACACGCGCGCGTACGGACCACGATGTTCGAGCCTCTTCAGATTCCCAGATCGTGACCGTTGATCTCCACGGCGTTAACGGCCAAGATCGAGGCTCCCAAGCCGAGTCGTTTCCTCAGCCGCCGAGCCACGCCGTCCTCTTGTCCACTCCTCACGGTCGTCGCATGCAAACAAAACAAAACTGAAGCGTCAGGGAGGGCGAATGCGCAACAAAATCCATAACCAACAAAATAAATGGGTTTTTAGAGGGCGGATGCAAAAAATTAGATCAACCAATAGTTTTTTCATTCGAAATTTATGTAATACCGAAAACTTGGAATTTCGGGCTATAAAAAGCCGAAACCAAACTTTGTAATCCCCAAGAGAGAAACGGGGGGATTTTGAGAAGATCAATACAAGAAGAACACCATTTTCAGAGGTATATAATTCCCATTTTCCATTTCAAATAAAAAAATATATAGAAATCTAGGGTTTCATTTTACCTCTACCGTTTCACCTTCTCGAGCCCCAATTGCCCCTTTCACCGTCGATAAGCATTCTGGCCTCTTTGAGGCCTTGCATGGTGAGCCGGTAAGGGTGGTAACAAAAAAGGGGCGGATCGATTTTGCTTTCGAAAGTAAAAAATGGGTTTTTCTCTTCGAGTCTGTTTTTGGTTTTCAAAAAAACTTGGGGCTTTTCGGTTCTGTTTATACGAAGCAAAAGGAGTTTCGCTTGAGGTTTTTTGAAATAGAGAAAGGTTTTTTTTGGCTTGTTCTAAGTTTTTAGGTTTCCGACGCCGGCTAACGGCGACAAAATGGCGTTTGGGGCGTCGGAAAATTAGAGAGCAAAAGAGGGGGAGTCTGAGAAGGCTCAGGTTTAATAAAAGGGGCTGAATTGTTTTTTAATTCGATTTTTATAATGTTTTGTGTTTTAAAATGGGTTTTATCCCTTAATAAGTCCCTCTACGTATTTTTATTACGCGTGCAGGGGCTTCCGCGTTTTGAAACTACGACCGTGGTCCCTTAAGTTTTTTAAACGTTTTTAATTTCGTCCCTGATTTGATTTTAACGGGATTTTGAATGGTATAATCCCTCGTCTGCCCCCTTTAAATTTCCGCGTTCCTTCAATTTTGTCCTTTATTTGCTTTTTAATAAGTTTTATTACCATTTTGGTCTCTGTCATTATGCATTCTAATCATTTACTCTGCATTTTATTTTTGTTATACTATATTTCGTTATTCATGATTTTGCCATATTGTTTATGTTTGTTGATATGTGTTTGTATGATTCGTGGTTGTTATGATTTTATGTTTATATGTGGTTTCATAATATATATATATAGTCTTTACATAATATATAGTCTTATATAAAGTATGATTTTGATATAATATATAGTTTTATGCATAGTTTTTTTTATGTATGTCATGTGCTCGGTCTTAATATGCGCATAGTTTAGCCTTTGATTGTTCGAATGTTTATTCGTGACATGCATTTTTAATGGTCATTCATGTGACTTTTGATATTTTGACTTGTATGATAATTAATTTTAATCATAAAAAGAGATACTTATTAATTTGCGTATTCGAGTCGAAATATCCTAGCTTATTGGATATTCCTTGAATATTCGGATTAATTCGCATCGTCTAAAGGTAAAATTCGTAAGTAATTAAAACGAACAAGACCACGGCATCATACTTTATCTGCTTACATCATGCATAAAGGTGACGTACGGGATCCGAACCCTAAACTAACACGGCAGTCAGACTTATATAATGTCGGTTTAGTCCTTGGTCCGGTGTACCGTCATCCTTTTTAATTAAATGTCTAATTAATTTGAAACCGCAAATTTGGATAAGCTCGTATAATTAAAGTTTGATTTTCAATTAAGAACCCCTAATTAAACTCATTTTAAATTTTAAACAATTTCCATAAATTAAAAGCAACAATTATTTTGGTACCAATCTTCGGGCGTGATGGGGGTGCTAACCCTTTCTCACACGTAACCAACTCTTGAACCCTTTCAAACGAATCTCTGGTTTGTTTTTACGGTGTCCGGCCTACCTTAGTGGCCGGTGGCGACTCCAAGATTTTTTTGTAAGGTTTTTCCAAAACCCAATTTTTTCCCTCTTTTAATTGAATCTTCTAAAAATGTGGGACCCTTCAAGGTTTCCGTCAAAGAAAAAGACCTTATCACAGCATGGCGACTCCGCTGGGGACCAAATTTTGTTTTACAAAACAAAAAGAGAGTTAAGCCAAAAAAAATACTTGTTGCTTTTAAATTGATGGAAATTTTTGGAATTTAATTTGACTTTAATGAGGCGGTTCTTTTTTGAAAATGTGACTTAAATTATACGAGCTTTGATAATTGATGGCCTTCGGATTGATTTCTTATTTAATTTCCAAGGAAATCACCGACATGTGTTACATCACGATCATTAAGCTCTATACCCGAGCTCTGTCCCTTAAGTGGGAGTGAAACGCCCATACCCACGTGAGCATCCCTCCACGGGTCAGTAATTCACTTCCGGAATCCACGCCTTTGACACATGAGCAGCCCTCCATGTTATTAGGTCGTGCTTTCCCTTGAACCGAAACCAATTTGCAAGCTTGTAATGGGCCGGAATTGGGGTTCTTGTTACCTTAGTAGGTGATAAGATAGGTTCGGGTACCCTTGTTAAAACCGAACCCACATGTGTGAGGACTTAAGAAGCCCACCCCGCTAGAGCCATGCAGATAACCGTAGCAAGCTAGAATGCATGTTGTTAGGTCTTTGCGGTGTATTTACTTGTTTTTTATTCAGTATCCATTATCTTTGTTACTAATCCAGTTGCCTTTTTTCCTGTTATGCTTGATTATTTTTGCGCATTCATGAAATTTTCATACGAAGTGTTGATTCGAGAACAGTCTAAAGTTGAAAAGTGTCATAACGGGAGAAAGATTCCATAGCAACGGAATTTCCGGAACGCGCTAGTTTAAAGGGAGGGGATGAGCAAAACTTATTGAAAATCGTACCCTATGTATTTATTTTCTTATCTCGTCGTAATAAGACTTGATCTTCGTTATGAAAAGTTGTTTAATAAGGGCGTTCGTCGAATCAACACTTCTTTGCATTCGATTGTGTTTTTAAATTTATTGCCTTTAATCATCTATTTCTATTATGCATACGACATTGCATACATTAAATCATAAAGTACGGAATTAACTGTTGGGGTCATGGCAGTATTCTTGACTATCGAAGATTCTGCATCCACACTTTACTCCTCATCAAAGGAAGCAAATGGAAGAGAGTTTTGCTAAATTGGAAGCCGATTTGAGGGGTCGGTTGGAGCGAGCTCAGCAAGAACTGAGGGACACCATCATCAAGTCCCAACAAGATATGATGAAAGAGATATCTCAGTTGCTACAAGCTAATCTAAGAGGAAAGGGTGTTGTCGGAAACACTAGTCAGGAGAGGGGAGACCCCTCGTATTCCACTGGTTTTGTCACTGATACCCTCAAGCCCTCGCAAGGAGCGGCTACTCTAGGAGATGGCACAACATCACATCAGGCATGCGCCTCTACCCATGTTCCATCGGGTCTAGTTTTTAATCATGTAGAGAATGTCGGGGATAGTGTCCCAGATTTGGATGAGATTGAGAATTTGAATAAGGTCAAGGCAGAGTTCTCAAAGCAACTAGAAGAGAAACGGAAGGACCTCGAAGAGAAATTCGGAACAAAGGAGGAAGAAGGGTCATATGGGATGAATGCTAGAGATCTCAGCTTGGTTTCAGATCTAATAATCCCGCCTAAGTTCAAGACACTGGAGTTTGAGAAGTTTGACGGGACAACTTGCCATGCTACCCACATAACTATGTTCTGTAGAAAGATGACGGGTTTCATCGACAATGAGAAGTTGCTATTTCATTGCTTTCAAGATATCTTAGCAGGGCTCTCGGTGAGGTGGTACAATCAGTTAACCCGTGCTCAGATTAGGTCATGGAAGGATTTGGCCAAGGCTTTCACAGTTCAATATAAGCACATAACCGATGTGGTCCCAAACCGACTCGTGTTACAAGGTTTGGAGCAAAGGCATAATGAGAGCCTCCGTGAATACGCCCAGTTTTGGCGAGATATGGCGGCACAAGTCTAGCCTCCGCTCCGCGAAAATGAGATCTCCCCCATGTTTGTCGATACTTTGAAGGAAACCCTATATGACCGCATGATAAGCAACCCTATCGGTAATTTCTCAGATATGGTTATGACCGGTGAACGTATTGAGACAGCTATCAAGAGTGGTAGAATCGGTGGAGGAGAAAATGCTCGGAAGCAATTCAAGAAGAAAGATCATGATGTGAACAACACCAGTACCTACGAGGCTCCTAAGCACCTATACCCATGCCATACAAGGAGGTGTACAAACACCTATACGAGGCTGATCTGGTCTGTCCATATCATGTTACTCCATTCCAGCCGCCTTACCCTCCATGGTATGACGAGAAGGCACATTGTGAATACCACGGTGGAGTACCGGGGCACACGATAGAAAATTGCACAACGTTCAAGAAGCTCATGCAAAACATGATCAACACCATGGTCATCGAATTAGAAGGGCCCAATGTGGCGGCCAATCCACTTCCAAACCATGGAGGTCGAGGCGTGAATGCCCTCGAAGAGTTAGATGCGAAGAAAGTGAGAGTGGAAATGTCGGAAATCAAGTCCCCTCTGAGTTGGGTGTACGAACAGCTGTGTGCGGCGGGCTTAATTGAGAATGGTACAAAGGGAGCATATGATGGCCATGAATCATTTTGTGAGTACCATCAGACCACGGGGCATGAGATCCAGAGTTGTCCAAAATTCAAGGAGTTGGTTCAGGAACTGATGGACAATAGGGAGATTGAGTTCCTCGAGGAAGCTTAAGGGTTATGATGAATGGCCAGTCTAGCAATGGTCAAGAGTTTTAATGCATCCAAGTTTGCATTGTGTTCAGTGTTGCTTTGTTTTCATTTCACTGTATTTTAATTTTTTCCTTGAAGTGATGTGTGGAATCAACTTTACTACCCTTTGCCCAAAGGTAGCAAAGATCTCTTTGTAAGGGCCTAAGATTGTATGTTTAAATTTCAATAAAAGGATACACTATGTTTTGTGTTTCAATTATTTCTTCATTTTTGTGTATATATATTTGTCTGTTGAGTCCCCGTATATCAATTGCACAAGGGACATTGACCTTGACCCAAAGGATGATCTCGAGCAACCTTTGTCTAGTGGAAATCGAAAGCTACAAAGATGATGAATATGTGACTTACACTCCAATTTAATCTGGTCATGTATTGAGTTCCCGAGGCATTAAAGCATTCAGGAGAACAACATGAAATCTTCCATACTAAAAAAAGCTAAAAAAAAAGAGAGAAAAAAGAGAAGAAGGAAAAGAAAAAAGAAAAAGAAAAGAAGAAGGAAAAAGAGAAAAAGAAAGAAAGAAAGAAAGAAGAAGAAGAAAACCGGAAATCACAAAAGCATAACAAAAGCACTCCAATGTTCGAAGCCTGGTAATAGGCATTTTCGGATACGAGTGTGGAATTTTTTGGGCACTCCGCTGTAGCAAAAGGACTAATAAGGTTGCTATGCACCATTTGAATCAAAAACCTTGGCTTCATGAGTGATGGTAATATTTTCAAATCATGACAATGCCGAGTAGCTCGGGGTTTTGTTGTTTGCTCCATCATTTATTTCGAGCCAAAGGAATGTGATGAGTTGATTTCCCTAAAACCATAAAGAAATGAGACAAAGCAATAATGATAAAGGCGAAGCCTATAGAAGATAAACCTAATTGATTAAAAAACTGAAATAATTTGGAGGGTATTTTACATCCTCAAACATCAGCTCAGCTTTCGAGGTCTCCTAGACACATGATGCTTGAGGCAATCCTTGGTAAGCCATTTTAGTGTTGTTCGTGCACTTGATACTTGGGGTATTTAATCTAGTCTAATATATCCATAATTTGAAAATAAAGTCTATTTTTTTAATTGCATCTCATATTGAAGTCAGAATATGTAATCTAAAATTTTTAGTGGACATAAAATTTTGCTTCCCATTTCTTTAAGGATAAAGTTTAGAATGTAAGGACATGAATGCAAATGATAGCTCATCAGTGGCCATAGTGAGGTTAGTGGTAAGATTCTACATGCTACAGTTCAGGGACTTGAAGCGAGTTCCTGTTGAAATGCTTTGATTGCTTCAGAAAATGAAAACGGGCCTTAATGAACTTAAGAGAAAAGTTCAGGGACTTGGGGGCATGTGCTTCCCTTAACATTGAGAAAAGAGAAAAGTTGTCGCGTTAAGTTAAGACGAAGAGAATGGTTGAGTACCCAGCTTGAATAGGGGCAATGTTATGAGAACGAGCACTACGAGAAGTGTTATGTCTATTCTGACCAGTGGAAGTCAACAGTAATCTTTCAAGAAGAGAAAAAAAGGGAGATTTGGCGAGGACGAGAAAGCCCGAAGAGGTTGAGAAAAAGAAGAAAACAAGAAGAGGGTCAAGAGTGACCAATCCTAGAGATAAAAGTGTCCGAGCAATTTTGACGTCATAAATCATGCATCATTTATAGTCAGTCATCCCTTGGATTAGGGGCATGCTAACTCACATCATCATATTATTTTGCCTATTTTGATAGGTATATTAAAGCTTTTTCAGTAAGAAGAACCCGCCTACCCGTTCAGGCATGAGGAGAATGGAACTTTTTTTCATAACCGCCTATCCGTTCAGGCATGAGGAGAATGGAACTCGCCTATCCGTTTAAGCATAAGGAGAATTGAACCCGCTTATCCGTTTGGGCATAAGGATAATGGAACCCGCCTATCCATTCGGGCATGAGGAGAATGGGACTTTTATCTTTCAGAACCTGCCTATCCGTTCGGGCATAAGGAGAATGAAAACATGCCTATCCGTTCAGGCATGAGGAGAATGGAATCCGCCTATCTGTTCAGGCACTTTGAGAATGGAGCTTTTATTTTTCACCAATTGTCTATCCGTTCGGACCTCGAAGGGTTGAACAATGTCAAAATGAGAAGAACATCTTCAAGCCTCCACGACCGTTACATTTTCTCGTACTGACTTCCGAACCGCCAGTAGTTCAAGTGCAAGGTGATTCAGGATCCAAATAGGGAAGTTGGACAAAATTAGTGCTTATGGCCTTTGCTTTATTCTTGTTCCACAAGTATAAGCAAAGGGAGGCAGTTGTAATCACTAATTTTGTCCGGGGTGTCAACCCGTTTTTATTTTTTAAAATAATGGGCTTCAATTAATTAAATATCATATTATGAAAAAACTAAAAATATGTATATATATGTATATATTAGTGTTATAATATTTATTATCATTAGTTATATTATTACCCATTTGAAAAACCATTGTTATTATTATCATTATTATTAGTATTATTATTACTATTATTATTATTATTATTATTATCTATTATCCATTATTATTATTATCATTATCTATTATTATCAGCGTTATTACTATCAGCGCTATTATTATTATTATTATTATTATTATTATTATTATTATTTTATTTTTTATTGATGCTTTTGAAACAGATCCGAAAATACAACAAAAAGTAATATATATATATATATATATACATATATATGTATAAATATACATGTCTAATTGAATAAATAAAACCCAATATTAAATAATACAAGCCCAACATTTTATTTAATAAAGTCCATATACAAAACATAAGACCCTAATATATATATATATATATATATATATATTTAAGGGCCCATTCTGCCCAAACCCTAGGCCTAATTACATCAAACCCTAATATGATTTAATGTCTTGCACAGCCGGGTACCAGCCGTCAGATCTAATCTAGATCTAACGATCGTGAGGGCCTCTGATGGAAGAAGCCCTGCCTCTCCACGCGTCCACGCGCGACTTTCAGATTCTCACATGCGCGCGTACGGACCACGCCGTTCGAGCCTCTTTAGCTTCCTAGATCGTGACCGTTGATCTCCACGGCGTTAACGGCTAAGATCGAGGCTCCCAAGCTGAGTCGTTTCTTCAGCCGCCGAGCCACGTCGTCCTCTGGTCCCCTCCTCACGGCCGTCGCATGCAAACAAAACAAAACCGAAGTGTCAAGGAGGGCGAATGAGCAACAAATTCCAGAACCAAAAAAACAAATGGGTTTTCATAGGGCAGATGCAAACAAATTAGATCAACCAATAGTTTTTTTCATTCGAATTTTATGTAATACCGAAAACTTGGAATTTCGGGCTATAAAAAGCCGAAACCAAACTTTGTAATCCTCAAGAGAGAAACGAGGGAATTTTGAGAAGATCAATACAAGCAGAACACCATTTCCAAAGGTATATCATTCCCATTTTCCATTTCGAATAAAAAAATATAGAAATCTAAGGTTTCATTTTACCTCTACCGTTTCACCTTCTCGAGCCCCGGTTGCCCCTTTCACCGTCGATAAGCCTCCTGGCCTCTTTGAGGCCTTGCATGGTGAGCTGGTAAGGGTGGTAACAAAAAAGGGGGATCGTTTTCGGTTTCAACAGTAAAAATGGGTTTTTCTCTTCGAATCTGTTTTTGGTTTTCAAAAAAACTTGGGGCTTTTCGGTTCTGTTTATACGAAGCAAAATGGGTTTTGCTTGAGGTTTTTTGAAACAGAGAAAGGGTTTTTTGGCTTGTTCTAAGTTTTTAGGTTTCCAACGCCAGCTAACGGCGACCGGAACGACGTTGGGGCGTCGGAAAATCAAAGAGCAAAGGAGGGGGAGTTTGAGAAAGCTCATGTTTAACAAAAGGGGCTGAATTGTTTTTTAATTCGGTTTTTATAATGTTTTTTGTGTTTTAAAATGGGTTTAATCCCATAATAAGTCCCTCCGCGTATTGTTATTACGCATGCAAGGGCTTCTGCATTTTGAAACTACGACCGTGGTCCCTTAAGTTTTTTAAACGTTTTTAATTTTGTCCCTGATTTGATTTTAACCGGATTTTGAATGGTATAATCCCTCGTCTGCCTCCTTTAAATTTCTGCGTTCCTTCAATTTAGTCCTTAATTTGCGTTTTAAATAGTTTTTAATGGTTTGATTACCATTTCGGTCGCTATCATTATGCATTCTAATCATTTACTCTGCATTTTATTTTTGTTATACTATATTTCGTTATTCATGATTTTGCAATATTGTTTATGTTTGTTGATATGTGTTTGTATGATTCGTGGCTGTTATGATTGTATGTTTATATGTGGTTTCATAATATATATATATATAGTCTTTACATAATATATAGTCTTATATAAAGTATGATTTTGATATAATATATAATTTTATGCATAGTTTTTTTATGTATGTCATGTGCTCGGTCTTAATATGTGCATAGTTTAGCCTTTGATTGTTCGAATGTTTATTCGTGACATGCATTTTTAATGGTCATTCATGTGACTTTTGATATTTTGACTTGTATGATAATTAATTTTAATCATTAAAAAGAGATACTTATTAATTCGCGTATTCGAGTCAAAATATCCTAGCTTATTGGATATTCCTCGAATATTCGAATTAATTTGCATCGTCTAAAGGTAAAATTTGTAAGTAATTAAAACGAACAAGACCACGACACCATACTTTATCTGCTTGCATCATGCATAAAGGTGACGTACGAGATCCGAACCCTAAACTAACACGATAGTCAGACTTATATGATGTCAGTTTAGTCCTTGGTCCAGTGTACCGTCATCTTTTTTAATTAAATGTCTAATTAATTTGAAACCGCCAATTTGGATAAGCTCGTATAATTAAAGTGAGTTTCGATTAAGAACCCCTAATTAAACTCATTTTAAATTTTAAACAATTTCCATCAATTAAAAGCAACAATTATTTTGGTACCGATCTCCAGGCGTGGTGGGGGTGCTAACCCTTCCCCACGCGTAACCAACTCTCAAACCCTTTCAAACGAATCTCTGGTTTGTTTTTACGATGTCCGGCCCACCTTAGTGGCCGGTGGCGACTCCAAAATTTTTTTTAAGGTTTTTCCAAAACCCAAATTTTTTCCCTCTTTTAATCAAATCTTCTAAAAATGTGGGACCCTTTAAGGTTTTCGTCAAAGAAAAAGACCTTGTCACAATAAGGCGTATTGGTACGGTTTGAAGGGGCATATCAATTTTAAAATACCAAATTTTTTCCCTCTTTTAATCAAATCTTCTAAATTCATTATTCAAATACCACCTAAATATATGAACTAAAAAAAGAATTTTCTTGACCTTATTTTATTTTTTTGCAATTTGTCTCATTATAAAATAAAAAAAATTAAAAAAAAATTATTTATAATTTTAAAATTACAATAATATTTATATTGTACATTATTTATTTTTAATATAATTAATTTTCTTTTTTAAACTCAAAAAATTTTAATAACCTGATTTTTCTAAAAAAATTATTTATCAAAACAAAATAATTATAAACACTAACATTTGAAATACATCAATTTTAAAAATACTAATATTTTAAAAATCTTCAAAAGTCCTAAAGACAAGATAAGCCACATCATTATTTGAAAAGTTGGCAGTAAAAGTTCAATCAAAATTCAAACCTACAGTTCAAATAGTAAAAAGATTAAAATTGATTAAATTATACTCGAGAGATTAAATCCATAGAGAATATATAGTACAAAAACCTTTTATACAATTTGACCTAAAATATACAATTACGTCCCCCAGGATCTCGTGTTGAAATAAAAAAAAGTAGGTTGAAAAGCAAATAACCAAAACATAAAGAGGTAAAGTGTAAATAAACAAAATATAAGGGACAAGGGCTGGAAAAGAAGAAATCTCCGCCATCTAAATTGTCCTTTTGGAGTCGGCTTTTCGCGCTCCCCGATATAGACAATTTTCTTGTGTAATGTAATGAAACAATGAATCCACTCTTCATTCTTTCTAATTTCTAAAGTTTTTCTTTTTCTTTTGTTTACTCTGTTAAAACTCCTTTCTTTTGTAGAGTTTGAAAATTCAAAATTATTAGGTTTATAGACAATTAAACATGGACTTGTATTTGTAATCTAGTTTAATTGTGTGCGTATAACCGGACGGACAATATGGAGCAGGAGATACTGCTGCAACGTTACCGTCGCGATCGCCGGAAGCTCTTGGAGTTTTTGTTATCTTCCGGTTTGATAAAGGAAGTACGGTCGCCGTCGGGCTCCACTCCTCTCTCCGACGCCGACTTCGACAAACTCAGTGCCGATTTCATCCTCCACTGCATTAAATCTGGTATGCTTTCCTTTCTGTCACTTTTATTTTCGAAAATTCGAAACGAGAAACAAAAAGAACGAATTCAGCTGGAAACACTAATTAGTAGTTTCTAGAATGATCCTTGTTTGTTTATTTCTTTTCCGCAACTGAAGGAGTGTTTGCATACTGAAAATATTGTCAGGTGGAATCGTTGATGTTTCTGAAGCTTCTAAGATGTACTACGCGGAATCTGCTCATCCGATAATGGTAATAGACCACTTCATCTCATTTTAGTTGAAGTACATATTTAACGTCTTTTACTGTTTGCTTTGAGTTCAAATGATTTGTATATAGTAATTTTCTTGATTTTATCCTTTGTTATAATATTTTCAAGTACTTCCAGAATCATTTGAGATTAGGTTTTTAACGAAAAGAATTTAGAACTGTTATTAGGAATCAGAAGTTTTTAAGCGGAACTTTTCTACTGTTTTCTTTTATAATGGACAAAGAGTGAGAAACAAACTAGAAACGTGCAACTTGTGCCATTAGAGTGTGGAGAATTGAGTTTGGTCTTTATTGCTGGTATTACATGCAGTGAGCAAAAGATACACTATGATGCAAGAGTCTTAAACTATAGTTTACTATCTGTAATATATACTGTTCACTTTTTTGGTTCTTAAATTGCAGATTCATTCTAGATTTGGAGATTCGTATTTTCTTACTTCTAATCCAGATGTTGCTGGATCTCCCCCTCGGCGGGTGCCGCCTTCAACGATTGTCAGCAGTAGCAACCATGCTTCATCTTCATCTAGTAAGCTGGATTCTTTCAAGATGAAGAGTGTTGAAACTTATGGGGATGACTATGGTTTGAAACACAAAGCAGAAGCAGCTGCACTCAGGGCTCCTTTATGGGATTCTGGAATTCCTTCTCTTGGTTTACCTTCCCTCAAAACAGGTATTGGTGGGACATACTTATATCAAACTTTAATTAGAAGTTCATGAAACATTTAGGAAAAGTTTTTTTATTTTTTATTTTCTGTCTCGTATTTACTTACACCAACAATGTCACAGGGATGCTAATAATTACATCTCATCTTAGCATTTCTTGTTTGAATAAACTGATACATAGCTTCAGGGTTTTTGAAGGATTGTCTGATGATGACTTGCGGGAATCAGCCTACGAGTTATTGCTTGCATCTGTGTTTTCTTCTGGGTACTTCCTCTCTTTCTCTGCTTGTCTATATGAGTTTGAGTCAGTCCTGATATGTGTATTCGATGTGATTTTAAGGAAATCTGATGACTGTTTATTATCAGGGTCGAAATGTTTCCATATCTTTCTCATATTTTGTTTGTTATCAGGGTCGAAATGTTTCCAGTTGAGGATAGAAAGAAAGAAAAGAATTCTAAATTTTTGTCTAGATTAAAGAGTAAAAGGGAAAAGCCACATTCACACCCTCAGCTGTCAGAAAGACATGCAGAACTCATTGATACTATTCGTGCACAAATGCAGGCAAGTTATAAATCTTTTCCTTTTATACTTTAACTTTAATTGTATCTTATAGATATAGGTAGTGTTTGAGAAAATACAATGATTCTTTCCAAGTTGTTGTTACTATCCATGTTATGTGAAACCAGGTCTTGCAGAAACTTTATGAATCCACTTATCAAGCATATTTAGTGTTGTGTGTGAAAAGATACAATAGTCTTCTTTTCATAATCATGAGCAAGTCATGCTACTAGTAATTAGTGTCAGCAAATTTCTAACTCTTAAAATTTGGTTATCATCCATTTAATTAATTGTGACCCTGTACATAAAAATAGAAGTGTCATAAATATTGAATAAGGAAAAATCTGATGAATCCTATAGATATTCAGATCAGTTATTTGAGAATTATTAATAGCATCTATTTGTTAATCAATCATGCTATCCGTCTCAACTTGCAGTCAACCATATTTGCTCTATGTTTTCTTTCATTTAATATTTTTTTAATTTTTATTTGCATTGCTTGGTTTAATCTTAGGAGTAATTATTCTCCTTTACTAGATTTCAGAAGCAATGAATGCCTGCATTTGCCGAAATATGGTACAACTTGCTGCAAGAAGAACATGCGGGCAAATTGATCTGACTCAAATCTCATTAGAGCTCCTTATTGGGATTTTCAGATCTGATTTTCCTAATGAAAAATCTTATATACAATGGAAGAGTAGACAGGTATTATTGACTTTTTTGTATTTTTATATTACCCATTTTTTCATATAGTGAACTAAATATGCCCTTAGTTGGAGTTGAGAACTTCAATAAATATGACTTATATAATGTATTTGCAAAGCTAAACATATTAAGGCCCCGGTAGTTGTGCTGGCATAAGGAAGTGCTGGTTGCATCACTTCATCAGAATCATGATTCCTCTACCAACTTTGATTGTTAGGGTCCTTTGTTTGTGATCGAGTCACTGGGTGATTAACAAGAACGCTAGAAGCAATGACCTTCCGGTCCTTCCCTTGATTCTTGGGACGATCTATGATGTTCAATATATCAGCTCGTCGAAGATTGACTGAAACCTTTTGGACTCGTTAGAAGAGAGACTAAGATCTTTACGGTTTTAATAAAATACTGACTTAACTTTTTATTCACTACCAATAGCCTTTTTAAATAGAGGGTACAAAGTTTACTTGAAATAAAAGACATGACCTAAAGGTAAACATAATAAAAAGGACCCTTAATGATATAAAATACTCATAAATAAAATCTCGTAATATTTCTCCCAATAAAATAATAAACTGATCCTAATAATAATAAACTAATATCTTCCTAAAATAATAATATTTATTATTTGATGCGTAACATTGATGATATCAAAATATATTCCTATAGACAGGGACTACGCCTAAAGAACTTTCCTAGTGAAGCATTAGATCTATTTCATGGTATATTTGAATTATCTAACAGAACACTGTTGTAAAATCTGCAAATGTATGTTTGTTTATGTTGATTGTTGAGCCTAAATATTGGCTGGTTATTAAATTTATAAAGAATGAAAAATGGTTAGTTTCTCCAATCATAGAACTCACCATGCTGTTTTATTATTAATTTTAGGTGAATATATTAGAAGAACTTCTATACTTCTCAGCTAAACTTCCAGAAATGGAACGTTTACTCATTCAAAGTTGTCTTGCAAAGATTAGAGATACAAAGGTATGCTCTGTTTGTTGTTTTTTTAACATTCATGGATAATTACATGTCACTGAAATGGCTTCAAATTTAATTGTGATTATTATTATTTAAATAGACATTCTTTGTTCATTGGATGCTCTAGGAGTGGGATGTTGCACTGTCTCCTGCTCAACGAGTTGAGGTTATATCATCTATTAGACAAGTGGCATCAAAGGTGTTCTTCCAGCAGGGGAAGTTTGGTCTCCAAAGTGAAACCTATTACTGGCATGCTGCTTATCATTTGAACATTAGGCTTTATGAGAAATTACTGAATGGCGTTTTTGTAGAATATACTGTAAATATGTTAGTTTGGGTAACTTAGTTCTTATGGTAAGATATCTTAGCTTTTCTATTTAGAGTAGTATCTTATGTATTTACTGAGGAATATTTAGTTTCCTAGATTACTTAGTTACTAAAGGTACTTAACTAAGTCTCTGTATATATTCTCTTATTCCTATGAATAAAATTAAGAGTGTTTTTTCTATTATTCTACATGGTATCAGATTAGGTCGATCTTCTCTAGTTTTTCTTACAAATGGAATCTGACTCTGAAGTCAGTTCTCTCACAAATCCTCGTTCCTCTGATATTCAAATGTCAGAAAACTCTTACTCTTCGATCACATCCTATAGACTAAATGGCAATAATTACCTGCCTTGGTCCCAATCCGTTCGTCTCTATATTACGGGCCGAGGAAAAGCTTCCTATCTCTCAGATTCCACCACAGTTCCTGCTGAATCTGATCCAACTTATCCCAAGTGGTTGAGTGAAAACACCACCCTTATGTCCTGGTTAATCAACTCCATGGTCCCTGACATCGGTGAGAATTTTATGCTATATAAAACTGCTGCTGAAATCTGGACTGCAGCCAGAGATACCTATTCTAGTGTCGATAACACCTCTGAGATATTTGGGGTTGAAAATCAGATCAAGGACCTTCGACAAGGAGAGATGAATGTGGCTCAATACTTTGGTGTTCTTACTAAGTGCTGGCAGCAACTGGATCATTATGAGGCTAATGAATGGAAATGCAGTGATGATATTGCCTTCTACAATCGACTTAAGAATCAAAGAAGGCTATTTCAGTTCCTCTCTGGTCTGAATGGGGAGTTTGATAATGCTAGGGGTCGAATCTTAGCAACTAAACCTCTTCCTCTAGTTAGGGAAGCTTTTTCAGACATTAGAAGGGAAGAGAGTAGGAGACTGTTAATGGTGCCTCCTGTGGTTCAAGCAGATGCTTCTGCCCTTCTTACTCATGCTACCTCTGATCATGGGCAAAGGAGGGGCAGACCTTGGTGCAGCCATTGCAAGAAGGCTGGTCATGTGTTGGAAAAGTGCTGGAAATTGCATGGGAAACCAGCAGATTGGAAACCTTCTTCCTCTCGCTTTCAGAAGGCTGCAAATCTTGCTTCTGCTGAGAATTCATCCACTGGCTTTAGCCCGCAACAAATGGAGGCGCTTCAACAAATCTTTGGTCGATTCTCCTCCTCCTCTGCTTCAACAGCCTTGACAGCTACTGAAGGTAATTCATTTTCCTTCATTCCTGCACCATCTTCCCAATGGATTGTCGATTCTGGTGCATCTGATCATATGTCAGGCAATCTTAAGTTGTTTCAGTCTTTCTCTACGCTCAGCTCACCTTGTTACATTAAGATTGCAGATGGTTCACTTTCTAAAGTTACTGGAAAGGGTTCAGTTCAGATTACTCCCAAGCTAATTCTTTCGACTGTTCTCTATGTTCCTAATTTGAGTTGCAATCTGTTATCTGTTAGTGCTTTTGTGAGAGATGTTAATTGTGATGTACATTTTGGGGTTGATGGCTGTGTTTTTCAGGACCAGGACTCGAGAGTGGTGACTGGCAATGCTAGGTTGCATAATGGTCTCTATACCCTTAATACTCAGCCCCCTTCATCATCCGATTGCTCTAGTGCCCCCCGCAAATCTGCCCTATCTTCCAGCTTTAATTTAGATCCTGTAATGCTCTGGCATTTTAGATTAGGACATGCCAATTTTAATTATATTAAAAGGATGTTTCCTGATCTTTTTCTCAATAAAAATCCATCTTCTTTTACTTGTGCTATATGTCAATTGGCCAAACACACTCGAACAACTTATCTGCCTACATCTTTAAAATCAACTTCACCTTTTTCCACCATTCACAGTGACATCTGGGGCCCTTCTAAAGTCCCTAGTACTTCTGGATCTCGTTGGTTTGTTTCATTCATTGATGATTTCTCTCGCACTACTTGGACCTTTTTAATGAAAGAGAAATCTGACATTCTTCCTATATTTCAGAATTTTTACACAATGATCCAAACTCAGTTTACTACACCTATTAAGATTGTTCGGAGTGATAATGGGAGTGAGTACCTTAGCAAGTCCCTAGGGAATTTCTTCAGGGAAAAGGGGATATTTCACCTTACATCTTGTGTTAATACACCCCAGCAAAATGGTGTATCTGAAAGAAAGAACAGACACCTCCTTGAGGTCACCCGTTCCCTTTTGTTTTCAGCTAATGCTCCTAAAATTTTTTGGGGGGATGCTCTTCTTACAGCCACATACCTTATTAATAGAATGCCTAGTAAACCCCTAGGGTTTAAAATCCCTACACAAGTTCTTTCTCAAAAATTTCCTCACTTTTTACCTTTGTCTTCTACTCTTCCTCTAAAAGTTTTTGGTTGCACAGCTTTTGTCCATGTGCACAGTCCCAACCGCAGTAAACTTGACCCGAGATCCTTAAAATGTATTTTCTTGGGGTACTCCTCAACACAAAAAGGTTACAGATGTCACTGTCCTTCTACTCGAAAGACCTATATTTCTTCTGATGTCACTTTTTTTGAAAATCAGCCCTATTTTGATAAGACTAAAATTCAGGGGGAGACATACAGAGAATTTCAGTCCTTAGGTGACCTTCAACTTCTTCCTATTTTGCCTATTTTGGAGGGTGACATCTCTAAGAGTTCATCCTCTTCTTCTTCACACCAATCCAATTCCTTAAATAAAGTTGATATTGTCTCTAACACTCTAGTCCCTAATCCAGAGAACATTTCCCCTGCACAACAAATCAGCTCACATCCTAGCCCTTACAAAACACCTCCTCCAACTCTCAAAGCCATTTCCAGTTTATCTCCAAACCTTGTAACACCTTTTAAACCACTCAGTGTGTATACCAGAAAGAAAAGAGTTCTTCCTGAGGCTGCTATTCAACCTAACACTTGCCAAGAACTAATCTTGAGTCCTACGGCTATTGAAACAGAAGGTAACAATCTTACTCAGAATTCCTCCAATGCTGATTTAAATGATTTCCCTATTGCTATTAGAAAGGGAGTAAGGAAATGCACTATTCATCCCATCAATAAATATGTTGCCTATGGAAAACTTCTGCCTCATTTTAAAGCTTTTACAGCCAGCCTAGACAGTGCACAAATTCCAAATACAGTAGATGAAGCACTTAAAAATCCTGAGTGGAGAAAAGCTGTGGAAGAAGAAATTAAAGCACTGGAAAAGAATAAAACTTGGAGTCTAACCAGTTTACCAGAAGGAAAGAGAGCTGTTGGATGTAAATGGGTATTTGCAGTGAAATATCACTCGGATGGCAGTATAGAAAGACACAAAGCAAGGCTTGTAGCCAAGGGATTCACTCAATCTTATGGGGTTGATTATCAGGAGACTTTTGCACCAGTGGCTAAATTAAATACAATCAGAGTTTTGCTGTCAATTGCTGTTAACAAAGATTGGAAGTTACACCAATTGGACATCAAGAATGCCTTTCTAAATGGGAATCTTGAGGAGGAGGTATACATGGAAATTCCACAAGGCATGAAGGAAAATTCAGCAAAGGGGACAGTGTGCAAGTTGAATAAGTCTCTATATGGATTGAAGCAATCCCCTAGAGCTTGGTTTGATCGATTTTCTAGAACCATGATTAAGAATGGGTTCAAGCAAAGCCAAGCTGATCATACATTGTTCAAAAGGGTTGCACCTAATGGCAAAATGACTCTCCTAATAGTCTATGTCGATGACATAATCATCACTGGAGATTCCATAGAAGAAATAGAAAGACTGAAGACTGATTTAGCAAGGGAATTCGAAACAAAAGACTTGGGAAGTCTTAGATATTTTTTAGGCATGGAGGTGGGAAGATCAGAAGAAGGATTAGTGATCAATCAGAGGAAATATATTCTGGATCTTTTGACTGAAACCAGAATGCTGGAATGCAAACCAATAGAGACTCCAATGGAGCCAGGCTTAAAATTCAGCAAGGGTGAAGAAGGCAGTCCAGTAAATAAAGAATCTTATCAAAGATTAGTGGGAAAACTAATCTATTTGTCACTTACCAGACCTGACCTTGCATATGCAGTGAGCATTGTGAGTCAACACATGAGTGACCCTCGAGAGGAACATATGGAGGCAGTGAGGAGGATTCTTAGATATCTAAAATTTTCACCAGGAGCTGGACTTATATTCAGGAAAAATCAAGATAGAACTGTGAAAGTGTATACTGATTCGAGCTGGGCAAGTGAATTAACAGATAGAAGATCTGTTAGTGGTTATTGTGCATTTGTGTGGGGCAACTTGGTTACTTGGAGGAGTAAAAAACAAGCTGTAACATCTAGAAGCAGTGCAGAGGCTGAATTTAGGGCCTTAGCCCTGGGTATTTGTGAAGGAATTTGGATTCAAAGACTTATCACTGAACTTGGACTCAATGAACATGGAGACTTTGAAATTTACAGTGATAGTCAATCAGCAATGAGTATAGCAAGGAATCCAGTTCAACATGATCGCACTAAACACATTGAAATAGATAGACACTTTATCTATGAAAAGGTCAATGGAGGGACAGTGAAGCTGAACTATATTCCTACAACAAGTCAGATTGCTGATGTGTTTACCAAGGCACTTTCAAGAGTTACCTTTGATGGCTTCTTATCCAAACTGGGTGTATATAACATATACAAACCAGTTTGAGGGGGAGTGTAGAATATACTGTAAATATGTTAGTTTGGGTAACTTAGTTCTTATGGTAAGATATCTTAGCTTTTCTATTTAGAGTAGTATCTTATGTATTTACTGAGGAATATTTAGTTTCCTAGATTACTTAGTTACTAAAGGTACTTAACTAAGTCTCTGTATATATTCTCTTATTCCTATGAATAAAATTAAGAGTGTTTTTTCTATTATTCTACAGTTTTTGACATTCTTGATGAAGGCCAACTGATAGAGGTGCCAATGCAGATCCCTAGTCGTATTGTTGTTAGCTTGATTATTTGTTTGCACAGTGCTTGTGATCACTTCTAGTATTCTTGCCTTTTATGTTGCTGAGTTTTTTATTTAAAAATTTTGCTAGGAAACAGATGCGATGCTGTCACTTATAAAACTGACTTGGTCCAGTTTAGGCGTCACTCATAAATTGCATAATGCTTTGTATGGTTGGGCTCTTGTTCAACAGGTATGTCATATGTAATGTTTGTTGTTGCTTATTTATGAGTTATGACCTTATTTATGTGTTCAAATCATATTAAAAATATTGTTTCTCATGAGCTTTTAACCATCAGTATATTTTCTCTATTGAAGTTTGTTCACACTGATGAAGGCACACTGTTAGAGCATGCTGTTCTTCAGTTCCAGAGAGTTGTATCTGCTGAAGAAGATGACTATAATGAAGGGCTATATATGAAAAGTATAACATGTTTAAGAGAAAGGAATGGCAGTCAAACAAAGCTAAATCTGGTGCAGTCCATTTTCCTGTCCATAGGCACTTTGTGTGACAATAAACTACAAGACTATCACCTACTTTTTGGTGAGGTCTGTTGCTAGTTTGTCTAACTTAAGTGATTTTTTGTTGGTTCTATTTCCCAGCAATCTTTTCTGTTCAAGAATTTTATTCTATTTCAGTTTTTGTTGCCTGATTATGGGTTAATTTGGAAATATAAACCTGTTAATTACAAACACTTTCTTTCACAGAAACCTGTTCACTTCAGAAAGGTGATGGCTTTGGCTTCAGCTATAGGAATGCTCACTACTGATGATTGTTCAGAGATTAAGGTTTGGTCGACCATGATGTTACTCAAATCACATGCATGTTTAGTTGTTTGATGGACCATGTTTTGTAATGACCTGATAAATTTGTAAAGTTTGGAACTAGTAAAAAGAAGAAGCTCATTTTGATGTAGATATTCGAAGTTTTGGCTAATCTCAAGTTCAATTTAAGCATGCTACTTTTAGCTTGAGCTTCGTCAGATAATATTGTTAAGTTCAACTACAGCTTCACTCAATAAGTTAAACAAATACAAACTATTTTCTTATTACTGAGGTCATATTGGTTTTAAAGGTTTAATTTGGTGCTGGCCTTGACTTGTTTACATCCCAGTTCCATCCTGTTTTGTTGGATGGCCACACCATTCTGTTTTGAGTAAGCAATTTGCTCATACCATGAATCGGTGTTTTCCTTGTGGCTGAACTCTTTTTGGTTGGACAATTTGGAGCTCGATATGCGCTTTCTACCCTTATTTGCAATTGCCAGTTTCTTACCATTTGGTGATGAAGCTTATGTATATCTAACTTCAATTTTTCCTCCAAGCAGTTAACTGTCAATACTTCTGGCCAGAAGATTAAATATTATGTAGAGAGGTCCATTGAAGCTGCAATTGGGAGGGTGAGTTTTTTTATAACACAACTATATGTATACTCTCTCTCCCTCTCAAATGCTCAATTAAAGCTGTTTATGTTTTTAGGTGGCAAATACCATTCTGGAATCTAAAGAAAAGATGCATCCTTTGGCGCTACTTGCAAACCAACTAAGACTGGTTGCTGAGAGGGAGTTTAATATATTTTTCCCAGTATTTCGTCAGTGGTCTCCAGAATCTATAATGATCTCAGTGCAGAAATTACACCAATTTTATGGGGAAAGACTGGTTTGTACCATTAAAATTTAACGATCTCTTTTAATTGAACTTACTTTGGGTGGTGTGCTTTATCTTTATTGCGAGACTATTCTTGTTAATGTGTAGATTCCGTTCTTAAAGGGAGCTTCATCTTTATCTGAAGATGTCAGATCAGTGCTTTCTGCTGCTTATACATTAGATCACGAACTTGGGCGACTTTATACTTCTGCTCTTGAGGAGCAGAAAGTGAAGCACTCTCTTAGACCATACTTGGACCATTATCAGGTTGTTTGCATTTTTTCGATGTGTTACTTAATCAAAGTTTCAAGTTGAATCATGTTTGTAGACTTATGTCTCTGCAGTTTCGTTCTAACTTCGTATCTGTTTCTGTATTTCTCCTTGTTATTTGCTTCCTGCAATATTACATTGTTATATATATATTTTTCTGGTGTTCTTTACTCGTGATTCACGAATTACTAGCCAGTGTTTTTCTATTCAATGGAGAAGCAATTATTTTTCTCCGAGGATTAAATACTTTTAAAACTCATTATTCTGATATTTAAGCATTCTCTCTCTTTTTTAATGTTTATTTTTGTTATAAAAAAGCCCCGTGGATCTTGATTTAACTGTGGCTACTGGCTAGTATCATGCCATTCAATCCTTATTTGGTCCTGTTTTAAGAATAACATGTTCAGTGAAAAGGGGGAGGTGCACTTTATGGACAATAGCTGGAGACAGTTTTTCTTATTGGTTCCATGATGTTCTGTGGATTTCTGGTGATAAAAGAAAATTTTTATTTAGGGCTAATGATCTTAAACATTTCTTTGTGCATTTGATATTATTTAGGTTGATGCAAATAATGGAGTGGGTAATGGTATTGTTCAGGTTGGAAAATGTTCCACATGGAAATATTTAGGAGCTAAACATTTCTGAGAAAAAAGTGCTTTTGATGTATGGGTATAGCTAATGATGTGATGCCTAAGAGGAGCGTTGTTTTTTATATACCTGTGTGCAGATTGAAAAAGTCTCAGGGCCAATAATTCTCGATTGGGTGATTGGCCAGCATGCTCATATATTGGAATGGACCAGAAGAGCATTGGAACTTGAGGTTGGTTCTATTAGCAAGATTATGTTAATTTGTTCTTTTTATGTATTGTAGGATGATATCAATTCATACTGAAACCGTATAGTTTTGTAGCTGAACATGGTTTTGAATTTTGGAGACAACAATGAGAAAGTGAAACATTTGATGGACTCTTTGACAAACGAGCTTAAGGACTTCTTTTTTGCTTTGTCTCAAGTTCTTATTTGTTTTGTCTTCGATGTTGTTTAATTTTTCCTGTTTCTTTATCTGCAAGGGGTTCATTGGACAGACTTACACCTATTTTCTTTCTTCTTGCTGCTATTCTTCCTTTTTTCTCCCTCCAAAAATTTTCCTGTGGTCACAATTTCTCTTGATTCTCTTCTCTTGAGCCTTTTTTGTCAATGAGTGATTCAAGATGATAAATTAACCTACCTTTTGAACCAAGGTAGGTTGTTTTTATTTTTAATTGGATTTGCTGCTGTTTAGAACATGTTTGAATGTATGAAATCAAGTATCCTGTCTTTGTCCTTATTAAGAGAGAATTACCATGAGTTGTTTCATTTTAAAATTGTTGGAACTCTGGCACAACAGCTGAACGCCTGAACCACATCTGATTTCTTGGCATGTGCAGGATTGGGAGCCCTTGTCATTTCATCAAAGGCAGGCAGCGTCAATAGTTGAAGTTTTTAGGATATTAGAGGAGGTATGCTGTTTCTGGATATAAGGGTGGTAATTATCTTATGTGTTTTTTGTATGTAAAAATTTCCATCTCCATAGATTGGTCTTTTATGGAATAGATGTCCTTGCCCTGGGTATGGGTATGAAATTAAAGCTGTAAAAAAACTTCCATTAGGAAATATAGTAATAACTATAGAGTTGTTCTTTTATTATAATAAATTTCATTCTGTTATTTTATCTTTAAATTGTAGTAATTGAATCTTATTTTCTTAGTTTTATTTTTGGTTTATGGCCTCGTGTTGCTTGTATCTTGTAACCGTGTTAACTTTCAGACAGTGGATCAACTTTTTGGAATGAATCTTCCCCTGGACATCACTCATTTGCAAGCCCTTCTATCTATAGTTTTCCACACCTTGGATGGGTATCTGCAGAGAGTGCTCAACCAGTTAGGTATTGCCTATGCTTGCTTCTTATCGTTGCATTGTGCTTGGAAAAGTTGGGCAACATCTTACAATGTTCTTCATGATGGTGATTATCTCATTGTTATTAGCCGAAAGCAACCTCTCTATGCCTGGCTCTTTTCTTTGAAATCCTTGGTACTAGTTCTGGGGTGTAGCTAATTCTTTTGTTCTTAAATGTCTAGCAGTAGCTATGCAGTCAGTATCTAGATTGCTCTTTGTTCATTTAATTTTGTTTTTTACTCCATGAATCTTCTGTATATATATATATATATATATAATGGATAGAGAGGCTTAATGCTTTTCTTTATTATTGTTATTGTTATTATTTAAATTATGGAAGTTCCTTCTAGTCAATTGCTCACGTTACCTAATTTATTTTACCATGCGATGATCATACATTAAATGTTGCAGTTGAGAAGAATCATCTCTACCCATCAGCCCCTCCTTTGACTCGTTACACGGAGACAACTATTCCGCTAATTAAGAAGAGGTTGAATGAGTACAAAGTCATAGATGACGATGTGCTTAATAGATTGAAGGAATTGACAATACCCAAACTCTGCATCCGGCTGAACACCCTTCAGGTAAGCGTGATCACTTTTAAAAGCATTGCTCATTAGGTGCTATATTGTATCTTTTTACAAACAAACAAATTCAAGGTAGCTTCACTCTTGTTGAAGGAACCCTTCTTTGGGATTATTAAGTTCATATTTCAGCTTTTTAAGAACATATGAAATTTAACACATTGACATATACATTGTAAATTTTCCTTTCCACCAAAAAACTGTTTAGTTTGAGCTAAAGCATTGAGTTCATATCGGGCAATTTCAAGCTGAATGCAACCTAAGATCAGCCATTTCAACATCAGTCAAAATCATCAATTAGACTTTCACATGATGTTCCGAAGTTGCATTCCTGCCTGAATAATTCTGTTTTTGTTTCTACTTTTGATCTGGTTGTATTTGTTCTTATACCTAGGAGGTGTTGATGTGATCCTGTGCTAATATTTTTGGGTAACTATATATTTCCATTTTATTTTCTTGTCAAAAATGTTTTGAGTTGTTTGTAGATCTCCAAATTTACTTGTGAAATAAGAAGGTTTATTCTTAGAGAAGAAACACTTTCTCTGCAGTTTTTTCTATAGATCAGCCTATATTTATACACACAGAATTCTGCTATACTAGTAAACATAATAAATTACATTAAGTACAATATATTTACTCCTATAATTACGCCAATAATGTAGCCTATAATTCTACAATCTACTCTCCTCCTCAAGCTGGCGAGTATATGTTGTAGAGTCCCAACTTGGATGTGAGCTCGTCAAAAGTAGTCCTTGGAAGTGCTTTGGTGAGTACATCAACTAGCTGTTGATGAGTTGGAACATAGTTGAGCTTGACTGTTCCATTGGTGATTTTTTTCTGAAATGAAATGGCGGTCTAGTTCAACATGTTTGGTCAAAATGGTGAACTGGGTTCTTTACAATTAAGGGTGTTCATGGTAGGTTAACCGTACCATTTAGCTTAAACGGTTGGTTAACTGTTATAGCGGTTATTATTCGTAACTTAACCGTTCAGAAACGATTAACCGTTAATCTTTTAAATGGTTAACCATTATAGTGGGTAACCGGAACGGATCGGTTATAGGTTAACCTGTAACCTATTACGATTTTCTTTTTAAATGTTCATTATTTCCTTTTTAGAATAATAAATATATCTCTCCGATAAATATTGTATTAAATTTTTAAAAAATAATTAAATTAAATAGAGAAATTTTAAACACAAACTTTATACTTAGTTAAAATAAAGTACCTATAGGTTAACCATTAACTGTCTTTTTTAGCGGTTCGGTTAACCGAAACCGTTTAACCTTAACGGTTATGTTAATTAACCTATAAAATGAACGGTTATACCGGTTAACAGTTATGGTTTATTTTGCACACCCCTAATTACAATGCTGATTGCTGACTAACTGTCACATTGTAGCTCAAAATGTCCACTATGATTCATTTGTAATTCTATTAGAAGTCTTTGAATCCAAATTCCTTCACAAATCCCAAGTGCCAAAGCTCGAAATTCAGCTTCGGCAATGCTCCTTGAGACAATTGACTGTTTCTTGCATCTCCAAGTTACTAGATCCCAAACACGAGTACAATATCCACTAGTGAACCTTCTGCTTGTCAATTCTCCTGCCCAATTTGCATTTGTAAGTACTTCTACTTTCTTGGTCTCATTTTTGGAAAAAAATCAGCCCATGACCTGGTGTCATCTTCAAGTATCTTAGAATTCTTGTTACAGCTTCTAAATGCTCCTCTCTCGGATCGGTCATAAACAATTACAATGCTCACAGAATAAGCAATGTCCGGTCTGGTAAGTGATAAACAGATTGTAGGATAACACGAATTGTATATTATGTAAAAGGCTAGGTCTAATTCTTAAGGAGTTAGTAGTTATTTGTTAGTAGAGTTAGAAGTCTTCTATTATTAGGATTCCTAGTTAGAGTTAAATTCTTAAGGACTCTATAGAAGTGTTCTATGTTGTAACCTATTAGATATGGAATAACAGAATCTTCTTTCTTCTGTTTCCACTAAATTCTACATGGTATCAGGTTGAGTAGCAGCATCAGGGAGAAGTCTTTTCTTTCTGGTTTAAACACTAAGTTGTTTGTTTATAGGTTGGGGAGTTAAAAGGTTTGGAGATAAATGTGATATAGCTTTAAGGGTTGGAGGAGGTGTAGTATGAGGACTGGAATTTTTTAAGGGACTAGGTTGTGAACTGTTCTGTTGTGGGGAAGGTATATCTACTGGATTAGGAGCTGGAGTATTAGATACACCAATAACTTCATTTAAGGGACTGGATTGATGTGAAGAAGATGATGAAGTATTAGAGATCTCACCATCAAGGATAGGTAAAACAAGAAGAAGTTGTAGATCACCCAAGGATTGAAATTCCTTGTAAGTCTACCCCTGAATTGCAGTCCTATCAAAATAAGGTTGGTGTTCAAAAAAGGTAACATCAAAGGACACATGTTTTTCGAGTAGTAGGACAATAACACTTGTAACCCTTTTGAGTTGAGGAGTACCCTAGAAAGACACATTTTAAGGGGCATATCCATTTGCAGAATTAGTGGCTCTGCGACAAACGGAATCAGTGGACCAGTTTTATGAAGATTTCGTGCAGCTCTTGAATCAAGTCCAACTCCCAGATGAATACGTGCTCAGTGTGTTCAAAAACCATCTCAGGTTAGAAATCTCTCAATTTTTAAAGTTGCTGCAACTTGCAACGTTGCTTGATGCGTACAATATGGCTAAGCATTTAGAAGCTATATTCTTCCCTGGAGCCAAGAAAAATAGTCCCATAGTCACTCCTCGAAATACTGCACTGCCATCTTTGCCCACCTCGATTAAGACACCAAGCTTCACACCTCGAGTCCCTGTTAGTGCTCCCAGCACCGCTCAAAGCTCGCGTAGTGTTTCCCCAATGTCTAGTCATCCCTCTTCTTCACGGGCTCCTAGTATTTTGGGACCGAAAAATATGGGGAAAACAATGTCTTCTGCTGAGATTGAGGATAGGAGGAAAAAGGGCTTGTGTTTTTGGTGCTCAGCTAAGTACACCCCTGGTCACAAGTGTGCAGGGAAATCACAGTTATACCACATAACTGTTGAAGGGGTAGAGGATGATGGGGAAGGGGAGGTGTTCCTGGATTGTGAGGAGGAAAATGCTGAACCTGCTGGTTTGGGTAGAGTGGATAAGCCTGTGCTATCTCTGCAGGCTATGTGGGGAATGCTTGGGTGTGCCACCATGCGAATTAAAATCACAGTAAGTGGAGCTGAGTTTGTGGCCTTGGTAGATTCAGGAAGTACACATAACTTCCTCAATTACTCAGTGGTTAAAAAGTGTGGGTTAATGCTGGAACAAAGGAACCCTGTGAGAGTAATTGTTGCTGATGGTGGTCAGTTAGAGACAGTGGGATGGTGTAAAGGGGTGAAGTGGTACACAGAGGGGCACAGTTTCACCATTGATTTTTTTGTGTTACCCCTGAAAACGTGTGATGTGGTCCTTGGAGTTCAGTGGCTTGCTTTTTTGGGTCCAATTCAGTGGAATTTCGAGACCTTGACCATGGTTTTCGAACATCAAGGGGAGACCAAGAGCTTGGTGGGGATACATCCAAGACCAGTTGCTGAAATAGAAGCCAAAACTTGTCTGAAAATGTTGAAAGCAATAGCTGGGCCTTGCACAGCTTGTTTGGTGATGGATTCACAATTTGACATGCATCTGAGGAAGGAAGCTAAGTCTGTAGATCTACAACAGTTGCTGGGGAAATTTGATGATGTGTTTAAGGATCCTAAAGGGTTGCCACCAGTCAGGGGACAAGAACACAAGATCCCTTTGTTGGATGAGCAGGTAGTAGTAAAAATTCCACCATATAGATACCTGTTTATCAAAAAGATGCAATTGAAAAGATGACTAGGGAATTGTTAGATACTGGAGTGATTAGAGATAGCAACAGTTCATTTGCTTCTCCTGTGGTGATGGTGAAAAAGAAAGATGGGAGTTGGAGGATGTGTGTGGACTACAGGAGACTTAATCAACTCACAGTGAAAGACAAATTTCCCATGCCCATCATTGAAGAGCTATTGGATGAATTGGGGGATGCCAAATTTTTTTCTAAGTTGGACCTCAGATCAGGTTACCACCAGATCAGAATGTGGCCACCTGACATTGCATTATGAGTTCTTGGTCATGCCCTTTGGCCTCACCAATGCCCCAGCAACCTTCCAAAGTCTCATGAACAGAACCTTCAAGCACCTACTGAGGAAGAGTGTTCTTGTGTTTTTGGATGATATTTTGGTGTACTCTAAAGGATGGGAGGAACACTTAGGGCATTTGAGGGAGGTTCTAGAGCTGCTAAGGGCCCAATCCTTGTTTGCCAAGCAAAGCAAATGCTGTTTTGGTGCTGAGCAAGTTGAGTACTTAGGATATGTTATATGTAATGGGCAGATTTCTATGGAACAAGACAAGGTACAATGCATTTCCACTTGGCCTACTCCAACCTCTGTTAAGGAACTGAGGGGATTCTTGGGACTCTCAGGTTACTATAGGAGGTTTATACAGGGGTATGGGATCCTAGCTAAGCCACTGACTGATCTGTTGAAAAAGGGAGCCTGGAAATGGGGTAGGGAACAACAACAAGCCTTTGAGTTGCTGAGGAAATCTGTGCACACTGCCCCAGTTTTGGCCTTGCCTGACTTTAGTGCTGAATTCACAGTGGAAGCAGATGCATCTGCTTTGGGAGTGGGAGCTGTGTTAGTTCAGAAGGGGAGACCCTTGGCCTTTTTCAGCAAAGGATTGGGAATTAGGCATCATGCCTTGTCCATTTATGACAAAGAAATGCTTGCTGTGTTGATGGCAGTTAAGAAATGGTCTGCTTACCTTTTGGGGAGACATTTCAGAATAAAAACTGATCACCAGAGCCTAAAGTTTTTAACTAGCCAACAAGCTATCACCCCTTCCCAACAGAAATGGGTGGTGAAGATGATGGGTTTTGATTATGAGGTGTGCTATAGGAAGGGAATTCATAACAGAGTGGCTGATGTGTTGTCCAGGAGCCCCTTGTTTGCTGAGTGTACTCCTCTTACAGTGAGTTCTTCAACTACTGAAACTTTACGGAAGATAGCTGACTCCTGGATCTCTGATGAGAAATTGAAGAACATGATAAAAGAGTTTGAGGAAGGGAAAAGAATGCAGGGGAAATATTCATGGGATGGTTAAAGATTGAGAAGGAAAGGCAAGCTTGTAGTGGGCAAGGAAGAAGAGTTAAGGACTGACATCCTTAAGTTTTTTCATAGTAGTCCTATGGGAGGACACTCAGGGGCTCATGCTTCTTCTAAGAGAGCTGCTGCAGTGGTGTACTGGAAGGGGCTGAGGAAGGACATGAAGAAGCTGGTGAAGGAGTGTGAGGTGTGCCAACAAAACAAACATGATCTACAGCATCCTAGAGGGTTGCTACAACCTCTACCAATCCCAGAAAAGGCTTGGGAAGGTATCAGCATGGACTTCATAATTCATTGAGGGGCTTCCCAAATCCCAAGGTAAAGAGGTAATTTTTGTGGTTGTGGACAGATTAACAAAGTATGGGCATTTTGTGGCCATGGCTCACCCTTATACAACAGTGGATGTTGCTCAGATTTTCATGGAGCATGTCTTTAAGTTGCATGGTCTACCCGAAACTATTGTTTGTGACAGAGACAGGGTGTTCATGAGTATTTTCTGGAAGGAGTTATTTCAGAAACTAGGGGTAGCCATCACCCCTTCCACAGCTTACCATCCTGAGACAGATGGTCAAACTGAAAGGGTGAATCAAGGCCTGGAGACTTACCTCAGATGCATGACTGGGGAGAGACCTGTGGAGTGGAGTTCCTGGCTATATCTTGCAGAGTGGTGGTACAACACCTCTTACCACTCAGCAATCAAGACCACCCCTCATATGGCTCTGTATGGACAAGAACCTAGAGCACATTTACATTACTTGGCAGGGGATTCACTAGTGGCCCAGGTAGATAGAAGCCTGCAACAGAGGGAGGCAGCTGTGAAAATGATGAGATTCTACTTGAAACGTGCTCAGGAGAGGATGAAGCAGCAAGCAGATAAACTCAGGACTGAGTGTGAGTTGAATTTGGGGGATTGGGTGTATCTGAAATTGCAACCATATCGGCAGCATTCTGTGCAGAGAAGGTTGAATCACAAGCTAGCTCCTAAGTGGTTTGGACCCTATAAGATTAATGGTAAGGTGGGGAAGGTAGCCTATCGTTTGGATCTCCCAGCTGGTTCAAGAGTTCATCCGGTCTTTCATATTTCGCAATTGAAGAAGCATGTGGGAGCTGATCCTGTTCAATCTGACTTACCGGTAATAGGAAGTGATGGTGCCATTGCTAAGGAACCAGTGAAGGTCTTGGAGAGGAGAATGGTCAAGAAGGGGAATAGAGCTGTCACAGAGGTCTTGATTGAGTGGACCAACTCTTTCCCAGAGGATGCCACGTGGGAGAATCTCTACAAGCTTCAACAACAATTCCCAGGTTTTAATCCTAGAGGTCAAGGATTATAAAAGGGGGGAGTATTGTAAGGGAGCATTTACCGTTGATGTTTAAATTTTCGTTTTTTACCATTGTTTAATGAAACGCTGCGTCTTGTTCAGCTGTTATGAGCAAGGAACGGTGTCGTTCCGCGGTCCCTTGTAATCAACTCATATGATGAATGAATAGAGTTTTATCTCACCCTCTCTCTCTCTGAAATTCTATCTTCTTCTCTGAAACTTCTCTCTCTTTTCTGTTACATTTTTGGTTCGATTTGTTGGGTAATAACATACTCCAATATTATCATTGTTATTTAGATTGGTTACGTCATTTACGGAATTTAGTATAGAATTGGTTCAAATTTAGAGTATGTAATACTTACAGTCTGGCTTAGAACTAGATTGGCCGTTACAAGATTTCCAAACAATGGGCCTTTTACTATGTTATTACTTCAGATGATTATTATTTCCAAAAAAAAAAAAACTTCAGATGATTATTTTTACTCTTCACTTTTTTCTCTATTACTGGCTTTTATGGGTGATAATTTCGAGTTATGGGTCATATATCTGTAGCTTTGGTATTGAAGTGTGAAATTCTCAGAACATTGTCAACTTATCTTGCGTGTTTCCATGCAGTATATTCAGAAACAGGTTGGCCAACTTGAAGATGGCATTCGTAAATCTTGGGCAGTTGTGAGGCCATCTTTTGACCAAACACAGGGTAAGTTCTATATGCATCTCATTATTAACAGGAATTGTAGGCAGTTATACAAATAACAAGATGTGTCTACTAGGCAAAGGTGGATGAAGTGTTAATGGTGAATTAGTTCCGGCTGTTTTACGTGAATGATCATTTATATGGGATACGTAGATCTATAGCAAACATCATTAGGATTTTGGAAGGACATTATATTCATTTTTCATGATGATTATATGAACTTTTAAGCATCTTTTGTATTTTATTTTATATTTAGATTTTTCCTCCTTTCCACATTTTATGGTTAGTCCAGTCATAATGAAGTAGGAAGTTGTTTATTATGATCTTGATAGTTTTCTTTGTTTCTTCCAGCTGAAAAAGAGCCTGTGGAGATTTTGGAGAGTGACTCACTAACACATCACGAAGCAGTAGATGAACTCTTTGGTACCACCTTTAGCATCATAAGGGATTCTGCTAAAGTTATTGGCCAAAAAATTTGTGACTTGATTGGTGAGCCTGTCTTGTTTCATTTTCTTTTAAGACTGCAAAAAACTGATTTTTCTCTTTATTTTGTAATCTCAGTTACTGAGGTATAATCTTACCGCTGATATTACTACTATCATTATTGTTTTTTGATACCACCACGACCACAACCACAACCACTTATAGGAACAAGGGTTGTGTTTTGGGATCTTAGAGATGTGTTCCTGTTTCATTTGTATTGCGGCCACCACCACCACCACCACCATCACCATTATTATTATTATTATTAAATTTCAACTTCTTCCACCTCCACCTCCACCCCCACCATTATTATTATTATTATTATTAACTTTCAACTTCTTCCACCCCCACCACCACTACCACTTATAGGAACAAGGGTTGTGTTTTGGGATCTTAGAGATGTGTTCCTGTTTCATTTGTATCGCGGCAACCACCACCATTATTATTATTAAATTTCATCTTCTTTATTAAATTACTTATAGGAACAAGGGTTGTGTTTTGGGATCTTAGAGATGCGTTCCTGTTTCATTTATATCGCGGCAATGTTGAAAGTACTCGGTTGGAGAATTTCCTTCCCGACTTTGACACAGTAAGACTCTAAAGTAGATGGCTTCTGCTCCCTCCCTTCTCTTTGTTGTGTGCATGGTTACACCTATGAATATTTGTATGTGGTTTTAGAAATTTTCTTTCCTATTTGACATTAGTTTTAACTTATCGCCACCCCCTTTAAGATGTGCTGATATTGGCAAGCTTGAATGTAGGTTCTGGACAATGTATGCGGTTTGATAGATGACACTGTCAGGGACCTTGTGGTTTTAAGTATTTATATGGCTTCATTGGTATGCTCGTGGCTTGACCTCCTGTGATCTTTTAATGCCCTTGTTTAACAACCTATTTTTGTTTACATTCGTGATTCAGGAAGGCTTTGTTTGGGTATTGCTTGATGGAGGTCCTTGCCGTGCCTTCTCTGATTCGGATATTATCCTTATGGAAGAAGACCTGTTGACGCTAAAGGTTTGTATTGCATGACAATCTGCATGACGCACACTTTGATCGTTAGTAATAGTACCTTCCTATTCAATACGCAGCACACTTTCTATGAAGTGGCCAACAGACTTGTTACATGTATTCCAGATATTATCATATATGGATTGTTTACTAGCTAATAGAACTGTGTTGTTTCGTTCTAGGAATTTTTCATTGCTGATGGAGAAGGCCTTCAGCGGTCATTAGTTGAGCAGGAAGCCAAATTTGCTGAACGCATTCTTCACATTTTTTCTCTACAGGTTGGCTAGCTCATACTTGAGTGTTTCTTGTGTATAGTGAATTGTTAGTAGTACTTTAGTTAATCATTGCTTTTGGCAGACTGAAACTGTTATTCAAATGCTAATGTCTGCAAGTGAGCTCATTTCAATGGGATTAGATTCAAACAAGCAAGGTCATACGAATATGGGAGATGCTCACACTTTAATGCGAGTATTATGCCACAAGAAAGATAGGGAGGCATCAAAGTTCTTAAAAGTGCAATATCAACTACCCATGTCTTCAGGTGATACTTTGCGTGCAATTTGGTTGTTTTATATATTAACTATTTACCTGAAACATAAATGAATTGAAAGAAAGACTACTTAAGAAACACAGTTATTCCTATAATTTAATTAATGTTTATCAGGCTATATTTGTCAAATAATGTTTAGTGAAAGTATCCTAACGTTAGGATTCTAGCTCTTCTGTCTTGTACTTGTTTCATCAGGATGTAGCAGTTCCTTCATAGTGTGGGTGTTGAATGATTTCTCTGTACTTTGTTCATTTGCCTTTTCTATTAAAGTGACCATAGTACGAGGTCTACCGAGAGGGGGGGGGGGGGGGATAAATGTATGATAATCGTTATGCTCAAGGGTAATTTCAAATGCTTTACATCCCGAGATTTGTAAGCCAACCTGGTTGCATGCTGAATTGCTGATTAATTACTGGTTATCTCTTGAATGTCATCTACTGAAAATTGACTGATAAATTCTTGACTAGATTACGACGATTCTCCCTTAGGGGATTCAACCTCGAGATCACCTCTTATGTCAGATGTTCTTAAGCGGAGCACCTCAATTCGCTGGAACAAGAAAGGCCAAAGTAGTTTTAAATCAGTGAAGAAGAAATTTCAAGGAGCAACAAATGAAATCAGAAATGTTGCAAGGTAATGTAGCTGCAAATTCATGTTACATAAGGGCTTCATTTAACTTTCTGAAATCTCAATGGAGTTGTCTGTAGCTGTTCCCTCGTGGTTGGAATCGAATTTATTTGTAGTTCTATACAAGTAAAAGGTGAATAGTGGTAACACTACGTAAGGGACTTGGGCGTCATGCCCTGATAGTGCAATCTGTGGGTATGAATTCGTGCCGGGACAAACCGAGAATACTGAGATAGGTGAAAGCTCGGCCTGCCCTGATAAGTAAATATCTAAGTTTTGTTTTAGTAGTGATCAAACTGGAAAATTTCATTTTCCGGTCAGGTTTTTGCCCCTTTCTCCCTCCCCTTTTCTTGATAAATATCTTGGTTATTGTGGGCTTGAAGTAGTAAGAAAAGAACGTTAGTTTTCATTTCATTTTCTTCCCCTTGCTCTATCAGATGATGTAATAGGTTGTGATTGAATCATATTTATTTTCTTCTGTTAATTGTGTGGATACTCGGATTATCATTTGGACTTTTTTTTTCCATTTTCTCTCATTCGCTGACTTCAATCATTTTTATTACCCATCTACTCATTAAAAATAGCCGAACAATGTTTCAGCTTAGTATTATCATTGGACCTTGTTACCTGTAGAACCGGATTTTTGCCGGATATATATATATATATATATATATATATATAATAATAATAATAAATAAAACAGATAATAAAAATAGCCCAAATATATTAAGAGTCTAATAATAATAAAGTCCAAGTGCACATACAAAAAGCACATATATTACAAGAGGCTCGAATCAAAAAAAAAAAAAAAACAAAGTCCATTATAGCTATCGACAACCCATGTCCAACCCAATACAGTTGTTTACAACCCAAATTCAACCCAACAAACACAAAAACCCACTTGAACCCATTTGTGTTTCCCACTTGAACCCATCTATGTTTCTTTTTTCCGCTCGATTTTGAGCCCAAAGGGACACTTGTCAGCATGGTATTGGCTCACTCTTTTTTACTCGGATTCTCACTGAGTTGGGACCAGTTGGCATCGCCAGCCGTGCAAGAATGACGTCACCCTTGATGTAGGTATAAATACCTGTGAAGAGAGAGAAAAACTTAATTAATGCAATCATACTTACTGTGATAATTTCCAAAAAAGAAATTGAAAAAAAGGAGAGAGAAATTACTCGAGGGGTCAGAATTGATCGGAGAAGATAACCAGATACAGGAACTTAGCCAGAAGCTCACTGGAACTGTCAGAATATAGAACTGAGGTATTTCTACCTTTGTTTTTCTCCTTTTCCCCTCCTTACATGTTTGAAAATAGAAAGAAACAAATTAAATCCTAAAAAACAAAACCTAAGTCTGTCTAAAAACAAATTTCAGACATAAAACACAGTTCAAACCTAAATTTAAAGATAAATCAGATCTATAACACATATAAAAAACCTAGATCTAAGGCAAGTAAGATAGATATAGGGTTTTAGGCATAAAATCTACTTTCCAAACTAAAAAATACATAAAAATAAAATAAAAATAAAAAGAGAGAGATTGAGAGCTTATCTTGATTTGTCGTTGCCGGAAATACTGTCGGAATGAGAGTTCGAGTACTTGGAGTGTTGTCGGAGTCGAAAAACATAGAGGAGAGGTCATTGATTTCAGGTAGATAGCTAAGGATTGGGTAAAATAGGGTGTTTCTGACAAAACGAGGCTTAGATATAGGATTAGAGTAAAAAAAGCTTTTTGGGTAGCATTAGGGTTCCAACGACGGCGTAGGCGGCGGTCGGAGTTGCAGACGGTGGCCGAAAAAGCCAGGTCTGGCCGGAGAAGATGACCGGAAAAGGTCCGATCATCGAAAAAAGGAAGAAGAAGGATGAATGGTGGTCGGAAGTTGCAGGGACGCCGGAGAAGATGACCATAGAAGGTTTGGTCATCGGAAGAAGGAAAGAGGAGATCATAGATTATATCCGGTGGTCGATATCATCCCGGCGGCCAAGAAAACATGTCGGAGGAGAGTTAAGAGATGAGTGAAGATCATAGTGTTGATTTTTAAAAATTTTGGATGAGTTCTTGAAAGAAAGGGCTTTTGATCTTTGAAGAACAAGTTTAGGAAAGGTTGAGGTGTTTGTAAAGATCAAGTGAAGGGTTTTAGAAGAGTTTATAGTTGGTCCATGAGAAAAACGAGTGTTTGATTTTAAAAAACAGTTTTGGAGGAAGTTTTTAATGTTTTTGAAGATTGAAAGAAGGATTTTTTGAAGAACGGATGAGGAATTGAAGCAAAAATAGGGGTTTTGATCAAAAATATGTTAGGATTTTGGGTTTTAGGTGTTAGGGTTCAGAGAGTTTAGAGTGAGAGAGAATTGAGAAGAGAGTGAGAACGACTCAATGACCGTTCTAACTCGGTTTAGACCTTTTTATACCGAGTTGAGGACGATGTCGTTTTGGGAGCCGGGTCATAGAGGATCCGTGCGTTTCTAAATGGATCTGGATACGGGTCCGTGACCCGGTCGAGTTTAAACATTGGGTTTGGGCCTTTTAATTCAAATGGGTTAAATGGTTTGGGCTTGGGTAAAGTTTGGGCTTGGTTAATGGGTTCGGGCTTAGTCTTTAGGGTCTTTAGAATTGGGCTCTTTGGTTTTAATTCCTTCACAAATCAGTCCCTATTCTTTTGTAATTTGGTCACCTCATATGCAATCTAATTCAATTCAGTCATTTCCAGAATTAATTGTTTTATTTAATTGTTTTTTAAATTGCTTTAATTAATTGTTTATTTTAATTATGTAATTAATAAATGTGCTTGTATATTTTCTTTAAAAAATATCATGTCATTTATATTATGTGAATAATTAAGCACATGTTAAATTAGATTAGCGCCATTAGTGTAGTTTACTAAACCATAATTGAATAGAAAGATCATTGTAGAAAATAGATAGATATTTGAAACAATATTAGAATGCTTAATATTGGCTAGTGTCACAATGTAGAGTGATGTTAACCAATGAGCATCCCGATAAGAGTTTCAATTTTCTACCGTAACTTAGAAAATAAAATTAAATCACTAACTAGGTAAATTTAACAAGTAAAATAAAATAAGGTTAATAATTAGTGTCATTTTAATTAGGAATGTTATTATTTTTGGATTTGATAAAGGAAGTGTCCAATATTATTTTGGATGTTTTCTTTTCTGTCCAAAATTAATAGCATTCATAGAATTTTAATTAAAACAATTAATGGAGCCTAATTAGGGTTTACTTAAAATGACAAGACAATAATAAATCATGAATTAAACCTTTTGTGTTGAAGTACATTTTCCGAATATAAGTTGAAGTGTCCTAATGTAATTGGATGTTTCATAATCATATTCGATCAAAATGTACTTTCTTACAAAAGGATACTCCCATTCGGAATAAAATTCGTCTTACAGTTAAAAGATTTAATTAAATTCAGATTAATGTTTGAAATGCCAAAATGCCATGTGTAATTAATAAGGTACCGATAACGGGCGTTCGTAAGGGTGCTAATCCTTCCCTACACGTAACCGACTCCCGAACCCGAACTTTTCAAAAAGAATCTCTGGTGTGTTTTTATGGTGTCCAGCCTACCAAAGTGGCCGATGGCGACTCCAAAAATGATTTTAATCAAAAATAAATGAAATTTTGATAAAAATGGAAGGCTAATTAATTAAAAAGATAAAATTGGCAAAAAAAAACTCTAAATTTTCGGATTTCAATCGTTAGGCTGTTTTTATTCCAAACTTTAAAAAGCGGGCTTTCAAAAAACAGTCGCGACAGCTTGACGACTCTGCTGGGGACAAAATTGAGAGTCAGACCTAATAATTAATTACATGTGGCATTTTGAACATTAATTCGAATTAATTTTTTTTCTAAAAAAAATTGTTCGATGGATTTTAGGAAAAATAGGAGTAGTTTTTGTGTATGTTATACCTATCATTCATACATAAACCCTAAACTCGGGTTTTCCACCCTTAAGTGGGAGTAAGACAATATCCGACGTGATGCTCTTCAGCTCTGAGTTCGGATTTTTGTCTTCTTTCCGTATACTAACCTTACGCACCTGGGGCCCACGCCTCCTGTAACCCCCTTAGCCCAGCCTAGACGTTTGACCCGAACTACGAAGATTATACGGGGAAAACCAAAGTCAACTCGAAAGTCAACATTGATTAACGACCCTTTTTTTCCTTTTTATCTTCTCTAGATGCTCAATATTAGCCTATATGATTAGCAAGACATTTCAGCGGAAATGACACAACGAACAGAACTCATTGAGGGGTTTAATTGAAAGAATTAGACTTTTAGAGACCAAAATGTAATTTTTGCAAATTGCGAGGACTTTGCAGATTTTAAGTTTACATTATGCAATTAGTCATATTCCATGCATCTCTTTCAAAAATCAACTTAATTGGACATTCCAAACTCAACCAATTGCATCCACAATCAACAAGGACTAAAACGTAAGAACCAAGAACTTAAAACAATTCAAAATGCAGACCAACGGTCGGGTGTTTCAAAACACTGACCCTTGTATCGAAACGGCCGTATCGAAACTTGATTGACCGTTTTGGTACTCGGGCTCGTTCCGAAACCCGTATCGGAACATGGCTCTCTAGTAGCTAAAGTGTTCCGAAACACTCTTACATGTTCCGAAACACTATAGCCATTTTAGGCCCCTGTTCCGAAACATATAAGGGTGTTTCGATACACCCTACCCTACAAGTATATAATTTTCTATTTTTTCACAACTTTACACATTCAAAAACATCCCAAATCATATCACATCACACCAACAACATGATTAAACATCAAAGATCACTACTATGAGGTTTAAGCTAAAGCATGACATCAAGCATATGATCATTGAGTCTAAAGGCGTGCTTCCTAATCATAAAAACCACATAAAAGCCTCAAGCCTCAAACCAAATCATATAGGACAATTAAAATCCACAAAAACCATATTAAACTTGCAACAACCATAGGGAGTTCAAAACACATCTCCCAAAACCAACCATAGGTCCCCATTGCCAAATATCAATACTAAAGCATACAAAAACATCACCATACATGAGCTTCTCACTTCCTTGGATGACCTTAGCCTCCTTGCTGCCCAAAAATGTCTCAATTATCTGCATTGTTGGTAAAAGAGAGCGGAAGCACATTTTCTTAGTGAGGCAAGCTCTAAGAAAACCAACACAACAATGCATCATCAAAACTCTATCTCAAAAACCATTTTCTATAACATGCTCTTTCTATCTCATGCTTGAAAATCATTTCAAAGCAACTCACCATTTGAAAACACATGTACCTTTATTCTATCTCATGCATTAAACCAATGCAAATCTCATGGCAAAGCCAAACTCATGCTTAATGAAAACAAAAACATTTCATACCATAAATCTCATATGCATTTCTCATAGCATAAATCATCTCAACATGTTGTACATGTGAATCAAATACAATTTCATATATTGGAATTTCATATTATATCTTTACACGGATATGCGGATTAGCTTGACTCGAAGTCAAGTCCTAGCCCGGTGGAATCTCACATCACCGGACTCTCATGGCGGTATCTCTCTTCGCCATAAAGCTTGGGTATTTCACCAAGTCCTACCCCGATGGTATCTCTCATCATCGGATTCTCACTTTGGATTGGGATGGCACTACCCCCATTGATTGACTCCAAAGAGCACATACGAATTTTTAGTTTATAGTGCACTCTCATCCTATTGGTCGACCAATTATATCCGGTAATTATCTCATCATTTATGCCAATATATTACATTAAAATCATCATCTCACCTACTGTTTGATGCAACATTTCTCAAATCTTTCTCATCTCATTTCAAAACCATATCTTATTCTTTGCATTAAATCAAAATCTCAAAACTCTTTAATACAACATGCTACCTCATGAAAACTCTACAAAGCATCATCTCATGCTACAAATCATGCACAAAACAGTAGGAATTTGTCTATCTCAAAACAAGAGCATGTAAAAGTATTTAGGGGCATCAACTGCATATTTGAGAGCAAATCTAGCCATACTTACTTCTGAACTTAGGATGGTGTTTCAAACCAATCCCAAATCCCCAAACCTTGTTTCTTTGTCCCTCAAGGACTTTTAAAACCATTCGCACTCACCGATTACGTTTCGCTTGCTTGCCGAAACGATATCTAAGCTTCTGGCACTTCCGGATCAACACCAAAAGCGCCCGAAGATGTCTCCCCTGCTTATTACACATAAGAGCAGAGGATTAATGCATCATCATGCATTGAAATCACCATCCACTCAAACAAACTCGCCACACTACTCAAAAACACCATTTCGACTACCCAAAATAACCGAAATCAACTCCAAACTTTTCCAAAACAAAGCCCAGCCAAGATCTATCAATTCTAATCATTTCTAAACCTCAATCAACACCAACAATCACCATAAACACGTCCTTATATCTCCAGCAACAACAGAACACCAAGAACACTCCAAAAACCACAAATCTAGCATGTAAAACTTAGGAATCCAAACCTATTTAGGATTTGTTTGATAAAACCTCATTTATAACATCAATTATCATCCAAAATACATTAGAAATCAACCTCAAAACATAGCCTAACCAAGAGTTGCGAAAATAATCAAGATCTCACCAAGAATCTTGAGTTTTACTACAATTTCATGTTTCTAACATTAAAACAACTAAAAAATCATTAAAAAAAGGATTGATAACTTGAGAATTTCAGTAAAGAACTGGTCATTAGAGGAGAAGGACGAAGCTTACCTCTAATGGCTGATTTTTTCTTAATTTGAGCAAGATTTCTTGAAAATCCAAAGTAAAATAAAAAAGGTTTTGATGAGATAAAGATTAGGAATCCTTAGAAGAGTGAAATCTCCGCAAAAGAGATGAAAATCAAAGGTTATATGGTGAAGGAAATGTGTTTTGCTGAGTGGAAGTTGAGAGAAAATGAAATGAGAGAAAACAAACGTAAGGTAGTTATGAAAAAGTCAACTTAGACTTTCTTTTTAATTCTCTTTTATTCCTTAATTAAAACATTATTAAAAACTCCCAAATTAAAGAGAAATATGATGAAGAACATTTTGGTAAAATTAATTCCTTAAAGATTCAAAGTTTCAATCCTTTACAAAACAGTCACTAGTCAACTTTTGCAAAAACTGCAATTTGGTCACTACACCGAAATGTAGTATTTCCAAATCACATTTTGTAAAATTATTTTCACCATAACCATTTATATAATAAATGAGGATTTTTAGATATTTTTCCATATTTTTAAAATATCCCGAACTAGGTGTTCCCTAAACCTCCCTTAAGGATTCAAACTGTTCTCGACCGACCCGATTCAACCTCTAAAACATCTAGGCCCAAAACCAGGGCGTTACACCTCCGTTGTAAGGGACCTATACTACTGAATCGATGTCTTACTGCCGCAGTAGGCAGTAATGACAGTTCAGGAACCGAGAGTCTAGAACAAAGCCACATTCCGTTTTTAAAAGCCTACACCATTAGAGCCAGACAGGGACCTTGGACAGGTGCTGCCGGTTTTAAATACATTTTGCTGTTTATATCTATGCATTAAATATTTTCATTTTAATTCAAATAGTTATTAATCTCGTAGTTTATTTGCCTTTAATATCAATTCGAGATACTAACACAAGTTTTTTTTGTTTTGTTTTGTTTGTTGTTTGTTTGTTTTGTTCATTTTTGCCATCAATTGCATTTTTATTTTCAACATCAAATTTGGAGTCAGTCAAATTTAGAAGTACTCAATATGTCACGAGGATTTAAAGTAGGAGAGGATAATACTTCTGTATAGATCTAGTCTGAGCAGACACGACACGAAAAAGGGGATAGCCTTAGAAGAGGAGAAATATCGAAGATGAAGGGATATGCAAAGCTAACTACTAATCAGGAGGCATGTTTATATGATTTTAAGCATATTTGGGATCGGTGGGATAATAAGATGAAAGAGTCATTTCGAGATGAATTCGGGGACATAGCCTTGTTGCTAGAAATAAAGGTCGATCATGAGTTATTAAGGGCCATAGCTCAATTTTGGAACCCAGCCTATAACTGCTTCACCTTTGGGCAAGTAGATATGACACCGACATTGGAGGAATATGAGGTACTGATAAATTGACCGAAAATAGAAAGTGACAAGATTTACACCAAGTCACTCAATAGTATCAGACATTCAGGGTTCATCAAAAAGCTGGTAGCATTAACAGGAAAGACCAAAGAATGGTGGGATCAGAGATTGGCAAAGAATGATAGCACCGACCAGAATGAAGATAGATAACGAGTAAACCGGAGGATTCTTAAAGAAATGATACTGGCAAGTAGAGACGAATCGGTTAGAATGAGAAGCCTGTTTGCATTGTATATCTATGGCCTGGTAATCTTCCCAAGGACCTGTGAGCATGTGGATTCATCAACTATTGCACTATTTGAACGACTTAGTAAAGGAGTTAACCCAGTGCCGGCAATTCTGACAGAAACTTATAGGTCACTCACCAACTGCAAAAAGACAGGGCAAGCAAAATTCTAGGGTGTGCACAACTGCTGGAAATATGGTTCAGGGGCCACAGATGGAATGCACCTTACAGGGGAGCTAGATACCTGGATACTTATTCACCGATCAAAGAACACTTAGCAGAATGTGTCTTGGAAAAGAAGACTGAGAAGCACTGGATTGAATATCTCAAAGACCTGAAGGATACGGGTACGACCTTTCTATATCGCTGTGGAAACAGAGACTGGGTTCCTTTACCAAGAATTTGGGGAGGAACAACTTATTGCCCATTGCTAGTCTCGAGACAATTCAGATCAAGACAATTTGTGCTTGCTACTGCTGGAATGGCTAAGTTCGAATATGATCACAAGACCAATGACTACAAAGGGCTAATTCTACAGACCTCAAAGGCTTGGGAAGCACCAAGAAGGGTTCAACCTTATCTGGGATCTGAAGTAATGGAAAGATATGATGAGTGAAGGGGTCAAAGAGTTAATGAAACTATGTTTCAAGAGATGTCCCAAAGAGCTGGAACTTCAACACAGACAACCCAAGAATCACCTTCAGCTTTAGAGAAACTCAGACATGACCGGGAGCAAGACTTGAAAAACTATGAAAAAGGAGTCCAGGACCTTAAGGAGGAATTAACAATGGCGCAGTTGCAAGTAGAGATCCACAAAGAAAAGGAGAAGGAGATGGAGGAACAGAACAAGAAAGTGAACCAAGAACTAAAAGAGCTGCGGGAATTGCACAATGACTACAAAGCCAAACAAAAGGGTGGAACAAGCAAGATAATAAAGAATCTATCAGAAGAATTGGATGCAATGACCCGAGACATGGATGATTATAAAAAGATGTATGACAGAAAGACACGAGCAAGCAAAGAATCGAACGACAAAGCCAAGAAGAAGTTAGAAGAAGAGCAAGCCCGAAATTTCGACTTGACTAGCCAAGTGTCACAACTTGAAGAATTAATCACCAAGTATCACAACGAGGATAAAGTCGAAGCGGAGATAGCAAAAAAAGAATGCAGAAAAGAATAACTGAGCTGGAAAACATTGTTCAAGACTTGAAGGACAAGTTGGCTGGATATGAAGGAGTAGTAACGGCAGAGTGTAAAACCTATGTTTGATTTTGATATAATTAAATCTTTAAGGATCAATTTGAAAAACTTAAAATTGTTTTATAAGTCCTTTAATAAGTTTTAAATCACCAACACTTTAAAACTGATTTGAAAAACTCAAACTCAAAATATTTTCTAAGTGTTCCAAGGCCAAACTATTGAAAACCGTCCAGGTGTATCGATACGCTTCCAGCTGTATCGATACCTTTTTTACAAAGTTGGCCACTTCCGGAACTCGTTTCGATACACACTTAACCGTATCAAAACACCGTATCAAAACAGATTCAATCTGTATCGATACGCTCCTTCGTAAAAGTCTAAAAGAGTTTGAATGGCGTACCGATACGACTTCACCCGTATCGATACGGTTTTAACGAATTTTAAATTCAAGTCGTTTTAAATATTTCGATCGTTGGTGTCAGTTGTTAGGTAACCATATTTTAAATTGGTAGTTGACCCGTATCGATACGGTAAACCCTCGTATCGAAACGGAAATCGACAGTGAGCTATGTCGAGAAAAAGGTATCGATACAGTCTTAGCCGTTTCGATACCCCGTATCGATACGCCTACGTGCGTTTCGATACCCCCTATTTATTGTGCATAATGGCTCTTTCTTTTTTGAGACAGGTATCGATACGGCTCCCCGAGTACCGATACAGGTAGCTACAGAAGTGCATTTATGGTGGTGAGAGAGGGTTCCAACGGCTCTATTCAAGTTCCCAACCACCTAAACGACTACAATTAATAGAGGAGGTATAAATTGAAGTCCTTTGAAGGTCAGCAACAACTATTCAACCTACAAGCATCATCAAAGCAAAAATCCAAACCCTTGTGCTATTCAAAGTCAAATTCTTGTACCCAACTCTAGTGTTTTCAATTGTCATTTTGTATTGTGAGTTTGGGGTGATTAAAATTTTAATTGGGTAGACATTTATCCTTCGAGAGGAATCATTTGAGTTTACCACAACTTCTCTTTGTAAATTGTATGGATTAAGCTTTGGGTAGAAAGCTTAATCGAATTTGTAAGGTTACCTCCTCATCCAAGAAAAGGGGAAGAATTCAAGTAGTGAATTGGTTGAAAATCCTTAGTGGGAACTAAGGTAGTGGATGTAGAGTTCATTTGGAGAACTTGAACTACTCTAACTACTTGTGTCAATTTTTATTTTTCCCTCATTCTTCCCACCAAAATTTTTATTACCAATTCACCCCCTCTTGGCCATTTGCAATTGTTTGATCAACTCAACAATTGGTATCAGAGCTACACTCATTGGAAGGATTACAACCCTCTTGAGTCGATTCTAGGAGAGTTTGATCAACAACTAGTCAAGCAATGACATCCACCTCCAACTATGAGTCCCAATCCACCACCAAGCCACCATTCTTCAATGGGGGCAACTACCCATATTGGAAGAATAGGATGAGGCTTTTCATCAAGTCTACCGACTACATGGTGTGGGATGTGGTTGAAGAAGGTCCATACATTCCCATGAAGAGAGATGGAGAAAGACTCATCCCAAAGGTAAAAGCCGAGATGACGGATGATGAAAAAAGAAGGATGCAAGTGAATGACAAAGCTCTTCATGTGATATTTTGTGCACTTGGTCCGAATATCTACTCCAAGGTGTCTCCAATCGAAAATGCCAAGGAGGTTTGGGACACCCTCGAGACAACATATGAGGGAACTAGTGATGTCAAGGAGACAAAGATTGGGCTACTTAATCTAAGCTATGAAAACTTCAAGATGGATCCCGATGAAAGTGTCTCCAAGATGTTTGATCGATTCTCGGTCATTGTCAACGGATTGAAGGGGTTCGGCGAGATCATCCCCGAAGACAAACTAGTGAGAAAATTGTTGTACTCTCTTCCGGAGTCATGGGATGGCAAGAGAACGACTATTATTGAAGCTAGAGATTTGAAGACTCTCAAGCTTGATGCTCTTGTTGGATCTCTACTCACCCATGAGATTATGAGGAAGGGAAGAGAACAAGAGAAGAAAATAGTTGAGAAGAAGGATGTTGAGAAGAAGAAAGTGGGAATCGCTCTAAAAGCTTCACATCAAGAAAGCGATTCAAGTGAAGATGAAGATGAGGAGATGGCCATGTTGGCCAAACGGTTTACTCGGTTCATGAAGTCAAATTGTGGAAGAAAGTTTATTAGAAAGGGAGACTTCAAGAGTAAGAGTAAGGAAAAGAAGAAGGACCAAATCACTTGCTATGAATGCAAGAAACCGGGTCACATCCGTTCCGAATGTCCTCAATTGAAGAGGAAGAGCTTTGGGAAGAAGAACAAGCTCAAAGCTCAAATAGCAACTTGGAGTGACGATGAGTCATCCGAGGAAGAGGAGGAAGTGGCCAATCTATGTCTCATGGCCATTGATGATGAACCAAAGGTAAATTCCAACTTATCCAATTTTGATTTTACTTTTGATGAACTTCAAGATGCTTATGATGAATTGCAAGAGGTTTATGATGAGTTAGTAGGAAAATACAAAGAATCCATTTTGAAAAACATGAAAACCATTTCCGATTTGAAAAATCAAAATGAGACATTTTCTAAAGCTAACTCCGAATTGGAAAAGAAAGTTTTGTTTTTAGTAAATCTTTTAAATGATCTTAAAACAAATAATCTTGAACTTGAAAAACTTCTTTCCGATTTTCAAGATTATCACACAAAGGAAGTGGATAATCTTAAAACATCTATTGCTATTGGGAAAACAATTTTGAAAAAGGAAATCATTCTAAATCCCAATATGTAAAAAGAAAACCTTTTATTCCTAAACAAAGAAATTTTAATAAGCAATCTAGAGGTCAAAGAGTTAGGAGTGTTTGGGTTCCTAAGGAACTCATTATTTCTAATAATATGAATGCTATTGCTTCTTGGATTCCTAAGGGAACCAAAATTTTAAAGGCTAACACTCATGGACCCAAAATGATTTGGGTACCAAAAATCAAGGCCTAATTTCTTTGTTTGTAGGGGGAGCATTGCTACAAGGCTAAAGCTTCAAGCAAAAATTCTTGGTACCTTGATAGTGGATGCTCAAGACACATGACCGGTGACAAGAGTAGATTTGTGGAACTAAAGCCAAAGAGTGGTGGAGTGGTAACTTTCGGTGACAACTCCAAAGGCCATATTGAAGGAATAGGCTCCTTGGTAATCACTCTTCTATTTTCATTGAAAATATTTTGTATGTCAACAGTCTTAAGCATAACTTATTGAGTATTAGTCAAATATGTGACAAGGGTTTTAATGTTTTATTTGATAAAAGTGGTTGCAAAATTGTAAACATTAAAACAAATCAACTAATGCTCATTGGTCATCGCATAGGGAACATATACATGGTACATCTAGATGACATTCATTCATCTCATACATGCTTAGTTGCACATGATGAACATGACTCATGGCTTTGGCATAGAAAATTAGGACATGCTAGCATGAGTCTCTTAGAGAAATTAATTTCCCTTAATCTAGTTAGAGGTTTACCCAAACATAAATTTTCTAATGATAAAATTTGTGATGCATGTTCAAAGGGTAAACAACATAGAACTTCCTTTAAATCGATAAATGATGTCTCTACTAGTAGATGTTTACAATTGATTCATATGGATCTTTTTGGGCCTATTAGAACAATGAGCTTGGGTGGAAAATCATATGCTTTTGTGCTTGTAGATGACTATTCTAGGTTTACTTGGGTTCTATTCTTAAGTACAAAGGATGAGGCTTTAGAAAAATTCATCACATTTTCTAAAATAACTCAAAATGATCTTGAACTTAAAATTTCTCACATTAGAAGTGATCATGGAACCGAATTTCAAAATCTAGGTTTCGATGAGTTTTTAAATGAAAATGGAATTAGCCACAATTTTTCCGCACCTCGCACTCCTCAACAAAATGGGGTAGTTGAGAGGAAAAATCAAACTTTAGAAGAAATGGCTAGAACCATGCTTTGCGAAAATAATTTACCTAAATATTTTTGGGCGAAAGCCACAAATACCGCTTGCTATAGTATAAATCGAGTAATGATTAGGCCAATTTTGAAGAAAGCACCTTATGAAATTTTAAAATCTAAGAAGCCTAACATTAGCTATTTTCATCCTTTTGGTTGCAAGTGTTTTGTTCTGAATAATGGTAAAGAAAACTTAGGTAAATTTGATGCTAAAAGTGATGAAGTTATTTTCTTAGGGTACTCTTTAAACTCTAAAGCCTATCGTGTATTTAATAAGAGAACTCTAGTAGTTGAAGAGTCTATACATGTTGTTTTCGATGATAACCTCCTTCCGAGGAAGGAATCTTGTGATGATGATGATGTAGGAATCCTTGATGCCATTGATGGAGGACAAACGTCAAAGGTGGATGAGGTTCCAACTAAAGATGATGATACACAAGATCCACCTCTTGAAGCCTTGAAAGACTTGGCTCTTGAGGAAAGGGAGGTGTCTTACCCAAGGGAGTTAAACTATGTCAAAGGTGGTGAAATCTTGGGTGATCCATCAAAGGGGGTAACTACTAGATCCTCTCTCAAATTAATGAATCATGTTGCATTTCTTTCATGCATTGAGCCTAAAAATGTTAAAGAAGCTTTAAAAAGATGATTTTTGGATTTTGGCCATGCAAGAGGAATTAAATCAATTTGAGAGAAGTAAAGTTTGGACATTAGTTGAAAGGCCTAATAATCAATCTACTATAGGTACAAAATGGGTTTTTAGGAATAAATTAGATGAAAGTGGCAATATAGTGAGAAACAAGGCTAGGCTTGTTGCTCAAGGCTATACCCAAGAAGAGGGAATTGATTTTGATGAGACTTATGCACCCGTAGCTAGAATGGAAGCTATTAGGATGTTGCTTGCATTTGCATGTTATCATAATTTCAAGCTTTTTCAAATGGATATGAAAAGTGCCTTTTTAAATGGTTTTATAAATGAAGAAGTGTATGTTGAACAACCACCGGGTTTTGAGGATTCAAAATTTCCAAACCATGTGTTTAAACTTACAAAAGCTCTCTATGGTTTAAAACAAGCTCCTAGAGCTTGGTATGAGAGACTTTCAAATTTCTTAATTGAAAAGGGTTTTGAAAAAGGAAAGGTGGATACTACACTCTTCATAAAAAGATATAACAATGACATCTTAGTAGTTCAAATTTATGTTGATGATATCATTTTTGGTTCTACTAATGAGTGTTATTGTAAAGAATTTTCTAAGCTAATGCAAGGTGAGTTCGAGATGAGCATGATGGGGGAGCTTTCATTCTTTTTGGGACTCCAAATCAAGCAAAAGAAGGATGACACCTTCATAAATCAAGCTAAGTACGTGAATGATATGCTCAAAAAGTTTGGCTTGGAGAATGCAAAACCTCAAGCCACACCTATGAGTTCCTCTATAAAGCTTGACAAAGATGAAGGAGGTAAGTGTGTTGATTCTAAGCTTTATAGATCCATGATAGGTTCTTTGCTTTACCTTACCGCAAGTAGACCGAATATCATGTTTAGTGTTTGCTTGTGTGCTAGGTTTCAAGCTAGTCCTAGAGAATCACACTTAGTTGCCATTAAGAGAATTTTTAGATACCTTAGAGACACACCTACCTTAGGCCTTTGGTATCCTAAAGATTCTTCCTTTAGCCTTCATGCTTTTTCGGATGCGGATTATGGGGGATGTAAGATAGATAGGAAATGTACTTCCGGGACATGCCAATTCTTAGGTAACATGCTCGTATCTTGGTTCTCTAAGAAACAAAATAGCGTAACCTTATCTACCACCGAAGCGGAGTACATATCCTTAGGGAGTTGTTGTGCTCAAGTTCTTTGGATGAAGCAACAACTCTTAGATTATGGTGTTGAAGTAGAAACCATACCCCTTACGTGTGACAACACTAGTGCCATTTGTCTCACTAAGAATCCCATCCAACACTCTAGAACTAAACACATAGAAATTCGACATCATTTCATTAGAGATCATGTTTTGAAAAATGATGTTGTTATAGAATATGTTGACACCTTGAACCAATTAGCGGATATATTTACAAAACCTTTAGATAAAGAGCGTTTTTGGTCCTTAGGAGAGAGTTAGGTCTAGCTAACCTATCTTGACCTTTTAGGACCTCTTTGTGCTTAAAATTGCTTGATCTTGTGAAATTGCATGTTTTGTGTGTTGTAACTCTTAAAAATGTTCATGCCTATAGTTAGGGGGAGTGTGATTCTTTCAAAATATGTTTAGAACTATTCATTCATCATTTGCATTACTTTATGAGATGTTAAAATCGAGCCTATGATTGTTATTTAGGCCTAAAGATGTATTTCTGGGCATATAGTATCGATACGGCTATATGTGTATCGATACGAGTACTTCATTAAGCTTCCCAGACTTCTTCTTGCCTTAAACGGGTATCGATACGGTTAAACCCGTATCGATACGAGCTTCAATCGTTTTGATACTGATTGCATCCGTTTCGATACGAGTCTCCAGCGGGCATTTTTAAGGAAATGACGTTTCTACCCCTGTATCGATACACCCTCAGGCGTATCGATACTTGATTGCGCAGACAGTTTTTAATTTGTCATTTAAAGCCTTCCACTTTTACCAAAACTAAAATTCTTCAAACCCTAAAAACCCTAGCCGTTTTTGCCTATAAAAGGGCTCTTCCTCCCTCATATTTTCACACCACAACTCCAAAAATCTTAAAGAGGTTTTCCATCAAGCAAAGTTCTAAGATCTTTCTCATCAAATTTGGTGCTAGATTTTTCTTCATTCTCTCAAATTCCTATCAAGGTAAAACTCTTTCTTTTTGTTTTTCAATTTTTTTTGTTTTGTTTTGTTTTTGTGTTCATCTTCTTAACAAAAATTTTGTTTTCCAAAATCTTTTCTTCAAATTTTATTTTCAAATTTTTTTACCTTGATTCTTAACTTAAATGAAGGAATCTAAATGCATGATTTTTCTTTTAGTTCATGGCACCCAAGGAATCTAGGAAGAGATCGCGAGTTTCTCAAACCGGTGAATCATCCAATCCCGGAGAGGTTGCACGTCCAAACTACACCCAAATCTATGAACATTCCTTTGAATCTCCCGGATCTCTCACATATTTTCGACAATTCGAAAACTACAAGATTCGTCCGGAAAGGGTAATATCTATTCCTTTTCTTAACTCGGAGCGGTTCAAATTTGAATATCTTCCTTTGCTCCAACTTTGGAATTTTATGGATTTTCTCTCCATTCCCGGTTTTTATTACCGTCTTTTAGTTTTGATCTTTTACACTAATGCCAAATGTTGTTCTAATCGCAATGGGGTTGTTACCGACATTAGTTCTTATCTCATGGGAAAGAAAATTCTCTTTGATGTCAAATCTATATGTGAAGTTTTTAATTTGGAGGATGAAGGCCTTGATGATGAGAATGCTTTAGGCCATGTTCTTAGTGGCTCCGTCACCGCCCTCAATGCTCAAGATCGGATCCTCCATTTGATGGTGTCTTGGTGGTTTAGGCCTTCCGGAGGAAAATACTCTACTATCCGTCAAGTGGATGATTTTTTGATTCGTTGCTTCCGTGAGCGAAAGCGTCCAAACCTTGCTCGAATCATGTTTGCGGAGATTGTCTATCTTGTGCAACATCGCCACACCTCTCTCGTCACCTCTTTTACCTATGGTACGACCTTAAGCTATTTCTTTATGAAAAAGGATATTGATTGCTCGTTTGACTACCCAACTCCCCTCACCGATCCTATCAATGAACACTCTCTTGCACGGGGTAAGTTCTATTATTTTAGTGGTAATTGGCTACGTCTTTCCGAGCTACCACCCGAGGCTGCGGCACAATTTGAAGAACCTCAAGGTGATCAAGCTCCTCAAGCTCCTCCTCAACTCTCCATGGATGCTCTTATGACATTCCTCAATGAGCAATTCACTGGGTTGCGCACGGATATGGGAAATCGTCTTACCGCTCTTGAAACAACCTTTGACACAAGGATGACGAACATGGAGAATCGTCTAACCTCTCTTGAAGGCCGTCATCACTCCTTGAATATTTCCCTCTCCGCCTTCCATGATGAGTGGCGTAATAGCATGAGGAATGATGCTCCAATTGTCGATAAAGAGGAAGATGATGAAGAAGGCGATGATGATGCCTAGTAGCTTCTCCTTGCATCTCATGCATATCATCTAGGATATTTCTATTTATGCATTTTTGATTTATGTTCTTAGGTCTAAGTTTGCTTTTTTTTAAACCTATGCTTTGATTTTATGTTTTTGTTGGATTTTTAAGATTGATGATATGCTTAATAATATTTATGTTGCCTATTTATACCTTTGCCTATGTTAAGCACTTATCTATTGTCTCAATATTTTTGATCTAACAAAAAGGGGGAGAGAAGCTAGCTCACAAACACTTTAAAAATTTTGATTTCAACTTAAAAGTTACCTAGCTTATATTAAGGGGGAGTTAACTTTGCAAAGTTTTTCAAAGTGTCAAAAATTTTAAGTTTTAGTTTTGTTATATCAAAAAGGGGGAGATTGTAAAACCTATGTTTGATTTTGATATAATTAAATCTTTAAGGATCAATTTGAAAAACTTAAAATTGTTTTATAAGTCCCTTAATAAGTTTTAAATCACCAACACTTTAAAACTGATTTGAAAAACTCAAACTCAAAATATTTTCTAAGTGTTCCAAGGCCAAACTATTGAAAACCGTCCAGGTGTATCGATACGCTTCCAGTCGTATCGATACCTTTTTTACAAAGTTGGCCATTGCCAGAACTCGTTTCGATACGCACTTAACCGTATCGAAACACCGTATCGAAACAGATTCAATATGTATCGATACGCTCCTTCGTAAAAGTCTAAAAAAGTTTGAATGGCGTACCAATACGACTTCACCCGTATCGGTACAGTTTTAACGAATCTTAAATTCAAGTCGTTTTAAATATTTCGACCGTTGGTGTCAGTTGTTAGGTAACCATATTTTAAATTGGTAGTTGACCCGTATCGATACGGTAAACCCTCGTATCGAAACGGAAATCGACAGTGAGCTATGTCGAGAAAAAGGTATCGATACGGTCTTAGCCGTTTTGATACCCCGTATCGATACGCCTACGTGCGTTTCGATACCCCCTATTTATTGTGCACAACGACTCTTTCTTTTCTGAGACATGTATCGATACGGCTCCCCGAGTACCGATACGGGTAGTTGCAGAAGTGCATTTATGGTGGTGAGAGAGGGTTCCAACGGCTCTATTCAAGTTCCCAACCACCCAAATGGCTACAATTAATAGAGGAGGCATAAATTGAAGTTCTTTGAAGGTCAGCAACAACTATTCAACCTACAAGCATCATCAAAGCAAAAATCCAAACCCTTGTGCTATTCAAAGTCAAATTCTTGTACGCAACTCTAGTGTTTTCAATTGTCATTTTGTATTGTGAGTTTGGGGTGATTAAAATTGTAATTGGGTAGACATTTATCCTTTGAGAGGAATCATTTGAGTTTACCACAACTTCTCTTTGTAAATTGAGTGGATTAAGCTTTGGGTAGAAAGCTTAATCGAATTCGTAAGGTTACCTCCTCATCCAAGAAAAGGGGAAGAATTCAAGTAGTGAATTGGTTGAAAATCCTTAGTGGGAACTAAGGTAGTGGATGTAGAGTTCATTTGGAGAACTTGAACCACTCTAACTACTTGTGTCAATTTTTATTTTCCCCTCATTCTTCCCACCAAAATTTTTATTGCCAATTCACCCCCTCTTGGCCATTTGCAATTGTTTGATCAACTCAACACAGAGAACGGAGCATGGAAGGATAAATATGAGGCAGCCCAGCGAACGATCCAGTGTAAGAACGATAAACTAGTGAGATTCAAAGCCCAAGTTAGAAGTATCGCTTCGTATGTCCAAATCCTGTCAAGGCAAGCTACAAGCCTGTTGGAACAACCTAACATCGAAGAGGAACACGGGGAAGCTATTGTGCGTCTGTTGCACAAATTAGTCAACTTAGGAGTTAGGGCTAGTGTTTTTGTATAGCAAGTTTATCCCCTCTGTGTAATTAAATTTTCAGACGGATGTGGTGTTTCTAAGGAAGAGTGGTTCCTAAATTCGATGTTCTTTTATTGTATTCATGCATTCATGCACGCATTTGTTCATTTTAAAATCTTATGATAAATCAGGAATTTAATATGAGAAAGGTTTAATGACAGAATCAACTCTAAGCCGTAAACATTCTACATTCATACGGAACTCGCCTGCGTTTATGATCCATGGCTTTTGAGGATCGGCTTGCTAATCTTGAAAACAAATGCGTGGAAACGCAGAATCATTTCGACATGATTGAACAATCAATTAAAGATTACTTTACTCAAACCCATGCATAAATCATCAACCAGCTGACTGCTCTATTGGGCCCTAAGGAATCTGAGAAGGCCAAAGCAGCCGAAGAAGCTTCCAATGAGGTGAATGATCAAGCAGAGACAACGTCCCACATAAGGATGCAGCCGGAAAAACATTCAACAGCGAAGAAGGTCCATATCAACTTAGCTGGAGCAACACCAAGTCACCCAGTACACATTGGTGCAAACTCTGAAAATACCGAAGAGGTGCTAGACTTGAATACTCTTGATGAGATTGGAAAATTACGTGCTGAAATTGAGCGCAAGTACGAGGAGCACTGCAAAGCTCTCAAGGATCGCTTGATGGAACTGCAGAAAGCCAATAAGATGGGACCAGGAGCTGTGGAAATGAGCTTGGTAGCTGATTTGGTACTTCTTCCCAAGTTCAAAGTCCCAGACTTTGAGAAATACGATGGAACTTCTTGTCCCAAGGCCCATTTGACGATGTATTGCAGAAAAATGGCTGCTTACCTGAGAGATGAAAAGTTGCTGATACACTGCTTTTAGGACAGTCTAACTGGTTCAGCTGCTCGCTGGTATACCCAACTAAGCTGGGTGAATATCCGATCCTGAAAAGACCTATCAGAAGCTTTTGTGGAACACTATAAGCATGTTACAGAAATGATCCCGAGCCGAGTAATATTGCAGGGAATGGGGCAGAGAAGTGATGGAACACTCCGACAGTATGCCCAAAGATGGAGGGATATTGCAACGCAAGTACAACCCCCGCTAATGGAAAGTGAGATTGCTCATATGTTTGTACAAACTCTGAGAGGACCAATTTTTGAAAGGCTTATCAGTAATGCCACCCAGAACTTTGCTGACATTGTGATGACAGGAGAGCTGATAGAAGCCGTGATAAAGAGCGGAATGATTGAAAATGGAGAGAGTTCTCGCAGGAACTTTAAGAGGAAAGATAATGAAGTGAACAATGCAAGCACTTATGAGACACCAAAAAATGTGACCATTACATCACCCGGAACCTCGGCTGGAAACTCTCAAAATCCAAACAAGAGGGATTCCCGAGGACCGAGAAATGATAGAATGAACTTTACACCCATCCCAATGTCTTATGCAGAATTATACCCTCAGCTGTATGAGGCGGATCTGGTGAGACCGTATCATCTGACACCTCTACAGCCTCCTCACCCTCCATGGTACAAAGCTGATGCCCACTGTGAATTCCATGCTCGAATTCTGGGACATTCAATTGAAACATGCACAACATTCAAGAAGGTGGTGCAAAATTTGATCAATACTGGGATATTGAAGTTTGATAAACCCAATATCGCTGCTAATCCCTTTCCGAGTCACGTAGGACGTGGGGTGAACATGATAGAAGAATATGATGAGGCGAAGAGGCAAAAGGCTGATGATTCAGAAATTCAGTCTCCGTTGAGATGGGTGTTTGAACAGCTATATAACGCCAAGATGATTGAAGTTGGCATGAAAGTTGAGATGGAAGTACCTGCCAAGGTGTATTGTGAATATCACCAAGAATGTGATCATGAAATTCAGCACTGCTAAGAGTTCAGAGACCTGGTTCAAAAAATGATGGATAACAAAGATATTGAGTTCTTTGAAAAGGTTGGTACAAGGAGAGAGGTTGAAGTGTGTGCTTCGGAAAACTCTGGGATGAAATATGGGGTGCACAAACCTTTGGTTGTGACAGTTAAGCTGAAGGTTCCAAATGCGAAGCCAGTGGTGGCACCAAAGATAGTGATTTCAACTCCCGCTCCGTTTGCCTTCAAAAGTACCAATACAGTCCCTTGGAATTACGCGGCCAGTGTGTCAATACCAGAAAAAGAAAAGTTACAAGAGATGAAACCGAAAGAAGAGACAAAGGAAGGACCAGAGAAAGAACAAATGAATTCAGACGCAGTAAACGAAGTAGGCCATTTCACTCGAAGTGGCAGATGTTACTCCTCCCCGGAAGTCATGAAAGAAGCTGAGAAAGCTAAAGAAAAGGTATCTACTGCCCTTGAAAAGATTTTTGAGGAAGACCCTGCTCCAAAGATAAATGAGCCGCTGACGGAGGAGCAAGCCCGAGTATTTATGAGGTTTTTGAAGCATAGCGAGTACACCATTGTAGAACAATTGAAGCGGCAACATGCAAGGATTTAAGTTCTAGAGCTGTTACTGAGTTCTGAAGGGCATCGTAATGCTTTCATGAAGGTGCTAAATCAAACGTTTGTGCCAAACAATATCTCAGTAGACAAGCTGGACAGAATTGTAAATCATATCGCTGCCAACAATTACATTACATTTACCGATGATGAAATTCCGGAAGGGCGAATGGGGTCAGTAAAAGCTTTGAATATCACCACGCATTGTAGAGGATATGTGATGCCAGGTGTCCTAATTGACAATGGATTAACACTCAATGTTATGCCGATGGAAACTCTGTAGAGGTTGCCTATCGTTGACTCCCATATGAAAGCATATCAGAACACTGTAAGAGCCTTTGATGGAACAATCTGAGACGTGCTTTGGAGGAAAGAAGTACCATTGTTGATAGGACTAATAGTTTACAATATTGATTTTGTGGTGATGGACATTAAACCTATCTATAATTGTTTTCTCGGACGACCCTGGATTCACTCAACAGGGGCAGTCCCATCCTCTCTACACCAGAAACTCAAGTTTGTTATAGAAGGAAAGTTGGTTAGTGTTGGAGCAGAGGAAGACATCATTGCCTCTGTAACAATCCTACATCCAGACAAATGAAAATGCCTTGGAGTGCTCTTTTCGGGCCTTGGAATTTGTAAATGCTACCTTCGTGGCTGAGGGGAAGCCATTTCCACGGCCAAGACTGTCAAACTGCACCAAAATGACTATTCGAGAGACACTTGGAAGAGGTGCAAAGACAGGGAAGAGGCTTGGAAAATATTTGAAGGGAAGTTTGCGTCCGAGGCCTTTTCTGATGAAGAAAGATCATTTGGATTGGGGTTTGCTCCTACAGTAAAGGATCGATTAAGAAAACTAAAGAAGCAGAGGGAACAAAGGAGAGCTCGTATGCAGGGAAAGGAGACGTCCTCCCGCCTGGTGACATCTTTTGACATGACAAAGATCTTAAAGTCACGTGAATTCACCAACGTTGAAAAACAGCTGGAGGAGGTCAATCAAGAAACAATAAAGCTGCATGAGGAGGAAATCTTTGGCAATGACCTAGATGGACTTTTTGTTGGAGGAATCTTCGAGAATCCTCAACTTGGCAATTATCTGAGATTGATCCGTCCTTGTGCTATAGGCGAGACATTGAAGAATTGGAAAGCTGAAGATATTTCCTTTGTAACCAAAGTTAAAACAGAGTAAATACTGGGACCACCTTATACCTTTGCCTGCGGGTATAAGGGGATTATCTGTAAAGGGCCATTATACCATCATTTTAATAAAGATGCTTTCCATGCTGATTCACAAATGGCAAATGGGTTTTTAATTTTTCGCACCCTTTTCAAAATATATTATTATTTTCTTTGCAGGCCTTCAACTACCGATTGCATGAATTATCCTAAACCCGATCCTAGGGTAGAACCTGAATAGCCAGTATGTCTAACGAAAATCAATGAAGTTGAGGATGAACTAGAATGTGAAATCCCTGAAGAAATAATGAGGTTAGTGGAAAAAGAAGATAAGTAGATCCTGCCCCACGAAGAAGAATTAGAGATTCTCAATATGGGAACAAAAGAAAACAAAAAAGAAGTAAAGATCAGGGCAACATTTTTGTCCAGAAAAAAGCAAGAATTAATTGATCTACTGGGTGAGTTCAAAGACGTCTTCGCCTGGTCTTATCAAGATATGCCAGGGTTAAACACTGACATAGTTGTACACAAATTCCCCATTAGACTTGAATGCAGACCGATTCAACAAAAACTCAGAAGGTTGAGGCTTGAAATGGTGATAAAGATAAAAGAAGAGGTGCAGAAGCAGATTGACGCCGATTTCCTTGCGGTCTCTCAATATCTAGAATGGGTGGCTAACATAGTTCCTGTACCAAAGAAAGATGGGAAAGTACGAACGTGTGCCGACTACAGGGACCTGAATCGGGCCAGTCTGAAAGATAATTTTCCTTTGCCATACATAGACATTCTGGTCGACAATATGTCGGGGCATTCCTGGTTTTCTTTCATGGATGGCTTCTCGGGATATAATCAGATAAAGATGAGTCTAGAAGATATGATCAAGACCACCTTTATAACCTTATGGGGGACCTATTGTTACAAGGTGATGCCCTTTGGACTAAAGAACGCTGGGGCAACATACCAACGAGCGATGGTGACCTTATTTCATGACATGATGCATAAAGAAGTCGAAGTGTATATAGATGGCATGATCGCCAAATCCCAATCTGAGGAGGAGCACATCCAAAACCTGAAAAAGCTATTCTTTAGATTGAGAAAGTACCAATTGAAGCTCAATCCTAACAAATGCACTTTTGGAGTAACATCTGGAATAATTCTCGGGTTCGTTGTTAGTAGAAGGGGAATCGAGATAGACCTAGCTCACAGAAAGGAGTTCGGGGGTTCCTTGGCAAATTGAATTATGTTTCTCGGTTCATATCACAATTGACAAATAAATGTGATCTAATCTTCAGGATGTTGAAAAAGAATAACCCTGGAGAATGGAACAAAGAGTGCCAAGAGGCATTTGACCAAATCAAGAAATCTCTCACCAATGCTCCCATATTAGTAGCACCGGTTCCTGGCATGCCACTAATCCATTACTTGACGGTCTACGAGAATTCAATAGGGTGTGTATTGGGGCAACATGACGACGCGAGAATGAAAGAAAGAGCCATCGATTACTTGAGCAAGAAGTTTACTGAATGCGAAGTGCGGTACCCACCAATTCAAAAGCTGTGTTGTGCTCTGGTTTGGGTAACTCGAAGGCTCAGGCAATACATGTTATACCATACCACATGGCTGATTTCTAGTCATGACCCGTTAAAATTCATGATGGAAATACCAGCATTGACTTGAAGACTGGAACGCTGGAAAATGCTGTTATCAGAATTTGACATTGTGTACGTGAGTCAAAAAGCAATAAAAGGAAGTGTTATAGCAGATTTCTTAGCTAGTCATGCAATTGAAGATTATGAGCCCCTGAACTTTGATTTCCCAGATGAAGATGTGATGAATGTGTCCATGATAGAAGCAAGAATTCCAGAAAGAAAAACCTGGAAATTGTATTTTGATGGAGTAGTTAACGCATTTGGACGAGGAATTGGGGCAATATTGATCTCACCCGATGATGTACACTACCCGTCTACAAGCAGGCTAGAATTTCTTTGTACCAATAACATGGCATAATATGAAGCCTGTGTGATGGGCCTGCGAGCAACCATTGAAAGAAAAGTAGAAGGCTTAAAAGTGTATGGAGATTCGGCGTTGGTGATCTACCAACTTCGTGGAGAATGGGAAATGAAAGATGTAAAATCGAGTACCGAAAATTAATACTGGAGATAATAAAAGAGTTCGAAGAAATAACCTTTATATACATCCCCAGGGAAGATAACCAAATGTCGGATGCCTTAGCTACATTGGCTTCGGTATTCCTAGCAAACAGATCAGAAGATATGGTGCCTATCCGAATGCAGAGCTATGAAACCTTTGCTCATTGCTGCACTATAGAAGAGGAAATTGGCCAACATCCTTGGTACCATGATATTTTGCAATACCTAAAGTACCAGACTTATCCTCGTGGGGAAAATGATAATGAAAAAGAACTATCAGAAGAATGGCTTCAAGATATGTACTCGACGGGGAAATCCTATACAAAAGAAGCAGAGATCAGATCTTGTTGAGATGTGTTGATGCCAATAAAGCAAAGACTATAATGGCAGAGGTACATGATGGATTATGTGGCACACATGCAAATGGGCTCTCAATAGCCAGGAAGATTATGAGATATGGCTATTATTGGACGACCGTGGAAGGAGATTGCATTGAATACGCAAAGAAGTGTCATAAGTTCCAAATATATGCGGACAAGATCAATTCTCCACCAGTCCCTCTACATATCATGAACTCACCATGGCCTTTTGCAGCCTGGGGCATGGATGTTATTGGGAAAATTCATCCCAAAGCTTCAAGCGAACATCACTTCATCCTCGTGGCGATGGATTATTTTACCAAGTGGGTGGAAGCAGCTTCTTATGCCAACATCACAAGAACTACAGTTAGTAAGTTCCCGAAGAAAGAAATAATTTGCCGATATGGACTATCAGAAAGAATTGTTACTGACAATGCTACCAATTTCAATAACAAAGTGATAATGGAAGTGTGTGAACAATTCAAAATCATTTACCACAATTCAGTAACCTACCGCCCAAAGATGAATGTGGCAGTGGAAGCGGCAAACAAAAACATAAAGAAGATTATATCAAAGACAACAGAAACTTACAAGGACTGGCATGAGAAGCTGCCGTTCGCCCTGTTTGCATATCGAACATCGTTTCGAACCTCGACCGGGGCAATGCCTTACTCCTTGGTCTATGGGATAGAGGCAGTACTACCCATTGAAGTTGAGATCCCGTCACTCCGAGTATTGTCGGAAAAAAAGTTGGATGATACGGAATGGCTGCAAGTTCAATTCGACCAACTAAATCTCATTGAGGAAAAGAGATTAAGGTCAATTTGTCACAACCAGATGTACCAAAAGAGGATAATGCGGGCATATGATAAAAAGGTGCGCCCGAGGGAATTCTGAAAGGGGGATCTTGTGTTAAGAAAAATCCTACAAATACACCGAGACGATCGTGGGAAATGGATGCCTAACTGGGAGGGGCCATACGTTGTCAGGAAAGCCTTCTCTAGAGGAGCATTGATACTGGCTGAAATGGACAGAAAAGAGTTAGACAAGCCGGTGAATTCAGATTCAGTCAAAAATTATTATGCTTGAAGAATTCAAAACGAAATTGAAAAAAGAAAAAAAAAGTGGAGTGAAAACCCGAAAGGGCACACTCACAAAAAGAAAATATCTATGGTGAAAACCCTAAATAGGGCACCTTAGATATAAAAATAATAATAATAAAAATAAAATAAGGGGGTTCAAGATGAAAACCCTTAAAGGGCGTCTTGAAACCAAAGGAGGATATGAGTTGAAAACCTGAAAAGGCGGCTCAGATTAATGAAGTTAGGCATCTGATAATCAAAACCTCTTGGACACCTGGTATTTAGGAAGGGGTTTCACATTCGAAAGCGTTTCAACAACATTTGAAGACCGCCGGACATGAGTGCAAACTCAGCCCTACTACTGGTTGACAAGGTGGTTGTATCCTTCACGCCTTGGATGCTCGAAGATCTAATTTTGTTTCTTGATTTTTGTTTGCCATGACTATTTCAAAATCTGTTGTATTTCAATTTATAAACTTCAATAAAATTCATGAATTCACTTCCGAGCTTTCTTTTTTATTCCAAAGCATCTTAAAATGGTTGATATAATGAAAAAGTAGATAATTTCTTGGTATTACTTTGTTTTAAAGAAATGCAGGTGGACCTTGTCACTCTATGAATGGAAGAAGAGTGTACAAGATGAGGCAGTGCAAAACTGAAGGTTGATCATGGATGCCGCAACAGAGATTGTCACCCGAAGAACAATGATTTATCTATAGTGAGATGATTAGAAATGTGAAGGCAAAACATTACAAGATCCTTCTGAGTTGATTTTGGCGGATGTTCAGAAAAGAGATAATAAAAATAACCCAAATATATTAAGAGTTCAATAACAATAAAGTCCAAGTACACATACAAAAAGCCCATACATTACAAGAGGCCTGAGCAAAAAAAAAAACCAAAGTCCATTACAACTATCGATAACCCATGTCCAGCTCAATACAGTTGTTTACAACCCAAATCCAGCCCAACAAACACAAAAACCCACTTGAATCCATCTGTGATTCTTTTTCCCGCTCAATTTTGAGCCCAAAGGGACACATGTCAACATGGTACTGGCTCACTCTTTTTCACTCGGATTCTCACTGAGCTGGGACCAGCTGGCATCGCCAGCCGTGCAAGAATGACGTCACCCTTGACGCAGGTATAAATACCTATGAAGAGAGAGAAAAACGTAATTAATGCAATCATAATTTCTGAGATAATTTCAAAAAAAGAAATCGAAAAGACAAAGAGAGAGAAATTACCTAAGGGGTCAGAATTGATCGGAGAAGATAACCAGACACGGGAACTTAGCCGGAAGCTCACCGGAACTGTCAGAATATAGAACCGAGGTATTTCTACCTCTACTTTTCTCCTTTTTTCCCTCCTTACCTGTTCGAAAACACAAAAAAACAAATTAAATCCTAAAAAACAAAACCTAAGTCTGTTTAAAAACAGATCTCAGACATAAAACACAGTTCAAACCTAAATTTAACGATAAATCAGATCTATAACACATATAAAAAACCTAGATCTAAGGCAAGTAAGATAGATCTAGGGTTTTAAGCATCAGATCTACTTTCGAAACTAAAAAATACATAAAAATAAAATAAAAATAAAAAGAGAGAGATTGAGAGCTTATCTTGATTTGTCGTTGCCAGAAATACTGTCGGAATGAGAGTTCGAGTATTCGGAGTGTTTTCGGAGTCGAAAAATAGAGATGAGAGGTCACTGGTTTCGGGTAGATAGCTTAGAATTGGGTGAAGTGGGGTGTTTCTGACGAAATAAGGCTTAGATCTAGGATTAGGGTAACAAAAGAAGCTTTTTGGGAAGAATTAGGGTTTTGGCGACGGCGGAGGCGGCGATCGGAGTTGTAACGCCCTGGTTTTGGGCCTACATGTTTTAGACATCGAATCGGACCGGTCGAGAACGGTTTGAATCGCGTAGGTCATTTTTGGAAATCAAGGATCGGGATAGGATAAAATTGTGATAAAAATTGCTAAAATTCTCTAATAATATAATTAAGAGGTTGATCAAATCAATTTTACGAAAAGGGTTTTGGAAAATGGACATTTTGAGTAGTGACCAAATTGTAAAGTTTCAAAACTGGGAAAAATGTGTTTTTTAAGGTGGAAGCCAAAATCTTAGAATCTTTAGGGGGCTTTAAGTTAGTTTGACCTTTATTCAATATGACATGTGATTTAAGTGGGTTTTAATTAAATGATTCTAATTAGAATATGAAATTAATTAATTGGTAGTTAGTGGATTTTCATTTGACGTAACTACTAATTCCCTCTCATTTTAGCCAAACACCATTTTCTCTTATCTTTTCCAGAATTCTTTCTTCCAAAAATCCTCTCAACATTTCCTAAATCCTTTTCAAGAGATCTTCTTTAATTCTTCAAGATTTTTGCAAGGAAAACTTGTCATCTATTGAAGGAAGCAAGGATTGGAGGTAAATCCCATTCTCAACCTCTAATCTAAGTTCTTTATTGAAATTCTCAAGATATTTGGCTTCTAATAACTATTTTTGATTGAGTTTTCAATATAGTTTTTATTTGAGATCAAAATCTTGTGAAAATATGGATGAAATCTTGATTTTCGGACTTGATGAGTTGGGCACTGATTTGTGTTGATTTTAATTGATTTCTAAGTTGGTTTATATGTTAAAATGAGGTGTGGTTAATATAGATCCCGAAATCCTTGAGATCCCTGAGTTTCTTGGTAGTTTTAAGTGTGATTTTGGGGTGTAATGGTGGTATTTTGATTGCTGGAGGTATAAGGATGAGTTAGGATGTTTATTAGACGTGTTTTGATGTTGATAACGCTTTGGAAGTGATGTATGGTGGCTGGGCTTTGTTTAGGGGGCAATCAGATGAGTTTTCGGTTGTGTCGGAAGGGTATTTTGGTGTAGTTTGAGTGGGCAACGAGTCTATGGATTGTTGCTGGTGTTAGAATGCATTTTAATGCATTCAGATCTCTGTTTTGTTGAAGTGAAAACAGGGGATCTTGATCCGGAAGCTAACGAGGTGATTTTGGAGGCTTCAGAGGTGTAATTTTCGTGTCGGCGAACAAGGCTTCGCGTATCGGTGAGTGGAAATGCAATTTCCTGCTTTGTAACACTTTGAGCGTGCTCTTGGGAGCTTAGTGTAAGCTTGATACACTTAACTAAGCTCAAGTGTAAGTGTTTCGGTAATCCCTCTCTTGGAAATGTGTTAAGTTGGATGAAAATGCATTTGATGTAAGAGTGGATTTGTTTACTGTTTTTAAGCATGTTTAAGCATGGTTTAATGCCGGATTTTATTGCCATTATGTTAAGGATGCACTAGGTAAGTGATCCTTGGGTTTCATATGAAAATGCATATGATGTTAAGCATGTGTGCTTGTGGAAATGACATTGTGGTTATGCTTGAAAAACAGTGGATTAATGTAGATAAATGGTTATAGTGGCAAGTGATGAAAATTATTTTTGGTTACTTAAATCGGATATAGTTAGCTGGCTATAGGATTGGGTGCACCGTGAATAAAGTCGCCTTGGATGTCGAGAGGTTGTGATTGTGCCGTAATCTCCATCCAAGTACCCTAACGATTGAGGTTAGGATCACAACGATGAATGATTAGTCTCGTGTGTGAGTCTTGTGTATGTGTCCCATACTCTCGTTAGTGGAATTATAAAACTACCGATGAGTGATGTTGAGGGGTTGTGATTGTGCCATTAATCTCCATCACGTGTGTTGAGGGGTTGTGATTGTGCCATTTGTCCCCACCTTGTGTAGTCCAATTGTTTGTATGAAGCCTGGGGGACAACACTTGTAATCCGCGTATCCGATTGTGTCTTGTGTTGAAATGATTTGTGGAGTATCAGTTGAAAGCAAATATAATGTAAATGAACAAAGTGAAGCATGAGATGCTTGTGAATGATGCAAGGGTGCATGAGATATATGTGTATGATGCAAGAATGCATGTGATGCTTGTTTAAGCATGAGCAAAGGTCTATTTTCTATTGTAAATTGATGCATATGTGCATGAGGTTTCAAAAGTGCATTGAAGTCCTGAGAAGACATGTTTTATAAATGGCATGTGTTGCAAAGTGTTGTTTTTGCAAGTCATGAGTTATGCATTGATGAATGTTGGTTAGAGATCCTCACTAAGCTAATTGCTTACACTCTTTTGCTTCATCAATGCAGAGAATTGAACCTTTAAAGGCAGCCCAAAAGCAAGAGGAA